>CM023953.1:21688441-21714836 GCA_013407115.1 Glycine latifolia | reverse complement strand
TTTTTTTCCTTTTACAAACTTAAGGTATAATTTATGAAAAATCCTCAAAATTTCAAATTGAAGGTGCGCAGGTGAATACAAACTTATCAGTTACACTTACTTAAAAAGATAAAGAAAAGTAAACAGATCAATAATATTTTTTTTCTTTTACAAACTTAAGGTATAATTTATGAAAAGTCCTCAAAATCTCAAATTGAAGGTGTGCTTAGATGACCGCAGACTTATCAGTTACACTCACTTAAAAAGATAAAAAAAAGTAAATAAAGAAATAATATTTTTTTTCCTTTTACAAACTTAAAGTATAATTTATGAAAAATCCTCAAATTTTCAAATTGAAGATGTGTGCAAGTGACCACAGAAAGACTTATCAGTTACACTTACTTAAAGAGATAAAAAAAAGTAATTAGAGAAATAATATTTTTTTCCTTTTACAAACTTAAGGTATAATTTATGAAAAATCCTCAAAATTTCAAATTGAAGGTGTGCGCAGGTGGCAACAGACTTATCAGTTACATTCACTTAAAGAGATAAAAAAAATAGATAAATAATATTTTTTCCTTTTACAAACTTAAGGTATAATTTATGAAAAGTCCTCAAAATTTCAAATTGAAGGTGTGGGCAGGTGGCCACATACTTATTAGTTACACTCACTTAAAGAGATAAAAAAAAAGTAAATAGATAAATAATATTTTTTTTCCTTTTACAAACTTAAGGTATAATTTATAAAAAATCCTCAAAATTTCAAATTGAAGGTATGCGCAGGTAGCCCATAGACTTATCAGTTACACTTAAAGACATAAAAAAAGTAAATAGATAAATAATATTTTTTCCCTTTTACAAACTTAAGGTATAATTTATGAAAAATCCTCAGAATTTCAAATTGAAGGTATGCGCAGGTGATCCACATACTTATCAGATACACTTACTTAAAGAGATAAAAAAATGTAAATAGATAAATAATATTTTATTTCCTTTTACAAACTTAAGGTATAATTTATGAAAAATCTCAAAATTTCAAATTGAAGGTGTGCGCAGATGACTAGATTTATCAATTACACTCACTTAAAGAGATAAGAAAAGTAAATAGATAAATAATGTTTTTTTTCTTTTACAAACTTAAGGTATAATTTATGAAAAATCCTCAAATTTTCAAATTGAAGGTGTGCACAGGTGGCCACGTACTTATCACTTACACTCATTTAAAAAGAAAAGAAAAAATAAATAGATAAATAATATTTTTTTCTTTTTACAAACTCAAAGTATAATTTATGAAAAATCTTCAAAATTTCAAACTAAAGGTATACGTAGGTGGCTACATAAGTTAAACTCACTTAAAGAGATAAAAAAAAAAGTAAATAAATAAAGATCTATGGCCTCATACAAATTAGCTTAGCCTATCCATTTACGGACCTATGTATACAGGGCCTTACACTACAAGACGGACTGACTTATTCATCTCTATTAGTTTTTTTTTTGTTGTTGCTGAATTTAGTTTTTTATTTTTTTAGATACTCGCCTCTATTAGTTACACACTCGAAATCTTAAAATTAAATTTTTTATTTAAGACGTTTAAATTATAAATGTTTAAAGGGAAGATAATTTTTGTAGAGGTAACGATCTTATAATATCTCCAGTATCAATAATTAATTATTTTAAGCAAACAGGCTTATATTATATCAAAAGCAATTTGTTTTGCAATACTACAAGGCATCACAAAATCAAAGGACTAGAAACTAGCATAACCAATAGAAGTCCTTGTCACAGTATGAGTTACAGTATTAACTTGCCTTCTTACATAGCCAACATGATAATTTGACACAAATTCCAACAAGATCCTACATTGAGCTATAATGACACCGAATTCAGGTTCTAACAAGATCCCATCTGCAACTTGTTTGCTGTTGGTTTTTAAAGTAACATCAGTGTAACACAACTGTAGCACCCACATCAGTGTAACATCAATAATTATTAGATTAAACAAAAACTACTAAAAAATGAAGGATGAAAATTAATTTAGTTTTCTGTATAAAAGGAGAATCAGCTAGATCAACCCCCAAAACTAAAAAGATTAGATTATGCGTTACAACACATTTCATTGGGCTGAGCTTTTTAACCCGTTTTATATTCATAAGCTGCACTAGGATAGCCCATTGTGTTCATTGTTCCTCTTCGTTTCTCTTTTTGGTGTACGGACTATCTTACTTGTACTTAAAAATGACACGTTCGCTTATATCACAACATATACGTAGCTTTCATGCAAAGGTGCTAAACTGTGGCTGCGAATTGTTTTCACTTGCTCTCATTAAATGATCTAATGATCCATAGAAATTGTAAAGTTAAGATGGACTCTCGGTGGATCTTATAATTTTTTATACGCGAGAAGTGAATGTCGTTATAGTAAATAAATCATTTTTATTAATGTGACCTTAAATTGTTACATCAATTCTTTAAATTGTAAAGTTAAGATGGACTATTATAATAACCAGTGCAATGCACTGAAATTAAATGTAAGAAAAAATTAAATAAATATCTCAAAACATTGTAAATTTTTATTAAAAAAAAACTTTTTTGATTAAACAGTAGTGATTATTATTAAGTTTAACAATTTTTTCAGCTATACTAGTTAAAAAAATTATAAATGTTGAATTGTAACCGGTGAGCTTGGATTGGTAAAAATTGGTTTGTCTCAATTATAAGCAAGATGAGAGCTGACTCACTTAGAACCCATTTCATGGAGGTTGAACCGTGGAAGGTTTAACTAATTTGTCTTTTTCTTTAATTACCAAAAAGTTAATAGGATTGGGCTAGTTAGCTTTTTGAGCTACTCACGATGAGTCCATTAGAAAGGTGAATTGGTCAAACTTTAATGACTCTAAAATTATTTGAAAGTATTTGTCAAATATTCAATATTTTTTATATGTATGTAGAAGATAATTTTAATGTTGATATATATATATATATATATAATATCCTTAAAAATATATTATTATATTTTTTTTGACATTTTTATTAAATTAAATAAAAATATTTTCTTTTGTTATAAAGTATATTTTTTCTGCTAATATTTTGGTCAAATAGTAACACAAAAAAAAAGGTAATCCTCCAAAATCATATTTCTTACCACATTAGTCATTAACAAAATAGTCAAGAAATTGATTTTTACAATTGTAAATTATCATTTTATCAATCTTTTAAAGGATTTACACTAAATCAACATTTAAAAATTTAATATTTCTCTTAATAAAATATTTAAATCATTGTTATATTATTTTTTATTTTTTAATAAAGAACTAAATTAAAGATATTTTATTTTAAAAAAAATATAAAGAATTTTAAAGATAATTTACATTGCGAGTGAGATATTATTTTTTATATAAAAATGAAAATAATAAATTTTAATAATATAATTATAGAACTTAATGATTATGTATTACGGTGTAGTTTTTTTTACTGATTATCACCAAAGTAAACAAATTAATTATATATAATAATTTATATATGTATAATAGTGTTAAAAACACTTTTTAAATATATATATATTTTTATTTTCTATTGAACTTAAGAATTCATGCATCTTACTCAAATACCTATCACTAAACCGATCAAATTAGATTAACTAAAAACTATTTAAAGTCGTATAACCATTTATTTAAAATTGTTTCTCTTAAAAAGTTATTTATAATTGTTACATAACTTTTATGTTTTAATCCCACCCCTTTTGTAATAAAGTTTAATATCGAATATTTTCAGGTGAAAGTGACACTATCCCGTTTGATGGACTCTGATCTCTCTTTTGCATTATTGATTTATTGATTTATTTAAAAATATTGCTTTCCATTTTGAGAGAGAAATGAAATGAATTTCTTGGGCCTTAGGGTTTGTATTGGTTATGACCGCCTCAAACTCAAAGACAAGACAGACGTATTCTCACAATCGCACAAAACTGAGGCTCACCTCCTTAATCGCTCGTTACGCCTTCCATTCCATTTCATTTCTTCAATACACCATAGCATGTTCTCTTCCTTCTCAGGTCCTCTCTCTCTCCATTCCTTCTTTCTTTCACTCTTCATTTCGCTTCTTTTTTTTCTCTCTCAATTTTGCTTCGCCTCCGCGTTTTGGGGAATTGAATTTTTTTTCGCAGTAGATTTTAATGGCGATTGAATAGATACGGGTGTGTTTATTTGATTAAAAGATAAAATCTTTAGCCTGTTTCCTTCTGAGGTGGTTGAATTTTAGACCCGTGATCTCTGATGTGGGAAATGCATCTGGACTCGGTATGAATCGTTGATCCTTTTCAATTCTGGGGTGCCCAAAAAAATATTAAAGGTCTAATTGTTGATTCTTTAGCAATTTGGGGACTCTAATATCATCTCATGTACATCTACAATTAGAGCTGGGTGTGTGGTTCTCAGAGTAATGAAAGTTTCATCCATGTTTCTATTTGATTGCCTTCACCACTATCTTGAAGTGCTAGAGATCTATTCTACCAAAAGAAACATCAACTCTTACCTTCTAATTGAAATGTCTAACCTCATTAAGTTCTCTATGTATCCCTTCTTGGAGTGTAACATAATGTATTATAATTGTTTTAAGCATTTTTTCCGTTTTAATATTTATAGCAGGCAGTAAATGAGTGGAAATGAGGGTGAGCTCTGGCATAGCGGTAAAGTTGTGTCTTGGTGACTTATTGGTCATGTGTTCGAATCCGGAAACATACTCATATAAAAACCAGGAAAAGTAGGAATGAATTGGGACTCCAAAAAACCAGGAACTTATATTGGGACATATTATAAGCTGGATCAACCGAGTTTTCATCTTGTTGATGCCTCTTGGAGGAATGGACGTTGTGTACACTCGTATAAAATTTAATACTCATCTACATGTATACCTATTATGGTCATGAGTGAAGAGAAGTCACTGTAGGTAGCATTTCCAAAGTAATGGTTTATTTGTGTACAGTATTTATGGATAGAATAACGGGAAACATAGTTGAACTTGAATTATGCGATCAAAATATTGTTGTAGTTGACATAGTTATTGGTTTGCACTTTTGCAGATATTTGATGCTTAGAAATATAAGGAGAGCTGCCCAGTCTGTTTGTAGAATCAATAGCAGATACCTGGAAGTGAGTAAAAATGGGCCAGTTGTCTCAGTTGGACCGAATATCCACCACTGCCGGTTGTACATGCAATATAAGTTTCCAAGTGAAGCACGTAGTTCATTCTTGTGGCATGGGACAAGGGAAGGCTTTCGTAAACGTGGTTGTTTCAGGAACTTTTCTGTAACCTCTGCAAGTAATACAGTCACACATCATTCCCAGATTGCTTGGAAAAGGCTGTACAGAAAGTATTGTTCCAGTGGTGATGGTACATTTCCTCCTACTGTAAATATGATTGCTCAGGCAGTAAGCTTGGCTTTGGCTCGTTCTTATTTGCTAGTTCCTGGTATTTTGGCATTTACATGTGGAGAGCTTGCCTTAGCTCAGCAAAATTGGGCAGATGCAGAACGTTACCCATCACAGAATGGTTTGTATATGCGCGCACAAGATGGGTATAATTACATGTTTACATTTGCATTCATAATAGTTGAAGGACTTATCTTATTAATGAGGGCTCTCTATCTAGCAATATTATTCTCTCCTAGCATTGTGATGGCACCATTTGCAGATTGTTTTGGACCAAACTTTAGGAAACTGTGGCTCCATGTAGTTCATCGCACATTAGAAAAATCAGGTCCAGCATTCATAAAATGGGGTCAGTGGGCAGCTACACGGCCTGATCTCTTTCCTCGAGATCTATGCACTAAGCTTTCAGAACTTCATACCAAAGCTCCTGAGCATAGTTTCAGCTACACAAAGAAAACTATAGAAAGAGCATTTGGTCGAAAAATTTCTGAAATTTTTGACAATTTTGAAGAACTTCCTGTTGCATCTGGAAGCATAGCTCAAGTTCACCGTGCTTCACTAAAATGTCGTTATCCTGGTCAGCAGGCAAAGCCACTATTGGTTGCAGTTAAGGTTAGACATCCTGGCGTGGGAGAGTCAATCAGACGGGATTTTGCTATTATTAATTTGGCGGCAAAAATTTCAAAGTTCATTCCTGCTCTTAATTGGTTACGATTAGATGAGAGTGTACAACAATTTGCGGTTTTCATGATGTCTCAAGTTGACCTTGCTAGGGAAGCTGCCCATTTGAGTCGCTTTATTTATAATTTCCGTAGATGGAAGGATGTTTCTTTCCCCAAGCCTGTCTATCCACTTGTGCACCCGGCTGTTTTGGTGGAAACATATGAAAAGGGTGAAAGTGTCTCATATTATGTTGATGATCTTCAAGGACACGAACGGGTTAAATCTGCTCTTGCTCACATCGGTACTCATGCACTTTTGAAAATGCTTCTGGTAAAATATCTCTCATTAGCAGTTTTTTGTGCCACTATTATCTTGCAGTTAGGCATAGTAGCATATTGCTTTTATTTTGGGCATTCTTGATTTATTATACACCATAAAGCATAAATAATCACGGCTGATGACATAAAATCTCACATATACATGTTTTGTCACTTTTTCTAGAAACTGTCTTTACTGTGGGATGAACTGGTTTTTCAGATCAATACATTATTTAGATTTAGAGGGATTTTGTAAATATGGCGAGCTTTACTTAGTTAGCTGGCCTTGGTTGTTTTATTGTTTAGATCTACTTCTTTATGTTATTTATAATAGGTTTTCTTTGTCTTATTTATACTGAATTTTCTTTAACCAATATAATAGTTTGTTTTTTGAATGGACATTTTGATCTATTTAATAATATTCATATTATCAATTATGTCCTAATCCTTAGTACGAACTAAAAGAAACATGGGGTCCCATAATAGTTTTAAACTTGAACATAATAAAGTTTTAGCTTCCAAGACATTGCAATGTCTTCTTTCAGGTGGACAACTTCATTCATGCAGATATGCATCCTGGAAATATCCTTGTTCGAGTGTCTCAGAACAAGTCTCGAAAACAGCTCTTCAAATCAAAGCCTCATGTAGTTTTCCTTGATGTAGGCATGACTGCCGAACTCTCTGGTAGTGATAGAGTAAATTTACTGGAATTTTTTAAAGCTGTTGCCCGCCGAGATGGCCGGACTGCTGCAGAATGTGCCCTGAACTTATCAAATCAACAGAACTGTCCAAATCCAGAGGCCTTCATTGAGGTATTTTTTTCTTCAACTTGTATTCTTTGTTATTCAATCTACAAATGCTTAATTAATTAATTCCATTGGAAGACTTAGGTCATGTTTGAAATGATTCTCTCATTTCTAGAAAAACAAAATGTTTGTTAAAAAAATGTCGAAAATAGTTTTTAAAAGAATTGTGCATGAGACATTAACATCTGCAAGTATGCATTGTAAGAGGTCAAAAAGATGCTTTATTTATTACGAGTATATCATCAAATTTAAAAATAAACAAACCAAAACAACTCTTAAGTTGTTTCTGTAGTCTTGTTTTTCAGAACTGCAATTTTGGGAACAATGTAGAAAACAATTATCCAGACATGTTTTTCTATTCTTTTCATTTTAAAATCTGAAAATAGTTTTTGAAAACTACAATCGAAGTATCAACCAAGTCGTTACTATTACGGTTTTGTTCTGTGTGTCTTAGTCAAAACTTATATGCACAAGTGTATTGATATTATATTGTATTATTACGGTTTTGCAAGTAGCAATCTGAACTGGTTTTTATTTGACTGCTTAATTTTCTAAAGATAAATGCATTTTATTTTCTTCTATAAGTTCATATATGGTTTCGAACTATGCATCACATTGTCTCCTATTTGTTTTCTAACAGGAGGTGGAAGAGTCATTTACTTTTTGGGGCACCCCAGAAGGTGATATTGTTCATCCTGCAGAGTGCATGGAGCAATTACTTGAGAAAGTTAGGCGTCATAGAGTTAATATTGATGGAAATGTTTGTACTGTCATGGTGACAACCTTAGTTCTTGAGGTAATTACTTCATTTTATCATGAATGTGACCATACATGCAAACGATAGCTTATTACCTTACAACAAAGGATAAAAACCTTCTTTGTTTAATTTGTAGGGTTGGCAGCGAAAACTTGATCCTGGGTACAATGTGATGCAGACACTGCAGACATTGCTACTTAGAGCTGATTGGGCAAAGTCTCTTTCTTACACAATTGACGGACTCATGGCCCCTTAGGGAGGAGGAAGTTTCTCTTTGTTGAGGCGCTCTCTTGAGAAACAATTTTGACCAACATAAAAACCCAAAACAAAAACATCTGTCCTAAGGGCTCTCCCACATTTGTTTTTTATTTAATTTTTTTAAAGATTTATCCCTTGTATTTATCTTGGTTAATTTCCAAGTTATTTTTGTGAGCATCACAGTTTACAACAAAAATGGAAGTAGAAACATAAAACGGTGAATATATCTCCTCTCGCTTCTTTACTCGCTGGATGAATGCTCGATATAGTTAAACCCTACTGACATGAGAATGCGTTTTAAAGTTTCTGCTTATTTTTTAGTTGAAGTTAAATTAAAAAAAAAAACCTGGCCTTAAATTGTCAGTTAATTTTTTTATAAGAAAATTATTTTATTCTTTCCTTGATTATCAGATGCAATTTTTTTAAACAAATGCATGTTTTTTTATAAATATTTTTCATTCATAATTTTGTTGCTTTCTTATTTTCATACACGAGGCAAATGACGTGAAAACTATGTAAACGTTTACTACTTGAGAATCTCTAGTTACATGATTGAATAAAAAAAACTTTACAGTATACTCCAATTAAATTCACAATAAAAAGCGTGTAAAAGAATGTTAAAAAGGTACGTTTTGTTCGATGGGGATTTCCTAGAAAAAATCGTCGTATTATTCTCGAAATACCTATGAATGAACTTCACTCTATCAGAATAATAACAGAAGTTAAAGAAGATAAAGAAGAGTGTCTTTTCACTAACATTGCTCTTAAATTATGGCGTTACATAAATCATGGTTGTACACTTACACTGTTTTATAGCATTTCAAAATGTCAACGAACATAGACAATGGATCTGTATGCCATACTTCATGGAAGCTAATTCCTACTTAAGTACGTTAGAGAGTTTGAAGTATATGCACAATAAAGTTGTTGATTGTTTTAGACTTATATTGTATTATTATCTAATTAAATACCACTCCAGCTTAAACACACTCGAACAGAGCAAGTTTAAAAACCAGTGGCTTAACCAATTTAAGAAAACAGCAGTGAAGTTTAAAGCAGGGGAAGCAAATAGATGGTGATGCTGAGACTGAATAATTTTTTTTCTCTCACTATTTAAATTTCGCTCCAAAAAATAAACAATTAAAGAAATATATACAGACCATGTAATTTTTATATCAGATTCCTGTAACACATAAATGTAAGAAAAAACTAAAAATAATACAATCTGGAAGTAACCAATTTAAGTACCTTGCTAAATCTTGATGAGTTTAAGAACTAATCTATACAAAAAGAATACATGGTATGGAGGCTGAGACATGAGCGAGGTTCAGATGAATCTGGAGAATATATTTTAGCTCGTGCAATCATGTTTTGCACGTAAGCTCACGTATTTCTTTTATTGCTGTACTCATGCTATAAAGGGCCATTTTTTTCACCTGTTTCATGAAATAAAAAAAGAAAGTTTGTCAATTCAGGTGTGCTGTGTACATCTAATATAAAAATGTAAAAATTGGTAAATGGAATTATTATTAGTATGAAGTCTACCTCCAGCTTTTCTACTTTTGCTTTATGGTCTTCAGGAAGCAGCCGGATCTCATCAATCAATTGGATACACTCGGTGACATTCTCAGGGGACACAAATTCCAATTCCACATGTACACAACACTGCAGATCAATAATCAAATAATTGTCATGCACCAAAAAATTTAAGAAAAAAAGTGCAACATAAATCAATGCTGAGATAACAGTATCCTCTGTCAGCAATCATGTGGAAAGACCATTAATAGTGTGATCATCTTTTTGTTTTCTTTTAATATGGGTACAATGTAAACATCGATAACTTGATGTTTCTTAGACGTAACTTCAAATTTGACATTGTCAGTAAATTTCAAAATGTAAAAATCACGTTCAACAAGAATTTATAATTTATATCCAGTTAAGAATAGTTCAAAGTTTTGTTCTTTAAATTGACTCAAAAAGAGAAAAATGGGGTAAGAAATCTTTTATACAAATGTAACAGGAGACCTTAGGATTCCTAATCTGGTATGGACATCCAGAAGGAATGATGACAGCTTCTCCAATATGTTGCTCAAAAGTCCATGGTTCAATTTCTGGCAACAGTGACAGGTGAGTCAGATTTAGTTATGCAGGATTATAATTATAATATATGATAAAACATGGGTGTACTTACTAAACTCCTCCTTAAGTCTCATCTTGTGAGTATTGTCAAGAAAGAAGCTCTGATCCAGAATTGGATGAACCATCTACATAAGAGAGAGAAAATTAATCATCATCAACTCTGACAAGATCATGTTGTTTAGAAATTGTCTTCTTCTAAATTTACCTTCTCATCACATTCACTAGTATAAGAAAATTCATCAGAGTGTCTTTTGAGGTATTCTAAGAGCTTGGGCACATCCTGTCTTCGAAAGACATCCCAATGAGCACCAGAATTCTCAGTAAACTTCTTCCTTTTATCACTGTTTGAGTTTTCAAAGGGATTTCTAGGATTATGATCTGGAGACCTTGCAGTACTTAGAACTCTCCTGTGGGAAGGTAAAGAGCTTTGTGCCTTTTCAGTTTCAGAATCGGAACCACATTCTTCATCATCAGAAATATTGGTGTCTAACTTCTGATTAGATATTGTTTTGGCTTCAGTAGAGAAGGAAGATGTTCTATTGACTCTCCTGAGAAAGTCAGTTCCTTCTCTTACCATACTATGCATTTCATTTTGTTCCCTGTCTTCTGAATGCTCACTGGTAGTTTTAGATGACACCTTCTGACATAGAGTTTTGTGTTTTTTCAACAACTTACTTATTTTAGCAAGCTGATCTGTAGAGAGAGGAATGTCCATGCTATATGCCATAATATTAACCTGGAATTACAAATCAGACACAGTGAACGGCACATTTGGCTGTTTTGGTTGTAATAGCTACTTTTTGACATAGTTTAGTAATCTATTCACTATAATTATCAAGATAATGGCTATTGAAACCAAAAACAATGGTAAAATTTGAACAATTTTAAGAATATAAGATGCAGCCTGAATTGTATTGAAAAACTTTTCATGCTTTACTCGGACACCTGAAAACAAGCATATATGCAAGGACCAAGGTTTTTGAAGCATACAAGGACATAAGTTTTCCTCAATAGGAAGCATTTCAAGAGGATGCTTTTTACTTCAGATGATGAAATCATCTCTAAAGTTATCATGACAGGATACATGCACAAAAGATGAACATAGCAATTTTGTCTCAAGGGAATATCGAAAGACGAAGCACATAATATTTGAAGTAACCTTTCCATGGTAAGTTTTAATTAAATAAACTAAAATTTCAAGAAATATTACTCTAGATATATTAAAAAACTGAAATATAACTAGGGAGCACACCATATCATATGAGTCGTAACAGAGATTTGTCACGGAAACAGCTCCTTTGTCAGCACAGCCATATGAAATATAAACATATGGTCCTATGTCGTGTTTTGTACTCCCCCGTGGCAAAATTGCAGCTAAATTCAGAAGACCAGACAAGGGATTCATGTATTCTTGAATTGGAAGAGCATCAATTACTTCAGCAAAATGAGCTGGAAACTGTTCTTTGAATAGTTGGGAAGACAACCATCCTTTAAGTTTCAGCATCTCATGCCAAGTATTTTTCTGAGGTTGACATTTAAGAGGCCCAGTAAAGTACTGACTAACGTTAATCTCCACCTGTCAGTGTAAGAGTTCCAAAATTAATATTCACACTTTTAACAATGGTCTTCTGGTTTAACACTCAACATCAGATCCATCATTCGTTCATGTTTCACAGATCTGAGCATATGATGTTTATATATGCACCAATGCATGCCAGTTAAAAAATAGCAAGAACTATGGGCATTAAAATGTAGTTTATATTACCAAGTACATTAATTGCAATAAATAATTTGCTAAGATGGTGCTGACCCTTTTTCCCCAACCAACATATATAGTATCAATTTAAAATTATGTAACACATACAATATGTTGATAAACTGACCTCAAACCAGTCCAAACAAGCTTCAAGTAAGTCCTTATTATTCTCATATATTGTCATGCTCCTCTCAAGATAAGTACAGAACATGACCACTGGATCCCAACTAAGGTTTGGTGTACATTGGAGCACATCTCGCACTACTACAGGATGGCCTTTTCCCCAGTGTTTCCGAAAGTGTTCAAAATGATTGCAACTGATGTCCAAAATTGTAGGATAAAATAAGTAATTATCATTGGAATCTTCTCGTTGAGCTGCTTCCGGTAACTGCTTGTATCTGCTAGTTTTATGATCTTTGTCAACACACAGTGAGCAGGTTGAACTTTTATCCGAAGTTTCAGGAAAGTCATAGCTGCAAACTATTTCTTCTGCCTTTACTTCCATTTCTTTGATCCAACTTAAGGGAAAGACATATTTCAAATCAAGGTGGTTATCACCACAATCGCCAAGCTTTGTAGGTGGGCATGACACAATGTCAGCACCACTACAATTTGTCCACTCAAGTAACGTTGAGGTATCAGTTAAATTGCCATTAGAAATGACCTTATCATTCAAAAGGTGACTTTCACTAGAAATGCATGCATTTATTTTGTCAGGTAGGTTGGATATAGAAGAGTTGATTTCTTCAGAGGTGCTTCCTTGACTTAATGCCTGAGAACAACTTAAGCAAAGACTGTAGGAACAACTAAGGCAGCTTCTATGAAGATCCAAAATGGGTGTTTTGCAGTAATTGCTGGGACAGTGTTTAACAGGTATTTACATTTGTTAGCGAGCAACACTATAGAATCATTTGAATTTTTCCTAATAACATCAGCAGAAGAGAACTTACCAGTAATTTTTCTCGTTGCAGACAAAATCAACCGGCTTGATGAGAATATCAGAAGTTGTTTTCCCTGTCATGCACAAAATCATCTAAAATAACCGGGTTGTAATCATCAAAACAAATCTAGAAGCCATCATATCAGATGAACAACAGTTACCACCTTTAATTTTTTCTGTTTCTTCTACGTCTACATGGTGGTCTTCTTTTATTTGTTTTAGTACAGGAAGGAGCATACAGACCAAATAATGAAAATGCAATACCCTATCAACTCTGATTTTACCAGCCAAATATTCCTGAAAAAACATGGCAACTCAAACTGTCAGCAAGCACTGCTGAATAAAAAATGTTGAAGAAGTAAAGCATCCATCTTTGATGTCAGACCTTACTTTCACTGTCTTCGTATTGACTTGACAAGCAATCTTTACAGGTGCAAGTTCCTCGACAAACTGGACATGCCATCTTAACCTCATTTTGAGTATCAAAATACCTAAAGTTTTTTCAACAAATAAATTGGGAAATGTCTTATATTTTGATCATAAGCATAAGGTTTAGGCAAAAGAAGTTATGTCACTATGTCAGTACTAAATTCCTAGTTCTAGTCACTATTGAGCGTTGAGGTATTACTAATACCAAAAGTGGTACAAAAGAACAGGACAAGAAAGTGGTCTGGAATTGGATCTACACAAACATGAAAGCTTTTTCTTCTTCCCTTAATCCTTTACTCTTATTAAACTCTCTTCACATGGACAATCATTCCACACATCTCTATGAACCAATGTTATCAATGACAGTTATGGTGGAAGGCCAAAATTCTGCCACATAAACACGCCATTGTGGCCAATGGTGCCACCACAGCGGGCCTCCCTTCACAAATTGCTTATGGCAGAAGGATAAAAAAGCACCACATTATAGTGTTATGGTGGCACTAATTCGAAGGGGGTATCTAATCCTTTCATCTAAGAAGTTCTAGAACTGCATCACAAATAACCTACAGCTAGGTGATCAACTGATCAAACAACACTTGACAGCATTGTCGAAAATGTACCATAGTCTATAATGTCGACAACAATTAAAAAAAGCAACACCCTGTAGGCAAGGATAACAATGAAGCCAGAAATTCAAATGAAAAAAGAAACTTATAAAATGGTAGTAAATGAACGAGATAAGTTCCAAGTTCCAACCGTTGTTTAATGCATTCCATGCAGAAAAACTCTCTCTGGCAGCTTGAACACATTACAAGACTCCAAGAATCACTTCTCTGACACCAATGACACTTCTTCCTCCTCCCCTTCTTCATGCTTCGTCCACACTCCACAACCTTAAAAAATAAAAATAAAAAAAACAATTCCAACCACTATAAAAAAAAGTAGTGGAAAACAAAAAGTCAAAAAGTCAAAACCCACCTGCAACTTGCTAACAGAGCCCCTCTCCGCATTCTTGGACCTGAAGTAACGAGAAGAAGCCACATTGGACGCAATAGCCATAACCCCATTCGGAAGTTCCTTCTTCAACTCGTGATTGGAATGCAAATGCAAATTCAAATTCAAATTCAATTGCGATTCCTTCTTCTTCTTCTTCTTCTTCTCAACCTCTCTCAGCAGAACCATCCTTATGAGCTCCAATTGGTTCCTCCTATTCACCAATGCCTCTCTCGATTTTCGGTCCCGCTTTGCCCCAATCTGAACCTCAACGGCGTCGTTTTGCCTCTTTCTCTTCAGCTTCAGCGTCTTCTTGTGCTGCCGACTCCGAGCTTGCACATAGTGAATCTCGCATAGCTTTAGGTTTTCCTTCACTCGCCGCCGGCACCGCCATTGCCGCCCGTCCGTACGGCTGCACCGCAGATGCTCCGGCACCGCTTCTTCTCCCTCCGCCGGACTCGATTTTTTTCCCATAAAAAATAACAATTCTTAGATTTATTTTTTATTTTTATTTTATGGCGGAATTGAGATTTTTTTGCTGGGGAAAGTAGAAGCGAAGCACGCAGGACAGAGGAATGGAATAAAAGAAAGAAAATAAAAGAGGTTAAGGCTAAAAGAGTAGTGTATTTATTGGGGAAGAAAAGAAAAGAAATTACTAATTCTAATAAGCATGGCGTGGCATATTCCCGTAATTATTGGAAACTATAGCGTCCTATTTAGTCTCTTAATTTGAATTAGGATCATGATTTGATCGATACTCTTTCAAAAAAATCAAAATCGTTCTTATCTTTTGGTTACTCACCTGATACACTGCAAGCTCTTCTGAGTTCTGAGAAAAAGAGTATACTATGATATATGAATTTTGATTTGGCTTTATCTTTTTATTTTTTCCATTGTTTTTTTTTTCGTTGGACTTAGGATTTATATGGTTGAGAATTGTGTCACTGCAAAATTCAGGTTGCTTATTGAGGAATTTGTCTGAACAGGTTTGCTATTCTTGGTGTTGTTGGGCTGAAATCAATGCAGTGTTGTAATTTACTAATTAGCATTGGACTTTTGATTAAGCAATTGAGATTGAGGTAAGAGTAGATAAAATAAAATACTTGATTGGCCAATGCAGGGACCATGTGGTTTGGTTGAATTAGATTACTTATTTTTTTATGTCTATCATATAATAGTGTGTATGTTCAAGTTTTAGATCAAAGTGAATGTTTTTTATATATGTTGATTCTGTGCAATCTCATGTACATGAAACTGATATTTGATTAAACAGTATGACATACACTTTTGTATTATATATATTGTACTTTTTGAAAATTACGTGTGTGAAAGAGATAAATGGAAAAGCTTTCAAGAATCAAATTATTGAATGTTTTGATTTTCAATTTCTAGTTTTAGATAACAGGAATTTACCCAAAAGAATGATTAATAAACCTGCTAACTATATAATTTTCTTTTCATGTAAAACACCATATGCAACTTCCATAAGAAGCAAATTAGTTTGAGTTAGATAAAATCATTACATCTAACGAAGATTTCTCGTGTACTTCAAGTAACTGCTCACAACTTACTATTATTAACTAAACTAAAATAATTCCGTATCAATTGATCTACATATCTATTACTACTGTACACATCTAAAACAATACAATTATAACTTCCTGTATTGATCCATATGCTCAATATTACTCCATAGACAGTTTAAAAGCAACACAGTAGTATTGCATGGTATATGAGATGTTTCCATAATTATGCCGGAGGTTAGTTTATTTTTTTGCGGTTCAGTTATGTAAATTAGAGTTCCAAATGTAATTAAATGTTGTTTGATGAAGTTCAGTTTTCTCGTGTTGAAATTTTGTTCTTATAATTGAATGCAGATAGAGTACACAGTTATGCCGCTGCATACATTTGATAAAATTAAAAAGGATTAACTCTCTTGTCATGACACACGGACAGGGACACTATTAACTTAAATTGTTTTGTTTTGTTAAAACTTTGCAATTTGTTTAAGCATTTGAAAAGAGAATGATTCTAATATATGATCACAATCTTCAAAGCTGAAATTGCTATATTTATTTGTTTATTTTGTCAATAAGCATATGTCAGATGAACTTTAAAAATGTGAACCGATTACGAGTCTTTTACCTTTATAGAAGATCCGGAATAAATAAATCATGTGTGCAAGTGCGGGATTGCTTATTTGAAAGTTTAATGAATTTATATATAGCATAAATTGATATATGAGTTTTTCTTAAGGTTTTTTTTTGGTAAGTAAAGTCTTAATTACCTTTAATTATCACGAATGTCTTTGAAGCACTTATGCATTAGTTGTTGCCACTCCGATAAAATCAAAGATGAGCACTTATTTGGGTTATCTTGTGCATTTTTTTCTTCTAATTTTTTTTTTTTTTAAGATTTGTTTACCAAAGCCAAGGAGTCGAGTTCAAATGGTATAGTTGCGCTTTTAATTTGGCGTTGAATGAGATAACCAATATATACTACTTGCTAATTTGGTTATAGGAAAACATAATTCCTAACAAGTTAATTGAAATTATGCATGCATACAAAATTCCAAGAGAGCGAGAAAGCGAGAGAGTACAAAAAAGAAAAACTCGTTTGCATTTATTTTTCTTGAGGGGCTAAATTGAAGTATCCGAGGAAGAACTTCGATCTGTGGCTACCAAGGACCCAAATATCCGTGTATTTCTTGTTCCAAAGATGGATCATGACATATATATTCAATAAAATCATGAGTTGCAGCTAGCTTTGAACTTTTTATTTCTCGAGTCCCATCCATATATACATGCTGCAAGAAATATTGAGAAATTCCAAGATTGTATTATGCTGTTTTTATCAAAACAAATATTAATTCAATCAAACATTCCCAGTGATGGACTCTGTCAAACAAACGAGTCATTGTCATGATGCAACACTCTTGAATTTCAGCAATTACAATAGTTGAAAAGTGTCTAATTGCTAAATTTTTATGCCAAAAAAAAGTAATAAAATTTAAGATTTCACATAACATCCGACCAAGTGGAAAAAGGTAAAAGGTATAGAGAAGCATAACCTGTCTTGACGTGGCCAAGAAGTTGATCTCTAGGTCTTTGTATTTGGAAGAGAAGTCCATCTCTTACCATTTAATATTTTAAAAGATTAGTCTTTAACTTTCGATAAAAAATATTTTTTAAAAATAAAATAAAATGCATAAACACCTTCCACCAAGGAGCATGAATCCTTGATCAGCATATCACATATTGCAAAAAAATATGATTGAGTGCAGCGTCAATAAAACCAAACCATTTAAGCATCTACCTGAGAAACACGTACGAGGTAGTTGCTATTTAGTATTTAAGACTTCATCAACGCTGCACTCAATGATGTTTCTCCAATATGGGGGTTTACACTCACAATACTCTATGAGATCATCCATATTCCTCTTCTGCCTAATGCATCTTTTATATCATGTGATATCACGTGGACAACGAGCTTAGACAAAACACTACGCATTATATATGCCAACCTTTATTGATTTGTACTACCTTTTCAGTACTTGACTAGTTGTTAGCGGTTACTACTACTTCTCAAAATTGTACTGGTCAGTTGTACTGGAATGGAATCTTGTACTGCTATTTCATCTATTTAGGTCTAGAGACTTTCTTTTTTGCTGAAGTTTAGGTCTAGAGACTAGAATTATATTTTCATATAACTTATTTTTGGTGAAATTTGCAATAATAATATATGTAGTATTATACAATATTTTTATTTACTTTTTCATCTCATTTTCTTTCTCTATTGTTATATTACATTATTATGTATCTACCGCATATTTTACTTTCTTTTTTCCTTTCCCTTTTTTCACTCCAAAATGGAGTGTACCAATAACAATATCATTCTATGGTAATTACAGGTAATTCACAACACTTTTTTTTGTCAGGTAATTTAAAAGGCACTTTGATTAGGTGATTCATGCCAGATATGAATGGAAAAAATATACTCCATAATTTAAAACTAATTATCTGTGGCACATATATACAGTTGCAAGTTGCAAGTTCAAACGTGGAAGTTAAAAGAGCGGTTTGGATCTGAACGTGGGCTCAAACAGTAGCCTGCGTTTGCCTGTGCATAATATGATCCAGTGACCGAAAAGGGCAATTCAGTTGCAGCACCAGCGGCACGTAAAGTGCACTACTACGCATATTTGTTTTGGCACATAAACGAAAATAAAAAGCACACGGAACATAATTTTATAAATGAAATATTTTTATTGATTGTGTATCGTTGCATTTTAAGAGAAGCCAGAACCTCGTCTAGTGTAATAATATCATCTTAAAATAGAGACTATTAAGATAGTTGCTTTCAGTTTTACATACATTAATTGTGCAAAATAGAAGCTTTCAAAAGGATCAAGATACAAAGTGTAAAATCAATTAAAGTAATAAATTATTTCATGCATATTGCTTCTAGCGCAAGTCACTTTCATTTAACTCGTTATAAAGTGAATAGACAGGACATATTCCTATAGTATTTAATTTATGCCATCTCATGAACCCCATTTTTGTTCCAGTTATTCACCTATGTATAAATTGATGAGAAGCCCTTCCTTTTGGCTATGTGGTTGTGTGTGTAAAATTATGACAGAATATTGGTCCAAATAATCATAATCAAGAAAAGTTTTGCATAAACTGCAAATGCATGTTTGCAAGTTGAACTTCTAATATTGTTAATTAGTTGGTCATTTACATAATTACATGTACAACAAATTATAATTCTTCTTCCTACACATCCAATATCTGTGCAAGGATAGATTTATAACACACATATACATCATCTTGCCTAAAAATAATTCATATTGTCTATATACAAACAACAACAAAAAATAATATTCACTATGATTTATCCTTTCCTTCTAAGAACAGTTTTGGCCTTGAGCATCTTCAAGCAATTGAGCCCACAATTCATCAGGAGGATGTCTCCAAATTCTAGGCTGGTCCAAGTGATGGCCCATTTGAGCAAATTTATCAGCTTCCCATTCCCTTCCCTATATATATGATTCACAAAGTTGTTAAACTCTGGTAGAATGGTATTTATATGACTTATATGTCTTTGTACTTCCATGCATCTAGTTTTTATCCTTTTCACTATAATTTCAAACAGTGTTTTGGCATCTCCTTCAAGCCAAATATCATTCCAACCATTTTCAAGGACTAATTCGAGGCCTTTCCGAAGTGCAGTAAGTTCAGCGATGGTGCTATTGGCTTGTCCAATGGATTCAGCATAGCCAAGCAAAAATTCTGCATTGTGATTTCTAACAACCCCTCCAATGCTAGCTTTTCCACTTAAACATTTGCAAGACCCATCAAAATTTAATTTGGTCCATCCAATTCTTGGTTTCTTCCATGCCACTGGAATTGGTTCCTTGTGGAAATACCTAATCAACTGACGAACTGGACTTTGCACTAGTTTTTGGCATCTAAAAATATTTATTAGTTGACATATCTCTAATACTCCTTAATTTTCAAGTAAACAGTCAGAAGTTGAAACAAAACGACTGGGATTTTTGGAATATTAGCCTACTAGAGGATTAGTTTTTTTTAAAAACAAAATTCAAAAGATAATCTTAATTTCTCATAATAATCATTAGAAAATAATTAACCGACGGTAATTGGAAATTAACTAATTAAACATTGTAGGGAAAAAGGTCTATATATAGCACACCACCACCATTTGATGAAAATCTTTATTCTTTGTTTTTCTCTCTGAACGAATTTCCACCAAAGCAAAAATGAATAAGGAAGGCTAAATTAACACATACATACCTATTTTGAGACTAAATTTTGAAAAATAGCGTAGATGTAAAAGATATGTATGGTCTAGAAGAAACACAGAAATCTTCAAACTTCAAAGACAACAATGTTATGGAAGAAGGGTTGATCAAGAGGCGTACGTCCTACTTATAATGAAAATGGTGAAACTTACTTCACGGAAATGAAGTTGGAGTGAGGAAAAAGGAAAGAAGATTCAAAATGTTCAACACTCAAGAAGACATTTGATATCGGAATAATGGGAAATGGCCAGAAAGGTTTCTTCAGGAACTCTCAACTTCATAGTAACAAACTAAAAAAGCGTACTCATCCAAATACGGGAAACTGAAATACGGCTATATTTGTCTGCACCACCAACAACCATACAACAACGTGCGTATGTTAAATAACTTGAAAAAAAAAAAAAACCAACGTGAATAATATATCTATACTAATACATATCGATAAAAAAAAATATCGGTTAAAGTGCTCGTAAAAAAAAATCCTTTTAGTTATAATTGTTAAGTGTTAACTGCACACACAACAACCGTCATATATATAATAAATTCAAAATATGCAAACAAAAACCGCCTTTTCCTGTTGGAAAAAATTGGAAATCGGAAAGTGGCGCTGCAATATAATTAAGAATTTAATTAGAATAAAACTGACAGAGCGTAAAGATTTTTTTTATCCTGTTATTTAATTATAAATTTTTTTCTGAATAATTTAATTATAACTTGTTATATGAAATTAATAATTACTTTAAGAAATTATATTTAAGATAATTTTTAATTAATTAAAATTTTATAATTTATTCACTAATTCTACGTTGATCGAAGTGAAACTCACTTCTCTTAAACAAAGTTCAAGTTCAAGTCTTATAACGAGAAAAAAACCCGTTTGAAAAAATAATCCTTCTAAAAATAAGTTTTGCTGCAGCCTGCAAAGATTAATTATTGATTAAGGCCGTGGATGTATATAGTTCACACCAATAATATAATTAAAAAAATATAATTGATTCACTTGCTAATATTTTATTACATATATACCTTTTACTATATAGAATTTAAAGATAAGAATTTGAATTGGTTGACGTTGACTTGGTCAAATAGATAACAGGGAAGACAATAATATCAGAGTTAGTCATTATTCCAATTACAAAAGATGCTGTTAGTTAATGTCTTAATGATATTATTTTTCGCAAAATAAAACTGTATAAACTTAAAATAAAGTATTTTTTTTTACTTGACATAGATTCTATTATTTTATAAAAAAATATTAAAAATATCAATAAAAATGAAAAGCATGTCTGATTTAAGTGTTTGATTTTTTAAACTAGACATAGAGTTCACAATCTTCATCAATTACCATATAAATGTAAAGTAAAAAGTTTTACATATAATTTAAATATTTTTGACGGAATATTTTTTTCACTAAAATTCGTTGATAATTTAAATATTTCTGATAAAATATATTTCGTCAAAAAAATTGATCAATAATTCAAACATTTTTTATGTAATATATTTTGTCAAAAATATTCCGTCAATAATAATATTTTTTTTAGTGCATTTTCTTTAAGTCTGGTCTTG
The DNA here is from genome assembly GCA_013407115.1 of Glycine latifolia. Taxonomy (NCBI): domain Eukaryota; kingdom Viridiplantae; phylum Streptophyta; class Magnoliopsida; order Fabales; family Fabaceae; genus Glycine; species Glycine latifolia. The sequence goes on along the minus strand of CM023953.1, from coordinate 21,692,980 downwards.
CCTTTGGCAAACGGCAATAACAATGCATTGGGCTTATCTGTAACGAAGTGTTTTGGGCTCATATTTTGAACAAACCTGTTTGGTTGATCCGTTTGACCACATAATTAGTTGACGTCGACCAATGGATTAGGGGTGTCGTGTGGTCTAATATTTCGTGTGGGACGCTAATTAGTGCTTCATGTCATTCGCGCAAAAAAAATCTTATTTTCCTCACACCATTATTGGTATGGTACGTACCTTTCCATCATATGGCCTCTATTTTTAGGATGCCTTAGTGTATGATGAATGTTTGTTTATGGTGGATGTTTTATTTTTTTCCTCTAATTAAAAAGTTATATTTCAGTTAAAATAAAAAATAAAAGCCAGAAAAATTACTATTTTTTAAAGATTTTTTTTAATGAAAATGTATAATTTTTTAAAATGAGAGAGAGAGAGAGAGAAATGCTTATTTCAATCCGTGCTTAATGAACCACATATTTTAGCAATAAGTTTTCGATTATTTCAGTTCTATAGTATCTCACTTCGGCCAGATATCCAACACTGGAAACTATCTTGTAACAATCTTCGTAGTTTACGTTTACGTGGAGAACTCCTTCAAACACTTTTAAATAAGGCAGCGCTTTTTAAGCTGTAGAAACCTCCCCTTCCATTTTCAGAAAACCCAAGTTATAAATGTTCTGAAAAATCATTTTTTGTGAAATATACTCGTAAACTCATACAATAAAAAGGGAACATCACAAATAGAAAAACTTCAATTCAAGTTGGTGTATATAATTTACCTTATAGATTTTTTAAAATTAGGGGAAAATATAATTTTTATTTATTAAAAATATCTTTACCATGACAAAATTTTCAGACCTTCATTTCCGTAATATTGGTACTTAATCCTTCTTCTAGTGATAGTTAATTCACAAGTGAAAATTTCCTTTTGTTTTTCATTTTGAAAGGAAAAAATAACTATACATATTACGTGTCTTAGTTTTAGAGAAGAGAATAAAGAATAATCTTAAATTTATCGTTAGTTATTGTATCTAAAATTATATTGAAAATATACTAAATCAATATACATGTTATTTTGTTGAATATATAGGCATTAGACAACACCAACACCCAACACATTGCTAGAAATGTACAACTTGGCATGATTTTTCATACATCGACGGCCAAACTATAATCACACATTCAACATATAGCTAAACAATAATCAAAACCATTCAATATCAGCCACCTGTATAAATTGATTTATGAAGATTCCAACCACAAAGATCAAAGAATCTGGCCGAAGGGGTTCGTCAATAACAATCAATATACATTTGGTATATGTTCAGAATGTTCCTTTACCTATGATCCACAACCAATCAAGAACAGCCCCAGCACATATGCCGGACAAAAGACACAGGACAAGCAAATTACCCAAAGCATTCTGCTCAGGACCCTGCAACAATACCACAGACTCCAAAGTCACTTATTTGATGCTAACTTTTTTTTTTTAAATGTATAAATATCATGAGAAATGCTACTATACTCTTTTTATCATTTTTTTTCAACATTCTTTCTAGTATTAGCTGAAATTTGTCAATAATTTTCATAATTTCTCGAATCTTCTATGATTTTGGTCCCTTAAATTTTAATTGTAACATTTAGTCTCTCCTAGTCTTATAAGTTGTTGATTTTGGTCCTATTGATAAATTATTAATAAATAATTATAATTAATTGAGTTAATTATAAATTCATTAAAATCATTAATTATTAACAAATTATTAATCTTAATTTTTCATAACATTATGCTTCTCCTCTTTTTTGCAAACACATCTTCTATCTTCACTACCGCATGCAACTCCTCCCTCGACAGTAACATTGCATTAGGATTAATAGTCTTTTATTAAAAAAAATTAATAATTAACAATTTTTAATTAATTTATAATTAATTTAATATCTCTAATAATCACAAATTATTAGTTAATATAGAAGACTAAAATCACAAATTTATAAAATTAGGAGGACCAAATATTACAATTAAAAATCAAAGGGACCAATTTGAAAAATTTGAGGGACCAAAATTATAATTTATCCAATCATTAATGATAAATGAGATCCACTAAAATTATTGATTTTTAACAAATTTAGTCAATCACATCAACAAAAGTGTTGAAAAGAGAATGTGATAAGCATTTCTCAAATATAATTTCTCTTTTTAAATAGAAATTATATCCGTAAAATGTAATTGTATTAGTTTTGCATTTGTGAATTGTTAGTTGGGTAAACTTGCCTTGTAACCTCTTGGTGCCACAGTGAAAACACAAACAGTGAGATAGCCATTGGTGAGTCCCAAGAAGGAGGTTAGCAGGATCATCCATCCTTGGTCACCATATTTTGCTGTGAAGTAGAATGCTGGGATCAGCAAGAATCTAGAAAACACTGCTATTAGTAGACCATTTCTTGATTCCAACTTTAGCCATGGCACAAGGGGAATATATCTTGCTATGAAATCCACCACATTATACATAGCAATTAAAACAACTGGGTACCTGCAATGATCACCACCAGTTCCAAAATAAACTCCTTTAACTTTTTTCCCTATCAGTTCCATCAGCCATCAAAAGGACAAAATGGACAAACAAAAAAATCAAAGGATCTAATATTCTAATTAAAGTTTTTAAGGCCATGGTCACAGGCTATGTATTAAGCATATGCTTATTTTTTCATTTTTTCCCCTTGGGGTGGGGAATGTTATATCTACATTCTAATCACGTGAAGTGGAAAATGTTTGCTCCAGAACTGTGCAGAGAACAGATTAAAATTATATATCATGTCATGTCAAAAGGCAATTGGATTAAAGACTAAGCTTAAATTAAGTACTCACCATGTGCCTAACTGATGTGTTCCAGTATTTTCATACAAAAATCCAGGGAAGATTGACAGTGTTACCACATATATAAAAAATAAATCAACTGCATAATCAAGGTTCTCAACAAATAATTGTTTGCTGCTCAACCGCTCTTCTTTTTTGCTATCCTACAAAAGTTCCAAATCTTTCAGGAGATAATAAAAGATTATTTCCACGTGAGTAAATTATTATTGTTTTAGAATAATTATATTACTTGATCATTAGTCTTTGTTTGAATGCCAGCAGCAGCAAGGTCAGCTGCAACAGTTTTTGATCCCTCTAACGCTGCTTTTGAACGGTAATATTTCACTATGGGCAATTTGGTGAAGTAGATTGCATATAGGATGATACAAACTAACTCGATGAATGTGGAGATTGCCAAGAACAGTACTGCAAAAATAAGAAACCAACTCCTTTATTTTAAAGAAAACAACTTCTAGTGCCCTAAAGATCATCATATTGATTGAGGATCGACATAATCTTTATACATGACAAAATAATATTCTAAAAATCAAATAATCAAGACAAATGTAAGGTACCAATATAAATGAACATTGTAAAATAAGAATGACAACATACTTGCTCCCTTGCGAAGTCCATTATTAGATTGCTCGAAAGCTACCTTGGTCAGCATTCTCAGAAAAGAAATTAGAGCTCCTGATGCTGCCAAACCAGCAAGGTAGGACTGCATAACATTATGTACTATTTAAGCAAAAAAGATAGCAGAAGACCTCAGCCTGCAAGTTTGTAAACCCCTGCCTCCAATATATAGGAATTACAACTAAAAAAGGTTATCACTGAAAGATATTGAATAAATTATATGGAAGACAAACCTGGATAAACTCAGGGCACATAAAACACAAATCTCCTACCATGCCACCTTCGACTTGAGCATCTGCTATTCCAAAACAAGCAGCAAGCACACATATACCAATATAAGGTCCAAGTCCACCTTTCCCTGATGTTGCTAGATCCACCTGCCACAACAGATAGTTGAAGCTTTATGAGTCAAGGAAAATAGGCCACTATGGAATTAAGAATTCAGATGCTGCAAATTATGGAATTGGAAATGGTGTACTTACAACAAGAACAAAGAAAGTGCTAAAAAAGAAAAGAGTGAATCCAGCCAAATTCCGCATTCTAGTATTGATCTTTGACTCATAGTATGCCAGTATTAACATTGTTCCAATTGCAAATGGTTGATAGACCAGGGTAAGTACCCTTGCAGGATGATATTTCTTCATAGTAGAAACAAAATGAGTTATGCAACCCATATTTCTGGAAGTATCAGTAAATCACAAATAGCATTTTTCTATTTCTCATTCTTTGTAGGACAAGCATTTATTCTTGAGAAAAAAAACTTTGTACAATGATGTCAAGTCCGATCAGAAACTGAAAGTACCATGAATTACTTACGGGGAACAATATGTAATAGTAATCTCCTATTGTCAACATGCTGTTCCAGGAAACAAGGGACCCAATTCCAAGAATGAAACAAATGGCCATCGCTTTGTATTTTCCCTGGTTGCATTGAAAACAAACCGACAAGATAACAAATTCCATTATGCATGTTAGCAATAAGTTCTTCAGTGGAAAATAAGACTGTGCACTTACCTCAGGTTGTCTTGGTGCTTCAATGTCATCATTGGCAT
>CM023953.1:21660910-21688431 GCA_013407115.1 Glycine latifolia | reverse complement strand
CCATGACCACTCCTCTTACAAAAAAGAGAGAGAAAAAACGTTGAGGATAATCAATATTTATCAACAATATCTGTTACTCCACAGAAATTTGAGTCCTTGAATAAGAATCTACGTGTTGATTATATAAGTGAATAAACTTCTGTGAATAAATTAGAGAGATAAAGAACAACCAGATGAACACAAAACTATAGCCGCACCGCAGTTTAAATCTTCAAGCACAAACAACTTTGATTATATGGTTGCCACTATTAATTTCTCTGCACCTGCTATTATGTTAGTTTTGCAGGTGGAATTAAATAGCTGATGCCCATTATGCGAAGTGATGGGCCCATGACCACTCCTCTTACAAAAAAGAGAGAGAAAAAACGTTGAGGATAATCAATATTTATCAACAATATCTGTTACTCCACAGAAATTTGAGTCCTTGAATAAGAATCTACGTGTTGATTATATAAGTGAATAAACTTCTGTGAATAAATTAGAGAGATAAAGAACAACCAGATGAACACAAAACTATAGCCGCACCGCAGTTTAAATCTTCAAGCACAAACAACTTTGATTATATGGTTGCCACTATTAATTTCTCTGCACCTGCTATTATGTTAGTTTTGCAGGTGGAATTAAATAGCTGATGCCCATTATGCGAAGTGATGGGCCCACAACAAAAATACCAGCTCAAACAATGTGGAAGCATAAGAATAAATGACACAAGCTAGAAGCCAAGTACATGTTATGTTTGGATGTTCAATTGAGAAAGTTTAAGAGTACTTTTACTCTTAAAGCAACAAAATTTTCCATCTTTATAAAAGAGTTGCATATATCATCATACTTACCTACATCATTAACCAATGGGACTTTACAATTGTAATTAAATATTATTTTTTAGGTTTTTTAAACAAGGAATCATATAAAAAATGTAAAAAATCCATGAAAGAAATATTAATGATTCATATAAATCACTAAATGATAAATGGCCTGAAAAAACCCAACGACTAACTATTTTGTATCTTGGAATTGGATTGTCAAGCACATTTTCAACTTTTATCCAAACATATCCTAATTAGTTCAGGTTATGGCATATGTTGATGCTGGTTAATGCAATAACCAAATTTCACGAAAGGAATAAAAATCTCAGTATTTTCTGAAGCATCACTTGTACCTTTCATGTAGATATATTGTCTGCTACAAACATCGATTGGTTAAGAAAATATATGAATGAACAACACCTTCTTCAGTGATTTTATCTATTTCATATCAATGGCTTGCTATAAAAAAAAAAAGAATTAAGGAGAAAAGAGTAAGATTAACTTGGGTGACTCACCGAATATTTGATGCCATAGCAGATCATGGGGATAGATTAGAAAGAGTGAATACAAATATGGTGTGAAGATTTAATTATTTGATGCTTCTTTTCCATTTGAAATTGTATTTTGATGATGTCGGTGGTGATATATTGCTATTGCACCCTTTCACCGAACAACGTCGTAACATGCTTAAGCCCAGGTCAGATCTTCTTTCTTCGCAAATGACCATGTTTCTTATTTCTTATAAACAACTTGTCCTTAATCCTTGGATTCTGAGTTCTATTAATAAATAATCATATACGTACGATTGGATCAATAATTTAAGCCCCTTTTGATAAAGGTCGCGATCCACAAAAATTGAATCGCTTGTGGATTTACTTTTAGCCTTTCAATAGAAGCCACGAGGATAACACAATCTTAAAGTTGGCTCCTTTATTTAATAATTAAAAACTTAATTATTAAATAAAGGAGCCAACTTTTAATAATAAAAACGGTTAAAAGTAAATGAGACTATATTTATAAGGATTAAAAGCAAATGAACCATAAGAACCAAAAAAAAAGATTTTCCACCTCAAAAAAATGAAATAAATTCATATTTATAGAGATGAAGAATAAAAGTGTCTTTCATGTGATTGATTAGGCAAATGATTATAAAAAGAAATGACACTATGTTAGATGAAGATTACAAAAGGATTAAAATGTGTAATTGAAATTTTATTAAGGATAAAACATTATAGAGACATAACAAAATACCCCCGAAGATTAGGAGTCAAATATATTTAAGTCAAGACAATTTAATCTTCAATTTGTAGAGATTTTGAATTAAAAAAAGAGAGAGAAATTGAAAGTACAAGAGGACCAAAATTGCTTCATTTAAAAAATAGAGAAATTTAACTAGCTTAAGAATTTTAAAGAATAAAAATTATACATAATATACACTAGAGGGATAAAACAATATAAAGAAAATGTTAGAAACAACATATTTTCTATCACTTTCTTTCTTACGAACTTTCTTCGATTGGATCTTATAGTCAAACTAGTATGAACCTATAAAAAATTAACCAATGAGAAAAAAAATGTTTTACAAAAGGAGTGTCATAGAAGGTAATGACCATTTTAGATTTTGATTGGATTTATTTTTAAAGAATTGATATTAAAAGGAAAGATAAATGTTCTTTAAGCCTCTCAAATTTTAGTCAAAATTGATTTTAATTTCTACATTTAAAAATTATAGTTTTAATATTCTTATTTTTAAAATGCGGTAGATTTTTTTTCTTACTTTATATTTCATTTTGAGTCGATTGACCAAAAACAACATTCACTACACTTAAGAGATATAAGAATCAAAACTACAAATTTTAAAATATAAGCCCTAAAATTAGTTTTGACTAAATTTTGAAAAGCCTAAAATACATTGATTTTAAAATAAACAGTAAAAGGTTATTTTGAAAATTAATTTAGAATAATTATTTTTATACAAAACAATAAGTTAAAATCAATTTTAAAGTATAAGCTAATGAAATAGATTCTAGGCAATGATAAACGTGATTGCATATAAGATTGCCTTTGGTGGTTGAAGGGAGAAGTGAAGGAAAAGATGGTGGATTCAAATAATTTCTACTAATATTTTAACAAAAACTAATAAAATATTTGACGATAAAAACAATAAAAGTGATTTCATAAAATTCTATGATAAAAAAATCATTTAAAAAAAATCAAATAATCGTATATAATTTTAAAAAATTAAACCCTTGGATGGTGTGACTAAAAGATCTTGGAGTTGGTTTACAAATACAGAGAACTCTAGCTCCAAATTTCTTGCTCATATATCTAAATTGCTAAATATTCAATTATTCTTATTCCTAATTGTCAAACAAATGTCAAGAAATAAAGAAATGAAAAGCGTAGCATACATCAAATAGAACCCATCTCCAAAAACTTGGCAAAGCATCAACAATTTGTTCATAAAAACTGTTACAAGTAAAATCACAACAACATTTCGTCCAAACACACACACACACACACTTCAATTATCACAAAAGTGTATTACACGTAAACAACACATGATGTTAGGTGAGATTAATACATTTGAAATAAAGCACTAATTTCCATTATGCAATGAATACAAAACAAAGGAAGGATGGGGTTTAAGTATTTACCAGAAGCAAAATTCTTGACTTCTTGTGTTATGAGCAAGGTACAGGTAGAAGAGAAGACAACAAAATCTCGCAGACTGTTTATTCTCACCCTCCCCTTTTCTTTCTTTTTTTGACAGTCACCCTTCCCTTTTCTACACGTGCGCTCTCCCTCTTTTTTTTTTTTTTTTTCATACCCTATGTCCCTGTTAAATACCTCACCTGAGTCAAATTAATATTTTTTTTAAATGTTAGTTAATCAATTTTCACCATAGTCAAATTAGTATTTATTAGTTTTTTAAATGTTAATTATTTAATGTTCACCAAGTCAAATTGGATTTATTATTATTTTTATATGTTAATTAATTAATTTTCAATCTCAACAAAATCTGTAACTATTTTATTTTCCTTTAATAACAAAATCGGACTCTACAAACTAGGAGTTTTATAGTTATAAACTACTTGTCAGGCATCACTAGGTTTGAGTAAATGAGATATTAAAAATATAGTATAAAAAAAAACTAAATATCACTAGGTTGTACTGGTATCATCATATATATACATATAATATGATTATTATGTTATCAATTAACACTATCGATAAACCGTTAATGGAAGAAAAGTATAGGGACCCAAAATGTAAAAAAAAAATTAACTAATTGCAAAAAGTTTAAGTAAAAAAAAAAAAACTTAATCAACAAATATTTCAATTTGGAAAAAGTGTAAAATATTTTGAGTGATAAAAGGTTCGTATTAAGACTTACGACAATGTTGATTTTACCACACATTTGAGTGAAGATGGTAATGATGTCAATGAAGGTCAAATTTTGAATGGAAGTTGGAAGTTCATCTGACACAAATATGGAAGGCGATTTTGATGTTAATATTGAAGCTTGTAGCCTTGCTCCTACTATAGTGGCAACAAGTACCACAATAGTACCATGTATCTCATTTGTGTTTTTCTTATATATAATTATTTTGAAATTTATCTCCAGAATAGAGAGATATCAATTTAGGATTACTCTGATCAAGAGGCATATTTTCTTCGGTTGGATGTTGTTGGTAGCTAGCTTGTAGAAGATGAATTCTAAGTTGGTTTAACTTTGATAGCAAACATGACCTGTAGATGGGCGCGAAACATTATTCAATGAAGATGCATCAGTCATTTTAGTTCCGTTGAATCTAAGCAAACAATTTTGTCAATGAGATTTCCAAATAATTCAGAAGGTTGCCCTTGGAGGATGAGATTAATATTGTCAAAGAAGTCAAATAAATGGTCATTTCAAAATAGGGAGCTCAACAGTCATTATAAAAGCAATCCTAAGATCACAACAAATTAGACTTTGAATTATTTGCTAATGCATATTACTATATTACGTACAATGCTCAAAGCTAATTTTTTATGTGAATTTTTCGAGTAAAATAATACGCGCGCGTTTTAAATTGTATATGAAATGTAGATTTCAATGTATTTTTTAGGTATATATGGTGAACAAAGGCCTATCTATTTCGTTGAAACAATAGCTAATTAATGATCAATTTGCTTTCCAAATCTCGTACAGAAAGGCTTGGAAGGCGTGCATACTTAGTTTTTGTACATTTAAATTTGTAATTATTTAATTTCTTCTTTTTTAATGTTTCTTTTGACTTAAAAAATAGAAATTTAACTTCTTTTGAGTTTTTATCTCAAAAATGTTAAAGTTAGTAAATTCATAGGTCTTGCTTTATTTTGTAGAATTTTGCTCTATTTTTTTTATAGAGTTTTGATAATCAAATAAAAGACCGGAAGATGTTGAAGAATTGAAGTAGCATGCTTAGCACGCTATTGCACACTCAGTGTGAGAAGTCAAATTGAAAGTCAGTTATATCGAGCATGAACACTTAGCGCGTAGGTGAAGACTTAGCATGTGGTTACTTATCTAATTGTACTATACAAGAAGCCAACCTGGAAGTCAATTTCAATATTATTCATTCCTTTCTAAATTTATTGTCTTGTTTATGGTTTGATCACCTATTCACATGTATTTATAGGATTTTAAGCATTGAAAAATGTTTTTATCCAAAGAACTTGAAGAAACTTCTAGGTAATCCATGTCTAGGGATATAATGATACTATTTATCCTTATTTATGCATCTTTAGTCTTAAAGCAAATTACTTGGTTTAACTCTTAAGAGATTATGAGTGAAATTAGGTGATTTAAGCTCTTTCACATGAGAAATCATGATTAGAGTAATTTAGTTGATGAAGGTAATAGTTGGAATAACTTTAAAGGGTAAAAAATATTTAACATTGCATCAAGATTAATTTTGGTAGGACAAACACCTGACATTTCTACACAAATATGCATTAAATATCATTTTTCACCTTCAAGTGTTTTTTTTGTCTCTTGCATCTTGCTATGCTTTCTTATCATTTGTTATGATTGAAGTTTATATATCTACACTATCATTTTAAAAAATATTTAGTTTTAGTCATTCATTTGCTTAAAGCTCAATATATACAAACTTTGAATGTAATCAAAGTTTTCATAGATTTGACACTCGATTTTATCATTTTAATATTACTTTGATAAATTAGTAGGCTTGTAAAGGAGTTAACATAAGTAATAGAAAGTAATAACAAGGGTTTCCTATGATTGGGATTAGCCTTATGAACTATTGTTTAGATAGTTAGAGAGAATGGTACAATGTTCTCCAAGATCAGCATATAAACTTGAGAGTTTTTTTCTTTTTTTTTAGAATAAACTTGAGAGTTGAGATGGACAACTTTGTCTTTAATAATCAAGTGCACAATCAATTTTGCAAGTTTCATCGTGTATTTTGCATGTTTAGGCCAACTTGTGATGCATTTAAAATTTGCAAATCCATTGTACAAATTGATGACATGTTCGCTTATATGAGTTATATTCAAGTATAAAAGGACATGTTAATTTGCTACAACACAAGATGAAAGAAAACTAAAAAGATTTTGTGAAACTAGTTCAAATATAATTTGATGAATTAAGGACATATCAAACAAGAAATTGAGTTTATGATGAGTTTTTGAGATTCAACTCACCTAAATTTTTTGTTATCAAAAAAGAAAAAATGAAAAATTGAGTTTTGTATGACCTTGAAGGGTGCATATATGTCCATATGACAACTGTAAATAAAATTTTAAAAGGTGTTCAAAATTTAACCATAATTGTTTTAGTGAAGTATACATATTGATCAAGTATTTTGTGAGAAAAAAAGTGTTGAAGGCAAGAGAGTATTGAAGATTTCTAATTCAAATAATGGAAAAAGTGAAAGTTTTCCTTTTCAAATTAGAGATTCTAAAATATTTTAAGGGTAAATAATAAAATATATTTTAAAATATTTTAATTTTTTTCTTCTTTATTTTTTTCCTCCTCCCTTCATCCTTTTTTGTTTTAGTTTTTTTTTTCTTTCCTTTCTTTTGTCTTATTTTTTATTTCTTCTTCTTCTCTTTTTTCTTTTTTTTTGTCTTATTTCCTATCTATCATTAATTTCACCTATCACTAATCTCAATTAATTTAGATTAAAGATATTATTGATATTAATATTGATCTTGACCAACCTAGAAGCATAACCTGCACATAGCTTCTCTCGTTAGTCAGATGGGGTAAAAGAGAACATATTGTTACATTCAATGCTTTTCACCCCTATCTATAACATGGCTGTTAGCCTATCCATCATCCTGGATAAAGATGTTTCATCTACTTCCCGGGTGTATAATAATTTATCAAAATTATAGAATACATGAGCAATAAAGAAATTATGAGGAAGACCAACCTGGATGAACTCAGGACACATAAACAACAAATCTCCAACCATGACACATTGGACATGAGCATCTGCGACTCCAAAACAAGCAGAAAGTGCACATAAACCAATGTAAGTTCCAATTCCCCCTTTCCCTGATGTTGTTAGATCTAACTGTTACACAAAATATTCTGAAGCTATTATACCAAAAAAGCAGATTAGATAGAATTTACAATCACATAAACTAGATGCAGCAAAGTTCAAGCCGTATAGAGATAATAGGTTTTATCTTTTCTAAACCAGAAAAGAAAAAGAAAAGACAGTGACTTGGCGAAGTTGTACTTACAACAAGAACCAGCAAAGTACTGATGGATAAAAGAGTGTAGCCAATTAAGTTCCGCTTCCTAGTGTTGATCCTTGACTCGTTATACGCCAGTATTGCCATAGTTACAAGTGCAAATGGTTGATAAATGAGAGTGAGTACACGCGAAGGATGGTATGTCTATAGAAAAAAACTTGTTAAATAGACCAATAAACCTCATAATTTTTTCACAATCAATTTCAAGTATACAACACAGAAATAAGAATAAATCATTTTTGGTTCATGAGATAATCACAGGGAACAAATTGTAGTAATAATCTCATATTGTCAACATACTGTTCCCATGCAACAAGGGACCGCAATCCAAGAATGAAACACACCGCCGTCGCTTGGAACTTCCCCTGATTGAAATAAATTAATCCAATTGTTGTAGGCTAGCAGAGCAACATTGGTGGATGAAAAGTATAAAAAGAAGAAACAAATAACAATAACATACCTCCAACCTTCTTGGTGCTTCACTGTCATTAGAAATGGTCATGACTACTACTACTCTGTTAGAAGCAATTCATCATGTTCAGTAATAAAGTCTGTATAATCCTTTCATTAAACATTCTCAAGGAGATATACATTAACAACCGTTTGGAATTGAAAAAAGAATGAAGAAAAGAGAGACAACATAGACGAATGAGAAAACCAGATGTGCTTCTTGAACCCAATTAGAACTTTGTACGTAAAGAACAGAAAGTCTGGCTACAAGATATTCAATCAAACAGCTATCCCTACCAATGTTACATTTGAATCTTGTCAAACAATAATTTATGTTATAGTCTCATTGTACAATTAATTATTAATTAAAAATTAAAAAATGTCTTAAAATATTTTTAACATAAAGACTCGTTTAGTGATGAGAGTAAAATAGGATATACAAATATGATAAGAATAGAATAAGTTTTAATTTCATCCAATATTTGGTCCGCACCATATAATTGATAGAACATGTTTAAATTTTAATTTTACCATATATTTTATTAACACAACAAACAACGAATTATAAAAGGATAGGATAACTAATATATCATATCTCTTCCTATCCTATCACCAAGTAGACTCTAAATGTTGTAGCTTATTTTCTTTATATAAATTAATTAAATAATTTTTTATTAATATTTATCTAGTTTGGTAGATTAAAAACATGAGAAAAATATGTTGATCTGTATGAAATTGGGCTGAACTCTATTAAGCAAGATCTTACTATTCAAACCTTAAGCCTAGGAAAAATAACATAGTTAAAAAAAATTCTACTAAAAATTATTAACCATCAACAAAGTCTAAAAATATTTCACCCTAATAACATGATGATCCTAAGAAAATGAGAAAAAACTATTTATAAGACTTTCTTTAAGTATATACTAAACTATCTCACTAGACTTATCAAATGAGAGATAACTATACATACTACTAAGCATATCGATCAATGATAGGATTATTTTAGTTTAATAATTAGTCTCAAATTTGAGTCCTAAATACGTTAAATAGTTAGAGATCATCTTTAATAAAATACACTTATAATGGAACCTCGAGTTTTATAGAATCACTATATTTCTATGTTTGACCGTAAGTCATATATAATTTATCCAAAATAATAAATATATATCATTATAATTAAAAATAATAATTAATTTCAATTATCAACAATGTTTTATAATCTATTTTTTCGTCAAAAAAGAAATAATCTATTTTTTTAAGAGAAATCTACATTATTTTAATAATTAAATAATACAAATTAAAAAAATATATTCAACATTGCCTTCATAAAACAACTTCGAAAGAAGATTCAGAAGCCAATACCACTTGTTCCCTAGTATAAAAAAAAAAAATTGAGATACCGTATTGGGAAACAAAAATGCTATTGAAGAAGCTTTATTTTCACTAATGGGAATGTTACGAAATGTACTAATATATCATGATTATGGGAATTAATGTGTATATATACGTAATACTACGTGACAGCTGCAGTGTGTGAGTACTGAGTAGGGCTTGATTCTAGCTTAAATATCAATCTCTTCTCATAACAGCGCTAGTACGGTAGGTACTGTCATACACTCAGAGCGTTATATGTAGCAACATATTTTTTAAAAAGAAAAAACAGTAACCGCATGTCAGCAGTAAAAAAAATACTAACTAATATTTTTAGAATACTGGTTAAAAAATAAATAAATAAATAGTTATTAAAATGTAAAAAAATATGTTCTCATAGTCTCGTATATTTTTTAATAAAATGTTTTCTCTTTTAATTCCACTAATGTACTTGTTAGCAAAATTCTTTTTTAAAATATACTTATTATTGTTTAATAGATAGATTATTTTTTAAGGCGCGTTGAATTTGTAAAGAATACGTACGCTGTCACACTGGACTCTGATTTTTTTGCTTTTACATCAAACACTTTATTATAAATAAAAATAGAACTTCAGGCAGTGTTGTTGAATGTTGAGTGTGGAACCTAATTATAGGTCAAGTTAAAGAAGAAACAAAGAAGACCTCAATTGGTTGTCTGTCTTTGCTTAAATTTGTAATGTCGATTTCCATCCCTTCCTCACGAATAATGTATCAGTGAGATATGGATTTTCTGAATGTTATTTACTAACAAGATAAGGCCTAGTTACCGGAGAAAAAATATATAAAAGTAATTAAAATATTTATAATTATTGATGAGTAATATAAAAAAATCAAATTAGTATAATTATATTTTTGTCCGACTAAATAGTTGACGAGTTTAATTTCTATGTGCTATTAATATAAAAAAATTTCATAGTCAATTCATTAAATTTATTTTAGGTATAAATTTAAATAATTTTTTTTATTTGAAGGGATTAGCCTCTTTTTTTTTTATATAGCAACAGACGCCTATTTATTCCATTCAACATCTGTTGAACAAGAGAAATATTAGGTATAAATTTAAATTATTCTTTAAAAAGTAAATTTATCATAATAATATGAAACTGAATCTTATGCAGTGAGTGTATTATAATTGAATTCATGTTTTAAACTTTCTACAATTTGAATTTTAAAGAAGACGTCAATCGTCCTCGTTAAATGGGTCATGTCGGTTTCCCTTCTTTGCCGCGAGAATATTTTATTAGTGAGATCTGGATTCTCTGAATATTATTTACTATATTAGTAGAGAAATACTCTCTCCTTCATCTCAAATATAACAAGAAGAAAAAACATTTTTTTCTTAATTTTAAATATAATTTTTTAATTAACTTTATATTATTTAACATTATTATTTCTAAAATATTTTTTATTTCCGATATCAAATTCTAAAAAAAATAAGTTGAAAAAAATTGCTTTTGAATGAAAATTGGTGTAATTAATTATGGTTTACAATTTTTTAATTAGTATGAATTAACTTTTTTCTTATATTTGATAGCAGAGTATTATATCATATAAAAGCTAGGGAAATAATATATCCCATGTGTTTCTTTATATATTTTTTTTAAAAAGTAAAATAAAAGAGAGATAATAAAGTTAGATAATAAAGTATTTTGAATGAGTTCATATTTTCTCCAACTCGCACAAACAAGAGCAAAACAGGTTTAGAGATATAACTCTTTGACTCGCTCTCATCCCGCTATGAATTATAGTTTTATTTTCACATTATTATTTTTCATAATTCTTAAAAAAATAACCAATTATTTTAATTATTAAATAGTAAAATTGAAATCATACATTTAATTTTAAATAAAATATAATTCTTAAGTTTTTTATTTTTAAAATCTGTTATTTATTACTTTTTATATATTATTTAATTAACTTGTAATTAATAATATAATATAACTTATTTTAAATATGTAAGTAAATTATCCTTTTTTATATAGAAAATTATGAAGCACATTCTGCATAGGTGTTTACAAATTACAAATTGCCAACATACATAATAATAAGGTTTGAGCTTAAGCTTTTTAACCCTACCTTTTTTAAACCCAACCTCAACCTTGCCCTTATCTTTTGAATGGAAATAAGGAGAATTAAACCTGTCCTGATCCCACACGAAATCATGCCTAATTTCAAATCAAATAAAATTAACTAAAAAGAGTGAATAAATTTTGACCCAATAAACAAATCTCTCAACCCACATAAAATCAACTGCAACAAAAACAAAATAAAGACCCAACCAAGAACCCTTATGCTCAACACATTATCACCCTAAACAATAAGAAACAAAACATCAGAACCAAAATATTGGGATGCAAAAACCTTAGAACACACCCAACACTTTGAAAAAGGGATTTGGTCCCAAAAGATTGAAAGACAGAGGCAGCTCAACACAAAGACAAGAGACAATAATGCTAGTGGAGGATATATGTAAATGAGAGAATCATGTTTTGTTTAGTGACTGAGATCTTTTCAATAATCAAATATGTTTTATTTTATTTTTTTCGTATTTTTTCTTGATTCATGCACTTTTAATTGAAAAATCATTTTTTTCGTCATCATTATATTGGTGTTGGTATAAAGAATTTTTCAGTGATAATTAATATTGATTTAAAAAACCTGACTAACCATCCTTGATATGATCTTTTCTCCCAACCAAATTCTTATTTGTTCTAATAAATAAAATAAGAAATAATTTTAAAGAAATAATTCACAAAATAATTCTCAATAAATGAGAAAAGAAAAAAGAGGTTATAGGTGATGTATTGAAAGTGTAAAAATATTTTACAATATCATTAAATCACAATATATTATATATAATAAATTTATTGACTTTGCAATAATCAGCTTGAAAGTTGAGTTGTGATTTTTCACAATGTAAAATACACAAGTAAAATATTAAAAGAAATAATTTTAGGTAATTGAAGAAATAAGTCACAAAAATATTTGGAAAAAAAAAACAAATCATAAAATATTAGAGGGAAAAAATGAAACCTTATTCGTTATATGTTTGATGTAAAATATGAATGAGGGATAAGGAGGAAAAGAAAGCATTAATCCCAATGCAATCCTATCTATTTATCAATTACCATTTTAGTAAATACTGGAGGTAGTCGATGAAAAGCATACGTCATGTGAATTCGGTCTTTTGTGATATATTTTTTTCCGACCAAGCAAAACTAAAGGAATTTCATTTAAAATGGTGTCATAAATACAAGTAGGAGGAGTATCATGGTAAACTGTGAACCTCTAGCAGCCTTTGCAAGCAAATGAGCTGCCCTATTAGCTAGTCTCTTAACCAACTTAACTCTGTAGTTTTGATTCTGTGCAAGAAGGTGTTTACATTGAAGTATGACAGATCCTAAATCTGAATAATCTTTTGTAGAACTATTGATTCTATCCACCACAATTTTGCCGTCCATCTCAAACTCTACATGAGACTCTAATGAGCATCTATCACCGCACTTCAACGGTAGGTATGCTCTAATGAGATTCTGGCACGAATTGTACATGTGTTGTGTTGGACTAATTTGGAAAGATTTACATTAGCATGTACATATCCACCCTTATGTTTGATTTGTACTTTTTTTGTCCCTCTTGATTACGTGAGACAACAAAACCTCAAAAAAGGAAACATAATAAGAGAGTGCCCCATTCCCATTGGCATTGGCATTGTATATCTTTGCATGTTTTGTTGTTGTCTCATGTTATGGTAGTGTTCACTTGTTTGCCATGGTCTTTCAACCACAAAATTTTCCTCCCCATCTGGGCCTTGCCCAACATATTGATGCATCACCAACACCGAAGCTGTAGTTTCAAAGTCTGAAGAAGCTAGCAAATCCCCAATGGCTCCTAACTCAGGACACGCACTCCAATCTGTTAGTGGTGACATTGTCCCTTGCCCTTTCCCAACTAAAAACAAATCATTGACATTGTTTATTGATCTTATTGCTGCAACTGTTTCCTCACCATTATTCACAACCTTGTCTATGTAAACAACTGAATCATCATTTGCAATCATCTTTTTAAACTCACTTGTATACTCCTCATCTAGTGTGTTCTCCCTCCCATTTTTTCTAATGGTGAAACTTCGATCAATATTAGCCCATAAGTGATCTGTTTCCGGAGTTTGAGTTGCATGCTTGCTTGGAGTGAAATGCATGACAGTAAGGTGAACCCTTGGATGCCTTGACATTCTCCATCCATAAGCTAATGCCTCTCTATCATCTGGTCCTCCGAAATATAACACAGCCACCTATGAGATGCTAGATTTCCAATCAAGCAGTTAGATCCGTTAAGGCCTCTATCCACAAGTATCCCAACAGAGCAAGGTGAATTTTGTAATAGATTGTGGTTAATCATTCTGAATGGTGGAATTGTGTCTTCCATTTCTCCATCAACTGTTTGTTGCTTATGGAAAGGAATGATGACAAGGGGTACCCTTTTATCCTCAGCCAAATTGCATATGTCTTCATCATTGTAGAGTAAGGGGAAATAACTGTTAAGGGTTGGACTTGAGGATGACCAACATGTTCCTCAAAGTTCTGAAATGCAGTGATGATGTGGTCAGTTTGTGCTTGTGTTTTGTGAGGGCTGGACCTCCTGATTGTCTATTAGCATGTACAATGAGCGTGGCAGAAGCTCTACCAGTTAGTTCAACTAAGTGGAGCACAGGAGCACATATGGGAGACCTTTTGTGGGGGTGAGTCGGTTCAAGGAGATTAGCTAGTGTGGGGACATCTCTAGGGGTGTGAACACACACCCACACCCGTAACTCTGCATCAAGTCTTGAATTCTGCATTGTTCTCCTTTTATAAGGTACAAGCCCTTTTCTTGGCTTGTAAATTAATGTTACAATGGGTGAAATTACCGCTGTCATTATGAGTGTTACAATTACCATAACTGAGAATGTTTTATCACCTAAGACCTGCATATGCAAAGTTAATTTGTCATATTTATATGTTGATCAACTAAGTAGGTATAATGAGATTACCAAAGAAAGTGAGTGGTGTACCTTTTGTTCCCTCCCAAAATTTAGCACAATCATTTCAATAAGGCCTTTAGAGTTCATGAGTAAACCAAGAACAACTCCATCACGGTTTGGTATCTGGAAAATGAGTGAAATAAAGAAAGTCCCAAAAATCTTGCCTAAACAAGTGAGAGGAATCACCGTTAGTACAAAAGTCCATGTACTAGCTCCACTGATCAAGTTTCTATCAGTCTTAAGCCCACAAATAGCATAAAAGAGAGAAAGCAAAAGCCCAGAAACAAAGTCTTCTAGCCTTTCTATTATAGCAGCTCCAAGTGGGCCATTTGGAATGACTAGGCCATACGCAAAAGCTCCAAAAACACAATGT
This sequence comes from Glycine latifolia, assembly GCA_013407115.1. NCBI lineage: Eukaryota > Viridiplantae > Streptophyta > Magnoliopsida > Fabales > Fabaceae > Glycine > Glycine latifolia. The sequence continues at coordinate 21,673,615 of CM023953.1, read as the reverse complement.
ATTCCAATAACATCTGTAACGAAGGCTGAGATCATAACACCATTAAGCACAATGCATAATTGGAACTCACTGAAGGGTTTTCCCTCTGGGGTTCTCTCTATCAACCAAGACATTGCTGGTCTAACAATAACAAAGCATAAAGAAACAAAAACAAGGTTTGATATTACAACCAAGACAGAGGCCCAAGGGCTAGTATTATTGTTTGATAAAGCAATAGCTAGAGCAAGCAACATCCATCCACACACATCATTCATCAGAGAAATCGAGAGAGCAAGCTTCCCTAAGTCTGTGTTGATGAGTTTGAGCTCAGCAATCATGCGAGCAAGCACCGGGAAAGCAGTGACAGATAGAACAATACCAATATAGAGCACATAGCTGGCTTGGCTCATGCTGTTGTCTTTGTCTTCTATTAAATGGGAGACACAAACACCAACCAAAAAGGGCAATATCATACCGGCAAGGGCTATGGACACTGACTTTTTTTTCCGGTGCGTTTGATGATTGAAATATCCATCTCTAACCCCACCAAGAAGCAAAGTAAATGAGACCCATGTTTGCCATTGTCTCCATCACCATCACACTCTTCAGAGAAAACACGGCATTGGAAAATTTCAGATTTCTACCAAACACTGATGGACCCAATAGCAATCCACCCTACAAATATTATCACATGATTCCACCCAGTTACAAAATATTTAAAAGCAACAAAATCAATGGCTCTCAAAAGCCACACTCTGCAAATTAAGGTTACCAACTATAGTTTAATTTCTTGTTGGTATATGCTCTCTACATATGGTTACAACAAAAAGTTTAATGCATATAGTTTCTTGATGTTATGAATCATAGTTCATGTTTCTTGAAACTATAATTCATAACTAGGAGATAATATATATTAAATTTTGCTGATTTGTATACATTACGTCAAAGTTGGTAGAGAGGCAATAAAAAAATAAAAGTTGGAAGAGAAAAGAAGTTACCAAAATTTCAGCAATTACATGCGGTTGGTGAAGGGGCTTGAGGATGAAAACAAAGAAACGTGTGGGACAGACAGCCATCGTTAATTGCAAGATAAAGAGAGGGAGGGAGTAATATAAAGGGTTATCACCCTGCCATGAACCATTTGTTGTTGTCATGAGTGGCGTGTAGCAAATTATAGATCTATCTGACACATTAAACGGTGCCATGGTTGCGTTAACGTTGTTCATTTTGTCTTTGTCCTGACAAAATGAACAACACAACCAATAAACACCACTTGCTTAATTTCTTATGTTATGATCAAGGCGTATTTGTTATATTCCAGACCCTTCCAATTATGTCAGGGGCAGGCACCCCTGGTTGTGTTTTTTTGGGAAGATGAACATAATCAAGCATTGGTACCTCCTTGCCTTGGAAGCACCAATGAAAGAAGCAATTATCTCAGGTATTGTATTGAATGTATATACCAAATTTTGAAAACTCAATATTATACCTCATGATTTATGCTTAAAATGAGGTCATTCGGGTGCATGGCACTTGGGTAAACATTATAATTAATACTACGAGAAGAGACTTGTCTCAGTATATATTTTAAATAAAATAAAATAAAAGAAAGAAAGAAAAATTTAGAAGTTAAAAATAAAGATAAGAAAAGGAAATAATTAACTAAAAAGTAGTTGGACAATTGTTAAAAAAGAATAGACTAATAAAGTATAAAATTGTTTTAAAAAATACATATGCCAAATAGGATAATTTTCATTATTAATAGTTATACATTAACAATATAATATCATGTATTGAATGTATGTATCTATCTACGTGAACGGTGTTTTTTTTTCTTTTTTTGTCCATGCCCCACTTCAAGTGCTGCTCGTACGAGTTGATATATGCATTTTGAAAAGGAGAAAAAGTTTCAAATTAGTAGTATCACATTTTTGGACTTCATATCTTTTAAAAATGTTGTCCATGTATGTATTTGTAGAAATAAATATAAGTTTTAAAAAATTATATAAATAAAACAATAAACATTGGTGTTTTACTCAAATTTTGAATATCTAGAAAATTTAAATAAGATAAGAGGAAAATTTTATCCCTTAATCATAAGATAAAGATATAATCCTAATAATATCAGAAAAATATCTTTAATTAAAGGAAAGATAAGATAATCACCTTATATTTTCCTATATACATTATTTGAAAGGATAAATTTGATATTAGATAATTCAATCTCTCCCTATATAAGAGACCATCAAGACTCAGGTAAAACATTATGATTCCAACTCATATATTATTGCTTGCATACCTCTACGCCTTGAAGTGTCTTTGTAGGTACCCGTGGAGAGGCGTACGAAGGGACACCACCATGTGTTGGGAAAAAGATACCAATTTTTAATGATGCAAGCAATACAACACAATTTTTAACGTGGAAAACCTTTTCAATGTGGAAAACCAAGACAAGCAAAGCACTTTATGCACAAACAATAATTATGCAAGCAACACAACACAATTTTTAACGTGAAAAACCTTCTCAATGTGAGAAGTAAAAATCACGGGATCGATCTTGGAGTTCATCCAAATTATTCACTATCAATAAAGTGAGATTGCAAAAGGTTCCAGCAACCATTACAATCAACAAACAACTTCAACAAAAGTTGTATCAAAACATCACAAGAGGTAAGCATACAAAATAGGCTTCTGTACGAAATTAATTCTTACCACCAAAAACAACAACTAACAAATCCCAATGGTCAAATTGACGTATTGCAAGAGAGGAACACAATGACCAAATTTGAGGACAATCCAACGGTTGAACAAAGAGATAACCATTTCTATATATCACTATTCGAAACAAGACAGAACATAGCAGGAATTCTAATAACCTCGGTTTGCAGTTGAAATACTCCATCTTGAAAACACTTCAATGAATGATTCGAACGGTTATAATGTAGAAACAGATTTTATTAACCTTTCCTCAAATTTTGAACCCGATCCAACAGTTAGTATGAGAGAAATGTCCCTCGCAATACTGTTGTCTGCTTCAGAAAATGGATTCAGAACCAGTTCGATTAGGAAATTTTCAGTGATGCTACAAGCTTCTATCTAAGAAACTAACCGTTAGATGAATAGTTGTGAGTCACGAACTTGCTTTAAAATTTTCAGCAAAGTCTAACGGTTAAACAAGGAGATCAAGAAGATTGAAGGATGACAGTTTCTATCCTTCTCAACATGCGAATTTGAATGCTCTCTTTTTCCCTTTCATTTTTCTCTCTCTTGTGTTTTTAAATTAAATGTTGGCCTATTAAAAGAAGAAAATTTCCTTATTGGACTGGACTTGGCTTGGGATTTAAGCCCAACACCATGAATAGGTCTTACCAAATCTGGTAAGAATATTTGGCGTCCACCATGGTGTCAGGGAAAACTTTTCATTGGACCACATCATTACCATCATTAATGGTAGCAAATGACAACAACACCTCCAAAGGCAGAACGTCTCCCTTAGAGAACAATACCAAAAGATTTAGGAGGACAACAATGTGCACTCGGTCTCGAAAGCTAACACCCATTGGACTCATAAATAAAAATACTTTGAAGTCAATACAAACCTAATATAAAAAAAATTATCACAGAAATTAAAATCACTTCACTTGACTCTTACTCTACGTGTTTTCATATTGTTAAAATCATCTATAATTGAATTTGTGCTAAAACTCAAAACAATTTGTTTTTCAATGTATGTAATCAAAGAATCATTAAGAAATTGGTCTTCCATTCTATTTCGAAGTCTGATCTTGATTATCTTCATAACTGAGAAAGATTTTTCAGTAGTTGCTGTAGAAATTAGAAGAGTGATTACAAGTCTAATCACTCTATCAATAAGAGGGTAAATGATGGACTTTCCAGTTCTTGTTAGCCCTTGACATAGTTCAGATGTAGTTGATAAATTAATCAAATCTGGATGTTTAGGAATGTCAAGCTCAAAATGTTGTAACTCTATCTTCAAATGCAATTTTTCCTGTTCTGTGAAATCTCTAAAATAAAATTTATCAACAAGTTTGCAAATATCATCATTGTTAAATGACTTGTACTTGTTTCTTGGATCTAAAGTCATGCTCAAAGCAAGTAATTCAACAGTATTATCATTGAACCTCCCATTTAATTCTTGTAATTGATAATCAATTGTAGCACAAAAGATATTTACCCCATAAAATTTTTCAGTAGAAAAATCACCTTGTTCATTTCGAGCACGACATCTCCTTCCAAAATATTTTGCACTCATATCTGAAATGTCAATGTCATGTTTTATGCAAAATTCTTGGTAAGGGTGCATGTGTAAAAACAAGGGACACAAATAACAGTTTATTTTATTTTAGAAGAATAACAACAACCAAACGAAAGAGAAAAAGAGGGAAAAAGAAAGAAATGATGGGATACCTGAGACTTTTCTCTTTCACTGTTTTACTAAATGAAACAACTTTTTTGACTCATTCTATTCTCTTGGGATTTGTGTTTCCTTTTTTTTTCTTTGTGTCTAGACCTTTTCCTTTTATAGTGTTCTTTCTCCATTTTCCTCTTTATTCTTTTCCTTTTTATTATTTTTTTCCATTTTATCATCTTCCTTTTCTTTTTATTCTGTTATCTATCTTTTCCATTTTATTTTTATTACATTTTCTTTCCTTTTTTTATATATTTTTTTCCTCTTTTATGTTTTATTTTCTTTTTATTGTTTTAATATTTTTTCTTTTTCTTTTCCCTTTTATATTTTTTTAATATTTTTTCTTTCCTTTTATTTTCATTTTTTTATTAATTTTTTTAGGGAGAGCGGTTACTCACCCTAGCCCCCACTTCCGCCTCTGGTTTCATTCAAGATGAGGGGGCAACTTATTCACGAGGAAATTTCTAGAATGCGATTATTAGAAAAGCACAGCAACATATAGGCCCATTCCTGGGTCAGGTGCATACATGTGAGACTCAAAGATACACTAAACATTTGTGTCCAAAAAAAAAAAAAGAAGATACGTGCACTAAACAAAAGTACTACTTTACATATCCTAATTATAAAGATGAAATTGTTAAACAATTGACTAATGCGAAGATACTCATACCACAAATTTACCTTAAAACAGCATTGCGACATGGCCACTGAAATGAAGTTAGGAGGTGGCAAGAGTAAATATGAAAGAGTTTTTAATTATAACATCAGAAGATTAAGTCATTAAAATAAATTTGTGAACTTCAATTGCAAAGTTGTAAAGATGTAAGTGTAAATTTAGTTTTTTATTTTGTTTTAAAATTAGTATATTAAATATGTGTGAGTATGGGATGGATTGGATGATCAAATTCTTATACTCAGTCTCTCATAATTTTTCGAGATAAATACCTATATCAAAATCTAAATCAATTTAATGAGTAATTTCTCCTTTCATTATGAGTATATAGATATATAGTATTAAAACATTAGAGAATTCAAAAAAAAATTAAAACATTAGTGAGAAAATTTCACCCTCTGATTAGAGTGACATGATAAACGGTAAACTTCCTCTCCAAATAGATAAAATATTTTTTACAAATCGAACCTCCTTGTAAAATATCTTGTACACACTCTCAAGTCTTAATGAATCTAGCATGCTTCATCAGGATTAAACCGCTTTGGGTTATTTTTTACATATACTTATTTAGTCAAGATTTAGTTGTCGTTCCTTTTCTATTTATCTTTATCTTAAATTCATGAAATTTTTATAAGATTTTTCGCTTAGACAGTACTAAATTAGATCTATCATGTATGTCTAACACAAGTCACATGTAATGTGGTACATGTTGGTGAAGACAATTGAATGTCCCTCAAGACCCCAATATATAGCCAAAACGTTACAGATAATCCCCAACTCAGACCACTGTCAATTCAAGCGAGACGTATCTGACACATTCTCGTCTTGATCATCATCATGTGAACAACTCTGCATTAATGTCTCGAACACAAATGCCAAATAAGGGTTACGTGATGAGCTATGGGAACTGTTTAATATTCTGCAACATTATTAATTTCACTATCTAAGTGAGTGGGATAAAAAAAGTATTATCATAATTATAGTGAGTCTAACAATAATAGTAAAGAATATCAAATCGAGTCAAAGTTATTATTATTATTGAGGATGTCATAGTAAAAGAGGATTCCTTCTTGTTCTTGTTGGGATTCAGATAGGGAATAACGAGTCAAAGGGAATAAGGAAAAGATTTCATAGCTATCATTGAAGAGAATTAGAGTTTTCTTGCTTTTCCTTTTATTTTTCCAGGCAAAAGGGGTGTGACTCATCCATCAAAAGCCGAAACTTAAAATGGCTATGCATTATGACATAATTAATTAGAAGAATGCCATGAAACATTGTTTAGCTGTTAATAAGCTCAATTTGTTCCTCAAATAAACACAAAAAAAAGAGGTACTCGTGTTTAGTTGTTTACACTAGAAAGGGTGTGACAAGAAGTCCCAATAGGACCAGTTGGTTTTCCAGCTGCCACTAGCTTGTACTTAGCGATGGATTTAACAGCATGTTGCAATGTTTAGCAGCGCTTTTCTCGGTCAAGAGGGTGAATGCATACCACAAATGTCTCTACCATGCTCATATAATTACCAGATCAAGCAGAGGACCACTTACACTTATGGTGATAGACATGTTTTTCAAGTAACCCTTAAATATTCTTACCTTATGCAACTGCATTATAGAATAGCATGCATTCCATTTTAAAAGTAAGGCTAATTAGAGGTTTTAAATTAATTGAAACTCACTAAACAGAAATGTAGATAACTTCTATAGTGAAATATTAAAACACAAAAGATGGCATCCACAACCACAGAAACAAAAGGGAATTACAAGAATATGTAATTTTGCCTAGAATATGTAAGCACCAATGGTAGAATTTAAAATTTTATGAACGTCATGATATCAGTGGGACATGGTGATTCAACCATTTGTGTGTGGGGGGTGAAAGTAACGGTGACACTCCTAATGTTAACCGAAACATTTTCACTTCCATCTCAGATCAAACGCACAAGCTACATTATTATATTCTCTTTCCTAAATTTTCATACCTGTAGAACTTTTCTTATCTTTGCGAGGTGGTAGAAAATGCAACTCTTTAGGCACTTCTCTGTGATTTTCCTGATTTCTATGTCTATAGATGAGAAAGAGTGAGGAGCAAAGAGTCCATATTCCATAATATGTATTTGTAAATGCTACTGCTGCCAATAAAGAAGGCCAACACAATCACTTTATCAACAAAGAAAGCGAAGCTTCTCTTTCTTTTTCCATCAACAAAGTTACCATCTTGAGACTTTTTGTCTCTGTCTTTCTCATGCATTGAGTTCCTCAATAACAAATGCACAGAATGTAGAACACAGACTAGGTTATCAAGAAAGGGAAGATGGAGTTTGATCTTGAAGACCCACTAGTCAGCTTGGAAGAAGAGCAAACCTTTACTATATCAGAACTCTTTGCCTCCGAATCTGAACACGTGCCCTCACCAAACTGCTTAAGTTCAACACATTTTCACGTTTTCTGTTGTGAAGCCATATCTCTCATTCTTCAGGTGAAAGTTATGTCTATGTAATAGGTTCAGTTCCCCCTCCTTCATGCCACATTTGCTACATTATGTTATACTGTTATGTTCCTTCAGGCTCAGGTTTCTTGCAAATTGGACCCATTTGTAGCTTATCTAGCTATAAATTACTTGCGCCGTTTCATGTCATGCCAAGAAATTCCGGTAAGAAGATATCTAACGATTCCCCTTCAAGCTTATGTTTACTTCATAGTAAAGTAAGGAAACCTTGGAACAATTGTACCTTAATAGCATTCCATAATTTCCAATTTTTTATCCTTATGCCATTATTCCTCTGAGACTGCAGCAGGGGAAGCCGTGGTTTCTCAGGCTTGTTGTCATATCATGTCTTTCTCTTGCTTCAAAGATGAAGAACACAACTTTATCATTTTTGGATATGCAAGTAAGTCTTCAAATTCACGTAATCGCAATCATTTTAATAGAAAGACAACCTCTAACCATGCCATAGTAACTTGAATATGTTATAATTACAATCAATGAAACAGAAAGAAGGTTGTTACTTTAAGGCTCAGAGTATTCAGAGAATGGAGCTTCTTATTCTCGGGGCTCTGAAATGGCGTATGAGGTCAATTACGCCTTTTTCTTTCCTTCATTTCTTTATTTCTTTAGCTGAAATTAAAGACCAATCAATAAAGCAAACACTTAAAAATAGAGCTTCAGAGATAATCTTCAATGCTCAAAATGGTAAGTGCTTGTTTCTATTAATACATGTAACTTTATTTTATCTTCGATTTCAACCAGCACAAACTCTGAATTGCATCGCTCTTATGGCTGCAGACATTAAGCTTTTAGTGTATAAACCTTCAACTATTGCTGCAACTGGCCTTATCTTTGCATCTCGTGAACTATTCCCACAGCAATATTCTACTCTGAGAGCTTCAATTACAGCCTGTGAGTACCTAGATGAGGTAAGTTTACACATTACATTCAATCATTACCCTTTAAAGTAAACGTTTTGATTATTTGTTGCTATATATAGCGTCTAGATATTGATGGTGGTTGTTTTAGGAGACATTGTCCAAGTGCTTCGATTTGATGCAAGATATGATGAGAATGGAAGCAAAGGAGTTAATGATAGATACAAGCTTTTTAAGCACAGAAACTCTAGTGAGTGTGTTGGAGAGAAACACTAAACGACAAAGAATTAATGGCCTATGTTGCAGCAGAAAATTCCAATTTTCTCAAACTCAAGAAGAAGAAAGCTGAGGGAAAAGGAAAACAATCATGTTTCAGTCCAAAACAAGAGAGGACGCAAGTGAGAGTTGAGATTCGCTCGTGAGTGTTGTTCACCAAGTTTCATAGAATGAAATTCAGAAATTATTAAATCAAATGGAAGTTGTAAGGTGACATGCACCAAATCAATGAAATAAAACGGCTGATAGGTGAAACCCAATTCTGGTTGGAGAACAGTAACAAAAGTACTTTAGAAACTGCATATAATTTAAATCTGATTGAACGTTTATTAAGGTTGGGACATAATTATATCACAGCCAGACATATTGATATCTTATTAATGGTCACAAAAGGAAATGGTCAAAATTTTAATCCCAAGGCAAGTAAATCATATTCAATCTTGGTTTGAAAAGATCCACCGTAGGTATCCTTGAAAGACACAACCAACTCCACAATCAGATTCAGGTGGCTCGTTACCAGAGCCATTGCCATTCACAGAAACTCAGTCATCATTCTTTAGCTTTGCCTTTTATTTATAATCATATTGGTAAGAAGTTGTACCGTCAAAAGTAACGACAAATCTTTATCAAAAACTTTAAACGTTCATAAAGGGAATATTCTCTTTGCAACATGATTTATTCTGTATAAGGGTCAATCAAAATTTAAATTTGGATAACTTAATTACGAGACAGAAGTTAACCGTGGTTAGTTATTTAGGTTTACATTTAACACACTTTTATGTTTTAAGAAAAATTAAAATGCATGAAAATAAAAATGATGGTTATAATGTGAATAAAAAAAAGGGGGACTTATGATCTGATATTAAGATATATTAAATTATACATCTTACCTGAATAATAAAAATATGGAAAAATACACATGTGTATTGTTGACCTAAAATACGCTTAGTAAGTTAAAAATAACAAACGTTAATAAATGAATGACTGTTAAAAGAAATCAAAATTTAACGTACTTCTTACCCAAAAAATAAAAAATGTCAGCAATACTAAATCGGAAGAAATAACAAATACACATAATTATTATTTATTATGAGTTTTGTAAAATAATTTTAAATCGTCGTTCAATCACAAATCATCTATATAAATTTTAAAGTAATAATCAAAAATCAATAATTTTATCATACAGTTATAATTAAATTGCAGTGTAAAACTTTTTATTCTGTCAGTATATAATTCCTTTTCTCTTAAGAGTATAACACAAACGCAGCAGCCAAGCATATGAAATTACCGATACTGTATTATGCTTCTTTTTTTTTTTTACTATATCGTATTATGCTTTGATTAAACATAGTTAAGAATATAATTTGAATCCAGATCCGCTTCGCATTTATTAAGAGATAAATATTAATCAACATTTTTATTCTCTTTCGTGAGCCTTCGCGAGATGCTCATAAGGTAACGGTCCTCATTAAGCCTCGAAATACAACTTTGATGTGAGAACACACATAATGGTTCATTATAATACACAATTACGATGGTATTCTTCCAACAATATATAATCAAACTATACTACAGGGGTTTGGTAAAAATAAGACCCCACTAGTTGAGAATGACATACCCTGCATTTGCAAGCTAACATCTCCCCCCCTGGAATGGTTTTAAAATCAGCATAATTAAGCATTTCTAATTTCCTAGAGGGAATCATCATACAACAATTTGTGTCCAGGTGACTATGCTATCACTTGGTCCTTTGTATGAACCTGTGTTGCAGCTGCCATTACATTCATCTCTTGGCCGAGAAATTTGATGAGAACTTGGAATGAAATATGCACTACAGACACTAGGGCTAGAATTCAGATCATGAAGAACCATTGTTTCAAAGCTTCCCCACTACCTTGACTTAAGATCCATTGCTAATATCTATGCTCTTTTCCATGCAATTTTCATCAGTAGGCTTGATGGACACAACAGAAGGAGGACGTAACTCACAGAGAGCTTTACTTTCATCTCTAAATCCACCTATACATATTGTGTCACCTCGACCGTGCCATGTTCCGTTTTGAACATTGTTCATCTCAAGTGTTCTTGACTCCTGCAATATATATCACAAAGATACAAATATCCAACACAATAAATAACTCCAATTATAAATGTCTCCATTTTGGTTATGGATGAAAGATATTCAATTATCAACAGCTTTATTTCAGATTACAGTTAACTCAATCAACATAACCAAAGTTACAATTTACAAAAGAGAGAGATTTTGAAATGACCTGACATAATGTACAACAAGGACAGACAAAATGGTACACGAAATCGTCCAACGAACTATCACTACCCTGGAAAAATCAACAATCAATAGCATGTAAGATATACGAACACAGCCAAAATTTGTCAAAGTTAGTCAACAAATATTAAACAGACAAATAAAAGCACATGACATGACTAATAAAAATAAAGTCAACATGCATTACAGTCCACAGGTTAGAAAGTCAGTTGATCAAATTATCAAATTTAAACATTCATGTTCCAACATGTGTGCATGCAGGCAAAATACAAAATAAAATTTGCCACAATAGTGCAAATGAAATATGCGATAAAAGGATAAAGAAGACAACATAACAGTTTTGTCATTTGATCTCACATCAGAAAGGTCATCACAGAATCAAACTAAAGTAAATACACTGCAAGCCAGCAAGATAAATAAATAATTCATCCAGTTCAAAAAAATTTCAAATCATATCTAGCCTTTTAACATCATAAACTGTCATGTAAGCAACTTATATGCAATGTGATAAAAATCTATATAATTTCAGTAGATGTGCAGGAACCTGCTGAACCTGGAATTCTCACAAGTGAGTACAATTACAATGTTATACCACTAGTTTGTTATCCTTAAACAGAAAAATTTAAACTATACATCCCATTCTCCAGTCCATCTATGTGAATAGCCATATTTACACCAGAGTCAGTATTAATGCTCCACTAGTAATAATTTTGTTACAAATATTTTGGGAATATGTATGTTGTATAATGAAACAATATCCTCAATAGTTTTTATAAACAAAGAAAACAAGACATAAAAAACCTCCTATAAGTGAGATTGTCTCTAAAGCAAACAAGGATAATCCACCCTTGAATTTTAGAGGGTTAAGATCAAGATCAGCTTATTCTTTAAACTAAATAAGGGTGGATACATCCTTACTGTAAAGGAGTCTTGTCCAAACAAGACAAAATGTAAATAACTCTGTCAAAACCAATCTCTGAATAATTAAATGGTAACAAACAATTGCAGTACAGGAAGAAAAAAGTCACCTTGATGTTGAATTTCTTTCGCATACGAGTTCGATAGAATCCTAAATATGCTCCAACAGCAATGATGAATGCAACTGCTAGGTATAGGAAGTAGTGAGTCCTCGTGATAGTATAGGCAATGGAAGTAACAAGGGCACCAATAGCAAGGAGAAAATAAACTATAGCCTGCAATAAAACATGGAAATTTCAAATTTTAGAGAGCTATATTCTAAAAGAAAATTGATACAGAAATTGCCAATTCTAAAAGTGTTTTCCCTTTTGTTGGAGTTATGATTTGAACAGTTTAAACAACAAATGCTCGTTGAATTTCCAAGAACTTCAAATATACCTGAATGTAGCAAGAACCAAAACCAGCTAGCTTCATGTTCTTCCCAAATCGGTAACAAGGACAACTGCAACACCAAATGAGCTACTATTTACAAACATGATAGATTACAACAAATCCTTGTAAATAACTACAAACCTTCAGCACATTATCCATGTCTGTGTTATTTTGCATTTTAGTCTTTCATTGGCCATAAAGGCATTCACATAAATACATGTGTAAATGAGCAAGCAAAGTGCCCAAAGATATAATTGAGCAAACAAACTAAACTGATTTAACTTAATCTGTCAAAACTCGACCAAATATATCGGTAACTCAAAAAAAAAAATATCAACCCCCCCACAC
>CM023953.1:21595499-21660810 GCA_013407115.1 Glycine latifolia | reverse complement strand
CCCCCCCGCGAATGCCCCAACATTGAGAAAATAACAGTATATCAGTCCCATAATTGACATTCCTAATGATCAAAAAGGGCATCTCACAGAACTAAAATTATAACATCATAATGGTTTCTCTAGCCGGAAATGAAGGATGAATAATTACAATAACCTGCTTCATTTGTTTCAAAATTAGCCTTTAGCTTTAGACAACAACAACTAACGCTATCTATCATCGTCCAAAACAAACTTAATTTCAAAATACATAACTTCACATCTTACAGAATCTCAAAACACAACTTTACTTTTCGAATAAAAAATGGCACATAAAAATCATTAAACCTTACCATGCAGATTCAAAAGCGATGCGGCGATCATCAAAGCAATCGAGAAGTTCACCCTCCCACATCCTCAAAACCCCACCTTGTTGCTCCTCATCACCATCCCCACCCCCAAGCTTCCCCCAACTCCCATGTGAACTTTGCAACGCCACAGAGGAACAAAGCATGTCAAAATCCAAAACCGCCATACCCTCCAAAAGCCTCTCCTTCTCTCCCTCTGCATCCTCCTCCACCCTCTCTTGCTTCTCCAAATCCCCCATTGCCCCAAAACAAAGCTTGCTCCAATTATCTTCTCTTTCCCCCCCAAAGATGCCTGCTTTTTAATGAAACCACCCTTTTCCAAGACACCCTTTGTGATTTCGCTTTATGGGGTTTCAGCAAAAAGAAGAAAGAATATCTTTTTTTTCCCTCTAAATAAAAAACAGGGACAATGAGAATTGAGGATTCTTCTGTTGTGTTGTGGTGGCTTTGTGCGTAGGTTATGTAATTAAAGGAAAGCAAGTGGGACGATGATGTTTGGTTTCGGCGATAATATAATAATACCAACAGTGTGATCCATCGGTTGGCGGGTAATAATGGCGTGTGGGACCCTTAACTAGGGGTGTTCGCGGATCGGTTCGGATCGGTTTTGGCCAAATTTAGGACCCAACCCAATCAAATTTGATCGGTTCGGTTCGGTTCGGTTTTCAGAAAAAAAAAATTGAAACCCAACCCAACCCAACCCGTTCATGAACAGTTCGGTTCGGTTCGGATCACCGGGTTACCCATTTAATTTTTTTTAGAACTACTATTTTATCACGATTCTTTCAAATATCTCATACAATTAAAACAATATTATCAAATGTATGAAAGTAGTAAAATTGATTCATTTAATACCATCAACATAATATTATAAAATAGACTTATAATATAAATTAAAACAAAATATTTGTGAACAATATTTACTATAATAGTCTACCCTTACACAACAATTATCCCAGTTGGTATCCTTGTTTCCGAGCAAAAAGCTCTAGTCTAAATTCACTAAGAATAGAGATAGACTGATATCCTTGTTTCCCAATCAGACTGGTATCCTAGTTTCCCAGCCAGAAGTTGCATGTCTCAATTCATCAAGAACAGAGACAAAACTGGTATCCTAGTTCCCAGCTGCGACCTTTTTCAAAGTCAAGAAGAAGAATACAATAAGATAGTTACATTTACGCTTATATTCCTTAAGCAAATAGGTATCTTTAAATCAGTTGAAGAATCAAACTTGTCAAACGCTTCTATATGATCTCACAACAATTCTCTCAATGATGCAAACATAAACTCTCTAATACTCTAATATTATTTGGAATGGAATGCATACATGAACACCAAAATATGTTTCTATTTATACTAATTTAAAGATATGATTTTAACCAATTTTTGAATGCAATCTTAAATATATTCTATCATATTATCCAATGTAATCTTAAAGATATTCTATTATATTATGCAATGCAATCTTAAAAATATTCTATCCTATTTTTTGATGCAATATAAAAAAATATCCTATCTTATTTTTGAATGCAATCTTAACCATTTATAATATCTTACCTTTTTTTTATTGTCAAATTATTTTTTTTTAATTTTTAATATATATATATATATATATATATATATATATATATAAATAATAAAATTTATATTACTATTACGGGTTCACGGATCGGGTCATCGGATCAACGGATCTGTAAATCTAAACCCGTGACCCAACCCATACATGAACGGTTTTGATCGGTTCGGTTCGGTTTTGACCCAAATATATAAATGACCCAACCCAAACTGTTCAGATCGGTTCGGATCGGTTCGGGTTCACGGGTGACCCGTACCCGTGAACACCCCTACCCTTAACCCTAAAAAAGTGTCTCAATTTGGATGGTACTGCATTTACCACCTCCTCACGGGAGTATAGCTGAGGGGATTTTATTTTCCCGTGCTAATTAGGATTACTTAACGGTCTACTAATTTTGATTTGGGTTCTTTTCAATTCGCGTAATTTTGCCAATAATAAACGTGATCAAATTATTGATCGGGATAGGATAAATAAATTTTTAAAGATAAACGCGCACGCCAAATATAACATGTCCACTGCGACTTGCATTTGCATTTTGCACCGAGTCCTCTTCAACTCGCTTTCGCTAAAGAGATGAGAAGAGTCAAAAGTTGAAATTGAGAAAAAGGACAAGGTCTTTTGCAAGTTGGATTATAATAAAAATAATACAACTCAATGGATTAAAATTAAATGGGCTGGATGTGAAGCCAATTTTACTGTCAAAGTAACAAGTTGCTTTTTCTAAAATATTATTTTTATAGGTTTTGACTGATAATTGGAATATAGTAACGACAATAGAGATCATTAGAATAAAAAAAATAAGAGATCTTTATTTTAAAAGTTGAAATGTTGTTAGATTAAAATAGGACTAAAAGTTAATCGGGAGGTTATACTAATATTTATAATGTAATGTAAGTTATTGTGGTTAATTTTTAGAGTGAATTATATTCGTATCTATCTTTTTTTCTCAAATTTTATTTGATATTCTTTCTTTTTTGCATTCTATAAAAAAAAATTAATTATTTAACTCACATTACACTCAAATTTCTTCTCTCCTAGACATTGTTTAATAATTTAATAGAAAAATAGACATATGTTGGTTACATGACTTTTGATAAAAAAATTATATCTAAAATATTATCATCTTCTTTCTCTCAAACTAGAAACATTGCGGGAAGGATTTGTTGTTGTTGTTGGGTTCGTTAGAGAGGGTGGAGGTTGTTGATGGTGACAGAAGCGGTGGCGGCATGTGTCCCCACCACCGTCATCGCTGAGAATCAAGTCTCCTTCCATATCTACTTTTTCAGCTCCTTCCTCTTCTTCAGCCTTGTCGCCCTCACCCTCAAGCAGGCCATCCGCCTCTCCCGCACCATCTCCTTCCACTACCCCATCGTCGTCAACCACCTTGTCGCAAAATTCAATTGCACCTCCTTCCATGTAAGTACTCTCGTCTTCGGTGTCAGATTCTTCACCGACTGTGCCTTCCTCATGCTTGCCCTCTTCAACGTCTTGTAAATCAAGCTCAAAACCCTTGCCTGCGAAAGCTCACACACCTACGTCATTGTCGTTCCGCTTCTTGTCTTCATCCCCCTCGCGTTTCTCATTTTCGTCCTATTTAGGATTATTTAGATTTTTCAATTAAAATGTAAGGTTAATTTTGTATACTCATATTTTAATTATGTTAGTTACCAACATTAATAGGGATAAAAGTAATGTAAAAAAGATATAAGTATTAAGTGAAATTTAAGTAAAACATAATGAGTGTGAATATAATTTACGTATGGATAAAAAAAGATTGTAATGTAAGTTATGTAACTATAATAATTGTACTAGTGTATTACCGAATTTGAAATGTTAAATAGGACTGTTTGTTTTGACCAAATTTAAATAACGTCGCCTAGATTTGAAATAATTAATATCCCCAATTAACTATTTATACGAACCCTTATAAAACTGTTTGTACAAATTGTAATTACGAATTATGAATAATAAAAAGTTGTAGTTATTTGAATTGCCATGATCCGTGATTTGTGAGTTGTGATTGATGACAAAGTAAACTAGTTAAAGGAACAAAATAGAGGATGGAGGGGGGGGATTTCTTAACAAAGGATATTTTTGTCTGTTTACAAATAACTGAAGCTTCCACAAAATTTTTCCAATTTTTAAAATAAAAATAGAAATAAATGAAACAACCAATGAGCAAGTTTCTTAGTTTGAGTTAAAATTTAAAAGGTTGGAAAATTACCTTCCATATCAATGTCATCTTTATATAAAGATAGAGGTAGGGACAAAATATAAAAAATGGGCGAATATAACTAGTAACTACGATAAGATAAGGATTAAATTATTTATTTAGTTTCTAAATTTATTTTTAATTCAATTTGATCTTTAAATCTAAATTGTTAGAAATCATATTTTGTGATGATTTTAAATTGTTATTTAAAATGATTTAAATCATCATATACATTTTTAAAAAAATAATAATCAATATTAAAAATTAGATGATTAAACTAATTTTTTTTAAAATTAAAATATTAAATTAAACTTAAATAATAAATTAGAAGGAAAAAAAAACTATTTTAACCTAAGATAAGTGATGAATTATAGATATGGATACAGAGCAACGTGCCGTCATGTGCCATTGCCCCCTGAACACAAGCCAGTTTCAGCTACATTTTGTGCCTTAGAAATTGAATTTTTTATATAAAAAAAGGGCCTTAGAAATTGAATGTTTTCCAAAAAAAATAGAACGCGTGTAAAAAATTTAAAATGATTTATCCATGTAAAAAAATGGGCAAAAGAATATGCATATAAAAATTTGGGATAAACTATATTTTAATCGCTCAAATATTTAAATATGGTAATTTTAATCCATGTAAAAATATTATGCTTTTAATTCTTATACAGAAAAACATTTTAATCTTTAACCAGAGACTAAAATCACTATCAATAAAATGTAAATATTAAAAAAATATTTTTTTATAAGAATTAAAATTAACATTTCAACCCTAAAAATAATTATTAGATCTACTATCCCTGTTAGATACTCGTGCTAAGACAAATTTGTCTGGACTATTGCGAGTCCTGGTCACACCAAAATGGCAATTATATGCAGTAATCAAAATCAGTATTACTATTCAAATTTCAAAAATGAACTTATCCCAACAAAGTTGGCAAACAACTATCAATCAAAATTTTATAGCTGTCTATCAATAATTTCAAATTAACAAACCCCATAAACATGGTAGATGATTTCTCGCCCACCAACCTACAGTGTTGACAGCCAGCATCATTTCACAATAATAAATAAGAATACAGCAGAGAATGCATCCATTTACATTTAACGTTGCCAATCGCTAGTCATTAATGGATCAAGCTGATTTTTCACTTATAAAGGTTTATCTCGGATAAACAAAAAAAAAAAGTAAAAATAAAATAAAACGAAGTAGAACATCATAAGATAATACAGATAATGATGTGTACCACGGTAACAAGGTAACTTCATCAAGAGAAGTTAAAGCACAATTTTCTTCTCCAGAATGGACTATATCATACACCCAACAACCTAAATCAATAAAGCGTCAAGTTTTCGTTGCAGGTCTAACCAGGCCTAAACCACTACCGCTTCCCAAATGCTTGAAGTCTGTGGCTTCAAGATGATCCCCATGACCAGTAAAACCGGTCCCTCCCTTCTCCAAATTCACCAAATTTCTCTCTTTACACGCCTTGTTGCAAACAAGACAAACTTTATCAACAGCCATAAATCTGTCAGCACATTTCTTGCAAAATACATGCCCACATGTACTAAGGGCCACAAGCGACATTGTGTTGGTGAGAGTAACTTTGCAGCTAGGGCAAATGTAGGTCTTGTCAAGAGCCTTGGATTTTTTCTGCTCACTAGTATCCTCAGTAAACTGCACAGGGAAAAGTGTCTTTAACTTCAGTTTCTCGTTGCCTTCTGGACAGATAGTACTGTTAGATGGTGCATCTACTTTAATAGAAGCTTCTGGTGTAGCAGAAGGCAACCAAAATGCCTTCATTGTCCGAAGGGCTTCCTCCTCATAGGAAGTGACCTTCACACTATTTGCCCCATGGAAACCATTCTTATCACGACTATAATTTCTGTCGCTGTATTGTGGTACAGCACCGTGATTTTGTTGATCAAATGCATCAAGCTCTTTAGCCTTTTGCAACTTCAACTTCTCTTCTTCCTCCTCTTGTTCTTGCTTCTGCTGAGCAGCATGGGCTGCAAGCTTCCTGTTTTATTATAAATATCAATAATTGTCACAACCACATTGTTAAGGTTCACAACATAACAGCCATTGTATCCTATCCACACCAAGGAAAAACATATTATAAACAAAGAAAATATAGATTTAAAAGTTCTGAGCAATCAGTGGAAGTTATTCCACATAAGAACTCAGACCAGCAATCATGGAAAACAGCAAATTCTTCGTGATACGACTGGTAAAATCATTTTCTTTATAAGAAAAATTACAAATGTTCAGCAATGGTTGATAGAATACATGGTGTTACAAGATAACCTCATGCAATATCCAAAACAGAATATGGATCTCAAAGGATTAGAGAAAGAATATTAAGAAAAAATAGTGGAAGCATTATAACATATATAAACATTGATGAGTGATGACAAATGAAAATCAAATTAAACAAGCCAATGAAAAAGCTCAAGGAGAACGGTGATGATGGTCAACTGGAACCATATCAAAGGAAATAAATGAATAAACTAAAAAAGTGAGTGCATGTAATAAAGTATTGAACTTTAGTGTCTCCCAGAAATAGGCAATCATGATATGACATTAATCAAATAGACTATACCCATGGTAAATGATATGGTCATGACTTATGAGAGAAAGTAACACTTTTCTTGTTAGTTGATTAACTCAACTATTGAAAAATCACCTCAATCGTCATTTCATTAACAAAGTAAACAAATACAAGCAGAAAAAACAACCTAAAATTGTGGATTTCATCCTTTTTTTTAGCAAGAGAATTGCAGTTAAACTATACACTAAAAGGGATGTCCTGCTCAAAATAACCCAATTAAATCAATATCAAGAGCCAGCAAGTTAAAGAATCAAATCCTATGGAACAAGTAAACTTATTAAACAAAAAGATACAAATTTACTAAAGATTTTCATTAACCTATTTCCAAATTTTGTTCGAGTAAGGGTGTCCTGCTCAAAATTTTAAAAATAATAGCTCTTTAAATAATTAAATGTTTCTTCGCATTTCAATCTTATCAGTTCCTATTATTCATATTTAATCATCATATAGCATACAAAAATGTATATATATCCATTTTATATCCCAATAAGCACATTACACAGTATGACATTTTGCTTAAAAAGTGGAGCTATTGTCACCATCACACATCAGGAAACCATTCCATAATCTAATTACAAAGTCACATAAAGGATATTCTTATTTGACAATATTTTGTTAGGCTTTCTACGAATTCACGTCTCAACTCTCAAATTTCAAAGAGGATGTCACAATGGAATAAAATCTTCAATCAGCAGTTTGCATAAAGAATTGTCGAGACAGAGACATGAAACGAGCAAAATTCATGAGAAGAATATCACCCTTCTAGGTCTGCTATACCATTACCCAGTTGCAACATATAAAATTCAGCTCAAGTTCACAAAACAAAGCACAGAAAATGCAGAAAGAATGCCTTAAACTACACAGCTCAACTATCCAAATTCCAAAGGCATCAGAAAATACTGAAGCAGATGGATTACGCGAAAGAACAAAAACTAACCTTGAAGAAAAACCCCATTTATAAATTCTAGCAAAACTGTGCAGATTCTTTGTTCACAAAAAGCGTCAAATCCAAAAGTCCATACTTCCGCAGAGCTTGATATATCTAAAACTTTTCATAATAATTCCAATTAAAAGGCACGGCAAAACCCATCCCACCCATCATTACTCCAACAAAGATAATTACAGAACGACCAATACGATTCAATTAACAATCACGTATTCCCAATCTGTACACCAGCAATCAGCACGAATTTCAATCACGCATGTACTTAGACTTCTATCATAGGCTTTGCAATTTCAAACTCAATTACCAGATGATGAAGAAAATGAGGGAAAGAGAAAGTTGTTTTTGTTGTTAAAATGAATTTCATACCTTTGAATGTCTTTCTTCTGAGACAAGAGGCACTGAAGAATGCACTCTTTGCAAAAGAGATGGCCTTTTTGGCAGCTCATAGGATCAATTAGGGATTTGAGGCAGAGAGAGCAAGCATCGAAGGGCTTAATGGAGTCCTTGCCCAACCTCTCCTTCTGGGTCCCATACCCTAGTTTTCGCTTCTCATCGTACGTGAAGAACGCGAGATCGTTGTTGTTCTTCGAGTGCCTCTGAGGCATCTTTTTCCCACAATCACAAATTCACAATTCACACCTTCCACACCAGATCGATCGATCGATAGATAATTAGGGTTTCAGATCTTCAACTTCCAACTCATTCCCTCCAAGAAACCACGAGATGGGCTGGACTTCTCGGTTTTAATGGGCTTTTACGTTAGTATTATTTTCTGAATTTTAAAAGCCTTTTTAGTCCTCCATATATTTTTTCTTTACAACACCGAAGTCAAAATTCACGTTAGATATATCATTAAGTCAAGTTATAATCAAATTAAGCTAGAACTTTTTCAAACTCAACCCATACATACATGGATTTAATTCACCGTTTTCCCACTTTAATGTCGCATTTTGTATCCCACTAATCAAATTTTGACACATCATTTAAAATGACACATGTATTTTGTATTAATTCTGAAATTGCCTTTAAAGAATCCCTAGCCACATTGACTAAAACACATAACAACACCATAAAAAAAATCCGTTGAAATAAACAAGAGCGTTGCACATAAAAAAAATCCAATTAAAATAAATCTGCCGTGAAAAAACAATCGGTTGTTTTTTTTTAATCAACAGAAACAATCGATTGTTATAATGAAGCATAGCCTCTTTTGATTCATAGATGATAGGGCTAACTAAGATCATGATAAAACAACTCCAATGACTTAGCAAAAGCCACTTGTTTGATTGCATTCATTTTAAATATTTAAGCAATATGACAAAGGAGTCAAGCATGACCCAACAACATAACTCAGTCTGTTACAGTGCTAGAAAATACCATCAGAGATATGATTTCAATCCCAAGCAAGATATACAAGTGCAATTTGTTTTTTATCATGTTGTTTCTTTAATGTGAAGCAGATTTTTTTTTCTTCTTAATATACAAGCGGCATATACAGTGGTGGAGAACACCATCAGAGAATCTAATTTCAACCCCAAGTCACAAGAAAAAACTGTTGTCCATTGTTTATGATCGTGCGTTACTCTCTCTGATAAGAAGGGTTACTGGTTTAGGGATTCTGTGATAGATATATTGTGAATTCAAGAGAAAATACACATGGTATCATTAATGACATGACAACATTCTATTGGTGAGGTAAGAATTGAGACTTAAAAGTGGGACTAGTGATTTAAATCCATACAATATTACATATGCTACAAGAGTTGGTCTTCAACGTATTTTAAAATGCCCTAATCCGAAGGTAAATGATGCAACATAAAATGGTTTTTAACTAAAAAAAAATACTCAAATTTTCTTGAAAAGATTGACACACTAGAAGTAAATTACACAAGAAGGGAGTTGAATTGTATTTTTTTTTAAATTTAAAAACTTTTTCTAAAGACGAAACCATGTTTTGTCGTCTGATGTAGATAAATCTAAAATCACTTAAAAAGATTTTGATTAAACCTTTATCGGATGATGAGAAAAAATAGTTTTCTTTAAAACGCAAAAATATATATATAAGATCTATAACAAATTCAAATCCTTTGTCAATTCAAGCAACAAGAAAACACAAAAAATTTATATTGGTCAATCTCAATCTCGAGATTACGTCCAATTCTTAATAACCACCAAATTTGTCACTAAATTATCAAAGTTATAAGTATTGTTAAGATTTGTTAGAAGATTACACACGGACTAAACTATATGATCGTCTTACAAATAGATATATCACTCAGCACTTTTAATTTTTTCTCTTAAGCTATACAAAATTTTTTGAGAGCTTTGTATCTCTACAATAATTTATAGAAAACTTTATAAGAAAGAATAATTTGCGTAGATTGTTGTATGTTGTTCTTCAAACCTTCTTCTATATACAGTCTTCTCCTCCAAGTATTGTTGTCTCACAACGGTTGAATTCTTCACTTTGTGTGAAGTCTTGAATGTAACGACCTAAAATTATTCTAAACATTATATTTTTATTTGGGTTAAATTGTTAGATAATTACTATTTTTTTTATTGAACGAATCCTAGTATAAAATTCTAAAACGTATAAATTAAAGAAGTTATAGAAGTTATTAAACTGCTATATATTTAAGTAGTCATAGCCCATTTTTACATAAATCATTTTTTTTTGGTTACTTCACATTTTAATACACCATAGACCTTAGATACTAGAAAACACTTTAGTCACACTAGTTAGGATTATTATTTATGTACAAAACCTACAACTCATGTCTTCATTTTAGAAGTTCTCTCCAAAGTCATATTCGTTGCTGACCAAGTTAATTGTTTCCATGGTTGGGTTTGGATAGGCAGGAGCGAACTCTAGGAATGAGTCATTAGGATTAAACAGTCCGTTAAGTACAGAAACTGGAAAATGAGTGTCAAAATAAATATATGCACGTATAACTGGGTACATGGTTACGACATAACAGTTCCTCTCCTCATCGATGTACCATCACAGATCTAGTGCATCAAGGAATATGATGATTGAGGTCATCTAGAAATAAAACATGAAACAAATCTAGTGAGAAATAAAATTTTTCAATAGGCAAAACTAAACCATCAAACATATTAGTACATTAGTAAATCATCATAAAATAATTATGCAAGCAATATGAATGAATGAAATGAATTTTCTCAGGGTGCACATGGTCTCTACATACCGTACTGTATGTAGCTACACCTCATACTGGATGTAGAAATGTTGCGGTCGTCTTACGCAAGTCATGCATGTCATTCCATGTATTTGTACTAGTCTCTACATCTCGTACTAGATGTAGTATCAAATTATGTCTCACAAATCTCATACTGAACTTGGAAACATGAATCAACATATCATCACATCAAAATCCATCATTTTCATCAATAATAAAATCCATGAGTAAATACATATAACCTCATGGAAAATATTCCCATCATAACATAATACATACCAAAAGTATGGTTAGGATACCATACCTTATTCCAGCAAAATCATATCAACTTGGGCATGACAATTGATTATCCTCAAGCTACAAAGAAATCATATTAGTATTCTAACAAATAAACCACAATACATTTTCCAAATAATTTCTAATTCCTTTAAACTTTCACAAGAAAAGATCATAACCTAGCATGCATCTTAATCTCATTTCACTTAATGATAGAGGGCTATCTGGAGTGGTGGGGAAAAACTGGGATGGTTGTAGCCTGGATGACCGGGTTGGTAGTAGCCTGGATGGTTGTGATGGTTGTATCCTAGATGGTTGTGATGGTTGTATCCTGGATGGCCGAGTTGGTTGTATCCTGGATGGCCGGGATGGTTGTATCCTGGATGACCGGGATGGTTGTATCCTGAATGGCCGAGATGGTTGTATCCTGGATGGCCAGGTTGGTTGTATTGGACTTTGATATTTCCTCAACTAGAGAAGTCATCACTACCACCTTACTAATTCATCCTCAAATTTAATTACTCAAGTATTTGAACCATTTGTCTACATACCATTCAGCATCTACTTCTAAAAACTAATTTAAAATAGTCCCATAATAAGTCATCAAAATTACTTCCAACGATCATCAAATGTGATTCCAGACATCACTAATATTTCAGCCTATAAATCATCACCTATCCTATGATTAAAATCAATATTATCACATCATAAAATAACCTTTAATGACATGAAATTTCAGCCTAAAATAATAGACCATTAAGCTACACCTTCAAACATATAGGTTAGTCTAAATAAATTCTTAACTAGAAATTGAAACCTAGCCTACCTCAAGTGAGTTTGATTCTTGAGAAGGAATGAAGTAAGAGTTGTCTTCCTTGAGAAAATATTCTAAGAAATGAGGTCTTGAAAAAGAAAATGGCTGATTGGTGAGATGGTATAGAGATGACACGATTAAAGCAAACAAAGGTGGTAGAAAATAGAAAGCTTGGTGCAGGAGCAAGTGGTAGTATGACAGATTTTGGAGCTGAAATTTACGTGCAGAAATTTTTAAATGCCAAGGCTATTTATACTACTTTAATTGGTTCAGTTTTAAGGGTTTTAGTTGGCTTAAAATTGGTTTTAGAACTTAGTTTAGTTAGGTTTTAACTAGGTGATCATTTCATTAGAAGATATTTAACCTTAAGCCTTATCTTGACTTTGACTCTTTTAGTCAAGATTCTTTTAATCATTGACTTGAGGGCAGCTGGCTTATCTACGCGAAAATGACTAAACAAGGAAAGGAAATGATTGGTTTAAATTGTTCCACATGCACACAAAATGCTCAATTAAATCTTTTTACTTCAGCCAAATTTTTTTTACAACAGTCTATATTGTCAATCTTTGCCTTTTGCTTATTGTTTAAGTGCATTCTTTGTCTTATTGAAGGATTATATGCACGTGGATTGAAACCTCTGATTTGTCATCTTTTTGGGGCTGAAGATTTGATTTCCTTGGGCCAAAATCCAAGAGTTACAAGTTGTGCCCAATCCAAAAGGTCCAAAGGACTAGAAACACTTAACTAGATGAGATTCACTCATTGTTTATTTTGTACCATTCCACTAGTCCAAAAATTCTCATCTTCTAATATGTTAAACTAGACTTCCTAAAATTTCTAACAAGGTATCACATGCAGTATTTGGAGTTATAAAACTCTGGCTATAACATTTTTAATCTAGACTTCAAAACTGCCAACAAGCTGAGAAATTCCACACTGACATCTCTTAATGTTTTAATTACTGCAAACAGTACACAAACTATATTTATCTGAATTTTTTATATGTTATAGTAGACATCTAGTTCTTTAATTCCATACATCATACACCTAATTTGGATAAGAATTGAGAGAGAAATAAATTTCTTAATTCGGGTGACAGAAATGGAAGTTTTGGGCAGCTTATGTTCAAATAAAATTTATCATATTCTTATTGTATCCAACTATCATCATACTTCTATAATTCAATCATAAATATAACCTTAGGATATAATTTTAAGGGTGTTACATTAAATTCATTTGAGAATGCTTGCATTAAATGCATGTCTTTTCTTCATGCAAAATCTATGCTGATAGACTAGCATTTCTTGGGCTTCAGTAGGAAAATCACTTCTTTTATCATAGCAAATATGCAACAACAAAGTATGCCTTTGATGAGGATCAGCATATTTCAAAATGTGGATTTCATTTAGTTTTCATAAGACTTTGACGTATGCTAGAAGAATGTTTTCTCCATTAAGAAAATCTCAAACACAAAATATTAAATGAAAGTTTTAACTGTACTGCTTAAATATTATATCAGATTATCTTATAAGTGCATATTCTGAAACTTCAAACGCACATATGCATACTATGATTTAATAATATATCAGATACAATTTTTATTATTTGTATTTATTTATCTTTAATTAAAATAATTATGAATTTTGATTCATTTTTAAGACATAAATATCTTTTAATTTAACATATACAAAAAAAAATTATTCTCAAATAATTTGATCGAAACAACTAAGTGAAACTTTTCAAATTTTTGTGTTTAATATAAAATATAAACAACCGATTATTTCCTATTAATTATGATAAAAATGTATGCATTATGTGTGCTATGAATCGAAATGGGGTGTAAGTTTTTATAAAAGAAAATTAGTTTTTTTTATAAAAAAGTATTTTTATCAATTAAATTAAATGATATTATTCCAACAATTTTGTATATCAAATTTTAAATATTTATAAATATATTATCTAATACTACTACAGAATTAGTTATATTATAAGTAGTCCTATGTTATGTGTAAAATAAAATTGTGTAAAAAATATTATTACTTTTAATTTATAAAAAAAAACTTAATTTAACTCATAAAAGTAAAACTCTACTAAGAAGAATATAAAAAAAAAATCAAAGAATAAAAAATTTCTATTCATACTTCATACGGCTTTCTCTACACGCACAACAAAATTATCATTTAGTGTATCCTGTGATTTGAAAGTTTGTCACTTTCATGAATCATGGTAACGGTTGAAATCGTCTCAAGGATTGCCAAGGTGATAATCAGACAAACATAATATTGGCAGATTTTTTTTTATTTGTTTTTGAATTTTTGTGTAAGCAAGAGAATTATTTTAGATAGAGATCTTTTTTCTTGGTTAAATTATAATTTTAGTGTTTTTAGTTTTTGAAATTTATGATTTTGATCCCTCAATTTTAATTGTAATATTTGATTTTCTAATCTTATAAATTGATGATTTTGGTTTGCTTGATTATTAACAAAGAATTCTAATTAACTGAGTCATTAAATTAATTATAATTAATCAAAATTATTAATTATTAAAAAAATTATTAATCATAATTTTCACAACAATGTGCTTCTTCTTTTCTCCACAAACACTTTTTATCTTTATTGTCGCACCAACTCCATTAACATCATATTAAGATTAATAATCTTTTATTAAAGTTTTTAATAATTAATAATTTTTATTTAATTTGTAATTAATTTAATATCTTTAATAATCACAATTATTATTATTTTTTGTGACTATAATTATTAATTAATAATCTATTAAAGAAATTAAAATTGCAAATTTATAAAATCAAGGGAAACAATTATTGTAATTAAAAATTAAGAAAACCAAAATTATGAATTTAAAAAATTAAAAAGATCAAAATTATAATTCATTTTATTTTCTTTTGTTTTTCCTTTCGTTAATCTGAAACTGCCTAGGATTTGATATAATTTGCATAAGCTTTATTGGACTAACTTTTTCTAAATGGGAGATTTTTAACTTATATATAAACTAATTTATTTTATTTTATTTTCTTAATTTTTTCCTATATTTGTAGAAAAAATTATTTAAATCAATATCCTCGTGTTTCTTTCGTTACTTAAAGAAAGCACTTGACCTTAATAATAATAAGACCATCTTTGTTCAGAAAAGACATTTGACACTTGCGGGATACCAAAAAGGGAGAGTAGTGGCTATAATTTCAAGATAAAGGATATACATATCCATGATGCAGAATATTTTCCTTTTGTGGTTCATACATAAATACACATGGTACAATCAGAGACAAATCAGAAAAACCAACGGCTTTGGAGCAGAAAGAATCCAAGGAATAAACAGAGATAACTCATAAAGTATATCTCTCTCGTGTCCGTGGTGGTAAATTTTTCCAACTAATTAAAAAGCTTACACCGACAGCCATACATGGATTCCCTCTTCTTGTAACGCAACCATTTCATTTTCACACAGTCATTGCATATATAATTCCTAAACCCCATCCCATTCCCCTTTTATATTGATTCCTTCATATCTCGTTGCAAACTTGACATTAGTTTAATTTAACATTCTTTGGGATTGTACTATCCCATGTTCAACTTGGCACTTAAATTCTAAATTATGTTTATGGAAGGCACGTGAAGGTGTCGGATTTGCTTGGTCCCCCTTCCTTATTCTCAGGTACAAAACTTAATAAGCCCATATATTTTATACCGGTGAATCACATTAGAGATGGTCGTTGTTTCCTTTATTTATTTTTAACCTAAGACATGGCCTGCTTCTATATTCGTACAAATCTATGTGAGGATCGATTTTATTTAATGCCAGGGGATCATCGTATATACTAATTTATAAACATAAGAATGATTCTAATCTAGGCAATATCCTAGATCAGACAATTCTTCAGTCAGGGAAAATCACTGGTTATAAATCAATTTTCCTCACATTTTGTGCTGCAAGGAGAGCCATGTTATCATATCAAACAGAAGTTGAATGCATGAAATGAAATTAAACTGTTATAATTAATTAAAGGATTATTTTAATTTATGCAAGTGGGCAAAATCTTTGATTAGAACAGCAAGTTGAATGCTCTATGATTGTGACCCTTCATTATTTCCAAAACAAGAAAATCAAAATCAATAGTAGGTAGTGTCTGTTGGCACTTGGAAAACACTAACATGTTGTGAGAGGACTCAAATCTCGCAAATCAAGCAATCAGATAAAACAAACGGAGAAGGAATGAAAGATTAACTCAAAGGTTCATAAGCAACTAGAGACACTGGCATTCTTACCTTCTGTATTCAACTATGTTGCATATTCTCATATTTGCCAACATTAAGAAACATATCGATGGCAGCATTTACTACAAGAGAAAGTGGATTCATGATTATTACATCACAAAAACTAGCAATTGACTTTGTTACCTGTGAAAACTTAAGGAAATATAAGGAAAAAAACTTGCAGTTTAAGGTGTATCATAGTAACTTTATGAACAGACGCGACAAGTAAAAAAAACCTCAAGATAAGAAAGGAAAAAGAAAGAACAGAGGAAGAAGAACCCAGGACAATAGAACTTGGATATTATTTCCTATGTGTTTTTTACACTGTTGTTTAGTCAGAATTGAAGTTTTATCTCAATAATCAATCTGTATAATTCTTTAAGGCAAACTTTTATTACATAAATTCTCGAAATAAAACTCTAATTCTGACTAGAAACAGCACGAACAACACCTAAAATACTGTATCGAAGTTTTATCCATCACGATATTGGAAGCATTAATCGGAGCCACCTTCTTCAACATTAGAGAGCCTGGTAGAACTAGTTGTAACACTATTTGAAGAAGAGGAAGCTGGGGGTGGTGGTGTAGATGTCCATGGAACCACTTGATTTTCTTCATCATCATCATCTTCGGCCACACCACCATCATCGTTTTCTACATGATCCTCTCCCGTACCATCATGATCATCGTCATCATGATTCTGTTGGCTGCAGGACTCAGTACTATTGTTGTTGACACAAGTGTTACAAACTGACATGGTGGGTACAAACTTGGGTCCTGTGCCGTGCCACGCCGTTAGTGATTGACAAACATGGCAGAGAAGAATCCTGGGATGTTTGGTGACGAGGAAGTTTGCACTGTGAACCTTAGCATCGCATTTCCAACAGAGGCTGGCTTGATCTGATTCGCAGAACAACTTCGCGGGACTGTTACAGAGCTCACACTTCCTCATCTCAACCTTAAATTATTTTGTTTTCTCTCTGTTCTTGTTATGGCCACACCACAGGCTAGATACCATATATTAAATTGTGAACAAAAAAAATATGGTGTAGGCAAGTTGCAACTTATTGAAATTCTCTCTTGCTTTGTCTTTCATCACAGATTTTGCTTTCCCGCTGTTAGGTGGAAAATTTTGCAGAGAGAGGGAGAGAGAAATAAGAAGGGGGGGAAAATTGTGTGGTCACTGTAGTGTAAACATAGTTTTTAAAACAGGTGATTCATCATGTCAGATTTGATAAGTGGTTCAGTATCATTAATTGATTCATATAAATCGATTTGTAATAAAAAAATATAAAATTTTTATTCTGCATTAAAATTTAAAAGTTTTAAAAATACAAAAAAATATAACTAAAAAAATAATTATTATCTTTAACATTTAACATCAATGACATCAATAACAATATATATCAATATTCACACTAAAATAAAACATAAACATATCAAAAATCAATCCAAAGTTTCACACTACATTTTTAAAAAATGATTTCGGATCAAAATTTCACCTGCAATTCAACTACAATTACAGTCACTTCTAAATCAATTTAACTAAAAAAATGTAATTGCAACCAAAAAAATTATTCAACAATAAATAAAAAGATCAATTTAACTCAAAATCACAAAAAAAAACTAAAATAAAATAAAATGAAAAAAAAAAGTGACCCGATCTGGGTTACCGATTTGACCACAAATCCAGACAGGTCAAATCAGATCACTCTGAGTCAAAAGCGTAGTCGATCAAATTTATGATTCGATTCGATCCGATCCAACCATCAAGTCACGATTCAACTAGTCAAACAGCCGAATCGATCCCAATTTTAAAACTCTAAGTGTAAATGCATAAATTTGCCATTTTAAAATATAAAGTATTTCTCCCTGAATGATCGGAAATTAAAGAATCTTGAATGATGGCAACTAATAAGCTTATATGCATCTGTAAAGTCAAATTACTCCTAAAGATTAATTTAATTGATGGCATACATATTTAAAGACTAATATAACCACGTTGTATATTTTAGGAATTAAGTGAATTGTTTACTAGAGAAAAAAAAGGAAGAAAACTATAGTTGTTTATGACTTGGAGTCGAACAAGTTGGTCACCCAGTTAGTTTTCAACACATTAATGATTCCCGTTTCCAGTTTTAGTCATATGTTAGCATCCGCGTTTGAACTTGATGTAGTCAATTGAAATTTTTAGGTGGATTTGGTCGAGGAAAATAGGATGAAGTCATTAAGACAAATTTCAACCAGCACAGTACTTAAGAATTGAGAGTTAGAATTTGGTAATGATATATGTATTTACGGAAAGTGGTTCTCTGATATTAAAACGATTGTAAAGCTAAACTTTAGTCCTTCTTGTCAGTACCAAACCAAAGGAATAGTTTCGGACACAAAAATATATGCTCAATTTTTTAATTTAATTCTTTAATGATTTAACCTAAAATTTCTAAATAGAAAAGTCGCTTTCAATTTAATCGGTGTAGTTGTGCAATAACTATGGCTATAATATGTTGGAGAAATATTGGACTAACTTGCTTAAGATGCATGCACATCACCGAATATTGGACGAGATTTTCACAAATTGCATATCCGACTAATTTTAGTTCTAAGGAGTGCGAAACCCATTGACAAAATGATTGTGATGCCATAAATTCCATAAATTTCTTACTCCATATCGAGAATCGGATAGATAATATATTATTCAAGTGGCTTACCCGCTAAGCACCACCAAGAGCATGCCACATCAGATGGCACTAATATATATATGTTTTAATTATCCTCACTGCTGACATCATGGAGCTTTAGGTCTTACATGTGCGGTTGCTCCGCTGATGATAGTGTACGGATGCACTTAATGCTGTCCCTCTGAATGTGAACAGAAAAGTTGCATATGCATTGCATAGCCACACCATGACAACACCAATTGGCCAAATATTAGCTTTGAATTTTAAGAAGGAACTTTAGCATAGCGCAGCCTCCGAATAGACACGCGTCAATACAGTGATCAGTGAATTCTGTGGGCTTCTCTTTGAGGTTTGCCTCAATTTTATCTTGGAGTAGGTGGTTTTGGTGTAGAGGTTGCCAATTGCCCAATTTGGCATCTTCTCTGGTCACACTGCACACCATCTTTGTGGTTTTTGGATACGTCCGTTCAACAATATGCAATATCGAGCAAATTAGGATTCATAAATAGTACTGCTACTATAGGATTTTCGTCAAGAGGAGAGTGTCATGCTTGGGAACAATTTTTTGTGGAAGGTGCTTGGGAACAATTAAACGTTACTTTTAGACAAACATACTTCAGATTTTCTCCTTAATGGAAGTTTAAACATGCACTTTGAGATGACCAAAAACGTTTATTGTTATGCAAAAAACTTGTTAGTAGATATGCAGTTCTTAATACTACTCTACATCAAACACAGTTTTTTTTCTTCTTTTTCTATTTAAGCCATTAAACATTAGTTACTAAGTTGACATAACTCACAAACCCAACATATATCATCGCAATCTTTTAGGCATATTATTTCGTCCTTCTTAGAAAAAGGTTCATCGTCAAACTTTAAAATAATTGGAAATATGTTCAACCAAAAAACTTGAGATAATTGAAAATATACTTAACTTGAGATTCAAAGTTTTCTATGATATCAATTAATATGACAAAAAAAAAAACACTTATCATCATACCTAAAGATATTAATAGGAGTCATGATAGATAAATCAATTTGGCTCACTACTACAAGTTCATGTTGGATTGAATTGAGTTGATAAAAAATCAACTCACCAATATTTTGAATCAAAATTAAACAAATTCATTTAATTAATGTTTCTCTCGATATAAACTTGTTGTGAACCAATTTGGCTAGCTTATCAAATACACCCACAAACACACATGTATTAAGAAAAAGTAACATATACATAAATTATAGATATATCGCAAACTCCTAACATGTTAACATATTCTCTAATATTAAACCTTGCATGGTAACATAGATGAGATACTTCCATTCGCCTTATACCTTTTTCTATAAATTTTGTTATAACTTAGTTTTTGATGTCAACACTAAAATTAATATTTTATTTTTCAGTGTATCCTTTCCCTAGTATGAACTCTTAATTGTGACTTGAATTGTATTACTATAATTAGGTTTTGTATTTTTTAGATTTTTATTTTTCTATAATTTTTTTATAATTTTAGGTGAATAAATCCACATAACTTATTAAATCATAATGGATTTTGAATCGAGTTGATTATTTCTTATCTCACCAAAAGTGTGTTAGGTTAAGTTAACCTATGACAGGCCAACTTGGGAGAGTGAAGTTTGCTCACTTGAAACTCTAATATTCATACCAAAAGCTTATACTAATAGTAGAGACACAAGTCTTGACATATAAAAGCTTGCATCATAATAAAATAATTCCTTAGTTATGGCATTGAAACTACTAGTAAACATTACAAGTTTTTTGATAATGTAAAACTGCTAAAAAAGAGTTAATAGTCTAAATTGGAGAGGAAAAAGATCATGTGACGAGGCCATAAAATTTTCAAAGCTTTAAAATTGTAAAAAAAATAACTTGAACTAATAATATTTTATTATGTGACTATTAAATTATACTAATAATCCATGTAATAAGTGCACCTTAAATCTCTCTATTCATGCAATACCACCACACTCATTTTCCTTCGCCAAAAAAAAAAAACACTCATTTTCTTTCTCTATGTGATGACAACAGCTGCTAACATACAAAGAATATTTAGTCACCTAATTGTAGCACAATGTTACCTATACAATTTCAAACACTAGATTATCATATTACATTACATATCATACCATCATAATGGAAAAGTACCATATCGGATTATCTTATCCAAACTACATTTTCAGACAAATTTCTACAACAAACATATTGATTAATAATTTGATAATTATAATTTTTTTTATCATACAGGTTAATAATGATTACATATCTTATCAAAATTGAAAAAAGATTGAAATCTCCTTAAATCAACTTAATTGATTGTACGAGTTAAATTAGGATGCATAAATTATAATTGCAAAAATTTAATTTCTCATAGTATATTTTTTTGAATGAATTTCATTTCTCATAGTATATGTTCACTTGAAAATATAATAAATGAGGTTAAAATAAGAGAAAAATAAAAGAAAATATATAATAAATAATGTGATTAGAAAGGAAGAAAAAGACAAAAGAAAAGAAGAAGAAGAAACAGTAAATATCTACATTTATTATATATTTAGGTTAAATAGTCTATTTGATTCTTTATTTTAATTTGATCTTTTATTTTTTTTAAAGTTTATTTTAGTCTTTTATATTTTTAATTTGATTCAAAATAGTTCTTTCATTAAAGTAAATTTAATGTTGTTAATAATATAAAGATAAGCCGTCACAAAACACAATTTCTTTTTTGAAATATCTCAATATTATAATTGATACACATCTACGATTTTTAACCCCCATTATAATATTTACAAAATTTGCAAAAATACTCAAAAACATGTTCTAACCTCCAAGAATCTAGAACATCCCCAACCTATAACAAAAAATATTGCAACAATTCTTAAAATTGGTTCTGGGCTTTTTAATTGCATATCTTTACAAGCAAAACCCAAAAACAATATTTGATTTTGATTCAAAAACTTGAGAGAATTTATAAATCTTGTATTCAAAATCAAATAAAAAGTTGCACAACAATCTCCCTCCCATGCATCTCCTTCCTTTGTCGTGTCACTACTATTGCTATAATGATTGGGATTTCGAATGCCATTATTGTCACTATCGTCTTGACATCATTTACCTCCATTGTCACATATTATTTTGGTGATGGTTCCAATGATGGATGAAATTCATTTATATCTAGAAAAGTAAGCAAACCAGCACAAATATCATAGATCTAAAATTAGATCTACAAATTAAAAAATCAAACACATACGCATGGAAATCATGAGCGTTAAAAAAAAGAAGTTCTGTAAGTGAAATTTATTGAGACTCTGATATTGATTTCAACGATGACAAACATAAGCCAATTAATGGAAGTCACAAAACACTAATGGTAAGGATTAATTTGAATCATTTTAAATAGATAAATGATCAAAATGAATTTTATAAAAGATAAATGATTAAACTATAAAAAATAATATAAAAAACTAAATATATAATTTAACCTATATTTTATTTACTTTTTATTTTTATTTTCAAACTTTTCATTCTCTTTGATATAGAAACCTATTATGAATATTATAAAAAAGTGAAACTGAAGACCCTACCCTGTGGTTAGAATTTTATAAATTTTCAAGGGCATAATTTTACATTTACCAGGCTTAAAACTTTCAAAATGAACGAAATTATTTTATTTGAAATGAAAGATTGTTTCAATCCAAATATTTTATCTTCGATGTTTTAAAATGTAAATTCTATTAAAAAATTATCATCTCAATATTATCTTAAATTAAAATTCCTAAAAAAAAGTATTTATGTACGATTAATTATTAATTATTAATTACCATAACTTATAAGAATCTTCTAATTAATTAACCCGTCAGCGCCGTGCACTATAAAACGCTAACGCCGATGCGTTTCGCACCTGTTGGGAATTTAGGGATTTGCGTTTACTGATCTCAGTCTTGCACCTCACTGTCGTAGATTGTGGGGTTTCTCTTTTCAGTTCTCATCGTAACGACCGTAGGTTCCGTTAAACCTTCCCCATTTCGTGTTCTTTTTCTTTCTTTTTTTTTTCATTTCTCAATGTGAATTGAAGCAGATTTCACTGTGGTTTATTATTCTCTTTTCATCTGCAGTTGCTGCTCCGAAAAGGGTTTTCCTAACAGCGCCCATGCAATCAATTTCCGGTTAGTCTTTATTCAATTTCCATAGTTTGTATGTTAATGTTGCCGCGTTCGCCAATTTATTCATCTTGTGATGTGACGGAAATAAACGATTGCTGGATTTTGATTGCCAATATATTCGATTTTTGTTAATGTTGTTGCTATAGTTTATATTCGTAAGATTATGGTTGCCGCCTAGGTATGAATTCAATTGAATTTCATCAGTGAAATATTAACAGTGTTTTAGAGACTAACATGAACGGATATTATTTTTGGCAGGGTTCTATAATTCGTGAATAGGTTGTTGCGTGTTCTGAAAAGTAGTGGATAGTAAAAAATATTGAACTTTTTGAGAGAAAAATGCAGAGTAAAGAAGCTGTTGTGGAAGATGGGGAAACAAAGAGTGTGACTGCTGTAGGGTCTGAAATTGATGGGTGGACCAATTTTGGGGACGATGACATAATGCAGCAGCAGTATACAATTCAGTCTGAAGAGGCTAAGAAAGTTCCATTCGTGGGCGACAAGGCAAGGCTTAGTGCATAACGCTTTGAAACTTCTCTCATTTGTTATCTAGTGGTTTAGTTTAGTTGGTTTACTGGGTATAGTTCTAATAACTTCCCTCTCTTGAAGATCTGAATTTGATCTATTTGAATATGAGCTTGAGGAAAGTACCACAAGTCATTACATTCAAATTGCATTACTTTGTGTCCCTTTTTATTCTTTGCGACTTCTTTTGGGGATGGAGGGGGTGGACTATAATTTCAATAATGAGTGTATGGACAATGATTTCATGTTGCAAATTGGCAGGAACCACTGAGTAGCTTAGCTGCTGAATATAAATCAGGAAGTCCTATCTTGCTGGAGAAAATAAAGGTTTGCTTACCTCGAAGCTCTGTTTAATTTTTTGCTTTATTTTCTCCTTTCATCTTATCATGTTTGTTGAGTTCTCTTCTTATTTCCCTTAATGCAGGTGCTTGATGAGCAATATGCTGCCATTCGTCGTACTCGAGGAGATGGAAACTGCTTCTTTCGAAGCTTTATGTTTTCATATCTTGTAAGTCTTGGTTTATCTAGCTTAAAAGCATATCCTTTACTTACATTGAATGGCTATTTTGGGGTCTATGGAGTATGAAACTAAAGATTCCAATAATTTTGGTCAATGATTAGATTGTCATAAACTTTCTTTGTTTTCTTTCTCAGGAGCATGTTATGAAATGTCAAGACCAAGCAGAAATTGATCGTATCCAAGCCAACGTTGAAAAAAGTAGAAAAGCACTGCAGACCTTGGGTTATGCAGACTTGACTTTTGAAGATTTTTTTGCGGTAACTTTTCTACTGCAATTTCTTATCCTCGTGGGATATATATGCTTGCTTATTTATTAACATTTTAATATTCTCTTGGCAAAATGGACTACACCCAACTAACATTTGAAAAATACTCTTGATTGCTATTTTTGGAAATAGGGATATTGCACTGTGTGCATGAACTAATCTCTCCTAAAAATTATGGTAGTTGAAAGTAGCTATCAATACTTTTTATATCTACAAATTAAGCCCTTAAACAATGGGAAATGTTTGAATAGATTTTTCATCTTTCCAGTTTTAATTCCTTAATAGTCTTGTTAGTCGTATGAGAATTGGGTGATTACTTCTATTCATGTCTTCAAAATTAACGACATTATATAATCCTTATGTAACTTTTTTTGTGTAGGAATAAATTTAAACTCATTTTTTCTTTTAATTTTCCCCTAAAATTAAACTAAAATGAAGTAGACTGGCTTAATTATCATGTGATGGCTAGTTACCATCTTCAATAATCATCACTGCCTTTTCTTCATTCTTTTCTCTTTCCCTTTCAAATCACTGTGAGCTTGATATCTTATAAAATCATATATGTAAAAGTAAATCAACTTCAATAGAAGCTGCAAAGTCTGGGCCCTGAACAGATATGCCTATGAACCTGACAAAGTGCTTTACAGTTTACATAGATTGGAGCTATGGTCTATTGTATTTTTGTTGCACTGGAAGCTATTCTCAACTTCTTGCTTTTCTTTTAAGTTCTAATTTTCCAATGAATGAAAATTGACTAAAGAGGGAAATAAAAACTTCTGGTTCAAATAAATGGGGAAATCATACAATATTTTGTGTTCATTCTATAGAAAATTTTCTACTAAGGGAAGGAATTTGGAAATATTTTGGGCATATTGTTCTTCTATTTGTACCAATTCTAAATCTGTAGAGGCATTCCCAGAGGTTAGAAAGCTCATACATACAACTACATTCATCATCTAAGGGTATATATAAATTTACTTTTGATTAATTCTATTGTTGTAAAATTTTCAGTTATTCCTTGAGCAGCTGGAAGCTGTTATTCAAGGGAAAGAGACTTCCATAAGGTGTTAACTTTTTCCTTCACCAAGAATTTGGGTTGACAATCGTGAACCACAAGCATGATATGCTCCAATAATATTTAATTATCACAATTTGCTGTTTATCTATTTTTCTCATTCTTTTTCTATCTGCCCTGGGGTTTTAGTTGAATGACCTTTTTATTAATATGATCACAGTCATGAAGAGCTTGTTCTTAGAAGCCGAGATCAGTCAGTATCTGATTATGGTGAGTGACTAAAAACCCATCCTAAATGCCTGGATCTCATTTCTTCCACATGTCTTGACAAATTTGTTTCGTCAGTCGTTATGTTCTTCAGATTTGTTACCTCTGCTGCAATACAAAAGCGCACAGAATTTTTTGAACCATTCATACTGGGCTTAACTAATACAACGGTCGAGCAGGTTTGTTCAATGTTGAGAATTTTTGTAATCCTTCAAAAAGTTGCTTGTTAGTTGTAAAGTTAACCAGGCAAAAATGAAAACAAACTATTAGTTCTACTCTTGAAAAACTGTCCACGGTCTCTGTGTTCTCATTTTAATATCATGTTATTTATTTTTTAGTTTTGCAAATCATCTGTTGAACCAATGGGTGAAGAGAGCGACCATGTGCACATTACTGCCCTTTCAGACGCATTGGGCATTCCAGTCCGTGTTGTGTACCTTGACCGCAGCTCAAGTGATACTGGTGGTGTCAGTGTAAATCATCATGATTTCATGCCAGTGGCTGGTGATCTCCCAAATGCTAGTTGCAGCTCTGAAAAGAACATTCCTTTCATCACACTACTATATCGTCCTGGTCACTATGACATCCTCTATCCAAAATGATGACTTTTTGGGGGAAAAGACCCTTTCTTTGTTACTTTTTTGGTGGTGGTGTGGAGCCGCAACAGCTCGGCACTCAGCCCACTGCTATAGGACATGTGTGGTCTGTACCTTGTTAATGTTGAATGGTCAATTTTCTTGAACGTTACCTGTTTAGAAGACATTGATCAACAAAGTACGTCAACATTAACACACTAACAATTTTAAACCCAGCTTGATGTTTCTTGCTTTACATGTTAGCCATGATTTCATTGTTCTCAATATCTCTCCATCGGGGTTCAGTGATTAGTGTGATAGCATGACTCCTTGTACCTTCTGTAGAATGAAGCACATGCATTATCTCAATGGCAATGGCAGTTTCTGTTTTGCATGTGTGCTCATTTATTACAATAATATTGCACAAATAATCATTTTATCATTACCGTGTAGAACTTATGGATAATATGGCTCTTTGATGACTATAGGGGACTTATATATTGAGAGGTTAAAGATTTAATCTTGACTTAATTATAGATGGTTAAGATTGTTTTGTTTGAATCCAATCTTGACTATCCATTGCGATTGTATGAATAGCTCTTCCCATATTCTCATTTTTCATGGCCTTACTTATTTACTAAGCATTAGATTTTAGATACGGACAGGAGTTTTGAGTTTTGAACCCTCCCCCCCCCCCCCCCCAAAAAAACCACTCAAAAAAAAGGAAAATAGAAAAGAACCCAATTCAAACCAAGGGAAAAGTGTGGTGAACTTTCAGTTATTTTAAAACAGTCACCATCAGTTCAGAGGCATATAGTGCATCTCTGCTTAAATGGGACTCTGGTCATTTGTTAACTTATTAGGTTTCATGTTCATCCGGTGTCCCAAACCCTCAACCTCAACTTGATTATGCGGTGGAGCGTATTTAAGACGCCTCTACGTTCAACTGTCATTTATGGGGATGGCGAAGCCAATTTATCTTCAGCTTATTTGCCAAGTCTGTTTTTTTCCTTTACGATAGGGTCATCATTTCCTTAAGGTTGGATTTGTTTGTTTGGACACAATGAGAATGAAAAATGAGATAAATAAATAGTAAAATATGAGTTTCAAACTTTTTTACTTTAATTCAAAATTTTCATTTCAATTCACTTCCTTTCCATTTTTTTTATCTCTACCAAAAGGACTGTAAATGTTTTTGTCCATGTATAAATAATATTATGATATTTTAAAATATTATCGTGAACAAAAAGAATGTTATGGTGACATTTACGTACAATATATTTTAGTTAGTTTCTATATTTTTTTATTAACTTAAAAAATTATTTGATTATTTGGTAAACAAGTGTCTGTGAGTAGCTTTTAAAAACTTTATTTAAAGAAACATCTTTCAAATATTAACTTTTAACTTTTTATATTTTCTTTCTTTTTTATTTTTAATATATTTGTCAAATTTTTTATTTATCCTTTTAAAAAAAATCATGATTTATTATTCAGTAACTTTATACTTTTCAGATATTTTAATAATTAGGTTTATTGAACATTTATAATTTAATGAGTTAGCATTTTAGTTTTTGGTTATCAACTTCCATCTTTCAGTCATCAATTTTTAACTTTTAACTATTAACTAACTTTTCAGTTTTTAACTAATTTTTTAGCTAATTTTGTCAACCATAATTAATATTATAAAAAAGTATTATAACAAATATTGTATATGCAATATAATTCTATATTGGACTATGTGACTATTTGTCACTTAACACTTTGTGTGCCGTCTAGGCCAAGGGGAGAATATGAAAAAAGAATCAGTCACTCCATCCTTAAGGCATCGTCACTTGGATTTCTAAATTGGGGGTGGGGATGGGGCTGGTGTCCATTTGTATAATCATTTTGACACACCACAGTTAATCTATATGATTGCATTATTTAGATACTGGTACACCACTATTGAATAAAGTAGTTATGGTAACACTACACTAAAAAATCTCTGGTTTGGCAAATAACAAGTGAAAAGGAAATTATCTCCGTAT
This sequence comes from Glycine latifolia, assembly GCA_013407115.1. NCBI lineage: Eukaryota > Viridiplantae > Streptophyta > Magnoliopsida > Fabales > Fabaceae > Glycine > Glycine latifolia. The sequence continues at coordinate 21,632,501 of CM023953.1, read as the reverse complement.
AGATAATTCCGTTCACTTGACGTGCTCTGTTTTAAGCTACTTTATTTGCCCCTGGATTACTTCTTCCTCCTAAATTTTACTACTGATGAAATCTCAACATTTCTATTTTTCCCAGCACATAAATTAGTCTGTTTTCGACTTTTAGTCAATAATAAATTGGTTATTAAAGGTCAGCATGATTTAGAGCATCCACATTTCTGTTTCAATGCCTTTTGTTTTTTAATATATTATGATGCCTATTGATGCATAGTTGCATGTATAGCTTACCGCGTATGGTAGGAGGCAACCTGATAGACAAAAATTAAAGAGTAATAATGATAACTTAATATGTGGCATGGCATGGTATTGTTGAATAAGACTTCAACCAACTAACCAGAAATCCGCAATTACACACTACAGAACAGCTCCATAAAAAAAAATACTAAAAAAGAAACCAAAAACAAGAAATGAAAAGCACCTTAGAACACATAAGATTAAGAAGGAGCTGAGTGAGAGTGAAAAGAAGACATAGAAAGTGATAGAAAGAGAAGAGAAGAGACCAAGGGATTTAACTTAGTTGGTTGAGTAAAGTACGTGAGTATCATGAATTCCTTGGTATCAGTCTTCGATTCCTAAGAATAAAAAATGGACTAATGAAAAGGGTATATGGCTTCCTCCAAAAGTTCCTTGGAATTGTTCATCAAAGCAGGACTCAACCTGAACATGAGGGTGCAAAACTCCATCTCATCCAGAGCACCATCACCATCAAGATCACCTTCTCTCAGCATGCACCTTATCTCATCATCGCTCATCCCTTCCAACCCAAGCAATGCAGAGTTCTTCTTCAAGCTCTCAAACGTTATTACCTTCTTCTCTCTGTCCATCAGCAACTGAAATCCGTTTGTCAGCTCCTTCATGAACCCCTCAGTGCCCAGTTTCTCCATCATTGCAGGGAAGTAGTCCTCAAAAACAACCGTGTTCTTCTTCGACGCCATTGGCGCAAATTGGTTTAATTAGTCTTAGTTAATTTCTCAATGCAACACTACACTTGTGACTTAAAAAGAAAGAAAAGGAATGGGGTTTGTGCTCTATAGTGAGAATAAAGAGAGGAACTTTTTTTGTGGGGAAGTTGTTAATCTGGGTATGTGCATTTATATAGTCAGATGAAGAATGGAAGGAAAGAGTGATGGATTGGTTGATGAGAAATTGACAATTTCTGGTACAGAAGAAGGGTATGTAAAGGAAAAATAGGTGGTTTTTTTTTGTTGTGAAGGGTCGAAGAGACGGGAAGGGTTGTTGCTAGGTACTATTTTTGCTTGAACAATTTAGGGCTGATTTTAATTTTCTTGTCTAAAGGTGTTACTCTTTCGTGGAAGGTGCGTGGGAATCTCTTGTAGTGTGACTAACGAAGGTACAAAATGGTCATAATAATGACTCGTGAGGTTAGCATTTTCCTCTCTTTCAAGAGACATAAAAATTTGGTACTTTCTTCGGTTTTGGACTGCTGCATGCCACTGACAAATCCAAACACGAAAAGGTAACAACCAACGAAAGCAAGAAGATGCCGTGAGCTAGCCATGTAGTACAAAGAGTTGACCCACACACGCACAATTAAAACTAGATGCAAGTTGGATTATTAGGTGTTTAACGATTATCCCTGTACCCTAATTTGGATATTTTAATAAATTTTGAGATATTTTGATTTGGGATGCACGAGTACGTGTTTCCAATGGATCATAACATAATAATCTATACATGCATTCACGCACAATCATTACATCCTTTTTTGTCTCACAAAGACCATAGGTTTGTTATATTATATGTTTATAAACACAAGTTAATATTTTTTCCCACAAGGCCACAACTTAGATGTGGTAGTGGTAGATGCCTTGATGGAATGGAATAATGCATCATGGATTGGAAAAAGACAGAGGCATTTACTTTGTTGGTTTCCTTCTGACAAGTCCTCTTCTTTTCATGGTTATATAAGGCACAAAAGTGCCAAGGGAAGCTGCCGAATTCCAATAAAGAGAAGAAACAAAGGAGTCAGTCAAATCATAGAAATTTCATGTAGTTTTCGAAAGTTTGGATTTAGCTTTGTGTTAGCTCAGATTCTGTCTTAGTGGGTTTGGAATGCTATAGTTAAGTGTCTTCTATGAAAGATGGTTTGCGCAAAGTAGGCACTGTGTACGGCTTGTATGTGACTGGACTTGGGCCTACAATGGGTTCTCGATAATAAAAGTTACTCATGTGAAAGAAAACCGTTATATCCTTTAAACAAATAAATTAATGTCCCGAAAATTACTATCAATCAAATCATTGATGATTGTTATTGGTCCAAAATATTGGGAAAAGCTATTTGTTCACGGACAAATAAAAATAAACTCTCATTTTTTATCAGTCATTTTAGATTTTTATAGTTTTTTATTTAAATTTTTAACTTTAAAAATGTGAAATATGTTATAGCATGTATGGTAATGATTTTAGAAAGAAAAATATATCCATTTTTTTTCAATATATTAATATTAATAAAATAAATTATTATTTCTTTAATGAGCCGAGTTAAATACATATTTTATTTTTAATTTTAATAAATTAATAAAAATTAAATATCGATGTAACTCATGTAATTGATAATCTTAATTAAATTCACAATTAAAATAAATTTTTAATCATGTTTGAAATATTATTAATTAGCTAATTCCTATAATTTTTTTTTGAGTAAAATGGAATTAGTTACAGGTAATGAGCTTCTCCCACACTATCAAAATTGAGTTGAACGAAAATTTAGCAATCGCCACCTTCATACATATGTTTTCAAGGGAAGATTGATCATAAACTTGAAGTACAAAGTCATTTCTTGTTGAACAAAATTGAGACTATCGTCCTATGTGGTTCCCTATTAACACTCTGTTTAATAGAGAGGACGAAAAAAAGATAAATATCTCCACAGACACACACAAAAAAAAACAGAAAAATTGATAAATAGTGAAAAAAATGATTAGTTTAAATAGCATATAGTGTGTCCAACAGTCCAAGTATATTTTTCCTTATCAAAATGAGAATTTTATTTGCAAACAATAGACTAAACTACAGGTCAGTGCTAAGTTTCAAACAGGGTTCTGCAAGATTGCTTATCCTTTATGAAGCTAAGGCTGCTAAGATATTATACAATCAATAATCATACGAGCTATTACTCTTGATACCAACCTAAGTTCATGTAGTAAATAAATTTGCGACTTATTTTTTTTTTTGTTAAGATTTTGTTATTATCAATCCTTATTTTGGCAATTTTAATTTACAGATTCTAACATGCATAACAGGAGTATTGGCAAAAAAATTCTACTCTAACATATCGAGACATTGACCACTGTGCCATTTTTTTAAAAAAAATTTATCCAAATATCACGCTCAACAAAAAGAAATACCAAATTATCATGCGACATAATTCGTTGGTCAGTCTAGCGAAATAAGTAAGCTGACGTGACGTCTTTCTGTTGGCCACGTATTTCGCTACAGGGACCAGCAAAATACGTGATGGACACGTGACAGACATACAGTAATTCTACGTGGCAATGGAAAAAAGTCACAAAACTTCAAACGGTCATAACTTTTGACTGGAATGTTCGATTGAAGCAAAATCGGTGGTCAAACTCTCGAAATTCAATCCTCTAGCCCTGGGCAAATTCCTGAAGTGGATTTGGTCAAAATTTTTTTCCAAAAAAAAACCTCTAAGTGCCTCAAAATTAGGATTTAAGATTCAATCAGCTAAAAATTTTCTTTTTGTCTACTTTTTAATTATTTAATTAGTTAATTTAACATTATTTTTTATTTTTTCAATTAATTCTCTAAATTACGATCGTTTTGACAAATCGTACGTCTCCATCCGATATTTCTTCCAAAAGTTATGATCATTTGAAGTCCATTGCCACATAATTCACTAGGCTTTCCAAAAACTTCAAATAGTCATAATTTTTGATAGAAATGTCTGATGGAGACGTACGATATGTCAGAATGATCGTAATTCAGATAATTAATTGAAAAAATAAAAAATAATGTTAAATTAACTAGTTAAATAATTAAAAAAGTTGATAAAAAGAAAATTTTGACTGATTGAATCTTAAATCCTAATTTTGAGGCACTTAGAGGACCGAATTTCGAGCGTTTGGCCATCAATTTCGCCTCAATCGGACGTTCCAGTCAAAAGTTATGACCATTTGAAGTTTTGAGTTTTTTTTTCAATGCCACGTAATTCGCTGGGCTCCTGGGCTCCCCAGCGAATTACTACCTGTCTACCACGTGTCCACCAAGTATTTCGCTGACCCATGTAGCGAAATACGTGGCCAACAGCAAGACATCATGTCAGCTCACCTATTTCGCTGAATTTACCAACGAATTATGCCGCGTGGCAATTTGATATTTCTTTTTGCTGACGTGGTATTTAAGTAAATTTTTTATAAAAAAAAGGGCACAGTGGTCAATGTCTCCTAACATATCCTCCTTCCATCACATTCTTCACCCCTTGCCATCTAGGCACATCGTCAGCATGACTCATGGGGTTCTAGTCCATAGCTTCTCCTTGCAATTGGATAACAACATTTCTGGCCTCACATAGTTTCTACACTCCTTGGAAGTTGGTACCGTTACTGTTTATAGTATTTTCAAGACTGAACTATAATGGTTTGCTTATTGCAATAACATTATTGGTCCCAGGTTCAAGACATGACAGTCCCTTCACTCAATGAACAAATAGCATTTTCAAGACTGAACTAGTATATATGTTTTAGATAAGCTGCATACATATGTTCGTATTTTTTCTTGGCAAAAATGGGTCAATCTCGCAAACAGGGCAAGGCTGGGCTCTTAAGGAGACAACCCAAATAAAAGCGAGCCTTTTTGGCCCGGCCTGACTCGGTGTGTAATACAAAAAATAAAATCAAAGATATAATTGTCTTAGCCCCGGGCAGGTATAGAATACTTGCTGAGTTTTGTACTACAGCATGGTGTGTGGAGCATTTTTATACTAGTTCTCACTGTTGGGTTTGAGCAATGGGCACACCTTGTGCTGCAACCTTTGACCACTTTTATCATCAATATTGCTTTTAAAAAATTTAATGGAAACCATTATTTTGTAGGTTAGAAACTCTAAAACGGAAGACAATGCTCATTGAAGAATAGCACCAAAGTTACATGTAGAATTGAATATATAATTTTCTCCTATTAATTATGACATGCAACTACCCATCAAATGATTGTCCAATGCAATTTGCATGATAGCTAATCGTAGTCAACACGTATTGGCCGATAAAGTAAGAAAATGAGGCCTACGGCCTTAAAGAAAGTGGACCAAGGCCTTCAATCAAACAAAGCAGCATAATCGGAACATATAACATGTTGGCTTAATTGCTGAATAAACATTCATCACTGTTTTACCAGGATTATGGATTTCACAAGTCTGATACTTGCTCTGGTCATAGTTTGCTGTTTTTGTCTGTGCTTAAGTTCTGGCAACGATACCATTACACCAGGTCAATTCATCAGATATCCTCACACTCTCACCTCAGCTAATAGTGCCTTCTTGTTAGGATTCTTCAGCCCTCAAAATTCATCATATCGCTACCTGGGAATCTGGTATCTCTCTGACTCCAATGTCATATGGGTGGCTAACAGAAACCAGCCACTAAAGAAGAACTCTTCCGGAACTGTTCAAATTTCTGAGGATGGCAATCTCGTGGTATTAGATAGCAACAAAAGGGTTGTTTGGTCAACAAATGTGACACATAATATTGCAACCAATTCAAGTGCCAAACTTTTAGAGACTGGAAATCTAGTCCTCCTAGATGATGCCACGGGACAAACTACATGGGAGAGTTTCCGACATCCTTGTCATGCTCTCGTGCCAAAGATGAAGTTTGGTAGTAACCAAAAAACAGGCGAGAAAGTACGCATAACATCATGGAGAAGTCCTTCTGATCCTTCTGTTGGATACTATTCTACTACTCTTGAACACCCCAACACTCCAGAAATGTTTTTCTGGTTGAATGAAACGCGACCATATCATCGGTCTGGTCCGTGGAATAACCAGATTTTTATTGGCTCGCCTGAGATGTCACCTGGTTATCTAAGTGGATGGAATATGATGAATGATGTAGATGATGAAACTGTTTATCTTTCTTATACTCTGCCAAATCAATCTTACTTTGGAATCATGACCTTGAATCCACATGGTCAAATTGTATGCTCATGGTGGATCAATGAAAAGTTAGTTCAGAGGATGGTGATGCAAAGAACTTCCTGCGATTTTTATGGATATTGTGGGGCATTTGGAAGCTGTAGTATGCAGGATTCTCCAATATGCAGCTGTTTGAGTGGATATAAGCCCAAAAATGTAGAGGAGTGGAATAGAAAAAATTGGACTAGTGGGTGTGTAAGGAGTGAGCCACTGCAATGTGGGGGACACACAAATGGAAGTAAAGTCAGCAAATATGGGTTTTTGAGGCTTGAGAATATCAAAGTGCCAGACTTTGTACGAAGATTAGATTATGTGAAAGATGAATGCAGAGCTCAGTGTTTGGAGAATTGCTCTTGCGTGGCCTACGCATATGACAGTGGCATTGGATGCATGGTTTGGAGTGGAGACTTGATCGACATACAGAAATTCTCGAGTGGAGGGGTTGATCTTTACATTCGTGTGCCACCTTCAGAACTTGGTTCGTTACTGTTTTTTTTTATCAGTAAATGTTAGTGATTAATGAGAGGAATTCGAACCATGACCTCTCCCTCTTCCCTTCTCCCTTCATCCACCAAACCAATCTTGTAACTCCATTCCGACGTTAAACTTTAGTATTTCAATTACTTTGAGTGGGCTGTTTGACTTGTGTTTATGCAGAAAAACTTGCAGATAAAAGAAAACACAGGAAAATTATAATTCCAGTTGGAGTAACTATAGGAACAATTTCTTTGGTTGGCTGTGTTTATCTCTCATGGAAATGGACTACTAAACCAACAGGTATGTGTGTTAAATTATAGTTTAATTTTGATTCAAGAATATTCACGTTTCCAACTGCATTTAGAAAAGGATGAAAATGCCTTCTGCCAATTTGACATTTGTGTATTATTCCTCATTTCCAGATTACTTTTGGTGGGAATATGTATATAAATTCTAGAAAAATATGTTGCTCCCCACTGCAATGAAAAGAGAAGGAAGAGGATAAATTAAGAGATCGTGATTAGTGAACCTCTGAAAAAATTATCTGAAATGAAATAGCTGTACAAATGATTTAAATATTTGATTTAGTTTTTTGTAAAATCTCAAATCAAGTTAAACATTACATTTATTGTTCTTATAATGCTGAATATTTTCCTGTTAATTACAAAATACTTGATAAAATTATTATAACTCTAAATTTGATTTGACTTTTAAACTAATTTAATTTTAAAATTACCAGAATATAACTGTTGACATGTTTTAGCTAGTTAATAATCGGTGATACTCAAGTGGTGTTAATTTGACTTGATGATAGAAAGTATTATTATTCGTCACAGGTAAAGTATATTCACTAAGACAGAGAATGAACAGAGATCACCATCAAGTCAAATTGCATGATCAGTTACCACTTTTTAGTTTTGAAGAACTTGTAAATGCTACAAACAATTTTCACTCAGCCAACGAACTAGGCAAGGGAGGTTTTGGTTCAGTATATAAGGTAAGTTTTGTTTTGTGTAAAGCTCAATTTTCAAATAATTTCATGTAATTAAATGTACAAAATTTATTTTCTTTTTTGATTTTCTACCAGGGACAATTGAAAGATGGACATGAAATAGCAGTAAAAAGACTTTCAAAAACCTCTGGACAAGGGTTAGAAGAATGTATGAATGAGGTTTTAGTGATATCAAAGCTTCAACATCGCAATCTTGTCAGACTTCTTGGCTGCTGTATTAAAAAAGGAGGAAAATATGTTGGTATACGAGTACATGCCTAACAAGAGTTTGGATGTAATATTATTTGGTTAGTACGAGCTTTTTTCTTATCTGTGCGTATAAGAGTATCTATAACAATTGAGTTCTTCAGTTCAAGAAAATTGGTTATTCAGTTGAATTAGGAGTGTTTCTTCAATATTATTTTATCTTCACTTTCATTTTGTTCTTACAGATCCAGTCAAAAAGAAAGATCTAGATTGGCCAAAACGCTTCAACATTATTGAAGGAATCTCTCGAGGTTTGCTTTATCTCCACAGAGATTCTAGACTAAAAATTATACACAGAGATTTAAAGGTTAGTAACATCTTGTTGGATGGAGAGCTAAATCCAAAAATATCAGACTTTGGTATGGCTAGAATCTTTGGATGCAATGATATACAGACCAATACTAGAAGGGTTGTTGGAACATTGTAAGTAGCTCTTCTATATCAAGATTATACCACTATAATAATCCAGTGGCTTAATTGCAGTGGTTATATATGGCTCCAGAATATGGCTTACTATATGGCTGAATTGCAGTGGTTATATGCCTCCAGAATATGCATTCCGAGGGCTGGTTTCTGAGAAATTAGATGTCTTTAGCTTTGGAGTCTTGTTGCTAGAGATTATTAGTGGGAGAAAAATCAGTAGCTATTACGATCATGACCAATCAATGAGTCTCTTAGGATTTGTAAGCCTTTCTAAACTATGTTCTTTGTTTTGAAAATACACAATCACTTGTCAATAATTATGAAAATTTGTAGTTGTTTTAACTGTTATAAGCTGATTCTTGTTTTGGTTTCAGGCTTGGAAATTATGGAATGAAAAGGACATCCAATCCCTGATAGACCCTGAAATATCTAATCCAAATCATATGAATGACATTGTGAGATGCATACACATCGGACTTCTTTGTTTGCAAAATCTTGCAACCGAAAGGCCAATTATAGCTACAGTAGTTTCAATGCTCAATAGTGAGATTGTCAATCTTCCTCGGCCATCACATCCTGCATTTGTCGATAGGCAAATTGTATCGTGTGCGGAGTCATCTCGACAGAACCACAGAACACAGTCCACCAACAATGTTACTGTCACAGACATGCAAGGTAGATAGCAAATAATGAAAAAATTGTGAATGAATATGCCCATGCAGATTTCAACTCATTAAAACTGTAAATAATCCAAATCCTGTATGTATATATATATATATTCGTCTTCAGAAACTGTAGACGTAATTTTGTGTTTTTATCATCAAACTTAAGTGTGGTTTTAACTAAAGGTGTATGTTGGGTTTAATTTCAATATCAAAGAGTTCTATTGTGACAAAATTGATAAGTCATTGCGCCCATAAAGTAGGAGTAAGGTATTATTTGGCGACTGTTGTAGAGGTAATTCGAAGTCGAGGGCTTTCTGTATAGTAATTCTCGTAGGGAGTGATTCACCAATACTACTATTTGCTACAAGATTTTGTTTCAATTAATGTGGTTTTAAACACTACTACAGGGAAAGTATTTTACATCGGTTAAAGGGGGAGTTTCACACTTTCACGTCAGTTTCGCGGCAGATGTTGTTCTCAGTACGTTGTAGAATTTTTCTAGATCGATTAAATTTTAACTGATTCAGAATGTTATATCAACCACACCAGAAATGAACCATTAGATCTGGAGCATTTTGTCATTTTAACAAGGTCATTTTTCTTAAAAGAAAATGAACTTGTAACTAATATTTCCACTCCTATTTTAAAATTTGTAGACATCAGTCATCACAATGGTTTTAAGTGATAGTATCCTTCTCATTATATTGGTAAGGGTATTTGTCAGCTCTAGAAAATTTCTCGTAAAATATGCATTTGACATCGGATACAATAATATTGATTATTTAATTCGCAATACCAAACTTAAGCTAAAATTTCACACATGCTTGTTTATGATTAATAACAACTAATCATAATAATTTTCATGAAATATCTGACTCTATTCACAAAAATTAATATAAGCTCACACTATCTATTTCACATCAAAATCTCAGTTTCAATTGAATTAAAAACTAAAACTTAATTACACAAAAAATTCATTTATTTAAACTTTATTCAAACCGGGACCATGATAATATATGCACCAAATTAACTCCAGTAAATAACTGTGGTTTACTACGATCAGTGTCTTTTGTCCTGGATGAACAGTGATATGGTTGACGAGTTTATAACATATTAAATTTACTCAACTACACGATCGATCGCTGTCTTTTGTCTTGGATCAGTAGAACGATGGCTGAAGAGTGTTGGCATTTGGCAGCATATTAAAAACAACGGGTATATTTGAAAATTGTATAATTTTTTTTTACAAAATCTACAACATTAATTGCATTTTTTTTAATAAAAAATGTCAGAATCTTAAACGTGAAACAAAATGGGAAAGTAAGAGTAATATGTTATATGAGTTTTTTTTATTTAAAAAAATAAAGTCAATCACGTAAAAATCGTCAATTCATGTTGGGACCTCCTAATAAATAAAAAGAATAATGTTGTACAAGTAGCAAAAGTTAAAGACTAGAGTCATAGGTATGTGACTCATATAAAAATACACGTTGAGCTTGTGATAAAAAAAAAGGCTTTATTTCATTTTCGTAGAAATATCTTTGGAAATGAGCGAAGAGCTTTAATAAAACTTCTAAAATTAGTTCTACAGCCGGCCTAAGATCCAAGCTTATAAAATACTCCATAGTGAAAAGACAAAATTTTTAATTATGTAGTTAAAAAATAGGAATAATTAAAGCCATTTATTTGAAAGTTAAAAGTATGCTATCGTCGATTTCATTGAATATCGTTCATAGACGGACTCATCTCATGATATAAAGAACGAAGTGTTCTTTTAGCAAGATATGTGAGATCAATCTGAAGCAAATGGTTATAATTTCAAAATGCTAAGAGTGGAGGACCTGTGTTGTGCACGTTAGACATAATATCAAAATGTTAAACATGTATTTTGTTCTCTAAATTTGAGTTATTTTTGCTTTGGATCTCACAAATTTAAATTTGTCTTTTTTATTCCCTAAATTTTGAAGAATGGTCTTTTAGTTCCTGTCTACCGTGTGGGTTTAAAGAATTTATAATTTGCGGTGGGTTTTTTACCACTAGAATCTAATTTTGTATTTTAACTGTTTCTGTCGGAAATAAATAAAAATTGATTGGCTTCGTTTCTGTTTTGACTGCCAGAATAAAAAAAAATGTACAAAAAATTATCATAAACAAATATTTTAATGATGCGCCTACTAATTTTGATAGGAATATTGATTGGCTTCCTTTCTATTTTATAAGGAGAAATTATTTTAATACAATATTTTTTTATAAAATTTTTACGAACATGAGAAAAAAAAAAGAAAAAATATGTAAGATAATACAAATAATATAATAGAGAGATAAAAAATATACAAATTGTGTTACTATTCATGGAGCTGCGAAATTTCTACTCAAATAAGGATGGTGGGTGGGGAGAGAGTTATCTTTCTTGCCCAAGGAAAGTTTGTAATTAAATTATTATTTATGGTAATAGTGTAGTTCAACTTTAATGCTAATTATAAGTAATATTATTAATAATGTCTTAATGAATGGATGTATATAATGAAAATGTATGTACCTCTTAAAGGAAGTCGATCAAATATTGTATAATGAATATGTGTATAAAGAATTCATGTTGATTGTATCTTTCGACGTGCAAGTGTGTGAGACTACATGTCCATTTCATTGTATCTTGTATTTCAACTTGTTTATTTATTACTATTACTATATCCAAAATAAATATTATATAATTTTTTTCCTTCTTCTTTTTTTATTTATTTTAAATTTTGTATATAGGCCGAGAGAGATCCAACTCTCCTTCGCAATGCAGCAAAATTACTCATTAATTCTCAATTAGAAGATGACGATTGGCCCGAACAAGTACCTCTCAAATCTCAATCTTTTGAATTCGATAATATGACTATGATTAATCTTAAGTTTCATTTTTAGTTCTTGTTTAATTTGACTTATTTATGGCAGGAAACTCTTGGAGTCTACTTGAGAAATTACTTGGTTCATTACCCATTCTATAGAAATGATTTCCCAATATGGGCTTTGCCTGAATATCGTGCAAATGTTTTATTGCCTTCCATTACTATTTAAATTAGATATTGACCCGCGCGTTGCCTGTGTTTATAAATAGATGTGTATTATATAATTTTGACATTTTAAAAATATTAGGTAAAATTATAAAATTTAGTAATTGCAAAATATGTGTTAAAATAAAACAAAAAATCCATAATGTTTATATGTAAAATCATATGTTTTTCCTGTAAAAAACATATGTTTGTTAATATTTAGGAGAAAAAGGTTGTGGGATAATGTGAATGATATGGTTGTACGTGTAATTAATGTGACTGTTGAATGAGATTATTAAAAATTAAGTATTATTACATATATTTGTATTAGAAAATTAAAAATAAATATAATTAAGTTTAGAGTAATATGCAATGGATCATATTATATATAAATACATAGTAATTCCTGGTATATGTTTTTTTTTACAGGAAATAAAGTCATTTCATTTCATGTAGGATAGTAGTAGAGTGAACAAATGAGGGGAATACAATCATAATCATGGAGGCGAAACATGTATAACAATATAGATTTTTCGAAAAAATAGTATCGAAAAATAGCAAATGTATAGAAATTGGAACCTTTGACTTCCTTAGCCATGATGGAGGTGATCACACCTATTTTTTGTCGTTACCTGTAGTGCCTTAAAAGAATTTAAAATAAGAATAAAAAAATTAAAAACTAAAAATAAAAACAAAAAATTCAGAAAATAAAAATAAAAATTCTAAAAATTTAAGGACTAAATACTAAATAACTATAGTCAACTACGATCAGTGTGTTTTGTCCTGGATGAGCAGTGAGGTGGTTGACGAGTTGAAAAGATATTAAACGCTACATTTAATTTTACTCAACTACGATCGCTGTCTTGTCCTGGATCACCAGAAAAATGGTTGAAGAGTTGCCAGCGTATTAACCTCTACATTTAAAGTCAATTTCATCCTCATAATACTGACTTGTAAGAAAAAAAGAATATTAAAAGAAGACCACATTCGTACTGTAGACTTTCAACTTTCTTTTAATTAAAATAACATCATAGTCAACGATGTCATGGTTAATTATCAATATATTTTTTATTAAAAAAATACTAAAGATAAGTTAATACTGTTAAATTAAGAACAAAATATATCGGCATAAGTTCACCATGTTATTGACGATTTAGTAGAAAAAAAACATAAATTAATAGATTGATAATGTGAATGTCTGATTGTCATATAAATTCGAAAGTCTTCTATCAAAAGGGTAAATATTTTCATCTTACACTATTTGAATAACTTTTGGATATTTTTACCGGTTTTTTCACAATATTAGAGTGGTTTACCTTTAAAATTATCATACCTTTTTAAATAGCTTTCTAAATTTGTTATTTTATAATGTAAGTTGGACTTTTAAAAGCAGAGTCAATCCTCAGAACTCCAACTTATAGATAAAATGTTCAAAAGTTGTACTATTTTGTTAGTATGCCTCAATCAATTGAAGCATTATCAAATGACCGGATCTGAACATATAACTTGATGGCTTACTGAATCAGCATTCAACATAGTTCTCTTCTAACACTTCACCAGGAATGATTATGGATTTCACAAGTCTCATACTTGCTCTATTCATAGTTTACTGTTTTTGTCAGTGTTTAAGTTCTGCCAACAATACCATTACATCAGGCCAATATATCACAGACCCTCACACTCTCATCTCACCTAACAGTGTCTTCACGTTAGGATTCTTCAGCCCTCAAAACTCATCAAATCGCTACCTGGGAATCTGGTATCTCTCTGACTCCAATGTCATATGGGTAGCTAACAGAAACCAGCCACTAAAGAAGAGTTCTTCCGGAACTGTTCAAATTTCTGAGGATGGCAATCTTGTGGTTTTAGATAGAAACAAAAGGGTTGTTTGGTCATCAAATGTGACACATAATATTGCAACCAATTCAACTGCCAAACTTTTAGAGACCGGAAATCTAGTCCTGATAGATGATGCCACGGGAGAAAGTATGTGGGAGAGTTTCCGACATCCTTGTCATGCTCTCGTGCCAAAGATGAAACTTAGTATTATCCAAAAAAAATACGAGAAACTACGCGTAACATCATGGAGAAGTCCCTCTGATCCTTCTCTTGGGTACTATTCTGCTACTCTTGAACGCCCCAACATTCCAGAAGTGGTTTACTGGATTAATGAAACGCAACCGTATTATCGGACTGGTCCATGGAATGGTCGGATTTTTATTGGCTCGCCTCAGATGTCACGTGGTTATCTATATGGATGGAATATGATGAATGATGAAGATGATGGAACTGTCTATCTTTCTTACAATTTGCCAAGTCAATCTTACTTTGCAGTCATGACCTTGAATCCACAGGGTCACCCTACAATCGAATGGTGGAGGGACCGAAAGTTAGTGTGGAGGGAGGTGTTGCAAGGAAACTCGTGTGATCGTTATGGTCATTGTGGGGCATTTGGAAGCTGTAATTGGCAGAGTTCACCAATATGCAACTGTTTGAGTGGACATAAGCCTAAATATGTAGAGGAGTGGAATAGAAAAAATTGGACTAGTGGGTGTGTGAGGAGTGAGCCACTGCAATGTGGTGAACAAACAAATGGAAGTGAAGTCAGCAAAGATGGGTTTTTGAGGCTTGAGAATATGAAAGTTCCAGACTTTGTACAAAGGTTAGATTGTTTGGAAGATGAATGCAGAGCACAGTGTTCGGAGAATTGCTCTTGTGTGGCCTATGCATATGACAATGGCATTGGATGCATGGTTTGGAGTGGAGACTTGATCGACATACAGAAGTTCTCAAGTGGAGGGGTTGATCTTTACATTCGTGTGCCACCTTCAGAATCAGAACTTGGTATGTTCTTTTTTGTATTACTTGTAACGTATTTCAAGTACTATTAGTGTAATTTGTGTAAATCAAAACTGTTTGATATGTGTTTCTGCAGAAAAACATTCAGACAAAAGAAGACACAAGACAATTTTAATTCCAGTTGGAATAACTATAGGAATGGTTGCCTTGGCTGGCTGTGTTTGTCTCTCACGGAAATGGACTGCTAAATCAATAGGTATGTGTGTTAAATTATAGTGTTATTTTGACTTTTGAGTCAAGAATATTCGCTGCACTGCAATTAGAAAGGATGTAAAATGATTTCTGCCAAGTTGACATTCCTACCTGTCATTCCTCATTTTCCTTAATTACTTTTGCTATGAAAAATATGTATATTCTGTAGAAATGTGTTGCTTGCTACTGCAATGAAAAAGGAAGGGAGAGGGGGGATTAAGAGATGGTGAACTTCTTAAAAAAAAAAATCTGAAATAAAGTAGCTGTACAAATTAATTATTTAAATATTTAATTCTAATTGTTGTAAAATATCATACTCAAGTGCGTGCAGTTAGTTTGACGTGATGATAAAGTATTAATTATCACAGGAAAAATAAATTCACAAAGGCAAGGAATGAGCGAAGATCAGAAACAAGTCAAATTGAATGATCAGTTACCGTTTTTTAGTTTTGAAGAACTTGTAAATGCTACAAATAATTTTGACTCGGCCAACGAGCTAGGTAAAGGAGGTTTTGGTTCAGTATATAAGGTAAGTTTTGTTTTGCGTAAACATTAATTTTCAAATAATTTCATTAATTAAAACAGTACAAAATATATCTTGTTTTAAATTGCCTATCAGGGACAATTGAAAGATGGACACGAAATAGCAGTGAAAAGACTATCAAAAACCTCAGGACAAGGTTTAGAAGAATGTATGAATGAGGTATTAGTGATTTCAAAGCTTCAACATCGCAATCTTGTCAGACTTCTTGGTTGCTGCATTGAACATGAGGAAAATATGTTGGTATACGAGTATATGCTTAACAAGAGTTTGGATGTAATATTATTTGGTTAGTTCAAGATTCTTTCTTATCTATGCTTATAAGAGTATCTTAAACAATTGAGGCCTTCAATTCCAAAAACTCTGTTACTCAACAGAATACGATTATATCTTTAATATTATTTTACTTAACTTTTAGTTTCTATTACAGATCCAGCTAAAAAGAAGAATCTAGATTGGCCAAAACGCTTCAATATAATTGAAGGAATCTCTAGGGGTTTGCTGTATCTCCACAGAGATTCTAGAATAAAAATTATACACAGAGACTTAAAGGTTAGTAACATCTTGTTGGATGGAGAGCTGAATCCAAAAATATCAGACTTTGGTATGGCCAAAATATTTGGAGTAAACGATATGCAAGCCAATACTAGAAGGGTTGTTGGAACATTGTAAGCAGCTCTTCTACATCAAAATCAGCAGTGGTTATATGTGGCCATTCACATTTTTCTCCCACTATTCCATGATGAGTGACTTAACTTTGTTATATATGGCTCAATTGCAGTGGTTATATGCCTCCAGAATATGCATTCCAAGGGTTGGTTTCTGAGAAATTAGATGTATTTGGTTTTGGAGTCTTGTTGCTAGAGATTATCAGTGGGAGAAAAATCAGCAGCTGTTACGATCATGACCAATCATTGAGTCTCTTAGGATTTGTAAGCCTTTCTAAATTATTTGCTTAGTTTTAAAAAGACATTCACCTGTTGATAATTTTGAAAATGTTTAGTTATTCTAACTTTTATAAATTGATTCTTGTTTTGGTTCCAGGCTTGGAAATTATGGAATGAAAAGGACATCCAATCACTGATAGACCCAGAAATATCTAATCCAAATAATGTGAATGACATTGTGAGATGCACACACATAGGACTTCTTTGTTCACAAGAACTTGCAAAAGAAAGGCCACTTATGGCTACAGTAGTTTCAATGCTTAATAGTGAGATTGTCAACCTTCCTCCCCCATTACATCCCGCATTCATCAAAAGGCAAATTGTATCGTGTGCAGATTCATCTCAACAGAATCACATAACACAGTCCATCAACAATGTTACTGTCACAGGCATACAAGGTAGATAGCAAATTATGAATAAAAAACTATGGGCCTATGGCTGAATATACTCCTAAAGATCTTGAACTTATAAAAACTGTAGACAATCCAGATCAGACATTGATATTTGTTGTCAGAAACTATGAACTTGATTTTCTATTTTTATCATCAAACTTGAAACTTGAAACGGAGGTCATCAGTTTGAACTTGGTTTGAACTAAAGGTGTGTGCTGGGTTTAATTTCAATATCAAAGTTTGTTCTCTGGTAACATTGTTGATTATTACTATTAGTCATTGCGTACCTAAAGTCTGAGTAAAGTATAATTTGACTACCTTTATTGTAAAAGTAAATGCAGAGTAGAAGTTTTGGTTTATAGTAATTCTTGTTGGGAGTTGTAATTAATTGCGTAATCCATTGAGCCACTTTTATGCATTCTTTGCACTAGAAATTGTAATTAACTAGTTATCATTTAAACTCCCTAAAAGTTGAATTTTTTATTATATATTTCTAATTATTAGAGCTTTTATTAATGTTGAAAGAACAATTAACTGATGGTCATCATTTTTCTATACAGTAACCAGGAAAAGATTTACAAGATTTTCTTTTAACTAATGTGATACTTTATGCATTAAATATGCATTTTTCTATAATGTATCACATTAAATGTTCATGTGTCATGAAAATGATCTCACAGCAAATATTGGCCAACTCAGCTTCCACCTTCTGCCTATAATGTTTATCGGAGCATTTACAACCCAACACCCCACTTTAAAGTTCTTAAATGGGTTTCACAATTACATATCACTCATATATACTTTTATAATTTAAGAACCTTACTTCTCCAATTCAGCAACTCTACAAAATTTAGGACTTAAAGTTGATTAAATTAGACAAATAACCAAGTATCCTTATATTTTATCACTTTTTCACAAAAATACAAACATATAGGTCCCGCACGTTTTTTGTACTTATACAAGCACTTGTTTCCTATTTAAGATTCTACTCCAACAACAACTCGATAAGCACCGTTCTGTTTCTTGGATACGATAATGGATACCACCGATGCATATGCTCTTAGTTTATTTCCTTCGCATCTCTTTCTCTTGAGAATTATTAGTACTACTTACATGATTATTTAAGAATATCACATGATTGCCTCAAAAAAATATCACATGATCGGTTAAAAATCTAACAATTAATTTGTTATATTTTAATCTGAATCTTCATAATAAAATTTAATAATTAATATTTATTTCTTTTACTTTCATCTAAAAGCAATCCTATTGACATATATATATATATATATATATATAGTCTTTGAAACGTGCAGATAGAAGGGAAGGGTCGTTTGTTAGGATGCCATTTGTTTAAAACCGTTAAAAGTGCTTCAAAGCCCAACACAGTCACACAGGGTCGTTTTACATTATTATTTTTTGATAAATGGGTCGTCTTATATTGGGATAAATGATAGTTTTTTTTTAAAAAAATTACTAAGAGATCTAATTTACTTGATTAAATAGCATATGTGATAAGTATTTAATTTTTACGGATAAAAATAATAATTTTTTTTGGATATAAGACATAGTTTAACCAGAATCAAACTGATAATTACTGGTTTCCCCAGTAAATTTATCAGTTGTTTGCTAGCAATGATGTTAACATGATAACATTCAATGGTGCTCTACGCAATCTAACCTCAGTCAACAACTGCGGCTTCTTAAATATGATATTCTGGTCGCGGGACGCGTTTCCATTCGTTAGTTCTTAAATATGAGAAAGTCAAAGATAGTGAACTAAATGAATTAAGAAAAAAGATTGGTAAACCAATAACAATCTTATCATCTTATGTGAGTAATTTAGTGAATAATTATTCCTTTATATATAACTCTTCCCTGCCGCAAAAGCATTAGGGCAACAAATTAATTGACTTGATTTGTCCCTTTGCATAGGATGAA
This sequence comes from Glycine latifolia, assembly GCA_013407115.1. Classification (NCBI taxonomy): domain Eukaryota; kingdom Viridiplantae; phylum Streptophyta; class Magnoliopsida; order Fabales; family Fabaceae; genus Glycine; species Glycine latifolia. Next base: position 21,613,557 of record CM023953.1, on the reverse strand, counting down.
GTTGACTTCACTATTCACGGTCTCAAGATATGGACAAACCTGGCTCTCTAGAAAAATAATAAAGCAGGCAACTAGTCTTTCATCAGCTGAATGGAACACTGAGAGTCAACTAAATGCTCGAGTAGAATGGGAAAAGAAATATAACAATGCACATGTTTACTCGAGTAGTTTACGGATAATTATAATGTTCGTAAGCAAATCAAATTACAAACTCAAAATATATTAAAATAATAAAAAGACAACAAAGTTCTTGTTAAAATATTGAGTTTTATTTTTAATTCACAGTGCTCTGCATTATAAGTATCAACTGATTCCGTTCTAATCCAACGGCATATGCTTCCTGAATTATAAATTTTATTTTCATGTTAATACAATCTGAAAATATATTCTATGGATGTGACTCAATTAATAATATGGTTTATTTGTAGAGGGCCTAAATTCGGTTACCCATATTACATCTTTATGAAGGGAGGGAAAATTTTAAATATGACAAAATCTCGAATAGAACATTAATTTTGTAGTCAAATGAAAGAATTAAACTTGTAAAAATATTTCAGAAGATTTCACAAAATAGGTAAAAATTCTAATCTCATAACAAATTATTATATGGTCAGGGGATTATCATGTGAATATAGTTCCAACCAATCTCCATATTACACATAATGAAGGTTTTTACTTTTAAGAGAAAGCTAATAAAGTTTGATTATATGTCATGTAAAAATCAACTGACCAAAAACACGTAATAATTTTTTTTCCTAATTAGGTGGTTAAAAAAAACAGTAGGGGATCAAACCAATTGAGCCTTCTATTCAACAGACACAGATCACAACAATACAAAGATACAAAGTCCAAAAGGAATTTTGAATGAATCACGGGATAGACATAAACCTCGTTAACTGCACAGTAGCATGGTTTAAGAAGACATCATCACGCTGGTGACTGGACCAACACTATATTCACAGTTCTGCAGACACATTGACTGTGTTGAGCACTAATATTATGGGATTCCTAAATACTTTGCTCATAGTATTTTCCATCATTTGCCTGGGTTTGACCTCTGCCACGGACACCCTTACATCTTCTCAATCCATCAGAGACTCAGAGACAGTAGTAACCTCAAACGACAGTGTCTTCAACCTTGGTTTCTTCAGCCCTCAAAATTCAACACACCGCTACGTAGGAATCTGGTACCTCTCTGACTCCAACGTCATATGGATAGCTAACAGAGACAAACCACTCTTAGATTCTTCTGGGGTTTTGAAAATCTCCAAAGACGGTAACCTCGTGCTAGTTGATGGAAAAAACCATGTTATTTGGTCGTCAAATGTGTCAAACACTGCAACAATCACTTCCACTGCTCAACTTTCACGTTCTGGGAATCTAGTGCTGAAAGATGACTCCACTGGACAGATCCTATGGGAAAGTTTCAAGCATCCTTGTGATTCAGCAGTGCCAACCATGAGGATCAGTGCTAACAGAATCACAGGTGAGAAAATACGGTTTGTGTCGAGGAAAAGCGCTTCTGATCCTTCTACTGGCTACTTCTCTGCTTCCCTTGAACGTTTGGATGCTCCAGAAGTGTTTTTGTGGATTAATGGAACTCGCCCTTATTGGAGGACTGGTCCATGGAATGGTAGAATCTTCATTGGGACACCACTGATGTCAACTGGGTATTTGTATGGATGGAATGTAGGATATGAAGGGAATGAAACTGTTTATCTAACTTACAGTTTCGCCGATCCTTCTTCGTTTGGAATCCTTACCTTGATTCCACAAGGAAAGCTTAAATTGGTAAGGTATTATAACCGAAAGCACACGTTGACTTTGGATTTGGGAATTTCTGATTGTGATGTTTATGGCACGTGTGGGGCATTTGGAAGTTGTAATGGGCAGAATTCACCAATATGCAGCTGTTTGAGTGGATATGAACCAAGGAATCAAGAGGAGTGGAGTAGGCAAAATTGGACTAGTGGGTGTGTGAGAAAGGTGCCACTCAAGTGTGAGAGGTTTAAAAATGGGAGTGAAGATGGGCAAGAAGATCAATTTTTGAAACTTGAAACTATGAAAGTTCCAGACTTCGCGGAGAGGTTGGATGTCGAGGAAGGTCAATGTGGAACGAAGTGCTTGCAGAATTGCTCTTGTTTGGCGTATGCATATGATGCTGGCATTGGATGCTTGTATTGGACTAGAGACTTAATTGACTTGCAAAAATTCCAAACTGCAGGAGTTGATCTCTACGTCCGTCTCGCCCGCTCAGAATTTCAATCCAGTATGAGGTTTTTCCATTGTTCTCTGTTTGTGTTTAACCTTAACAAGGTATAGATTATATTCTTACAATTTAATGTTTGTTAGTCTGATGCTGGATTTCTTTTAACTTTTTGTAGGTAATGCACAAGAGCATACTAATAAGACAAGAGGCAAGAGATTAATCATTGGAATTACAGTGGCAACTGCTGGAACAATTATCTTTGTCATCTGTGCTTATCTAGCCATTCGTAGATTTAACTCGTGGAAGGGAACTGCTAAAGATTCGGGTAATCAAGCCTTAATGAAATTAAGATAACTTATATCTAAGAAGAATAAATAGTGCTTATTTTTTCCATATCTGCTTCTAACTCTGATGCCAACCGCTTATTCGCTTAATACAAAGTCTATAACAACTTTGAGTTTGGAAGTTTAAAGATTGTATATATTTCATAGGCAATATGATACAAATGGTCATTATTTTAACAATTTAGCATGACATCTTTTCTGTGGTACAAAGGCATTTTGGAAAGAATTTATGATCTAATTTAATAGTAAAGAGTAAGATGAATATCGATCTCTACTCATTTAATGGAGTTTATTTAAGCACTAACATATTATAAATGGTTTCTCCATGTGTGGTTTTTTTACTTTTTTTTATTATTTGATATAAATTAGAGATGAGAAGAACAGTTGTTATTTTATTCTTTCCAGAAATACTAATTCATTTTTAACATGTACAGAAAATCAGAGTCAAAGAGTGACTGAGGTCCCGAAACCAGCTAAACTGGATGAGCTACCGCTATTTGATTTTGAAGTCGTTGCAAATGCCACAGACAACTTTCACTTAGCTAATACGCTTGGAAAGGGAGGTTTCGGTCCGGTGTACAAGGTAATATATTTTGTCTAGTGGCATTGATATATACATATCACATATTTCTAATACTTCCAATTTAATTTTGTTCAATTTGCCTTAGGGATTATTGCCAGATGGCCAGGAAATTGCAGTGAAAAGACTCGCCAAAGCATCTGGACAAGGTCTAGAAGAATTTATGAATGAAGTGGTGGTCATTTCTAAGCTTCAACATCGCAATCTTGTAAAACTTCTCGGATGCTGTGTTGAAGGAGATGAAAAGATGCTCATCTATGAGTTCATGCCAAATAAAAGTTTAGATGCATTCATCTTTGGTTAGTTTATACATCTATGTATTTCACCCTCTAAACATTCAGGTCACTCAACATTAGTAAATGAAAAATGAACAGTTTATTTTGATTCCAATTTATTCAGTTCCTGTAAGCTAGCATATTATTTTGGCTAAAAAATATTCTTGTTCTTTTTCTTTTCAGATCCACTCAGGCAGAAACTGCTAGACTGGACAAAACGTTTTAATATAATTGAAGGAGTTGCTCGTGGCTTACTCTACCTTCATAGAGATTCTAGATTAAAAATCATACATAGAGATTTGAAGGCAAGCAATATCTTGCTGGATGCAGAGATGAATCCCAAAATATCAGACTTTGGTTTGGCTAGAATATATAAAGGCGAGGATGAAGTTAATACCAAAAGAGTTGTTGGAACATAGTAAGTATATATGCCTAATTGTACTTGACATTATTAGCATATTATTTGCTTTGAGAATTAACTCGTATGTGATCTAAATAAATACAGTGGCTACATGTCCCCGGAATATGCAATGGAAGGACTGTTTTCTGAGAAATCAGATATCTATAGCTTCGGTGTTTTGTTATTGGAGATTATTAGTGGAAAAAGAAACACTAGTTTTCGTCATGATGACCAGTCTCTCAGCCTTATAGGATATGTATGTCTCTTCCTACCTAAACTTTCTTAATTACCTAGCCTTTGGTTGCTATCTATTATGTCCATTCATTTTCACACATGTTCTATGCTGTTTTTAAATTAGGCGTGGAATCTATGGAACGAAGACAATATTAGTTTTTTGGTTGATCCAGAGATATCAGTTTCAGGATCTGAGAATCATATTTTGAGGTGCATTCACATAGCATTTCTATGCGTGCAAGAAGTTGCAAAAACAAGACCAACTATGACTACTGTGCTTTCGATGCTTAATAGTGAGATTTCCCATCTCCCTCCTCCTAGGCAAGTTGGATTTGTTCAGAAGCAAAGTTCATCAAGCTTAGAGTCTTCTTCTCAAGAAAATCAGTGTAACTCCAACAACCATGTAACTCTTACTGAGATGCAAGGCAGATAACCATATGAATCATTTTAACTGTAAAAATAGCTGTCATTCTATATGCGGAAGATATTAAATAGATGATTATTCAATTATATTTATAGACTAGAAGTCTTGTTTTATAGATTATCAGAAATCCTTCAAGTTGTTAGAATTGGGAACTTTGGGATTTGACTTTTCTGGACTTCTAATATAACAGCAATTCTTTAAGGATGGCATTTAATAAAACTAACTGGTAGTAGTGCTAAGTAACATAGATTAAGGATATCTTCAATTAAATAAATGAAAAGTGAGTTGATCAAATATCAACAATAAAAAACCACTTAACAATAGAAGCTTTTGGAAAGAATAAATGACAATGGACCAAATCTGAAATAGAGAAAAATAAAGTGGTCAATATTATCAATTCAATTTATGATGAAAACTCAGAAGTCAAACCGCTAGGATTTTGCTATATCTCTAATTGTATACTCTTTCCATCAAGATCTTAACTATAAAGAGGGAAATTCAGGCATATACTTTGTTCCTGAGGTACATATTTGTGTAGATATTAAGGTACACAATCATTTGGTTTCATGCTAGTATCCAGTTGTTTGAGTGCATACCTCTTTGTATCTATGCACTTATTCAAAATGAAATGAAATAAATATGTTTAACTTAAAAAAAAAAACAATCACCACTTTTTCTAAAGTGTTGTAATATTTAGTGTTGACATATTCTATGTAGTAAGGGCGTTGCACTTATATTTCAGGACTCGTTACACGGAAAAATTTATTCTCTTAAAATGCACTAAAGCAACGCCAGGATTATTTGTGCTCTTAAAATCGTTCAATCACAGAGTAATCTTAGTAGATACAAAACTGACATGAGTTATGGTCAGACAACAAATTAAGCCAATTTTCGGTGTCTAGTGCTTATAAACAAATAATTTTCATAATTTAGAAACTACAGGTATGTGGAAAAGAATTTTGGAAACTAGTCGTGCCTTAGAGAATTCGAGTATTCATATGGCAAGTATCTCATGGAAGATTGAAGACAAAAACTAGGCTTGCAAAGTGGGGAATTTGTTTTCCTTATTGCAATCATTGTCCCTTAGTTCAAAAAACTTCTATGCATGTCTTAAAGAGACTATTCGTGGACCCTATGAAGTTGGAATCACCTTGTTGCTATAGAATTTAAAAGTGATTTCTTTGGTATGCAATTTCAGGATTGGGGATAGAATTTAATCTTAACAGTGATGTTGGTTCTCAAGGCTATTCTCCTTGGCCTGAATTATGGGCCACAACTTGCTATTATTTTTTGGTATTGGAGGAACATACAACAACATGATGATTCATTTGTTTATACATGCAAACCTTGGGAAGAAATCTGTCATTATTGGAAGAAATACAAATCTGCCCAACTTCAATTTAATCCCTTTAGAAATTATGTCAAAGAGGAAATGGAGTTCTCCTCCTGAAGGTTGGTTTTGCTTGAATACAGATGGATCTTTGAAATCATCACAAGGTATGGCTACTTGTGGAGGTCTCCTGCGAGATCATCATGGCAGATGGAAAATAGGATTTGCCACACTACAACCTTGGCTGCTGAGTTGTGGAGAGTTTTAAAGGGCTTGTGTATTGGTAGAGATCAAGGTATGAAAAATATCTTGCTGCAAGTAGATTCAGAATCTGTTGTTAAAAGCATTAAAGGAGGCAAAGTTGGATGCATATCTGGAGCACCCTTGGTTCGAGTAATAATAGAATTGATGAAACAATTGAGGTCAGTTTATGTTATTCATATATATAGGGAGGCTAATAGGTGTGCAGATGCTATGGTTAGTCTTGCATCTGATATGGAGGCTGATTATATGATTTATGAGGAACCGCCATCTCCTTGGCTGCAGCTGGTTAGTTTTGATGTAAAGGGGATCTCTACCTCAAGCTTTATAACAATTTAATCTCCTCTTTTGGGCTTTAAGCCCCTTTGAATAAAAAAAACAAAAAAACTGACATGAGCTTACCCTTATACTCCCAACGAAGAAAAAAAAATCTGCACCTACCAAATTCACACATTTAAGTCATGGAGACGTTCAACTGGGTTCTTGTTACACGTTTTTCTGACATTATCCATCTTCATTAAAGGTCTTGTCACTTTAGACCATTTTGGCACTTTAAACAGTTTGAAGTGACAGTGTATTTACATTAGGATTCCTTAAAAAATCAATAAATTGCTTCGTTTGAATTTGCCTTGTCTGGATCTAATATGAGCAGCAAAAAGCAATCAACCGAGGGTGAAAATCATGGCACTGGTCAGACACGGAATGTTTGGTATTCTAACATGTCAAATACTCAAATGTTAAGCAAGGTGGCTTGTTGTCTTTTGTTTTGAGCCATATTTTTACTGACTCTTTGGTGTTATTTTTTCCATTTTTTCTGCTTCCCATTATAAGACTTCTTGTCTGCACGATGCTTTCAATATTAGAGCTACAAATTGTACTTCAAATTTGTCTTAAAAGCCTTCACAAGTGTATTCAGAGAAAGCATACAAATATAGGTGTGATAAAACATGAATTGAATTTGAAAATAGCTAGTTGCACTTATTATTATTTAATACTAGCGTGCTACCTTGTTCTTAAAACAAAAATTCTTGATTACACATTTGCCTTTTTCCTTAAAATATATATACATTTAACCTGCATAAATGTTTTGGGGGTCATTAAAATGGACACGTTAAAGACAATATACAATTGAAATTGCAATTATTATTATAAGTTTTGGTGCTAGCCGGGTAAGCAAAGGAAAGCAGGGTAAACAAGGAAAGCATCAGCTAAACCGTGGTGGCTAAGCTGGAACCATAAGAAACCTTTACAGCTGACATAGTCACTGTATAGAGTAACGACCACATTTAGAGTCAAAGGAGTCCTCTCTCATTAGGCTATCATATTTCGTTCGAAAACAGTTCATAGAAACTTAAGTGCTAATTAATACCAAGAGTGGAAAAAAAAATGTATGATAGGTAATATGATGTAATAGAAATAAATAAATAAAGAGAAATAGTATATTAATAAAGTGTTTGATATATGAGTGATTATATATTATTATTCTATTTCATTTTTGTTTGAGATTTATAAATTAAAAGATGTGTTTAAAAATATTTATGATTATTATATAAGTTTGTATAAATGTTTATTTTGACATTTTTTTAATGTTTTTAGAAGTTAAACATTATAGGTTCTAGAGATATGTATCAAATTCTGTCAAAAAATATCACATAAGCAAATGGATTCTAAAATTTGAATATATAAAAATTACGTGGTGCGTTCAAATGTAAAGGCCTAGTACGATTTGCATATGTCCCATTGGCAAAGGTCTAAGCAAAATTAATATGTTCGAATTTGGCCTAGCACTGTATGGACACGTTGCGTGGCACTGGATCAAGTATTCTAAAAGCCGGTTGTTCGTACAAGGCCTTGCTAAGGGCAAGCTATTCACATTCCCTTTTTTGCTCTTTTTCAGAAATTTTAGTTTTTTTTTTATATTTCCCAAAATATTGCTCTTTCCTCTCAGCCTCACATCCTCTAATTTTTTTGCAAATTTTATGAAAATTATTTTCTATATTATAATTTTTTATATTTTACAAAAACTAGCTTTTGTGATTTTTTTGTTTATATTATGGAAACTAGTTTCCATAATGTATTAAAGAAATAAACATATGAAAAAACTAATTTCTATAAAGAATATAAGCGAAGAAAAAAAATGGTGGTGTAAATTCCATCTCCCCCATGCTAATCACAAATTTGTCAACATGAAGATTAAGAACTATGTCTAAGACACGGTTAAGCTTAAGACCCCGCTTATTCATTGTATGGGTGAGTTAAGGCCCGTCTCATTCATTTTATAGATAAATGGCACCAACAAAATTATTGGGCTGGTTTATATATGCTAACTGCTAAGAGGTCAAGAGTGAGAAAAACTTGTTAATTGATATTGTTGACTTAAAAAATAAATTACACTTGCACCCTATGAGATTAACATTTATTATACTTAATTTTACTTTTTTTATATCATACATAAGACTTCTTTATTTTTTTTATCATCTATTACATTGTGATCCCCTGACTCACTAACACTATTAAAGATAAAAGAGAAAGAAGTGGGGATCTAGTGGTTTCACCGTCACGTCCTCGATCCCTAAGAAAGTGACATTGTCGTACTTGATGAAATAATTGTCGAACTGCAATGGGTCATCACAGGAGGTGAAACAGAGATTGTCAAGCTGGGTGATTACATGTGACACGTAGCAAGACCATTGGTCATTGGTGAAGTCGCTGCGACACTGGCGAGGTTGAAGACGCTGTTAGAGGAGGTGCGGACAATGAAGTTGTTGTGGTTGGCAAAGGTGACAAAGTTTTGTAGGCGAAATCCGACATGAACTTGGGCTGGGAGCTTACTTGCATGAGAGTGATAGGGTTTTTAAGGCATTTCACAAAAAAATTAACACTAGTAACTTGACTTTTAAAGAGAGACAAAAGAAATGTAATTTTAGGAAGGGGACGTAAGTGTAATAAGCACTGACATATGCTAGTGTAAGTTGCTCAAAAAGAAAAATCAATGATTTTAAAACTAAAAAATAAAAAGAAAATATCCATTAGGATTGATTTTATTGGTGAGAGTTGGAAAAATTTGCACAAGATCCTAAGTTCTAATCTTATTGTCACTCCTTAAAAAAAAACATATTATCACAATTGTATTAAGAAAATGCAAAAAGTGAAAAAGAGTATTGTAATTAGATGTATTTTTCAAGAACACACCATTAAAATCCTTATTCCTCATATAAGTTGAGTTGTACACTTTTTTTAAGACTCATCACCACCCCTCACTTTTGTTGTAAATTTTCCAAGTTAAACAATGCAATGGCTCAAACAATGACATCTCTGTATAATTTTTCTTGTGTTTTTTAAAGTATTGTGAATGATACAGCATAAAAATTTTATATAAGCGATGCACTTTATACCGACAGCTATGTTGCTTGCGATTGCATGTTACTATATGTAACATAACACTTGAATCTCAAGAAAGGAACAAAATCGTTGGCCAAAGAATCCCATAGATGTGTTGAGTTTCATGCACGAAATTCTGAAGGCGATAAAAGTATACCAATTAACAAAAAAGGTTTCAGAGGTAGGTCCAATCCTATGTTATCCTACATTATAGACTTATACTTCGCAACAATATATAATCATCACATTAGATTTGCTTCTTCAATCAAACAAAACCACTAGTTATCTTGTCCTAATAGAATTAGAGCACCCCTTCAGAAAAATGAATCATCCTCCCTCACAATCGCAGTCTGGAGCAGCCAATAAGCCAAAACGCTCAAACCTTCTTCGTTTCATTGCCATGTTCATACTAGCCTTGATCATCCTTGTGGGCATAGCTGTGATAATAATTTGGCTAGTTTTAAAGCCCAAAAGGTTGGAATACACTGTGGAGAATGCTGCAATCCACAACTTCAACTTAACCGATGCAAATCACCTCTATGCCAACTTTGACTTCACCATAAGATCCTACAATCCCAACTCTAGAGTCTCCATATACTATGACACTGTGGAGGTGTCAGTGCGTTATGAGGACCAAACTCTAGCAACCAATGCGGTTCAGCCATTTTTCCAGTCACATAAGAATGTGACCAGGCTTCATGTGGGCCTCACGGCCCAAACCGTGGCCCTGTATGAGTCTGTGCCTAAGGACCTTAGGCTTGAGAGATCCTCAGGGGATATTGAGTTGGATGTGTGGATGAGGGCAAGGATAAGGTTCAAGGTTGGAGTGTGGAAGTCAAAGCATCGTGTTTTGAAGATTTTTTGTTCTCCTGTCTTGGTGCACTTTTCTAAAGGAAAGAGTTTCGAAAGGACCCCTTGTGATGTAGAACTCTAAACAAGGCTCACTCACATGTTCTCTCTACCCCTTGTTATTATTTGTTCTTTTTTTGGTTTAATTTTCTTGAGGTTGTCATTGTTAGTTGATGCTATCATTCTTTAGTCAGCGTTGTTGTAATTTTATTCCTGGCTTGTTAATTGGTTTTTGTTTTCCTGTGTTGAAAAATAGTTGTGTCATGTGTGGATATAATACAAAAGAAGGAAAATTGGCTGTTATTCATCCCATTGATGCAAAATTGTAACTTGTAATCATTCTGTATGCATCGTCCTTCAAAGTTATACAGTTTTTACTTTTTAATTGGCTACCGCATATAGTGTCACTTTGACTGGTCAGTGGTCATATCATGAGACTTTTGACCAGATTGGATTTCAGATTTTTCAACTCTTGGAATTCGTTGATTATAATCGTACAAGAAGTGCAGCCTATGGATGGAAACAAAAGAAACCTCATTCCTGCATATAAAATTTGTTAAGGAATGAATTTAGATAGTTTAACAGGTATTTATGGTTAAATAAATATTTTTTTATCTGCTTATTAAAAGTATAAGTAATTATTTGTTTAGTCTTATAATTATATTTTTATTTAGTACTAGCAAATATATATATGCACTTTTAATCTCCACGCATTAACGTTATTTATAATATATTTTATACAATATTTATAAAATAAGTTGAGTAGGTTACTGGTTTTCACATAATCAAGGCTTAATAATTTTGTTAAGAAATTTAGTTGATGGCGTAAAACGATATATCTTTTAAAGTAATACAAAAAATAAATCCATGAGTTAAAATCTGAGTATAATACACTCACGAATCTTAGCAAACAAATAGAGCATCAATCTCTATCAGGGTTGGCGTGTCAATGAAGTAATATTGTGAAATATGAAGTCACACAGCCAATAAAATGTAAGCAGTGAATTTGAGGGTCGAGGAAGGACTTGTTGATATATTCCAACCTCAAACATAGTTTTCTTCAAAAGAATTTAGTTGAATGATCACACGAAATGCAGGTCTTAGTGGAGATCTGAAACAATTTAAAATCCAGGACCTTCCTGTATTTAACTTTGAAAACATTGCAACTGCAACAAATTACTTCAATTTAGCCAATAAGCTAGGCCAGGGTGGTTTTGGTTCAGTTTATTAAGGTACCATACCATAGTCATGTGAAGTTTGATTCCATCAATAATCTGTGCAATTTGAAATTTTTCTTAAAATTTTCTTCTAGGGAGTATTGCAAGATGGGCAAGAAGTAGCAGTGAAAAGACTTTCAAGAGCATCTAGACAGGGGACAGAAGAATTTATGAATGAAGTGACTGTAATTTCAAAACTTCAACACCGTAATCTCGTAAGACTCCTAGGTTGCTGTATTGAAGGGGAGGAAAAGATGTTGATCTTTGACTACATGCCCAATAAGAGTTTAGATTTTTATCCATTTGGTTAGTCCACCTTGATTTATTTTTTTTATCTCTGTTGTGAGGACAAATATGAAAGCCGTTTTTTAGATTGGCAAAAACGATTTAATACAATTGAAGGTATCTCTCGAGGCTTGCTTTATCTCCATAGAGATTCTAGATTAAGGATAATACACAGAGACCTGAAGCCAAGCAATATCTTGTTGGATGGAGAATTGAATCCAAAAATATCAGATTTGGTATGGCCAAAATACTAGAAGGGTGGTGGGAACATAGTGAGTGTTCCTTCTTTTTATCCAAGGTCATATTATCATGCCAATATAAGAATGTATTTATTGTTGATTTAAAATCAATTAAGATAATTACAAAATATCTTAATTGAAATGAACAATAAATACACCTTTACTTTATCACTAATTAAACCCGTATTCTTATATGATGGCTAATAAACTACTACTACTAATGCCATAAGCCCAAAACTATGTCCCTGCTTTGAGAAGGACATTAAACACCTCCTCCAAAGGCAGAAAGCATTAGGTGCAGGCTGCTCTCAAGAAAGAGATGGATGCTCCATTTACAATATTACTATCACAAACATACAAGGCCGATGGAAACAGACTCGTAACCATTCAAAATAGGAATAGTGTTTTTATTCCACACCTTAACAAATAACATGTCAACATACAGCATTTTCTAAAAATATGTTACATAGTATTATTAACGGTTAGTAAAAAAAAAAACATTTATCGTTTTGTTAATATTTTTTATTTTTTATTCTATTATATTTTTATCCAGATTAGCTGAGGCCCAAATATGGTATTCAGGGCTGTTGCTATCTGCAATCCATGTTTTTCCAACCTGCACCTTTGTAATTTTGAATATCCTGAATTGCCCTTCCCTTCTTATAACAATAACAATGTATCTTCCTTTACCTCTGTCTCCTCAGTTGCTCCATCTTCTTCCATTACTCTTATTTTATACGAAATAGCTACTATACGAAGGTGTAGAAGGCATGCGTCACCCCTAAGTTGAACGTAAAATACACTTTTTCAGAATATAATTAATTGAGTATAAAATTAACTAACTTAGAATATTTGATTCTTCCAAAAATTATTGTGCATGACCACTGAAATAATAAAATATTCAACGATTGGATTCTTGAAATTATATATATAAATTAAGAGTAATATAAACAAAGTAATTCTACTAAAAATTGTTCTTTTTTTACGCTATGTACTAAACGTTATTCTTAAAGTAATCACTCAATTAATGAATATATGATAATTATTTCAAAACCAAAATTGAGCTATTTTAGTAACTATGATCACGACAATGGAAAGCAAATACTACTAATATATGGTTGAAAAAATATGTGAGAGTTGTGAAAGCAAAAAAAAAAATGTGAATTGCCCACTTGCAGAATATTTGGACCCTGCTCCGATTTTTCTTAGTTGACTGTTCAAAGTCAACTTCTCATTCATACGTAATGTCTAAACTCTAAAGATTCCAAGTACATGCAATTTCCAATTTTCCATCAAGCAAGCGCCTTTCAAGAGTTATCGAAACCAAGTACTACTTCGATTCTATCTATATTGATGTTTGAGCTTAATATGCTACTATTTAATAAATATTTAATTAATGTGAAATGTTGTTATATTTAGATTATAATATTTTTATATAATAAATTACTATTTTAATAATTATTAAATAAGGTTGTATATTGGTTTAAAAGATAATTAATGGTACTTTAAAATATCAATATATATATATATATATAAACATATTGAAAGTAGTAATTATTAAGTTATGCAATTTCCAATAATTATTAAATAAGGTTGTATATTGGTTTAATTGATCATATACTCATATTAATATGATTAAAATATACGAATAATATTTTGATTTATTTTATTATTTTAAATTGATTCCTAAAGTTTTAAAGTTTTAAAATAGTTTTTTATTTAATTAATGATACTCTAGTCCTTTAAAATTTTTAGCATATTTTTTATTTATTTTCAGGTATAATTTTGAAATTATTTATATAAGACATAAAGTTTGTCTCATTCGATTTATATACATAAAAATTATAAGAATTAATTAATGAGTTAAAAAAACTCAAAACATGATGAGGAAGACGTGAAAAGTGAGCCTCTTATTTTTATTATTTTTAGAAAATTAATTATATATTATAAAATATTTATTTAACTGCAAAAATTATAAAATAAAATAAATAAGCTTCCCCCTCATCATTTTTACTCCACTTGAAGGGAGAATAATCATTTTGGAGCATCTTAATTTTAGTTTATGAAAGAAAGTGAAGGGAAAAAAAGTCAAAAAAGCGTAATAAAATGATGAGTTTTAAATTGTTTAATAAAAATAAAATTAAAAGAAATAAAGTTTTGAATTATTGTAAAAAATTAAAAAAGAAAGAAATAAATAAAATGACATATATACCTGAAAAAGAAAAAGAAAAACATGATAAATAAACAATGTCAATTTGGTCATTTTACAATGACTAGCTTCTTTAAAAACGGTAGTGGATTCCACAGAACTTTCTTTCTTCATTTTAGAACAACCAAGGAAGGAAGGGAACAGAATTTAAAAGTTTTTGTTCCTCTCCAATCCATTCCTTCCCCTCTTTTGCAAAAAACGAAGTGTTAAATATTCTTTCTTCCTTCTTCTAAATAACGAAAAAATAGTACTTTTGTTTTATTTTCCTCCATCTTCACATGTTCATACATATATACGCTAAATGTTTGGCCACCAAACTGGCAAACTGGTAAAACTCATTCTAGAATAGAAGAAAATGTCAAGAGTTGGCAACTGTTTTGTTAAATGAAAAGTATAGATGAGTTGATTTTATTTGTAAATTATTAGGATTTGATTGATTAAGTGTTATAACTTAAGTTTAATATTTGACTTAATTATTTAAAAGAGTCGCGCTTAGTTTTTATTTTATTTTTGGTCGATACTGTTTTTTTTTTCTTGGTGAATTTTCGGTAGCTGTTACGTAGAAAAATGATTAAACAAATTGTGAGATAATATTCGAATTACTCGGCGCGCTCACGTTTATGTTATTTTTGTTTTGTTTGGTCGGCGTTTATGTTATGTCTGAATTAGAAGTCAAATAGAGAAAAAAATATACGAAAGATAAAATTAAGTGAACGTGTTTTATATCATTTAAAATATTTTAATCTAAAATCATTTTATTGGTTTTTCTTGTTATAAATTATATTTTATTATAAAACTATTTATATTTTAATTTTTATATAGTAAACATTATTTATTTTTTAAGAATTAAAACAAAAAATGAAAAAGAGAAAAAAAATTCCAATTTTACTTTATGTCAATTTTTAAAAAAGAGTAAGAAATAATTTTTCAATTTATTATACTATAAAAATATTTAACCTTTTAAGAAATTAAAACAAAAATGAAAAAGAGCAAATATTTTCACTTTTATTTTATGCCAGTTTTAAAAAAATCTGTCAAGAGAGTCTAGCTTAGATGATTAAGTAGGATGTGTTAGTATTCTAAACCCATGATACCATGTTCAATTTCTATACACAAAAAGAAAAAAATCTTATATAAGTCTTCAAAAAATCTTTAATTTTTTTTATTTTTCATTTTAACTAATAAAATTTTGATATTTCTTTTTTTTTCTTGGTTTGTACACCTAAAATGGTAGTAGTGTCACTAGTGTGCAATACAAGTAGGCTTAAATATGTTTTTCCTATTTGAAATATTTCTATTGTTAAGATTGCTACTTATTTAATATTCTTTTTCTTACATAACATTTTCAATTTTTTCGACTTTGATATCTATCGTTAGTATGAAACCATTAAGTGATACAATAACATGTGGAATGTCATACAATCACTTCCATATCATCCCTTTTAATTTTCACGCATTTAATAATTTAAAAAAGGCATGTGTTTAGAGTCAATCAAGCCAACTCAAAAATCGACTCAAACTTAACAAATCTCTAGCAGCACCATTCATCCCCAACATAACTTCCACCCTTGCCAACCTCCCTCCTCTTAGGCTATCCAACAACGCCCCCATCACCCCCACCTCTATCCCTTCCTTGAAAAGCTCAAAGCACAAGACAAGTTTAGGGTTTGTTTGGATACAAGTCATAAGTGCTTTTGAGAGCTTTTTTTACTGGAATTATAGAGTTTTTTCAATAGAGAAGTTTTCAAAAGCACTTATAACATTGTATCCAAAAAAACTCTTAGACTACATTTGCCACCCGCTTTTTGTCACCTCTACCCCATCCAACCAATGTATTGGCACCATGTGGCCACCTCCACCATCCCGGAGTGTGGCGAGTCCAACGTCTCCACCATGAACTCTGCCTTGGGGCACTGTGTAACGACCTAAAATTATTCTATATATTATATTTATTTATTTATTTATTTTCTTATTAAGGTTAAATTCTTTAGATTTATTAATTTATTAAACGTATTTGAGGTAATAACAAAAAGAATGTACATATATCATATTACATCATAATACCAAAGTTCTCCAAACACTGTTATTTATTTACAAAATACGCAACCCCTATCCCTTATTAAACATTTCCTCCAGTGCTATCATCTTCGCTAACCACAATTATGTGATCTGTGGCTGGGTTTGAGTACACGGGAGCAAATTGTAAAAAGGGGTCGTGTGGGTTAAAAGCTTCACTAAAAACAGAAATCGGAAAGTGAGTTCTGAAGTAGATGTGGGCACGCAGGACGGGCTGCATAGTTATAACATAACAATTTCTATCTTCATCTATATACCATGTTATGTCTAGTGCATCACGGAACAGGATAATCGAAGCCATCTAAAATGAAACATGGAACAAATCTAGTGAGAAATAAAATATCTCAGTAGGCAAAATCTAAACCATCAAACACGTTAATAGATTAGTAAATAATCAATATATTCAAATGAACCCATAAAATGATTATGCAACTATATGAATGCATGAAATAAAATGGTCACAGGTGCACATAACCTCTACATATGTATAGTATGTAGGAATGTTGAGACCGTCTTACGCTAATCATGCATGACTTCCATGTATCTTGCACCTGATCTCTCTACATCTTTATCATAGATGTATTATCATAGGTCCGGTTTCACAAATCTCTTGGAAACTCGGATCAATCTTATATCATCACATCAATAATCCATCTTTTTCATCAATAATGAAATCCATGAGTAATTACATATATCCTCGTGGAAAGTATTTCCATCATAACATAATATGTACCATAAGTATGGTTAGAATACCATACCGTATTCTAGCAAAAATCATACAAACTTGGGCATGACAATTGATTATCCTCAAGCTACAGATACATCATGTTAGTATTAATAACCACAATATATATTTCAAATAATTTCTAATTCCTTTAAACTTTCACAAGAAAGGATCTCCTTTCACTTAATAATAAAGGTTATCTGGAGGGGTGGGGAAAAACCGAGATGGTGGTAGCCTGGATGGCCGGAATGCCTGGATGGCCAGGTTGCCTGGATGGCTGGGTTGGTTGTAACCTGAAGGACTGGGATGGTTGTATCCGGGATGGTTAAATATGGTTAATGTCCGAGACGTTTATAAAGTGATTAAGGAGTCTGGGATAACCAGGTTAAGTTTATCATAGGTGGTGTATATAAGTAGTAATATCCTAGTCCGGGTTGGCCAGGGTAAGTTTATCATAAAGGGGGTGTATACAAGTAATGATATCCGAGTTCCGGGTTCATCGGGGTAAGTTGATCATAAAAGGAGTGTATACAAGTAATGATATCCGAGTTCCGGGTTGAGTTTATCATAAAAGGGGTGTATACAAGTAATGATATTGAGTTCTGGGTTGACCGGGTTGAGTTTATCATAAAAGGGATGTATATCAATAATAATATCCGAGTTCTGGGTTGGCCGGGATGTACGTAACCTGGATGGCCATAGTAAGGCTAGGTAAGTCCGGAGTGACCGGGATGCATATATACATGGACTACTATAGCAAGGACGGGTAAGTCCAGGGTGACCGAGATGCATATAATATGGACTACTATAGCAAGGACGGATAAGTCCGGGGTGACCGGGACGCATATAATATGAACTACTATAACAATGATGAGTATGTCCGGGTTGACTGGGATGCATATAACCTAGACTACTATAGCAAGGACGGGTAAGTCCGGGGTGACTGGGATATATATAACATGGACTACTATAGCAAGGACGAGTATGTCCGGGTTGACTGGGATGCATATAACCTGGACTA
>CM023953.1:21523277-21595399 GCA_013407115.1 Glycine latifolia | reverse complement strand
CATATAACCTGGACTACTATAGCAAGGACGGGTAAGTCCGGGGTGACCGGGATGCATATAACATAGACTACTATAGTAAGGACGAGTATGCCCGGGTTGATTGGGATGCATATAACCTGGACTACTATAGCAAGGACGGGTAAGTCCGAGTTGACTGGGATGTCCGAGTTTCACTAGTTTTACGTATAAATTATCACGTATAACTTTCTAAAACGCTAACGATTCTAATTATAAAGTCTTAACTATCCTGATTTAAAATCATCATATCCTCATCATAAAACACCCTTTCGAATATAGATTTTCCATCTTAAATAAAGATTAAGTCTTGACAACTAAGCACATACTTTAATATTAACAAATTCTAAGTCAGAGATTGAAGCCTAGCTTACCTCCAATAAATCTGATGAACTGAATAGAAAGTAGATTCTGGAGTAGAAAGCTTTTACGTGAAGTGTATAAGACTAGTAAATTTATGGTTCAGCCAAAGGTGGTAGAAAATAAGGAACTTTATTATAAGGAGTGAGAGCTGAGATTTTCGTGCAATGATTTCTGAATGCAAGACTATTTATACTACTTTATTTGGTTGGGTTTTAAGTGATTTAATTGAGTTATAATCGGGATAGGCTTTAGTTTGGTTACAAAGTAACTAATCTTGAAGATTTTTATCCTAAGTTAATCATTACAAATATTCTTTCATTTATGACTTTAAATACGTGGTAGTTTACTGAATATTGAACTTCAGTTGCCTATATCCATATGTCTGTACTATATAAAGCAAGATTCCTTCATTTAATGTTTTGAAAAATTATCTCCTGGCCTTACGTTAATTTTCTGCCAGGTGTTTTTCATATTACCTATAAGTCTTACGTATGACTTGTCTATGGCTAATTTACGTGAATCATTTGTTCAGTAATTTTTTTTTATATGTTTGTATTCTATTATTATCATACTTAAATATAAACTAAAAATATAATTTTTGAGGATGTTACACGCTGGGTTAGTTTTTAGGTTCAGACAACAACAACAACGATGACTCCTCCTTCGCCTACCTTTAATCTCATGAAACCCACTATGAATATGGAGATGGAGATCTCTTAAGTTTGAGTCGATTTTAAAGTTGGCCAAATCAATTTTAGAGTTGGGGAAGTTGACTCTAAACATGTATTTTTTTTAATTATGAAGATTATGTGTGATAAAACTAACTACAAACTAAAAAATTAGCTTATTAAATTATAAGTATTTAGTAAAACTAACTATTAAAGTAGTTAAAAAATATAAAATATTGAAAAATAATAAAATTATAATTTGTTTAAAAATGGTAAGTAGAAAATATGATAAATATATTAAGGACAAATACAAAAGAAAATATAAAAAATTAGAAGTTACTAACGAATATTTGTTTATCAAATAATTAAATCAATTTTTCAGTTAATAAAAAAATTAAAAACTCATCAAAATACATTATCAAACATAATTTAAATACATGAATATTAAAAAAAATGACGTAGAAGTGATGACGTGACATTTCATTTGATATGTTATTATGTAATGATCTCGTATCAACAGCAAGTATTACAAGAAAAAAAATTAAAAATATCATATAGGAAAATAATTTTTTAAATAAGTAATAATATGGAAAAGGAATATATCTTACGTTAAACAAACATATTTAAGGCATGTAAGTATATTAGTGTCAGACATGCTAAGGATAGCCGTGAAAAAGAAAGTGCGGTAATGTGTATCAGCTCCTGAGCTGGAAAGGTTAAGTGAACCTTTCTACGGTGGGTTCTCCTGTCTCTCTTCTCTGCCGCATTGTAAGCCATTAAGTCAAGAATTAGTCATTAATAATACAACTTAATGCCGTACCTTTTTCTTTATTTAATATTCATTATTTGCTTTGACAAATAAAAACAAAATTTTAGCATAAGTTACCTATAGTATGCCTATGACAATGAGTGTGACGTTGTGTTTCATTTTCAATTCTTTCTCCGAGCCGTGTTTTCAACAACCACTACACAAACGTGTCTTCTCATAAATCAAATGATGTCCTCTTCTCCCCCTTCATCCCAAACTCATTCTGTCAAATAAATACGTTCCATCTTCTCCCTTTTCTCATTTCATCACAGTCACACCCACTAACTAAAAAATCATCCTTTTATGCTTTCATCACTGCCACTCTCACCCCAAGAAATAATAATAATACTATGGCAGCGGCGATGTTGATCTCTTTTTATCTTTTTCTCTTTTCTTTCCTTTCTTTCCACAATTTGTTTTCTTTAGCAGCTAGTTCAAAGATCAGAATCACGCAGGGTGTCACGATCAGGGACAAAGAGCATGAAACGTTGGTCTCAGAAGAGCTCAACTTCGCGATGGGTTTCTTCAGCTTCGACAACTCCTCTTCCCGCTACGTCGGAATTTGGTACGACAACATTCCCGGACCAGAAGTTATATGGGTCGCAAACCGCGACAAGCCCATCAACGGCACCGGAGGAGCCATCACAATCGCAAATGACGGCAACCTCGTAGTCCTCGATGGAGCCATGAGCCATGTCTGGTCCACCAACGTTTCCATTGATGGTAACAACAAAAACTCCTCAGCAACTCTTCGTGACGATGGCAATCTCGTACTCACATGCGAAAGGAAAGAGGTTTGGCAAAGCTTCGAGAATCCAACGGATACATACATGCCAGGTATGAAGGTGCCTGTGGGTGGATTGAGCACTAGCCATGTCTTCACTTCATGGAAATCAGCCACGGATCCTTCAAAGGGAAACTACACTATGGGGGTGGATCCTGAAGGGTTACCTCAGATAGTGGTTTGGGAAGGGGAAAAAAGAAGGTGGAGAACTGGGTATTGGGATGGTAGAATGTTTCAAGGGTTGACTATCGCAGCAAGTTTTCTTTACGGTTTCACACTTAATGGGGATGGTAAAGGTGGTAGGTACTTCATATATAACCCCTTAAACGGCACTGATAAGGTGAGGTTTCAAATAGGGTGGGATGGGTATGAGAGAGAGTTCAGATGGAATGAAGATGAGAAAAGTTGGAACGAGATTCAAAAAGGGCCTTTTCACGAGTGTGATGTTTATAACAAGTGTGGGAGTTTCGCGGCGTGTGATGTGTTAACGTTGTCCCCTGAGGATTTAGTACCTGTTTGTACTTGCATACGAGGTTTTGAACCGAAGCATAGGGATCAGTGGGATAAGGGGAACTGGTCAGGTGGGTGTATGAGGATGACTCCACTCAAGGCTCAGAGGATTAATGTTACTTCTGGGACTCGGGTTAGTGTTGGAGAGGATGGGTTCTTGGATCGTAAGTCTATGAAGTTGCCGGATTTCGCACGTGTGGTTGGCACGAATGATTGTGAGAGAGAGTGTTTTAGCAATGATTCTTGTACTGCGTATGCCAATGTTAATGGATTAGGGTGCATGGTGTGGCTTGGGGACTTGGTTGATATTCAACATTTGGAAAGTGGTGGAAATACATTGCACATACGCCTCGCTCATTCTGATTTAGGTAAGGTAAAGAGTCCCTATTATTTCTGTTAAAAATTGTTTATGAATATGAAGATTATGAGAAGGGAAGAATCTTTCAAAATTTTCACAAGCTTCTATGATGGTCAGGTTCTAATAACATAGATGACTTTTGTGTCTTCAAATTATACAGATGATGGTGGAAAAACGAACAGAATTGTGATAATATCAACTGTTGTGGCGGGGCTAATCTTCCTAGGAATCTTTGTATGGCTGGTGTGGAGATTCAAGGCAAAACTTAAAGGTGAAATATTCATCTACCTGCATCCTAATCTTTTTTTCTTAGATATTTGAAATGCTGTTTTTGATTTTGACTTGTGTGTGTTTCTCATTTTCTTTTTTCTAGTTCTGCCTACAGTTTCCTCAGTTTCTTGTTGCAAGAGTAGTGATGTACTACCAGTTTTTGATGAAAACAAGAGCAGAGAGATGTCAGCAGAATTTTCAGGATCAGCTGACCTTAGTTTGGAGGGGAACCAATTAAGTGGACAAGAATTTCCAGTTTTCAAGTTTAGTTGCATTTCAATAGCCACAAACAATTTCTCTGAAGAAAATAAGCTTGGGCAAGGGGGCTTTGGTCCTGTCTACAAGGTAAAAATACTTCTATTAAGCCCATCTTTTAGTAATAAAAAAAGTCTTACTAAAATGTAATGAAATTTTTTTGCTCCATTTACCAGGGAAAGCTTCCAGGCGGAGAACAAATAGCTGTTAAGAGGCTTTCAAGACGGTCTGGCCAAGGCTTAGAGGAGTTCAAGAATGAAATGATGCTGATAGCCAAACTACAACACAGAAATTTAGTTAGATTAATGGGTTGCTCTATTCAAGGGGAAGAGAAGTTGCTGGTATATGAATACATGCCAAACAAAAGCTTAGATTGCTTTTTATTTGGTATGTTTCTTCACATTAGCCATGTTTGTTTCTTTCTGCATTTTTTAATTAACATGATTTTTTCTTAACAATTTTGGACATTTTGGTTATGGCCATGACAGATCCAGTCAAACAAACACAACTACCTTGGACAAGACGTTTTGAAATCACTGAAAGCATTGCGAGAGGATTACTTTATTTGCACCGTGATTCAAGACTTAGAATAATTCATCGAGATTTAAAAGCGAGTAACATTTTGTTGGATGAAAACATGAACCCAAAAATATCAGACTTTGGCTTGGCCAGGATATTTGGTGGGAACCAGAATGAAGCCAATACGAACAGAGTAGTTGGTACATAGTAAGTACGCTTTGATTTTGCTTGAATGTTGAATCATCCATTTGTAAATTTTTACTTGGACCAAGCTAATCTTAATATATAACTCTGCTGCAGTGGTTATATGGCCCCTGAATATGCAATGGAAGGTCTGTTTTCAGTCAAATCTGATGTATATAGTTTTGGTGTATTACTACTAGAGATTTTGAGTGGCCGCAGAAACACTAGCTTTCGTCACTCAGATGACTCAAGCCTCATAGGATATGTGAGTACTCTATTAAACTTTTTTTTTTTTTTTGTATCAATGCAATTTGCATAAATATGTTATACCAATTCTTAGTTTTGCTGAAATTTGTAACTTGTTTAGAAAAACTAGTTTGATAAATGTGTGTCAAGTTGCAACATTTTTAACACAAAGTTAATTGAAATGCAAGAAGCTAATGTTTTATGACGGAATGGGTGTAGGCATGGCATCTTTGGAATGAACACAGAGCAATGGAGCTACTTGATCCTTGCATTCGTGATTCTAGTCCTAGAAACAAGGCTTTGAGATGCATACACATAGGGATGTTATGTGTGCAAGATTCAGCAGCTCATAGGCCAAACATGTCTGCTGTGGTGTTGATGCTGGAAAGTGAAGCAACAACTCTTCCCATGCCTATGCAACCTTTGATTACTTCAATGAGGAGAACTGAGGACAGACAATTTTACACGGATGGCCTTGATGTTTCAAATGATTTGACAGTCACAATGGTGGTAGGGAGATAGAAATTGATGCCATTCCCTTTCTTTGTCAGTTTTGTTTGCACTTCTCTTTCACCCTTCACACGTACATACATAGGGCTCATTGTTTTAGTTTTTCTCTTATGACCCTGGTGAAATTAAACTTTACTATACTCTTAATATTGAGTACACATTTGCATATATCAATGACTTGGTATTTTGAGACTTCAGAAATGTGATTTGTTACCTGACAAATAGAAAGAAAAATGAGTAGGATCACTTTATATTGGGTAGGCAAGTATGCAACATAGAAAATTTGAACTAGTTTCACATCATAAAAAAATAAAATTTAAATTTGAGTTTGTCGACTTCAGGTGCTATCATGTTACATGTATGCAGGTGTAGGTAATTGTCTTCAGAAAAACTTGGGTGGACAACAATCATGATTCTTGTACGTGCTCCACATGCACAGAATAAGTCCGGAAGTTAACAAACTAGCTTTTTCTTTTTCTTTTACAAGTGATTTGTCCATTATTTTCAACTGCAGGAATTACTTTAGTAGATAAAATATATTTTCAGCAATTAACCTTCATTGTCCTTTTTTTAAAACATTTTTGCAAGATTTTTTTCGACAGGAAAATATAAGTTAGAAACAACAAAAAATAGAATTAAAATTAAATATATCACAAAAGTAAAAATTTATTTAACGTACACACTTTTTTTATAAAAAAAAAACACGTACGCTATTTCTAAAGGTGATATATAAATTTAAACTATTAAATTCCTTAAAAAATATACATAAGAGTAACCTACCAACTATTGTAAACTTTAGTCCTAAAAATATGAAAGTAGAACGGTGTCTTTAATTATAATGCTTCTTATACGATTTGTTTCATTAATTTTTGGGATAAATTACACTTGCATATCTCTTGAGATTTAATAAAAATTGATTTGATAGTACTCCTTTATTTTTATTTTCATTCCACGAAAATATTCTTTAATTTATAGTTAAATTTCTTTTTTATTCCTTAATTTATTTCGTAGGTTGAATTTAGTCCCTTTGTTTTTTTTATTAACATATTTTTTTAATTTCTTACAAAATTATATTAAGTTAAGGAAAGTCAAAGTAATCTAAAAAAAGGATATTGGATAAAATGTCATTAAATTTCAAGAAATGTAAGTGGAATTTATCCTAATTTTATCCAAGGGGCGTAGATTTTATCAATAAAAATATATATTTATTTATTTCTATCAAAATTAAAACACTTGAAAAAAAGACGGAAAAATATATTTCACTCTTCTATCACTATCCTCCTTTTCTCTAATGCCTTATTAGACATTTGAAGGACTCGATTTTATGATTTCCCCCCACTCTCCGTCAAGCATATTAATGAACTTACGGTCACTTTCTTTGAAGAAGCTTCCTTTGATACAACAACTATCGTTGGATAGAACTTCCTGGAAAATTCCATGGTCGTTTTAAAATTTAATTCCTAACTCCATCATGATCAAGTTTCAACTACTTTTCGTCACGAGGATCTAGAAGCAAAATGAGTCTAGAAACAAATTATTTAATAATGAATTTGAATTACGCAAACATCAAAATACAAATATTTTGTCCACAAACAAGAGCTATTTAATGAATTAGAATTACGGAAACATAACTGGTCCTTAGTAAACTATAATTTCGTTGACAGACTTCACTCAAGTTAACGTTTAGTATAACTTGCCGGCCGTAATTACTGACTATAAATAAGTTTATGATCTCACTAATTAGTTCCTTAACTTTTATATAATTTTGTAGAAATTAAAAAAATATCTGTGTTAATGAAAATAATATATTTTTTTATACAAATTAAAGAAGATTTGTTTGGAGTAAAAATAAATAAAGGCGCACTATCAAATCAAATTTTATTAAATCTCAAAAGATGTAAGTGTAATCAACCCTAGAGATTAATAAAAAAAAGTCGTATAAGAAGCATTATAAATTTATAATTAAAGACGCCGTTCTAGTTTCGTATTTTTAGGACTAATGTATACAATAGTTGGTACTTGGTAGGTTTCTCTTGTGTGTATTTTCTAAGGAATTTAATAGTTTACATATTTATATATCAAAATTACTAAAGAAGGCATTGGAATATTAATGAGTTTTTTTTATTAGGATTTAAGTTAACTTTTTTTTACAAGAAAAAAGAGAGTTAAGAATAGATTAAAAATCACAGTGGATCGAAAATTAGTTTGTGGGGATAGTTCCATAAAAAATCAAAAGGTGTAATTATGGTGGTTATAAAAAAATAATAACACTAATAATAAAAAATTACTCCTTTATTTAATATTTTTAGGACATTAATTAACATTGTCGAGACATGGAAAAAGGAATTTGGTATGCAATATTTGATGCCAATATTCGGGTTTTCTACTGCCAAAGTGTGTAGTGTTTGGTGCTGAACAAAATGATGGTGGATTCAAAACACCCCTGCAGATTCTAGATGTGTCTCTCTATCCCTGACTCATCCATTAAAAATTAACATATCATTTAAAATATTAACCTGTAATTTTTTATTGGTGGGACAAGAATGAAGACACAATTAGAGTACAAGTGACTAAAAAAAAAATAGAGGACAAGTGTTTTTTGGATCCATTTATTAGTGTTTTTACGAACTTTCCGAAAAACCTAACTTAAATTTTCTAACCTATGAGAGCCCTTTGTACAAATGTATCTATTAATGGATGGATATATCAAATAGAACCTCACAATCTGTTTTTGTTTGTATGAAATTCAAATTGATGATATTTTTTTAATTTTATTTCAGCCCTTTCAAAATTGTTTTTCAATTTTAGTCTTTAATTTTTTTTAATCCCTAATATCAATTAACAACGTTAAAGATGAGTAACAATAAAGTTGTCAACTAATTGAATCGTCATGCCATAAGGAATTTGACAAGACAATAAAGTTTAATTTTTTTGATAAACTATAATTTTAAATTCTTATTTATTTTAAATAATTGATGATGTCAGATTAATTAATATAGAGATTTAAAGCATATTTTATCAGAAAAGTAACATATGACCATTGAATCATCAATTAATGCTACTTATTACTCGATAATGAAGACTAAAATAAAAAATTAAATCTTTAAATAACTAAAAAAACTTGAAAAAAATTAAAACAAAAAATACCCTATAAAACATGGCCCATACGTGGTACTTGCAACCAGATTCGGTCACCTAATTGGGCCGCCACTAAAACATAATTAGCTAAGTTCAGGTTTGGAAGACATAAAAAATGTCATTACCAAACCAGAACTAAAGCATAATTAGCTAGCTGTGTTAATTATACGGTATGATCCAGTCACCCTTTTATACGGCAAATTACTTTTTTAGTAGAGACAAATGTTTAGCATCTTATTTAAGTTGTTTATAAGCATTTATGATTGATAAAAGATTCCTTCTACATATTTTAGATTTAAATTTAAAATTATTAATTAAACTAAAACATAATCTCATATTTACTAATTCACACACTTTTATTAGTACACGGCAAAAAACTTATAAAGAGAATATGATTAATTTATAGAAATAAAAAGGAAAATAGTATATATGTTTCAATCACTTTTATTGGCATTTATTACTTTTTATAATAAAAAATTTAAATGAATTGAATCTTAGAAGGTCAATTAAGTCTTAATATTCAAATAATACTTATAAAAGTATTTATATGTTCTCACGTCAATATTGTGATTTGAATCCACGTCTGGGTGAAAATAAAATAAATATTTTATGGAAAAAACAAATTATCTATGTAATATATGAATGTTTCCGGGAAAAAAAGTGTAGTATATGAATGTTTTGGTAAGTTTACATATAGAATCAATAACTTTTCACTAGTTTGTCATGATTCATGCACAGATGAAAAAGGAAAGGGAGAATAATATTAAGTATCTAATTTGTGTAAAAAAGAAAATATTAAACATAACTTATGCAAGAAGCAGTTGTGAAATATTTTGGATGGCAAACCATATTCACACTGTTGACAGAGCAAAAACAACAGAGAGTCACATATGAGAGTCACTGGCGTAACACAATAGGATGGTTTCACTTTTCAAATTTGGGGAAGCCTTTATTCAAAGGAAGAGCTTAGACCAAGATGCGAATGAATGCCAATGCCGGGGTCAATTTGCCCTTCTTAATTTCCTCACTACCTACCGTCCACAATACCAGTCCAAAACTATGGAATGAAACTATTATTTCTCTTCCTCACCAAACACTTCATCAACTCTCTCTCCCTCTCTCTCTCTCTTTGCAAACATGCCTGGTTTCTTATTCTTCCTCTTTTGCTTCTTCTTGGCATCATCGCAACACATCACAATTTCATTCTCCGCAGACACCTTAACCTCAACACAAATTCTTCTAACCAACCAAACCCTCATATGCCCAAGCCAAGTCTTCGCTCTAGGCTTCTTTCCGGGGACCAATTCCACTTGGTACTTAGGCACATGGTACAACAACATCAACGACAGAACCATAGTATGGGTAGCCAACAGAGACAACCCTCTCGAGAACTCCAATGGTTTTCTAACCATCGGAGAAAACGGAAACATAGTCCTCAGAAATCCATCAATGAAGAAGTACCCCGTTTGGTCCTCCAACGCAACAACCAAAGCCAACAACACTCCCGTGCTTCAGCTTCTGGACACAGGAAACCTAGTTCTCAGAGAAGCAAACATAACCGACCCAACAAAATATCTCTGGCAAAGCTTCGATTACCCAACAGACACGCTCTTACCCGGCATGAAAATGGGGTGGAACCTAGCCACCGGCGTTGAGAAACACTTAACATCGTGGAAAGCCACAGGGAGCGACCCTTCAAGCGGAGATTACTCTTTCAAGATAGACACTCGTGGAATACCAGAAATTTTCTTAAGGGATGACCAGAACATAATGTACAGAAGTGGCCCTTGGAATGGTGAGAGATTCAGTGGGGTGCCAGAGATGCAACCCGATACAGATTCTATTACGTTTGATTTTTCTTATGATAAAGATGGTGTGTACTATTTGTTCTCCATTGGAAACCATTCTATTTTGTCGAGGCTGGTTGTGACTTCGGGTGGTGAACTTCAGCGTCTTACTTGGGTGCCAAGTAGCAACACTTGGACCAAGTTTTGGTACGCGCGTAAGGATCAGTGTGATGGCTACAGAGCGTGTGGTCCTTATGGTTTATGTGACTCCAACGCTTCGCCGGTTTGCACGTGCGTGGGAGGGTTCAGGCCGAGGAACTTGCAAGCGTGGAATTTGAGAGATGGTTCTGATGGGTGTGTGAGGAACACGGATTTGAATTGTGGGAGTGACAAGTTTTTGCATTTGGAGAACGTGAAGCTGCCAGAGACAACCTATGTGTTTGCGAACAGGACTATGAACCTAAGGGAGTGTGAGGATTTGTGCCGTAAGAATTGTTCTTGCACTGCTTATGCCAACATTGAGATCACAAACGGTGGAAGCGGGTGCGTGACATGGACTGGTGAACTCATAGACATGAGGCTGTATCCTGCGGGTGGACAAGATCTTTATGTTAGATTAGCAGCTTCTGACATAGGTACGTGGTCTCTCCCATGTCTCAGTTTGTTTCTTAACAATTGCTTCTGTTCTGCTTTCCAATCTTCCATTCTCCGTCTCACAATAAATTATTAGGTATCAAACTTATTAATTTTTTTGCTAACTTAAAAAACTTAAAATATATAGATTGCATTGATCATGCAGTGGTACGATACTACCTAATAATTTTATGCTGTTTCATACTCGTGCGGTTGGTTATTAGAAATTGGGCTAAGGGTGTTTGTACATTTGGCTGACCGGAACGGAATTAAAATATTGAAACATTTTGAAAGAAAGATAATCAAATAGGACAAATGTTAAACAGTGATCTTAAAATACACAAAATTATATCATTCATAATTTTTTTACATTCTTTTATGATTCTCACAACAAATATTTTTCTTTTTATTTGCTTAATCATTACTAATTAAAAATACTGAATAACAAGATCCATAAAGTAATAGGTTATTATGATTTTAGATTTTTTTTGGAATTGACGTTACTAGATTGGATTAGACTAGTAGTGTTGAAATTAAGATAATGAGAGTAATTGCTATAAATAATAATATTAAAAATGAGAGAATGAGAATAATTACATTTTTGTGATGGAAACGTTGGTTTGGCTACGAGACAGAGATGTATGGAATACGTTTCCACATGCTGAGTCTCCCGCTAATCCTTCCAAAGTAGGAGTGTATGACCTGTTTGTCTCGTTCTTCAAAATTAGAAAACAAAAATTTATAGGCATATCAATCAACGGGAAACATGCAAGACTATGTACTTCACGGTTTGTTTCTTGATGTGAATATACTAGCTGGGATTTTGATTGGAAAAAAAATTGGAGACTTAAAATAAGTTTTTGGATTGAAAGTTTGGAGAAAAAATATGATAATTTTTTATTTATTTAAATACATATATTATTTGGGATATTTTTAATCAGATGAATTTGACTTTCACTAGAGACAAAAAAAGAAAAAGAAAAAGAATTAGGTCTTTCAAAGTTCAAACAGGAAAAGTTATTGCATCCACCGATCCACGTCCTCTTTGCGCTTTTGGGTAAAGTTTTTAATATTTTGGGTTCTTATTTATTTAATCAGGTAGATTTTCTTTTAATTTTTTTATCCACAATTTTATCTTTATTTTTATATTTTTATACTGTATATGCTTACTGTATAATCCATGATTTTTTACTAGGAAGCTATTTAAACTGAATTCAGTATAAAAAAAATTAAACTGAAATCAATGAGATCTATTATATTTGAATGACTAAATTGCCCATAAAGACTCAAGTGATTATGTTTGAAATTAAAGTACTTTTTATATTTTCTTAAATTAGAGTTTAACTACATAAATATCTGCGTATAGCTTTAGCGGAAAAAAAACTTACATAAGTAACAAAAAATAATTTTCAACTGGTACGATACCATTACTTTGTTTCATGGAAAAAAAAAAGTTGTTAATTTGAAAAATAAATGGTCAATTTTTTTTAGCATTCAATTTTCACATGATTCTTTTTTTCAATTTCTTGGTGCCGCCCTAAACTTGTTTTCACGTATGGTCTGCTTCTAATAAGGAAAGGAAAGGAAAAAAGAGGTCTCTGTCTGCAGGTCGAGGCAATGTTTCTGACTTTGGAAAATAATCAAATATGAACGCAATTATATTTCTTAACTGACCTTTTTCATTCCCGACCTTTTTGACTCGTTCGATTTTCTTTTTGGGTCAGACTAATGCTATATTCTTTTCTCAATCATAATGGTTACATTCACGTTTACATTATTTTTTTGGACAAGAAACAAAATATCTACATTTTTTTCCTGATTTTTTTTGCATTTATAATGTTGTTATCTTTAGAAAGTTTAATATGAGATGAACAGAGAGTATTGATACACTATAGAGTCATTATAGTTACATATACTTTGCCCGCATTGATACATTTTAGTTTAAAATTGTTTATAACAAGAAAATGCCATTGACCGAATTGTTGAATTTATTTCACAGCTAGCTAACTAAATCTGCCTATTTGTTCATATTTGAATTTGAATATAGCAAGTAAAATGGAGATTGGATGGGATTATGAAAAAAAAGTTTGTCCTTGGGGAAAGTGGAAAGGATTCAGTTGAGGACCACGGAAAGTTCTTAGGTTGGTACGATTTTGGTGCGTGTGAACTGTGAAAATTGAAAAGGGATAAGGATTTGGTTCGTGAATATCTGGCCATCAGGCACCTGCACCATGTAGGACACATAAAAGCTTATTTTTGTACATTTGGTGGGAGTAGCCATCATTCCAAAGTTGCATGTCTATATCAAACGGAAGGGTCTATCAAATTCAAAACAAACAAAATCGTCTCATTTTTTCTTCTTTTTGTGAATGTGATTTCTTTAATAAGAAAAAACATGATCACAATATAATAATAATAATATGTTTGATTGGTTCCTTATCCTGGTCCTTGAAGAGAAATTCTATATCTAATTTGGCACGTTATCTTTTCTGCATAAGTTTAATGCAAAAACACTAAATGTTCCCTTGTACATAGTGAATAATGGTTGCACATATTTTATTATGAGCTTGTAGGTTGCTTCCAAATTGGTTTAACTGAAAGTGTGACATAGTTTTTTTGTTTTGACTATTTTACTTATGATCAGAGATGAGTCATAATTTAATTTGTAATTGCTAATAATGTTAACACTAGAAAACCTATCTTCTAACAAATATTAAGTGGATAAGAGTACTAAAAGAAACCTGTATTTCACAGATGACATAGGATCTGGAGGTGGCTCTCACAAGAAAAACCATACAGGTGAGGTTGTAGGAATTACAATTTCTGCAGCTGTAATAATATTGGGATTGGTTGTCATTTTCTGGAAGAAGAGGAAACTGTTGAGTATGTCAAATGTGAAGGCAGCCCCTAGAGGTAATGCCCCTCCATATAATGTTAAGTATATGGTATAAATGTTGTGGTGCTAGATGATGACATTTGTTGTCTTGGTTCTTTCCACAAAACCAGGTTCTTTCCAAAGAAGTCGGAATTTGCTAATGACTGTACAGAGGAAATTTTCAACTAATAGAGAAAACTCAGGAGAAAGGAACATGGATGACATAGAGTTGCCAATGTTTGATTTTAATACCATAACAATGGCCACAGACAACTTCTCTGAAGCAAATAAACTTGGACAAGGAGGATTTGGTATTGTTTACAGGGTAGGTTTGTTTTTATAGCTCCCACCATAACACAATCACAAAGCACCCATACAGAAGCCATACTAATAGGAGCGAGTGCTTGTGTGTATATATACCAGGGAAGGTTGATGGAAGGCCAAGATATTGCTGTCAAGAGGCTATCAAAAAGCTCCATGCAAGGAGTTGAAGAATTTAAGAATGAAATCAAGTTAATTGTCAGGCTTCAACATCGAAATCTTGTTCGGCTCTTCGGTTGTTGCATTGAGATGCATGAGAGGTTGCTAGTGTATGAGTACATGGAAAATAAAAGTCTTGATTCCATTTTGTTTGGTAAGTATTTTTAGCATTCTATACCTGAGGTTTTTTGCTTTTTTAAATGCAGGGATGTTTTGCTTAATCTAGTCTTATTTTTATATTCAAATGCTTTATGATAATGTTCCAGACAAAGCCAAAAAACCCATAATGGACTGGAAAAGACGCTTCAACATTATATGCGGCATAGCTAGAGGGCTACTTTATCTGCACCATGATTCCAGATTTAGGATTATCCATAGGGATCTCAAGACTAGCAACATTCTACTTGACAGTGAAATGAACCCAAAGATATCAGACTTTGGGATGGCTAGACTTTTTGGCTCAAATCAGACAGAAGCAAACACATCGAGAGTTGTTGGGACATAGTGAGTACCACAATATCGCAAAATAACACTCTCTTTAAGACTAAATATGGTGACCTTATTATTTTGTGTATTTTTCTAATGCGCAGTGGCTATATGTCTCCTGAATATGCTATGGACGGGAACTTCTCAGTGAAATCTGATGTTTTTAGCTTTGGGGTTTTAGTGCTGGAAATTATAACTGGGAAGAAAAATAGAGGATTCTATTACCCAAATGAAGATATGAATCTTCTAGGCAATGTACGTGAGAGTGCTACTTTAATTACAGTGCTACTTAGTTGATAATATCATTTTCTGTTAATAAACAATTGATGGTACTTTCTTGTTGTAGGCATGGAGGCAGTGGAGAGATGGCAGTGCATTGGAACTCATTGATTCGTCCATTGGCGATTCATATTCACCATCTGAAGTTCTTAGATGCATACACGTTGGACTCTTGTGTGTCCAAGAACGTGCAGAAGATAGGCCAACAATGTCTTCAGTGTTGTTGATGCTGAGTAGTGAATCCGTGTTAATGCCACAACCCAGAAACCCTGGGTTTTCCATTGGGAAGAATCCTGCGGAGACTGATTCTTCTTCAAGCAAGAAAGATGAATCATGGAGTGTGAACCAAGTCACAGTCACATTACTAGATGCTAGGTAGTCAAAGAAGCAACGGTTGCGGTAAATCAAAAAACCTTTATATTACGTGTAATTGTGGGAAAATGAGGCTAATGCAGTCACAATTATGATAGTGATGCGATTGTGGAGTGTCAAAATACTTTGACGTTGTGGCCGTAATTGGGGTTGCGGACCAATCTAAAACCATCATGACATCACCTAACATATTTGTATATTCCTTAAAACAAAAACAAAAAATCCGTATTCTGTAAATCTTCCTTTGTCTGATAGTTGCGGCATCTTTGAGATCTACATTGATCTTGTTTTAATGTAATATGTAAGAGATACCTTCAGTGAAAAGAAAAGCACACTCCTTAGCTTAACGCTTGAAATTACTTTCAGCCGATAATATCCAGTTTTGTAGACAAAAAGTATTTTTTTTTTTTTTACTGAAAATTATCTTGGTCGAATTATATCATTCATTTGAATTATATCACTTAATTTGTTCTTAGAAAGTGTAACTTATGATACTAAGAAAGAAAAAATCATTTGACTAAAACCCTGTTCTAGTATTACTTAAGAGTTTACTCATTTTAATTCTAGCTTTTTACGTTAGATAATATAAACGAGAATAATTGACCTTAAAATGACCAGAAAAGAGCAATAGAGTTCCGCTAATTCGAAGTGTTGAAGGAAGATCTTTGAGCACTGGAATATCCAAGAGCACAAACCCTTGAGGCACTGGGCGCTAGCCATCCTAAGCACAGGATGTCAACATTAGTCTATTTTAGATTTTGGAGACTCACTGCCTTCTTTTTTATTTTATTTTCCTATATAGTACAAATATCCTTTAATAAGAATATAACTAAGAAAAGAAAGTTATTGTGCAGGGCTAGGGCCTTTATGTAATGCACCTACTACAATGCTCTTTCTTTCATCCAAATCTGGTTCTCTTTCACAAAATATTACCGAAACGGCCAAACAGCAATTGCAATGGAACCTGTAAGTTAGCAACTAATTTCGAGCTTCTAATAGAGTAATAGTCATAGAATTGTTGCTGTACCCTGGAAACTCTAATCCTTCTTCATTGAATTCAGGCTTCTTTGGTTGGGCAAGTGTAATGCTTTCATTGCTCAACATGAAAACCACAGATGACATAGTTGGTCTGTCTTTAGGTAACTTTTGCACACACAAGAGACCAACTTGCAGACACCTTAGTAATTCTGATGGAATAGTTGCAAGGTCTAAATTAACATCCATGAATTCCACAGCTCGTCCTTCTTTCCATAATCTCCATGCCTAGGTATTTTAAGAGAAGGTTAGTACTAGTAATATGAAACAAATTAGTGTATTAAAAGAAAGATTAGGAGTGGCTTTTTTATAGAAAAGTCAATATTGCATTGCACTTGGATGGTTACCTTATCTGCACCAACAGATTACGCTCATGATCTGGATGGTAGAAATTATTATTTGTGATGCCACTTAATATCTCTAACACTATAACTCCAAAGCTGAATACATCAGACTTTAGGGAAAGAAGCCCATTTGCTGCATACTCGGGGGACATATAACCACTACACACAAAATCAATAAACAACATGAACTTAATATTTTCAAAAAGGCCTAATTATGTTTTTAGTCCCTCAAATTAGAGTTTGTTTAAAAAATGAAAATTTTTGTTTGGGGGAAAGACTAAACAGAACATTTTTCCAATTTATTTGGGAAACAAAAAAAACAGACCCCTTCATTTGAAGAATTAAAAACATAAAACTTTTAAAAATAAATTATACTATAAAAATGTATATTGTACTAAGTAAATCACAGAAATTCATCACATAGCTTACAGCCTTACATTGTCCCAACAATTCTTTTTGTTGTTACTGTAGAATGATCTCCTTCAAAGATGTGGGCAAGACCAAAATCAGAAATTTTGGGGGTCAATTCGCTGTCTAGTAGAATGTTACTAGTTTTTAGATCCCTGTGAATGATGGTTAACTTTGAATCTTGATGGAGATAAAGTAGTCCCCGGGCAATCCCCGTAATAATTTCATACCGTTTCCTCCAATTCAAAATTTTTCTTTGTGTAAGATCTGAGGAAGATCAGAGAGAACTCGTTTAGCCATTACAGAATAGGTTATCTGAAGCAAAAGATTAAAGTAGCATAATGGGTGATATTCTAGCAGAGCTTTTCCAAGTTGCAAGCAAGGGAAATTATGGACAGTGTTTTTACATTGGAGGTATTACCAAAACTGAAGTGGTCCAAGCTACTGTTGGCCATGTATTCATAGACTAACATTCTTTCATCTCCTTGAGTGCACCCTCCCAAAACACTCACAAGATTACGGTGTTCGAGTTTGGCTACCAGTCCAACTTCATTCATAAACTCTGAGATGCCTTGCTTTGAGGTTTTTGATAGCCTTTTCACAGCTATTTCTTGTCCATGTGCCAATTTACCCTGATTTTATAGGACACATTTAAAACTGATGATGAAAAATAAAATACACTTCTTCATGGGAAAAAAAAAACATTTACGCTGTATACTGGGCCAAAACCACCTTCTCCAATCTTGTTTGCAATAGAAAAATTGTTTGTAGCAGCCAGAATAGTATCTATATGAAAAAGAGGCGATGCTTGATGTTCATTATGATTTCTATTACCTGCGACTAGAAGAAACAATTTTCACATGGCTTGAACCTATCACATCCAGCCGTAACCTATCAAAGATAAACATACTCAACCATTGCATGCATATGTGTTATATACTATTTAGTCTGACTATTTGGTTTTACCTCTCTATTTAAACTTTGAAACACCAAAAACATGATGCGAGCTTACTTGATCTGATGATCATCTGAACTCTAGGCTGAATTTATCAACGTGAACCTTGAAACAAATAAGGTTTTACACACAGTAAACTATAGCTATTAATGCAGTTTATGTTCTTTCTTCTCAAATATTCAGGTCTCTATTCACCAAAGATATGAGTTCTTTTGCCTCTTGGATGGAAGAATAACAGATGAGAACAACTCATAATATGAATAAACAAGTTAACTTGCTTAAGAATCTTACCCCAATCCGTAGTGGTCCTCTCTTTTATATACTTCTTAGAAAGGTACAAAATAATACACAACAGCAGCAGTGCCACCAAAGATGCGGAAATAATCAGTGCTATCTTTCTCCTTTTACTAGCATTAGCAGTGGACTCTTCACAAAAATCAAGCAGATGCTAAAGTTTTAGAGCATATACTTCTTCAAGAGAATGCAGATTTAAACATTGAAGAAAACCTAATCAAGAATACATTTTATTAGAGTGCAAATGAATGAATGATTTTTCAAATTTTCTTTTCGCTATATGTTATTGCTGTTTGCCTAGAAAAAGGCATGTCAAAACACATAGTTCATGACATTAGGATGAAAAAATGGTCAGAAAGAGACCGAAGGGAGCAAAGACTCCTGAATTTTAACTTCCTCTTTCATACTAAAATAAAGATGTTATGACAGTAAACACTACATGCCAGGTTAAAGCAGAACCCATGCATACCTATTTCTGAAGCGGCTAACTTTACATAAATATCAAGTTGTCCAGCCTCTTCATTTATAAGCTTCCTAATGTCAATCAAGTCCCAAAACCAAAGAAAGCATCCATGAGGCCCTTCATTCATGGCAGAATTTGCATATGCGGTGCAAGAACAGTTCTTCAAGCACTCCACCTCGCATTCTTCAAGATTCATGCTATTATTAGTCCAAAATTGCAACAACGTGGGTAGTTTTATTGCGCTTAATTTCTGAAACCTATCACCTTGTGTGCAGTTTAAGGGTGTTCTCCTGATGCACCCACCAGACCAATTAAATGAATCCCATTCCTGTGATTTGGGTTTGAAGCCTTTCAAGCAATCACAGTAAACAGGCACATCCTTAATATTGCATATACCATTCACCCCACATGCTCCATAGTCATCACAAAAATCTTTTCTTGCCTCATACATCTCAATCCACTTACAAACTTTGTTGTCCCATATATATCTTTGAAGCAGTCCATCGTCTTTCGTCACAAACCTTGACAATCTATCTCCAGGTTCATCCCAATACAATGCCTCAGTGCTAGTTACTGAAATTATTGGCCTGAAGGCTGTAATATCATTAAATATCCAATCATCTGAATTTAAACGAGTGCCATCCCAAATCCCACTTCTGAATGTGATTTTCATTCCCTGGCGCATTACAAACTCAGTAATTTCGTTATGGTGAAATCTGTAAGTAAAGCTTCCAGCAGAGGGTCATTAGCACTTTTCCAAGAAGTCAAATATCTGTTGAGACCTGAGGTCTTGTCCCAACCCAATTTCAAGCCAGGTAACGTTGTATCTGTTGGATAATCAAAGCTTTGCCATATGTAACTATCAGAATCACTGCTCTTTCCATCCATCAAGACTAAGTTTCCAGAATCCAGCAGTTTTGCCATTGGTTCTTGAATTGATGATCTTGATGAATTTGTAGACCATATCCTGTTACCTGATCCATCAAAAAGTACAATATTCCCAGCAACAATGGCTAAGTTTCCACTTGAGTCATTGAGTGGGTAATCTCTATTTGCTACCCAAACTACGGTTTGAGGCATAATATTCTTGTAGCATATATCCCTACATAGCGGCTTTTGGAGGTTCCTGGTGTGAAGAATCCTAGAGTAAAATTTTGTCCAGCAGAAATTAATTCTTGGCCATCTTTAATGGAAGATGTTTCAGGCATCAGCTGCATATGCCATTTTCTGAAGCATTGATATACAAGCAAAAATAAGAACAATTTTGTTCATTCTCACTCTCCTCCTCATCATATTTGACCTCCAATTTCAATTACAGACACAAATCTGCACTTGCATTTTACATCCTATCATAGATAGAATGGTTTTGACTTTAAAATTCAATAACAAAAGGTTTCTAGTCATATAAGCAATTTCAGTTAATATCTCTTATTATAAAATCCCCCAAGTCAGACCAGGGATTAGGAAGAATGCAAGTGGCACGGTTCAAAGTCCATGAGAAGTTTTTGTTTTTTTGGAAGGTTTTAATATTGAGATGGTGATTTACCAGTTATGAAAAGATGTGACAGGTGAAAACCTTTGTATATTTTAAAAATAAAAGCGTTCTTCTCAAATTTCTTAAGGAATAAATTAACGTTTGCAATTTGAAACTTTGAATTCTAGTAATCTAATATTTTATCACTCAATCAAAGTCAAACTGATTTCTTTCGATCATAAATTACTGAAATAATTGGAAAAAAAACTAATTTGTTATTAAAGAGCTCTTCTAATATGTTACAATCCCTTAATTTTTTGTTAAGGTGAAAGAATTGGTAGGATGACAAGTTCCTGCTAATCTGCTATCAAAGTGTTCCATTTAACCAACTGTAACAATTTCGTCGCATTAATGGTAATGGCGTATAAGTCCCATGTTAATGTTGTGCAATTCATATCTGTCCTGTTAAGTGGGTAATCCTCTTTTTTTTTTTTCCCTCACGACCTCAATTTTTTTTAGGTTACTACATCATCACAATTAAAAAATTTGCAGCTGAGATTAAAACTCAATTATAAACACTATAGTTATCATTATTGTTGTTGTTACCATTGTGGTTGTAACCATCACCAGTACCGATTATAAAAATATATATATTCTTGCAAAGGTGGTGGCATTAGTGGTGATGATGATATAAAATTTTATATTAAATATACGTGCCATGCTTAATCTCCAACCTGCTAAGTAATTTGTTTATCGACTTGTTTGAACAGTTTATAAGGTGACTTTGTTTATTGTGTGCAACTCAGCTTCATCAAGAAGAATCAGTTTTGTTGGGACCCCTTGAAAGGACCAAACCGCGGTGTTTAGGCTGTGGCAGTGATGTAGTTTCACTATTAACATCAAAACCGCAGAAGACATTGGGGACCTGTCTTCTTGGACGCGTATCACTATATCAGCCCAACATGTCTTTCACGAGACAAACCATAGAGGTGAGGATGTAGGAATTACAACTTCCTAGCTGTTATATAATTTTGGGATTTGGTGTACTTTTATGGAAGAACAGGATTTAATTTCGATATGGCTTAAGCTTTTTTATACACCCACTCAGTATTTGTTGATACCTGATTTAATGTTTAACTACAAAACAACTAGTATTAAACTCATTCAGTGATGCGGTAACATATCCTTGGTTTAATAAGAATATAAAGAAACACCAGAAAATAAAGTTATTCTGTAGGGCCTTTATGTAATGCAGCTACAGTCCTCTTTCTTTCATCCAACTATTATTCTCTTTCCCAATATATTACCAAACTGCCTAAAAGCTTTTTTGAGCTACTACTTTGAAAGAAATATTGCAATGGAATCTATAAGTTAGCAACTAATTTCGAGCTTCTAACAATGTTATAGTCATAGCATTGTTACTAAAACTCTCTCTGTCGCTGTACCCACGATACTCTAACTCTTCTTCAAAGAAGATAGGCTTCTTTGGTTGTGTTAGTGCAATGCGTTCATTGCTCAACATGAAAACCACAGACGACATAGTTGGTCTGTCTTCAGGTAAATTTTGAACACACAAGAGACCAACTTGCAGGCACCTTAGTAATTCTGATGGAATAGTTGTAAGGTCTAAATTAGCATCCATGAATTCCACGGCTCGTTCTTCTTTCCATAATCTCCATGCCTAGGTATTTTAAGAGAAGGTTAATAGTGGTAAAGGTAAACATAATACAAAGAAAGATCACGAAGTGGCTTTAATGGTAAAGTCATTGCATTTCATGTGGTTGGTTTTGGTTACCTGCCCCAGCAGATTATGGTCATGATCTGGATGTTTGAATTTATAGTTACTACTTTTGATGCCACTTAATATCTCTAACACTATAACTCCGAAGCTAAATACATCAGACTTCACGGAAAGAAGCCCATTTACTGCATACTCAGGGGACATATAACCACTGCACTCGTTATCAACAAACAATAATCAGCATGAATCATATTCTCTTTTAATAAACTATACTATAAAAAATTTATATTATCCCAAGTAAATCTCAGTATTTCATCCTAGAGCTTACATTGTCCCAACAATATCATCTGTTGTTACTGCAAAATGATCTCCTTCAACAATGCGGGATACACCAAAATCAGAAATTTTGGGGTTCAATTCACTGTCTAGTAGAATATTACTAGTTTTTAGATCCCTATGAATGATGATTAGTTTTGAATCTTGATGGAGATAAAGTAGTCCTCGAGCAATCCCCACAATAATATCATATCGTTTCCTCCACTTCAAAAAATTTCCTTGCATAGGATCTATAGGAGATTAGAAAGAGCTCACTTAGCCATTACAGAACAGGTTATTTAAAGCAAAAGAGTAAATAAGCTAGCAGAGCTTTTCCAAGTTGTAACTAAGGGAAGTTACAGAGTTTTGCAGTGGTGGTATTACCAAAAATGAAGTGGTCCAAGCTACCATTTGGCATATATTCATAGACCAACATTTTTTCTTCTCCTTGAGTACACCCTCCCAAAACACTCACAAGATTACGGTGTTGGAGTTTGGCTACCAATCCAACTTCATTCTTAAACTCTGAGGTGCCTTGTTTTGAGGTTTTTGACAGCCTTTTGACAGCTATTTCTTGTCCATGAGCCAATTTACCCTGATTTTAGAGGAAACAGTTAAATTGATGAGGAAAAATAAATGCACTCTTTTAAATGTTATATTTGTTTACCCTGTATACTGGGCCAAAACCACCTTCTCCAATCTTGTTCTCAATAGAAAAATTGTTTGTAGCAGCCAGAATAGTATCTATATCAAAAAGAGGCGACGCTTGATCTTCATTATGATTTGTATGACCTGCAACTAGAAGAAGCAATTTTCAAATGGCTTGAGCCTATCGCAGCCAAACCTTTTTCATGAGCAACTTATAGATATACTTACTCAACCATTGTATGCATATATGATATACTATTTAGTGAGAAACTATTTGGTTCTATGGCTCTAGTTAAACTTTTAAACACATAAAAATAATGAGAAACATCACTTAGATCACTTGATCTGTCGATCATCTGATCTCTAGGCTGAATTTATGAATGTCAATCTTGAAATGAATATGTTGTTTCTCGCAGTAAACTATAGCTATTAATGCAATTTTTTTCTTTCATCTTCTCAATATACATGTCCTACTCATAATAAAAAGATATGAAAAGGCTCTTGGATGGAAGAATCAAAGTTGAGAACAATTCATAATATAAATAAACAAGTTGAATTGCTTAAGAATCTTACCCAAATTAGTTGTGGTTCTCCTCCGTTTTATATACTTCTTAGAAAGGTACACAATAATACTCAAAAGCAGCAGTGCCAAAGATGATGCTGAACTAATCAGTGCTATCTTTCTCCTTTTTTTACTAGCATTAGCAGTGGACTCTTCACAAGAATCAAGTAGATGCTAAAGTTTTAGTACACATTTTCTCAAGAAAATGCAGATGTAAGCATAGAAGAAAACTTAATCAAGAATACATTTTATTAAAATGCACATGAATGAATAATTTGTCTCTTCACTATATGTTATTGCTGTTTGCCTAGAATGAGGCATGTCAAAACAAATATTTCAGATTAAGTTGATGACATTAAGGTAAAAAAAAATGCTCAGATAGAGACCTGAAAGGGAGGACAGACTTCTGAATTCTATCTTCTTCTTTCATACTAAGATAGTTACACATTAAGAAGGTAACACTACATGCCAAATTAAAGCAGAACCCGTTCATACCTATTTCTGAAGCCGCTAACCTTACATAAAGATCAAGTTGTCCACCTGCACCCTCTTCATTTATAAGCAGCCTGATGTCAATCAAATCCCCAAACCAAAGCACGCATCCATGAGGCCCTTCATTAATGGCAGAATTTGCATATGCCGTGCAGGAACAGTTCTTCAAGCACTCCACCTGGCATTCTTCAAGACTCATGCTATTATTAGTCCAAAATTGCAACAACATGGGTAGTTTTACCCATCTTAATTTCTGAAACCTATCACC
This sequence comes from Glycine latifolia, assembly GCA_013407115.1. Taxonomy (NCBI): domain Eukaryota; kingdom Viridiplantae; phylum Streptophyta; class Magnoliopsida; order Fabales; family Fabaceae; genus Glycine; species Glycine latifolia. The sequence goes on along the minus strand of CM023953.1, from coordinate 21,570,861 downwards.
TTGTGTGCAGTTTAAGGGTGTTCTCCTTATGCACCCACCTGACCGATTAAATGAATCCCATTCTTCCTGTGATTTGGGTTTGAAGCCTTTCAAGCAATCACAGTAAAGAGGCACATCCTTAATATTGCATATACCATTCACCCCACATGCTCCATAGTCATCACAAAAATCTTTTCTTGCCTCATACATCTCAATCCACTTAAGAACTTTGTTGTCCCATATAAATCTTTGAAGCAGTCCATCATCCCTCATCACAAACCTTGACAGTCTATCTCCTGGTTCATCCCAATACACTGCCTCATTTCTAGTTACTGAAAGTTGTGGCTTGAAAGCTGTGATTCCAATAAATGATAACCAATCATCTGAATTAAAACGGAAGCCATCCCAAATTCCACTTCTGAATGTGATGTCAATTCCCTGGCGGATTACCAACTCAGGTAATTCTTTCTGGTCAAATCTGTAGGTAAAGTTTCCAGGAGAGGGGTCATTAGCACTCTTCCAAGAAATCAAATATCTATCGAGACCTGAGGTCTTATCCCAACCCAACTTCAAGCCAGGTAACATTGTATCTGTTGGATAATCAAAGCTTTGCCATATGTAACTATCAGAATCACTGTTCTTTCCATCCATCAGCACCAAGTTTCCCGAATCCAACAGCTTTGCAATTGGTTCTTGAATTGATCTTGATGAATTTGTAAACCATATTCTATTACCTGCTCCATCAAAAAGTACAATATTACCATCAGCAGCAATGGTTAAATTTCCACTCGTGTCATTAAGTGGATTATCTCTGTTTGCTACCCAAACTATGGTTTGAGGCATAATATTCTTGTACCATATCCCTAGGTAGCGGCTTTTGGAGGTCCCTGGAGTGAAGAATCCAAGCGAGAAAATTTGTCCAGCAGAAATGAGTTCTTGGCTATCTATAAGGGAAGATGTTGGAGTCAAGGCCTCAGCTGCATATGACATTTTCTGAAGGATTGATAGACAAGCAAGAGCAAAAATAATGATAACAGTTTTCTTCATTTTCAATCTCCTCCTCGTCAAATTTGACAGCCAATTTCAATTAGATAAAGCTGCACTTGCATTTTACATCCTAACATTTTAATAAGTGATGGTCTTGAACTTCTGAATAAACATAAGGCTTCTAGTCATATATAATATAAGCAATTTCTGTTAATGGTCTTATTGTACATTCCACTACGTAGGACAGACCAGGGATAGGAAAGAATGAAGTACACGGTTCAAACAGCGAGTAGTATGGCTGTTGTTAGAAGATTTTAATATTGGGAGCCCTTGAATGGTGATTTGCCAGTTATGTGACAGGTGAAGACCTTTGTAACTTTTAAAAATGAAATCGTCCTTCTCAGAAATTTCTTGAGGAAAAAGTTAACCTTTGCAAGTTGAAACTTTGAACTTTCAAGTCTAAATATCTAATATTATACTGCTCCGTCAAAACCAAACAGATGTTTTTTTTGACCGAATATCCTCTCTCAAAAGTAATATTGTTTGTGGACACATTTCTCAATTTGAATAGCAAAAAGAGGTATAAATAGCAACTCCACCACCCAAAACTCTCAACTTCTTAAAATCCATTTTTTCCAATTAAACTCGACCCAAGCAAATGGGATTTTTCTTCCTGCAGCTAGTAAATCTCAAATACACCCAACAAAAAAGAGTAAAAAACAAAATTACCTTTCAGTTAAAATCTCAATTACGGATTTTTAATCTATCTCTCCTCTCATACCATTAACCTATAATTTCACACCATTACATTGTGCCGCTGCAAGTCTTTCCTCCTCTTCTCTTCAATCCATTCATCAATCCCTCCTTCATCTCATCATCCCGTTGTCGCCCTGTGAGTACCTCTCTCGTCTTGTCGTTGTGTTTTTTTTACTGTGTTAAAATCATATGGATTGACAACCCATATATGTTTAATACAGTGAAAAAATAGTTAATGAATTTGTATTATATTAACACTTAAAATTTCAAATATAATTATGATCCATTTGAATAAACAATTTAATTAAAGATTTGTTGAATGAATATTCATGAAAATAATTTAAATTAATTGTTTCATATAAGTTGTAAGTTCTGTTGTAGACAATTTATTGAAATAAATTTAACATAATTTATTAACATATTATAATATATTTTCATAAAACCTTTTAGATATTTACACAAGTGTTTATCAAAAAATAAGTTCAAATAAATTCTTTTGGATAGACTCTAAATAAGAGATTTGAAATGTACAACTGCGTTATCTTATCAAAGATACAACTATAATTTGACGTTAATCTTTTAGTTTTGTTGGTACATGACATCAATGATTAGTTCCATTAATTAGAGATTATTAATCTGGGAAAAAATCTCAAGAAGGAAAAAGACTAAATACTAAAGATAATTACCTTGCCAATATGTTTAATAAATAATTTTCCTTTGTTGTTTTTTATGCGATTTTAGAGTGAGAGATTAGTGTTTAATTAATGATAGAAAAGGTTTTCAAATTGAAAAAATATCCATAAAATATTTTAAGAAATTAACTTAAAACTTGTTAAATATCAAACTTTATTTTACACTACTCGATTAATCATTTAAAATTAATTTAAACTTTTTTTACTACATTTCTTAAAATATACTACATTTAATAAATACTAGTATGGTTTTAGAGCATTTATTAGTATTGTTTTATTTTCAATTTAAGAGTATATTCTTGAAGTTGTGGGTTGATTTGAAGTATTAGACTAATACTTGGCAAAATTTTTAGATTATGATTAGAGCAAGAGGATTGCGTCGGGCTTAAGGTAAAGTTTTAGGCAGAACTTTAGGTAGAGAGGTTAGTGGTGATGAGGACAATGCCCCTCAGCATCGAAGGCTGACAACATCAGCACATAGACAATGGGCAACTACAAATGTTGTCAAGGATATTGAGCATGTGGATCATGCTGCTAACGAAGCTCATGAGGAGCCTCACGATCCAGTTATGAAGGATGTAAGTGCTGATTCACAGTATTTTCCAAGTGGGCCCAAGATACATTAGTGTTAACATCATATGTTGATCATGTGGCAGCCAATTATAACATATTTAAATTTTATTTGTCATTTTAATTTACCTAATTAATTATAATTATTTGTAAGAACGTACTGAGTTGAGGTTGGCCTCTCATGGGAGGAAGGTCAAGAAATTAAGAAGGCCTACACCTAAAATTGAAGATTTAGTGGTATAGACTTAACTTCTCTGATTACATGTTCACTGGAGACATGAGACATGGGACTTTTGTTTGCTTTTGCGAAGAAATGACACAAGAAAACTAGTAGTTGTCATCTACCCATAGGAGAGATGAGTATTACTCTCGATGATGTGGCATTGTTGTTACATCTACCCATTATATGTGTCTTCCATACCTATGATGCAATATATGTAGAGCAGGATGTGGAGTTGTTAGTTGAGTTGCTTGGAATGATTACACAACAAGCATTAAATGAGACAAAGCAATGTAGAAAGGCATATGTCCTCACAAGTAGGAAACATATACAAAAAGGACAATACATGTTTAGTCTTGTTAAGACATTCATTTACTTACTTTAACCAAATAGAAAATCATATGAATACCTGAGAAGTATTGAAGGCATCAGAACAATTAATAGAATAATCAATATTTTCAACCATAACAGGTTCCTCTCCCATATTTTCATTCATATTAATTTCTTCATACATAATGCTCTCATATGTTCACTCATCTTCGTCCATCTTAACAAAACATTTAAAAGAAAAAAATTAAATGAAAAACTAAGGAGAAAACTAATGAAATTCGATACGTATAGCCTATACGGATTGACATATAATAATTGATACTTGTATATACATATAATAATAATTTATCTCTTAATAAAATATATTCATTCTTATTATTTTTAATTAATTCTAATTATTTAAAAGTAATCTATATATTTTAAAGAACTTCAATATAAAAATTTATTTTAAAATCTTCTACACTTGAGAAAAAGTATCAACGTAACAAAGAAATATACTATTGTAACATTTATGTAGATATATAAATAAATATGTATTTCAACATATAGTATGACACAATTTTATTATTTTTTTGGTACATGAAATCTTTTTGTGTACACAAACAATTTGTTTTTTTTTGTTACTACAAAAAAATCTATAAAAAAAACTATTCAAATGTATACTCATATAGTAATATATTACACCGAAATTGATATATATATATATATATATATAATTATTTATATCTTAATTTTCATATTTGATTATTATTTTAAATATATTATAAATAATTATTTTAATATTATCATATATTTAAAAATCAATTTAGAAATTTATTTTGAAATTTTCTAGACTTGAAAGAACTATTTATATAAGTATTTAATATTATTAATGTAATAATATTTATACAAATATATTAATAAATACAATATGACCTGTTTTTGTTATTTAACTAATTTTTTTAAAAAAATAGCTTATAATTTTTTTTAAAAGAAGTAAATGTTTATATGGATTGACAATCCATATAGCTTATACAGATTGACAATCTGTATGACTCATACATATTGGTATTTTGCATATGTAAAAAACATACTTCTGGATCATTGTTGCCACTGCAACACTTACCACAATGACGGCGAAGTTAATGTAGGTAACAAAGCACCGCCACAATACAACTAACAAATCACCACAAGCCAACGAAAGAAGGAACTCAACAAAGTAAGAAGAAGAATGTGAATGGTAAAAGAAGAAGTTGAAAACGGAAGGAAGAAAGGAAGAAGTACAAAAGGATAATCTTGGAATTAAAGAAAAAATGAATGGCGTATTTGAGATTTGTGCAGGAAGAAATATCCAGCCAAATGATGTACAAAGCCCAAGAAGAATGATGAGTGGTTCAAATCATGAGCAGACCCGAAGGGGGGAAAAACAGCCTAGAGGATCACTTAAAAAAACATTCCCACTGTTTTTATCTCTATCTAACACATTTATTCCTTTCAATGAAGATGTTCGAGTTCCATATTGCAGTTGGATCTGACAATCAGAGATTGGATTTAAGTTTATCTTAATTTATATGATATTATGGAGCACGTGCATGTTCAGAAGGAATTACAAAGAAAAGAAAAAAAATTATAAAAGAAAAAAGTTCATGGCACTTTCTAGGTTTCTTTGTTACAGGAAAATGTGTATTTTATATGTTTCTGTTCTTTGGATTTGTATTTCCAAGATTGCTATCATGTTATACATTTTTAGTGAATGATCAATTGATCTTTTGACAAAAAAAAAAGAAAAGAGGAAGCATTGACATAAAAGAGATGGAGAGCAGCAGATTGATGACAGAGGAGTTTTGAGTTCATCCAATTTTCAGTCATGCGATTAATTGCAAGCACATGAAATTACATCAAGTTTCTTCACTTCACTCTGTGCATGGGCAGAAGAAAGTAATATATTATTAACAAGGTAACATCACATCATACATACTACGTACATGAGTAGTAGTTAAAATATTTGTGTATACCAAGAAACTCGCGTTCAATATTCCCAATTTTTTTACGTTTTGGTCACCACCTACACAAGTTAATGGAAAATATAGATTCTAGATGCAGAGAAAGGGAGACAGTGGAAAAGAGACAAACAAGTTTTGAATGTGGGGTAAGGATATCGAGACTTACAACATTCTATTATTTAGAAACCAATGGATGGTTATATATTTCTTTATTGGTAGAGTTTGGTAAAAAGTCTTTGCTGCCATCAACATCTTCCAGCACTCATTGACCTAGAGTCTCTGCAGTTCCTTTCACTTGACATGTCACGTTAAAATTTTGTACTATTTAGTTATCGAGCATGATTAAAGATCTGCAAAAGCCACGAATAAGATGAATTTGTGGTAACAAATTTCAAACTTTGCCCCATCTTTCCTCCTTGTTCTTGGTGTAGCTCCAATGTTGTCCTAACAATAAAAGGTTGGTGTTGTTGAGTCTGATGGCCTAAAGTTGACGTTACATGAGATAGGCATAAAATTAACTCTTCAATATTTCACGGTAATTATATATGGATGTATTTTACATTAAAATTTTGCATCTTTTCATTGTATTAAATTTGAATTTACAGAGGTACTTATAATTATCCACTAACGGGATTCTCACATCAAGAGATTCAAACTCACTTGTAGGATATAAACCTGATTTCTTACCAATTAGATACACAACTTCAAACCTCTTACTGATTTGCTTCAAGGTTCAATCACACATTAGTTTATAAAGGCTTTAAAAGTTCCAACATCAAACAATCATGAAGCTTTGAAATACATAAAATGACACAACATGAATTTCTAACAACAGTTGCACGATGGGTTAAAAAAAATAGAACATTACATCTGACCTTTCAAAAAGAAAACAGGCCCCTCAAGGTACACCTGCTCCCAATTGTAGAATTATTTTGCTTAATTTAACTGGGCAATTAAATTCACAGAGTGATCAACATAAGATTTTGGTAACAGCTAGCCAGATTAAAGAACCAAAGTTTTCTCTTATAATAAGTAGTGACGTGAAATGATCAAATTACTCATGGAGAGAACAGAGTTCACCCTTTTATTTCTTGTTACTTGTTGCTATTTGCTATCCTTGTTTCCTACAGCTTTGGAAGCAGAGGATGCAATAACTCCACCACAAACCATCAGTGGCAACCAGACATTAGTCTCACCTTCCCAAAATTTTGAACTGGGTTTCTTCAGTCCTGGCAATTCCACTCACATCTATCTTGGAATATGGTACAAGCATATCCCAAAACAGACAGTTATTTGGGTTGCAAATAGAGACAAACCATTAGTTAACTCTGGTGGCTCCTTAACATTCAGCAACGATGGCAAGCTCATCCTTCTCAGCCACACAGGAAGTGTTGTATGGTCTTCAAACTCATCTGGACCTGCAAGAAACCCAGTGGCACATCTTCTAGACTCTGGAAACTTTGTGTTGCAGGACTATGGAAATGAGGGACATTTGTGGGAGAGTTTTGATTATCCATCTGACACATTGATACCAGGAATGAAGCTTGGTTGGAACTTCAAAACTGGCTTGAACCGACATTTGACTTCCTGGAAAAGCTCTTCTAATCCTTCTTCAGGTGAATACACTTACGGTGTGGATCCCCGGGGCATTCCTCAGCTTTTTCTTCACAAGGGAAACAAGAAGGTCTTCAGAAGTGGACCATGGTATGGGCAACAATTCAAAGGTGACCCAGTTCTCAGTGCAAATCCAGTTTTCAAACCCATTTTTGTTTTTGATTCTGATGAAGTGTCTTACTCTTATGAGACCAAAGACACAATTGTTTCGAGATTTGTGCTGAGTCAGTCTGGTTTGATTCAGCATTTTTCATGGAATGATCATCATTCCAGTTGGTTCTCTGAATTCTCAGTTCAAGGGGACGGCTGTGATGATTATGGCCTTTGTGGTGCATATGGTTCTTGTAACATCAAAAGCTCCCCTATTTGCAAGTGTTTGAAGGGTTTTGATCCTAAGCTTCCGCAAGAATGGGAGAAGAATGAGTGGTCAGGTGGATGTGTTAGGAAGAATTCACAGGTTTGCAGCAAAGGAGACACATTTAAGAAGTTTACAGGAATGAAACTACCAGATGCTGCTAAGTTTCATACAAACTACAGCATCAGCATTGATCACTGTGAGGCAGAATGCTCCATGACCTGCTCTTGTGTTGCTTATGCCAAACTAGATGTAAATGCAAGCGGCAAAGGCTGTATTGTATGGTTTGGGGATTTATTTGATATAAGAGAGGTTTCTGTGAATGGACAAGATTTTTACGTAAGAGTTCCAGCTTCAGAAGTAGGTAAGAAGATTAAAGGTATATGCTCCTAATCCATGTCATGTTTTTGTCCAATTTTAGCCGTCTTCAGAAATATGGCTCCCTTGTTTTTGAGTAAGCCAACAAATACTATTTTAGTACAATAGTTTATTTATCATATTAAAGATTCTTTGTTTCTCTATAGTAAATGCAGTTTTGTTTTTTCTTAAAATACGTTCATATATATGTTGTATATTTTCTCTTTATTTGTGGTGTTAGGTTCAAATGTTGATGGAAACAAAAGGAAAAAACTCATACTGTTTCCTGTGACTGCATTTGTAAGTTCAACAATTATTGTATCAGCATTATGGTTGATAATTAAGAAATGCAGAAGAAAAAGAGGTAAATATATCTTGTAGTTATAGTTTGAGAAGATAGATCTATTGTACTTTTTAAACCATAGTGTCCATTTATTAGATTACTGATTAATCCTTGGATCTTTGCCTCTGTAAGCAGCCAAAGAGACAGATAGTCAGTTTAGTGTTGGCAGAGCTAGGAGTGAAAGAAATGAATTTGAACTTCCACTGTTTGAAATTGCCATAATTGAAGCCGCAACCGAGAATTTCTCTCTTTACAACAAGATTGGCGAAGGTGGATTTGGTCATGTATACAAAGTAAGTTACTCTCTTTATAGTTAATTATAAAGAAAATGATATTTCAATTATTGCTGCATACTAGTCTCTAACAACTGCCCTGCAGATTGGACAGTAGGAAAAAACCCATTTTAAGTTTTAACCCATTTAAACAATGAACTCTGTCATTTCTTTGGTCTGTATAACTTCAACATCTGATATATCTAAATGCTCTTGAAAATAGTATTATGTTCTTTCAATAAAAATTAACTTTTCTGATAAAACTCATTATCATCTTCTAATAGTTGATCAGTCCAAATATTCGAAGTGACTGTCAAACTTTCCACTTACCAAGCAAACAAGTTTGTCGATTCTGTTCTCCTGCAAGAAAGCTATTTTTCATCTGTTTTACAACAACAATGATAATATCTTGGCTCTGTTGGATTTTGTAGGGTCAACTTCCATCAGGACAGGAAATAGCAGTGAAGAGGCTGTCAGAGAATTCTGGACAAGGCCTGCAGGAGTTCAAGAATGAGGTCATTTTGATCTCCCAACTTCAGCATCGAAATCTTGTCAAGCTTCTGGGTTGTTGCATTCATGGAGAAGATAAAATGTTGGTCTACGAATACATGCCAAACAGAAGCTTGGACTCCTTATTATTTGGTTGGTTTCTCAACTACTCCACCATCACATCTACACATGAGAAACACATACTTTTTGAGTAAACACGTTTCACTTGATCAAAATATACTGTATAACACTAGCAATATTCTGAATCAGATGAAACCAAGCGCTCTGTGCTCAGTTGGAAAAAGAGGCTAGAGATAATTATCGGCATTGCTCGGGGACTTCTCTACCTTCACAGAGATTCAAGATTGAGAATAATCCATAGAGACCTGAAAGCAAGCAATGTTCTTTTAGATGGTGAAATGAACCCAAAAATTTCTGACTTTGGAATGGCAAGAATGTTTGGTGGTGATCAAACCGAAGCAAAGACCAAGAGAATAGTGGGAACCTAGTAAGCACTAAGACACAATGACACATGACTTTTAACGTTCCACAGTTTTTCTGAACTTAACTGCTAAAATCATTTTACCCTTTGCCATTGTTACAGTGGATATATGTCCCCAGAGTATGCAATAGATGGACACTTCTCTTTCAAATCAGATGTTTATAGCTTTGGGGTTTTACTCTTGGAGCTGTTGAGTGGCAAGAAAAACAAAGGATTTATTCACCCAGATCACAAACTGAATCTCCTAGGTCATGTGAGTATAATGATTTTCTTTTTCTTTTTCTTATAGAATGTCTGATACATACATTCAATTTTGCATATCATAATCTCATTAAATGAATAACTTGCATTATGTGCTAGGCATGGAAGCTATGGAATGAAGATAGGGCCTTGGAGCTGATGGATGCATTGCTTGAGAACCAATTTCCTACATCTGAAGCTATAAGGTGTATTCAAGTGGGTCTGTCATGCATTCAACAGCACCCAGAAGATAGGCCAACAATGTCATCAGTGCTTTTGATGTTCGACAGTGAGAGTGTGTTGGTACCCCAACCTGGAAGGCCAGGATTATATTCCGAGAGATTTTTCTCTGGGACAAATTCATCATCACGTGGTGGACTGAACTCTGGTTCCAATGACATAACTGTTACTTTAGTAGAGGGTCGTTGACTAATGACTCCTTAGGAACACGTCTCTGCCATTAACCCATGGAACATAAATATGCATGGATTCTGCATTCTGATTCAAAAGCAGATACTGGGAATCATCATGCTTAGACTTGTTTTTGTTGTAGGCTCTGCGATGAGAATGTTACTATTTTTCTTTTTGGCTAAGTGTATGATCAGTCACATCAGTTACGCAAACTCATTCTCAAGACAAAGTAATTAATAATTGGTTCACCATTCCCACCCAAAAGTAAAACAAGTAACAACCTTAAAGCGACTCACATCTGTTCAACTCTTCTACAACTGTATTGTTAAAGGTTTAGCAAACCTTTTCTTTTTTGGGACAAATTAAAAGTTTAGCATGGGCTTATGTAGTTTGTTTTAGGTTTTAGATTCTTAGAATTCATTCTATCATCAGTAACTTACGTATAGTTTGTTTTAGATTCTTAGAATTCATTCTATCATCAGTAAAATTAATTTTATAACAGGTAAAGATGTTTAACTTTTTTATTGTAAATGGAGTTGATTTAAAGTGTATAACAACTCAGAAAATGTTGGTATTTATGTATAAATATGTATTTAAAATTTTTCTGTGATATACACTTAAAATCAATTCCATTTACCATAAAAAAACATAAATAAATAAAAAGTGAACCAGCTTCATCTGTCAGCTTTGCTGATGCAGATTGGGGGAGTTGTATTGATACCAGGCGGTCAACCACTGGATTTTGTGTTTTCTTGAGAGATGCCTTGATTTCATGGAAATCAAAGAAGCCGCCTACTGTTTCTAGATTATCAGCTGAAGCTGAGTGAATACTGGGCACTTGCAATTATAGCAAGTGAAGTCATTTGGCTACAAAGACTATTGTCACATTTTGAACTTTCAGTTTCTTCCTCTATGGTTTTTGTGACAACCAATCAGCTATCCACATGGCCTCCAATCTGACTCACCATGAACTCTAAGCATTTGGCCGATAAAAATGAAATGAACTGTCAAAGCATATAGATATTGTCTGTCATTTCATTCAAGAAACTGTTCAATCCTCCAAGTTGAAACTTGTTCGTGTTAAGTCAGCCCATCAACTCGCGGATGTCTTTAGCAAACCTCTAGCAGCTACTTGTTTTCAGCCTCTCACATCCAATCTGGAAATCTTAGACCTGGACTTCCCAACTTGAGGAGTATTAGTGTTAGTTAAACTGTTACAATTTGGAGTTAGTTAAACAGTTGAGTTATTCAACTGTATCTTAACATATTCATACTGTCAATGATGTATATAACCAATCTATCAGATCTAAAAAAGCAAGATTTGTTCTCAACACTGTTCTTATCCTTAATAATCCCAGCTAGATACACGGACATAACTCAATCAATCACTAGCGACTTCAGGACTTGGTTCAAGTTTACAGCTAATAATGGAAACACAAAATCTTCTCCGGAGGATGTCTTGATGAGTTCATTCTTTTTACTGGGATCCTATAATTACAGGGAGAGTTTGTGAACTAAATTGTTTCCAGTAGAAGAGGGCCTGCGAGTCAAGACGCAAAGCCCATAGTGCTAGAGCCCCTACTAAGATTGAAAATATGGGCCAAAAGTAGTTATCGACACCAAGTGGTCCAAAAATTGCGTAGGGTCGTTGCATCCCCAACGAGGAACCTTTTTAGTTTCTAAGACTTCAGGAATTTATAGGTCCACAAAAGCAAAAAATAACACGGTACAGAATTAGTTATAAAAATAAAAATAAAAACAAATTGAAGCAAAGTACAAGAGTTAAAATTAAGTATGAAGGAGCTTTGATTCTCTTAGCACTATTATGTTCAAAAGTGAAGGAAAGGAAAGAGATTTTAATAGAGAGGAGTTCGTGAATAAAGTGTCAACAGCATGTCGGACTGTGAGCAGAGACTCAAATGATTATTATACCAAATCCTTTCCTTGGCGTGAATCCACTTGTATGAACAAATATAATGGCTAGAATACATCTCTTCCACTAGCGTACGAATGGCATTTCTCATGAATCACGTTGCTGTCCCATGTGGTAAATACAAACAAATCATTGGCCCACATTCTTCTTTTCCTTTTTGTGCGTACTATATTATTAGGGAGGTCCCGGAGTTGGAGGCAGAGATTTTATTTTCAGGGCATCCTCATCCATTCATCAAATTTTCAATGTCCAAACAATGCACGCTCTTTCATCACTTGATCTTAATCTTCTTAACAATAAAACAGTTTCGAGTCCATCATTTTCTGCACAGCACAGCTGTCAGCCGTGGCTCATCATTGTACGGATCCTCATGCCCTTCACTTTGTTGGCTTGTTAGTTGTTACATTACAAGCCCCGTCCCTTTCTCCCCTTACTAAATAAATACTATAGTTCAAGATAATGCTCGTCCCACGCTTCTCTGTGCATGGATACCCAACTAGCATTTTTCTAGTATTAATTGTCATTGCCTCCTACTTACTTCTTCACTAACTTGTTTCATTTCATCTTTAGAATAGCATTCCACCATTTGCATTTGGCCCTCTTCCTGAAATTTGTTGTACACACCTACAGGAATATGAAATCTTTGATCAGGTTGTTGATGAAGGTGAATATGATTTTATTTATAATCATAAGGAGGGAAAGAAATATCAGAGATTAAAATAGTGAAGAAAAAAATTGTGACAATTGAGAAATAAGATCAATTTTAGAGGTGTTTGATTTACAGAAGAAATAGAGAAGAGAAAATTAAGAGCAAAAAATTACAAGATAGTAATTCATTGTTGACAGTAGCCATCAATTGTTTAAAAATCGATAATTTTTTTCATTATATACATTTCTAATTGTTTTAATTAACTGCGAGAGAATATATTGTTATACACGTTCGCCTTTTGTAAAGTAATTTCATCAAGCTAGCAACCTTCATTATCTTTCTCTTCTCTATTTCTCTACTACTTCCTTAATTACCAAATAGATTAGTAAGGTTCCAAAGACGCTCTTAGACCAGGATAACTATAGGGAAATAAATGATGGGTACTTAGATTGCTTTACGATCTAACAACGAAAGCAACAAGCTCCCGAAAAATCAACTTTTGCAGAAAAAGTAAAAGATTTATGATTTATTTGGATACAAGTCCACATGTATTCTTTTAGAGTTTTTCTATTAAAAAATAAAAATTTTTTCAATAAAAAAATTCTTCAAAATATTTCTGACTTTATATCCAAACAAACTGTTAATCATATTTTCTTCAATCATATCATATCATAGAATTTACTGTCTAGTGTCCATTGAGATTACAAGCTTGCGTGGTACTTGATGCTGAGTCATACTTCATTATCCCCTTCCCCAATTTTGTATACCTCTTTCTAGATGCATGGAAAGTGTCATTTTCAATCTAAACGCAATATTAACGGTATTCTTTACATGTTACTTAATACTGATACATGCAACTATACAAGTGGAAACAAACTTTCAACACTTGAGATGATGAGAGGGATTCTTTTTTATATCGATCAGCTAGCCCTTTGTTCCGTTGCCCGGGAATAAGGGCATCTCTTTCCTCATATTCTTTTTGTATTCTTTTGCAGTACTGCTAATAGTAATATTTTATTTTATTTCATTTCGTTAGAGTCACCTAATGATGCGGGATATATTCAGAAACAATCTTTATTTAATTAACCCTGCTAGACCTATCATGATTCGACCATATAATCTTACACTTAACGTTACTTCACAAGATGAAGTAATTTTCATGATCGATCAAAATCACTTTTTGATTTTTAAGAAAATATTTTTAATGATAATATTTAATAATCGTGGAGAATATGTATTTGAGAAAATAAAACGAAAGCGGCACAAGGAGGAAAACACGTGTGAGGACGGAAATCGTCAGCTCACAAATTTGGACTTTTTGAGCCGTTGTGTTGGTGTGTCAAGAATGGAGATTCATTGGTATATACGAGTCGTTTGGCCTCTTGATCAAATACGTGGTTCGTGTTCTTCAAATATATTCTCGTGCGGGTTGTCGGTTGTGTACTTTGTTTCAAATATGTTGTATATTTTTAATTTAGTTATTGTATGTGAAATTTTATTAAAACAGTGTGTATGAATACTAGCTCTCTATCTTCGTCAATTCTCCTACATTTCTTAATTTAATTATTATAATAAGAGAATCTAACTCAATTAATCCAATAGTTATAAATTTTTTAATAATATTTTTGATTTTCATGTATAAAAAAAATAGATAATATTTACTTCTATAAGACAAATTCAATATATTAAGAGGAGGATAAAACAATTTTGTTATGAATTTATCCACTATCCAAAAAAAAATATAAACTAATTTCCACCAAAGTATAAACTTTTTAATACTAAAATAGTTCTAATTGTATCTCCATTTTTTTGGTGAGTAATAAATTAATAAATGACGATATGATAAAATATATATATATATATATATATATATATATATATATATATAATTTTCATTTTTTAAAAATAATAAATATTTAAAGATGTAAAATGTTTATTTTTCGGGAAAAAAATAGTAGTAGTGTAGTATTTGCAGCGGAATCATAGGCCCAAGAAGTAGCAAAGAAAGAGAGCAGAAGAATGATTAGGATTTAGGAAGCGAGGCACATAGGCGTAATAGAGGCGATAGTCATAGGAAGCATTTTGGAAAGGAAACCTCGTAAACCCTTCTGACTGACAAACAATGGCGGCTCAGGCTGAGGCTCAGCTTCCGGAATACTTCAAGTGTCCCATTTCCCTCGAAATTATGTCCGACCCCGTCATCCTCTCTTCCGGCCACACCTTCGACCGCTCCTCCATCCAGCGCTGGCTCGACGCCGGCCATCGCACCTGCCCAATTACCAAACTGCCCCTCCCGGAACACTCTTCTCTCATCCCCAACCACGCCCTCCGAAGCTTAATCTCCAACTACGCCCCCATCAACCCTCTCAACAATAGTAGCACTTCACAACCTCAAACCCTAATCTCCACCCTCACCTCTCCCTCCTCTCCTCTCCCCTCCAAACTCGACGCGCTCCACCACCTCACGCGCCTCTCCCACTCCGACTCCCTCTTCCGCCGCCGCCTCTTCAACTCCCCCGCCCTCGTTCCCGCCCTCTTAACCTGCCTCAAACACATCTCCGCCGCCGACCTCCGCCACCCCGCCCTCTCTCTCCTCCTCCACCTCTCCCTCGACGACGACGCCAAGGTCGGCCTCGTCGCCGAGGGCCTCCTCTCCCCTTTAATCTCTCTCCTCCTCTCCTCCTCCGCCCCCTCCGACTGCCGCGCCCTCGCCGCCACCCTCCTCACCAGCCTCGCCGTCCTCCACGTCAACAAGGCCACCATCGGAGCCTTCCCGGGCTCCATCCACGCCCTCGTGACACTCCTCCGCGATGGAAAGGGAAGAGAAAGAAAAGAAGCCGCCACGGCGCTCTACGCCCTCTGCTCCTTCCCTGATAACCGGCGTAAAGCGGTGGATTGCGGCGCCGTTCCCGTTCTGCTTCGGAGCGCCGATTCTGGACTTGAGAGGAGCGTTGAGGTTATTGGGGTTTTGGCAAAATCCAAAGAGGGGAGGGAGCAGATGGAACGGTTTCGCGGGTGTGTGCAAATTCTTACGCGCGTTTTGAGGAATGGAAGCTCCAGGGGAGTTCAGTATGCTCTTATGGCTCTTTATTCTCTCTGTTCTCACAGTCAAGAAACTGTTGTCGAGGCTTTAAAAAACGGGGTTTTGGAAATATGTCAAGGGTTGGTGGAGGATGATAATGTGAAGGTCAGAAGGAATTCCTCGTGTTTGGTTCAGCTTCTCCGTGGGAACACCCATCGCTTGAGTTGAGCAGTTTGGAATTTGGATATCACTTCGATTCATTCTACAAAAACAAAACCCATCCAACACTCATCTTGCTTCCACTTTATGTATTCAAAAGTGTAAAACTTTCATCCAATAACAAGTTTTCAAACACATCTTTAATTGGATATGGAATGGAGAAGGGTCAGTTTTGACCTCCTCTGTGGAGGGGTGAGGTGAGGTGGGTGAGTTTCTTTTTTTCTTTTTTTTTTTTTTTTTTTTGTAAAATTCTATATTGATGGGTAGCTACCTGACCTCCTGTACAAAATGAAAGATCAATTTTTTGTTCTTATATCATATAGATATAGGGTTTTGTATGTTGTACATTGGAAATAAAATAAAATAAAATAAAAAATTGAAGATTGATGGGCTAGCTTTCTCTTGTTCATCCTTTTGAAATTCCAATTGGACTGTAATGCTTCATTCCTGTCTGAAAATTTCTCTTGGAATCCAAGCAACTGCAATACTGGGCTAACACTTCAATCTTGATAACAACTTCCTTGCCGCCACGTTATGTCACTCGAATCGTACATTTGAGAAGGGCCATATCACAATAACTTACTTCAGAATATGCAATCTAAAAATTTAGAATTTTTCAGGCAGAGCTTTTGTAAACAATATTTCCTTAACGTGTATGATTAATAATTAATGTTTGGATGAAATATATTCCGTAATCCTAATGTATGAAATTTTAGAAATCAATGTCTTTATAATTAGTGCTCAATTCAATAATTATTTATAGAACAAATAATAGTGTTGGGCGCCAATTAATTGGCCAAAAGTATTTTAGATACCACGATGGATGTAATTAAATAGTCCAGTTTCTATGAAAATTTTGACCGAAGAATCTTTTGAACAGCTATAAACAAAAGAACTGAAAGTGTTAAAAAGTGTTATGAATACCATCATTCTTCTCTATTGTTTATCTTCTCTTTCAGACTTGTACTATGATTTGGAACTGAGCATCAAACGTTGCAGAAGAGTTTTTTACCCTGTAATAGACTGCCATTGACCCATTGTACTGTACTCTGAATGTCTAATAATAAAAATGATGTGACACCTTGTATGTTATTTGACATTTGGAGAGACAAAACAATACTAAAAAAAAAATTAAAGTATAACAGGTGATATAGTATAATAAAAAGAAATATAGAGCACCCTCAAGAAAATAAAAGATAAGTTTTAAAGGGATATAAAGAAAAATAATAAATGTTGGATGAGGTGTTTGTAATTAAAGAGTGGCCAAATATCATTGTTGGTATGATAACTGTCTGTTTGAATGGTTCTGTCATTGGCAATTTACTTTCAATTGGGGTGGTCAATTTAAAGGGGAGGGGACGGACGGCTGGTGTGGTCTTTGAAGTACTTCTCTCCTTTTTCTGAAGAAAAAAAACTGAAGTACGCTTACTTGTTGAGGTACAATTTTTATTTTAATTGAATAATAGTATCAAAAGGCATTTAAAGTATCGTACCTAAATTTCGTCCTCTTCTAAATTCATCACCAGATCCATTGCACAGGGTGCAGCACACTAAATTGTGTGTTATTGCTGCTTCATTTTTATTTCTATGGATAGGTTTGGTTGGCAACTTGGCATGTAGTAGCATGGAAAGCTTCATCTAGATAATTTTATTGCCTTTATCTACCTTAAATAAATGAGCTATCTACGAGTTAGGGAAGTGTTATGAATATGTGGTTTGTACGAAAACATTACTTACTACTGTGCTAATACAAAACCACTGAACCACCTATTTGTTTTTTTCTTCGCCATTGAAGCAAACCCACCTTGGTTGAGCGGTTTGTGTACGTTACATAGTAAGTGCTAGATGCTGAAATTGCTGATAATGAATATATGGTTCAATTTTAGCTTGAGAGATGAGAAACATCTCTTCCTTCTAAATAAACTGTGAATTCTGTATCCAAAAAATAAAAACTCTGGATTCTATGTCTATTGTAATATTATGGCTTCTCGCCTTCTCCAGTATGCTAACTTAAGATTGAGAACGTTCTTGAAATATAATTGTCACGGTTGATAGAAAATTGCTTCAGGAATTTTTCTTTGATCTCCTTGTATTTTTACTACTATGCATGCTTCTTTTAACTCGGTGAGGCCCTCAAGGAGGTTGTTCGATTTATTATGTCATGTTGAGCCTCCTGTATGTTGCAGAGGCAACTTGCTAATTTGTTTGGTCTTAATACATTTCAGTATTCCACTCTGCTTATGGAGTAGGAACTTTTTTTAACCTGTAATGTTTATTTCCGTTTTTTCTTTTAGTTTCTCTCTCTCTTTTGAAGTTATATAAAACTTTTATTTATTAAAAAGTTACTTTTACTTTTAGAATTATTTTTAAAAGTTTGCTTGGTCTTCTAACTTCATATAAAGAGAAAATTAATGAACTTAAAAAAGTTAAAACCAAATATTTTATATTAGCATAATAGTATAAGAGATAGCATTGCCTTTCGTGTTTTTATTGGTGGTATTTGGCAGGTAGTTAGTTCACCCTCCACTAAGTTCGCGAAACAGACCCTTACTCGCTGAGTCACTATTTACTTAAACAATATAAATGTAAATCTCACTGCTTGCTTTATTAAGGTTGCTACTAAGCTTGTCAGATTGTCTAGTTTTCTTTACGTTGCTTATTCAGACACCAGATTTGTTTGGTTATCATTAAGCACAGCATGACTCGAATATGTAGATATTCCTTTGATCCGTCCAGATTTTAATAGGAAAAAATTAAATTTATTGGATTCGTGTTTTCCCCGGGGCAGGTATGAGATTATTAATATCCGCCCCACACCCGTCCTATAATAAATAATATTAAAAAAAGAGAAAAAATATATTATTTTGTAATTTTTTTAATTGAATTGATTGATTTTGTTTTGTAATTTTTAAATGTGAGTTTGTTATTATTTTTTTGTTATATAATTAGCATTTTCATCTAATTTTTCAATAAAAAAAAGCTATATTATTTTTTAATTTTAATTAAATAGTAGGGGCAGGGCGGGACGGGAAAAATCCGACCCCCAACGAGAGCAGGGATGATGATGGATTTTAAAACCCGACGGGAATCGGAGGCAGGATTGGGGAGCGATTTTTAAGTTAGGGGTGGGGACAAAGAATGCAATATCTGATCCTACCCCGCCCCATTGTTATGCCTAGTCATTAGGTACTTTTTCCTGTTATTCAGGGTGCATTTTAACACGGGTAAGTTTAAAATTGGTTCATGATGAACCATTCCTGTGAAAAAAATACATAATGGCAAAAAGTTTCTATTGTGTAGCAAAGGGTGTGAAAAAATATTATACAATGAAACTTATTTCTGTTGTATATAGGCACCCAAATACACAATGAAAATAAGTTTTCATTGTATAAGTGGTAGACATATACAATGAAAACTAGTTTCCGTTGTGAGGGGTATTTACATGTTATAAAAAAAATACAATTGAGGTTGTTTAAATAGCAACTAGAGGGAAGCCTATAGCAAAGCCCTAGAAATTTTGTTGTACTTCAGCCCAAGACGACTTAGAGCCTATCTAAGAGCTGAGTCGAAGCCCAAATATCTCAGTCTTATATAGACAAAAACAAAAGTCCGGAGTACATATTAAAGAGAGACTATTTTTAAATGTTTATTTATTTTAAAAATCTCTCTCAAAGTTTTAAAAAAATATATTATTTTTTATAAAGTTTACTGAAAATTATGCTAGCAAGTTGTTGACAATCTCAAACATCCAATCATTTTTCATTTTTCTATTTTTTATTATTAAAAGAAAATAAGTTTACCTTTGTATTATAAATTTAAGTCTTTATCTTCAGTTATAAAATGAGAACGACATATGAGAATGAAAGTAAGTATAAACTTTATACTGATTTTCATTCTCATGTAACCATGTAGTATTTTTATTTTACGGATTATTACATCAAATTGAATTAATATATTTTTCTTAATTAATTATCCAATAAAATTATATTTGAAGAAAAACAAAACATATGTAAAATTTAACAATTTGATTGATAATTTGTTTTACATAAAAATGAGTAAATATGTAATTTTTTTTATAATTTGACATTTAATATTAATTGATCTTATTCCCTAAAAAAATATGTAATCTTATGATTTAATTAATTAATACTTTACTACAATTATATAATAAAAAATATATTTTCCCTCCCTCCCATGCTTAATTTACATTTGTATTACGTATTTTCCCAAATTCAAATCCAAATCTCCTTAATAAAATTGGTAGAGGTCAGCTTACTGTGTCAACATCTTAGAACAGAACCTATAGTCAGTAATCCGGAACCTGGAATTAGAACATTTGCAGTTAGGCGACAAAATTAGGTCAGCGGTGAACTTAGGAACATTCACTAAGAAAACTTCTATGATGTTAAAGGCCATGATTGCAGTAGAATGTTCAGTACGTGGCCCTTCCACTCAGTATACAGAAATTTTTAGTAATATGTTAAAGAGAGAACAAAAGAAAGGAAAGCATGATCAAAGAAGACTCATGGTGTTTCCCCATCTCAAGTATTCGCTATGATGGGAACCCGGGCATGCATTCGTGCATCAAAAGCCATTTATTACTGTTGCTGCCTTGCTGGTGTTTATGCATACATGGGTCCCATATCTACGAGAGAAAGGAAGAGAATACGACAATTCAAACATTTTTTTTCATGTCTGTACTATTTCTTTTAAAGAAGATAAATTTATTTTAAAAGAAGATATTTATAATATAGTAAGATTAACTCTTTTAGTGCACATTTTTTTATATATAAAATTCAAATTTGTTATGAGGTGAACTACGAGTGGTAAAATGAAGGAAAAACTTCACAAGGGTTTCTCATGGCTTGCCATCAATGGTGAATGGTGGATATGCTTTTATGCTTCGAGGTACACAATAGGAGGTGCGTACTTATAGGAACTTCCATATATAATAGGCTTGGGTTGCCTCCCATGTAACCCTTACTTTTCAACTACTAATAGGCTAACTTGACTAAGAATTTAAAAAATCAATAAATTATATAAATTAGACAACAAAAATAAAACGTAAAATAAACTACAAAAAATATTAAAGTATCACCTAAAAGAATGAATGATAAAGTTAATTGACATTTAAATTTAATTTTTAGAGTTAATCAAATTTATGCATACCTGTACCCAAAAAAAAATGCATAAATAATTGAGTGATTAAGAAAAGAAAAGTTCTAACCTTTTTAATTATAAAATTTTAAAAACACAACCGGACGGGTGTTATCTAACTTGAATCGTGGATTATAGAAATGAAAAATAAGTGAAAGTGTGAAACCAATTAAATGGGTTATAAACTTTAAACGGCAATTTATTCTATAAAAACAGACGAATTATACAAGTCAATTTGAGGATTTAAAGTTTTGCATTACCATTCCTACTCCCGTATATCTCATTCTCTCGGGATTCAATATTTATAATAGGAAAAAAAAGTTAAGTTTCCTTATCACAGTTACGGCATATTTAAGTCATAGAAGAATTTTATAATGGTGCAATAATAAGAAATTCAACATCATTTTGAAATAAGAGTGAACATGGACGTGATTCCAGCTACTCCACCGTTCGTATGATCTAAGTTTGAGGATTGACCCACCAATCATGCACCACCCACCACGTCTTGGACTAATCAAAAGATGGAACTCATAATAAAATATGAAAAATAATTGACCAAAGACAATAATGATCAAATAAATGTTAGTATCGTATAATTATTATTAAGTCCAAAAATTCGTTGGTATGTTCTGGATAAGAGTTGATCATTTCTTGATGAACATTTTTTCCTGCTCTTATGTTTTTCATAGTTATATATTGAAAATCCTTAAACGTACGCCATTTCTATAATAATAATAAGCGACACTATAAGAATTGGTACATTGTCAAGGTTTCATTCACCAACTCCTTTTACTTGCTACAGAGACAGGGAAACAAGACAGAGCAGTACAGATTACTACCAATGGCTACCAAGGTTTACATTGTGTAAGACATTCAAACTTTCCTCTTTTTTTGTGTCCTACTTTGATGGTTAAGTCTTAATCACTTTACTGTTGAATTTGTATAGTTCATCGATTTATAAATCCTCGTATCCTGGGTCTGCTTTATTTTCTCCATATATAATTAAGGATTCATTGATGGAATGCTTTTTTATTCTTAATCTCTTATAATTGTATTGAGTATTTGTAGATTGATGAATTTGGAAGGAAGGGGTGGTGAGTCTTCAGTAGTAGTGGCTTTAAGTTTTAGACTTTTCGTACCGTATGTGTCTTACTCATGAAGAATTTTCACCACGGAAAGTCAACTATGAATGTATTTGTTTATCTCGTCACTTCCTTATGGTATTTGAAGGAATCAAGGTTTTCGTATTGATGTAGAATAGCTCCCATTATCTCATGCTGTTTTGTCGTTTATTCCTTGAAATTTTGAGACTCTGCTCTGTCACCAAACCAGAATAGGAACCTGTTACTTCTTTGCAGTTGAACTTGTGTGGAATCTAGGGGAACCAAATTAAATACTAACAAAGTAAATTTGCATAATCCTGAAATCAAATCTGTTTGGAAGAGAGAAGGAATCAATAGCTTTTCAGTTCTTACTATTGCAGCCAAGGAGGAGAAATGTTTGCATAGTTATGTTATGTTGTTATTTCTTTATCCTGTTCTCTCCCTTTTATGTTTTTGGAAAATAGAGGGAGGAAATTGGGAGTAGATAAGAAGCCTTTTGTCCTTTCTTTGAATAAACAAAATGCTTGCAGTAGAAATGTTTAGAACTTAAAATTCTTGAACTGTATATTCATTATAAATTGATTTAACGCTACCTTCAGTTATCATATGACTTTAAAAATAAAAAATAAAAACAAAGTTTTGACTTTTGAAGTTCCGGGAGAAGAGGGGTTTGACAAAGGCAATTGGTGAATTCCATCCTACATTTTCCCAAAATGAATAGGGCCAAGGGCAATAGTCATGAATGTTGGTGCTCCCTTTGACTAGTAGAGAGTTTCTAAGCTACTAGCTCCATCAGTTTCTAATAAACTTTTATATTGATCAATATCATAAGACCAATAATAGTATATCATATCCTGCTCATGAAGTTAAATGTCTACTGTATTTCTCTATGGTTAATCTGATTGGAAGTTGCATCGCATGTTTAGTTATTATTCTACGTATGGACATGTTGAGAAGCTAGCTAGAGAGATAGAAAAAGGGGCTGCTTCTGTGGAGGGAGTGGAAGCAAAATTGTGGCAGGTTTGTAAACTCTTTTCATTTTCATTCAAACAATAAGTGCTCAGTAATTCAACCTCTTTTAGCAGCGCATAAGTGATGATATTAATGAAACTTTTAATTTGGTAGAATTATTGATGTGTGGAGGAATTGACAACATTTTTCAATCTTGAGGACATGACATGTCACCAAAGTATTCAAAAATTCATAGTAATTTCTTTAAAATGATTTAGCCATGCCATACACCCTTCATATAATTCAGAAGAAATAAGGAATTTCCTTTCTGCACTTAAACAGGTACCTGAAACATTGCCTGAAGAAGTCCTTGCTAAGTTGGGAGCACCTCCAAAGAGTGATGTTCCAATTATTACTCCCAATGAGCTTACTGAGGCTGATGGCTTTTTGTTTGGTTTTCCCACAAGATTTGGATCTATGGCCGCTCAATTTAAAGCATTTTTTGATGCAACTGGAGGCCTTTGGCGTACACAGGCACTAGCAGGAAAGGCTGCAGGGTTCTTCTATAGCACTAGTTCTCAAGGAGGCGGCCAAGAAACTACCCCGTGAGTCACTGAATTCTTCATTAATGTTTATTTTGTATCCACTCAACATGGCATCTAAAACTAACCTTAGCCAGTGTTTGTTTTTGATTAAACAGGTTGACATCTATTACTCAGCTTGTTCACCATGGGTTGATCTTTGTCCCCATTGGATACACATTTGGCGGTGGCATGTTTGAGTTGGAGAATGTGAAAGGTGGCTCCCCATATGGTGCAGGAACTTATGCTGGGGATGGCTCAAGGCAGCCTAGTGAATTAGAATTGGCTCAAGCTTTCCATCAGGGAAAGTACTTTGCGGGCATTGCAAAGAAGCTCAAGGGATCTCAATGATTTTTATCCTCCATATATCTACCACACCATATTCTGTGTCAAACAAAATGAAATGTTAGAAGCAAAAAAAAAAAAAAAAAAAAAAGTGTGAGAGAATAAAGTAATACTTCATATATCTTCAATACAATTGTTGTCACCACTTGTCATCGTGGTATCCTGTAATGCAGTTTTTATTGTCAATAACAAGAATTTGGTAATTAATACTGGAAACTCAGTGCTAATAAAATTTATCACTATCAGCCATCTAACTAATGTGCGCTTTGTGTTAAATTGATCACTATCTGGTCACCGATTTGAATTTATAGATAGATACTGTTTAGTACTTTTGTATATTATATAGTTAAAGAGGAGAATACGTACAGGATATAAGGGGTACCATCCCTTACAAGTTTGTTGCTGCATAAAAACATGTATGCCTCTACAACAGAATCTGCTATCGCAAAATATATCCTCATTCTCCATAAAACACTAAAACTATTAATGTAAGCTATATATTCCCGTACCAGTTAATTCCCACCTATCTATGTACCCAACACATCTATAGTATAGCATGTGTTTTACAAAAAATCTCCCCATCAACCTAGCATTAACAAAATCTCCTCCACGGTTTTATTTCTGTCAAGACTACCTCCTCTAAAAATACATGCACCTAGCTTGTGTTATTTGCTTTGATCCCACAATAAGACTATGTTGCTAGAAATGAGCTTGTGGATTTTCTGGTAGCACTGTCGCGAGTTGCAGCCATCAATAACAATCAAACCACATTTGTGTCACCTTAGAGCAAGAAAAAAGAACATGAGCCACTGTTTAGGCTTCTTGTTGTTGACAAATAAGGACACAACCAATTATTGCTATGCAACTGAATGTTTCTTTTCTTGAGATTATAGTTTGCAACCTGTCTATACATTACATAGTCTCCTTATGAAGATGACAATGTTTTTGAGGAATAAGCAATTTCCACATTACAGAAAAAAGGTGACAGCTTTGATGAGTATCCAGCTGTAAGCTGTATAAAGCCTTATATATATGCCCAGTTAACCGAGTAATCTTCAGAGCTTTCTATTTGTCTTCCCTGACTAACTTTGGCTAGACATTCCTCGGCATATGATTCATAATTTCAACCAAATCTTCTTCCCACTGAAATCTTGTCCTCCTCCACTTAAATTCCCAAATCCAATCCTCACCAACTCATTTTTCCCACTTTTCCAATTACCTCATTCTGCTGCTCTGATATCATGTTTTGCAAAGCTCTCTTCATGTAACCAATTGTCTTGCCTAAATCTTATATGACTTTCCACTCCTAAATCCCATGTTACCATTTAATGACTATTAATTTTATAATTTTTCATAAATTTTAATCAACAGTAAAATGTTTGTTAGAGTTTAGAGATCAAGTGTGCTGCTAGCATTCCTTATTTTCTTATACCCAATCCCATTATTTAACGATAAAAAACACAACTATCAACTAACAAAATTGTTGTATATACAAATACAAGGACTTTTTCCAAATAACGTAAAATGTTTTGAATAAATAATTTTGTAAATAAATTTAATTTTTATTTCATAGTAGTACCAAAATATTATTTTAATGATGATAAAAATTCTATTTAAACACTTATTAAATTTTTATATTTTTTAAATAGTTAATACCTATATACATTACATGGGATGATGGGATGAGATATAAATATATTATTTTAAAATTAAATTATATTTTATAACGTATTATTTTTTTCTATATATTAAAAATAAAGAAGAAAAAACAAACATTAGAGGATAGGACACTAGTTCAAGAGTAAAAAACAGATTTTTTTATCCACAAAGAGTGTTATAATGGTGCAATAGTATACGAAATTATAAATCATTGTGAAATTAATGGGGAACATGGACGTGATTTCTGCTACATACCGTTTGTATGACGTAAGTTGGAGGATTGACCATTTGACCCTCCAATTATGCATCAGCCACCATCGTTTTGGACAGTTGGGCTAATCAAAAGTGAAACTCATAATAATAATTGACTCTTAATTTTTTTTTTTGACAAAAGACAATAATGATTAAATAAATAAGTTACTGCATAATTATTTTCTTAAAAGAAATTATTGCATAATTACTAAGTAGAAAAATTCCTACGTATGTTCTTGATGAAACATTTTTTCTCTTTTTTTTCCTGTTCTTTTATTTTTCATAATTTCTGTATGAAAAATCCTTAAAAGCCATATTTTTTAACATAATTCATTAAAATTGGCCAACAAAGGATCAAAGATGAAAAAAAACGTATCCAAAAGGTTTGGCGGCCGAGCAGTAAACAACAAAAAACCTATGATAGTAAATGTAATTTTGGGAACAATACGATTAAATAGCACTCTTAGAATAATAATAAAGTTATCACATAATTGAGGGAGGCAAGGCCGGCCTAGCCATAAGGCGGCTTAACCATGAGGCGGTCTAAATTTTTGTTTTAACCCTCTCAACAAAAAAATTTTTAGCATAATTTCTATTTTTTATTTTTAATGGAGTGACAATTCAAGTGTGATTTTTCCAACTCAAAAAGATTTGAATTATAAAAAATATTATTATTACTATTTTATATAAGCAAAGTTTGCAACGGAAGTACCAAGTGCATGTAACAACCCCAACTAAATCACTAAAAAAATATTATCATTAACTTTAAAAAAATCTCAACGCTTTTTAAATCTAAAAATATGGTGAAAGGTGACACTATAAGTATAGGTACCTTGTCAAGTGTCATTCACTAACACCTTTTGGTTTCCACGGATATTTGGAGACAACACAGGGCAATACAAGTTACTAATAATGGTTACCAAGGTTTACATTGTGTAAGACATTCTCCTGTCTCCTCCATCTTGTCTTACTTTGATAACGTACTGTAATACGTACATTCTATTCTCGTCGCGTTATATGCTTTTCTCCTTAATAATGTCAAAATGAATTCCAACTTAGGAGTCAATACAGTCTAACTCAATCACAGATTAAACAGAGGTTGAAAAATGTAGGCTCATTTTTTGGTTGATTTTGCTCGGCTCATTTAATACGTGCGTGGATTGAGGTGAACCAACATGTGTTAACTCATTTTTAAATAAAAAAATTAAATGTATCTTTTGAGTTCAAATTTTCATTTTATTTTTTAATTCTCTATAAGTTTGTTGTTATGAATTAGTGTATTGTTGGACTTATTATATTCATGGTGTCTTTTCATTTTTCTGTTTTTTTATAAATATGGTGAATTTGTTTGTGAGTCAACTTATTTAATTCAACAACCTGTGATGGGTTGAGCTAGATTATGTATTTTTTGCTTTCCAAAAAAGTAATTCAAGTTAAATTCGAAACCTCTAATAAATTCACTTCACTATTGTAGAATTTGTCAATTTGTAAATTCATATATTCTATCTATTTTATTCATATGTAATTAATTTTGAATTATTATATTGTTCATGTGAAATATCTATTAATTTTATTTATGAATATATTTTTTATAGAAAATCTAATTAATAATCTTTTGATTTTCTCTTTCAATCACATTTTTTATCTATAAGTAAATCTAATTCCCCTCATATCCCGCACTAAAAATGTTTATTTTTGGACTGTATATCATATCACATAAAATATAAAATAAAAAGATATAGAAGCTAGGGGAAAGAGTATTGACTTTAATTTTTGGGGACAAGAGGGTTTCCCAAGGGCAATTAATTGGTGAATTCCAGCCTGCAATATTATTTTAAAAAAAGACTAGTAGAGAGTTTCTAAGCTAGCTCCATCAGTTAATTCTAACAAACTTTTATATTGATCAGTATCATAAGACCAATAGTATATCATATCCTGTTCATGAAGTTATAGCTAACGTCTACTATTTCTCTATGGTTAAAATCTGATTGGAATTTGCATCACATATATGTTTAGTTATTATTCTACGTATGGACACATTGAGAAGCTAGCTAGAGAGATAGAAAAAGGTGCTGCTTCCGTGGAGGGAGTAGAAGCAAAACTGTGGCAGGCACCTGAAACACTGTCTGAAGAAGTCCTTGTGAAGAAGGGAGCACCACCAAAGAGTGATGATGTTCCTATTATTAAACCCCGTGAGCTTGTCGATGCCGATGGCTTTCTGTTCGGTTTTCCGACAACATTTGGATCCATGGCTTCTCAATTCAAAGCATTTTTAGAAGGCACTATAGGGCTATGGCATACACAGGCACTAGCAGGAAAACCTGCAGGGTTCTTCTCTAGCACTGCTTCTCAAGGAGGTGGACAAGAAGAGACCCCGTTGACCTCTGTCACTCAGCTTGTTCACCATGGAATGATATTTGTTCCGGTTGGATACACATTTGGAGATGGCATGTATGAGATGAAGCAGGTGAAAGGTGGGTCCCCTTATGGCTCAGGAACTGTTGTTGGGGATGGCTCAACCTCAAGGCAACCTACTGACTTGGAATTGGCTCAAGCTTTTCATCAGGGTAAATACTTTGCAGCCATTGCAAAAAAGCTCAAGGGATAGATAAGATACATCTCATTCATCTATCTCCCACCCTAGACTCTGTCTCCAGTTACCCTATTATTAATATCAAACCAAAATAAGGTCATGTTAGTAGCAAAAATAAAAGTACGCACGTGTGAGATTATGAATTAATGCTTCATCTTCAATACAATTGTTGTCACTTAATTGTCAAAATATATGTATCCTGTAATGCAGTGTTTGTTGTCAATAACAATAATTTGGTGATTAATATATACTGGAAGCTAGCTCGGTGCTAATCATGCTTATCAAACTAATGCGCTTCTTGATAATTAAAGTGATTATCTAGATATATAATTTGGCAATAAATTCCCGTCTCAGTCATATTGTTATTAATTATTTGGTAAAATAAATAGTTACAAATTTTGATAGGCTTAGTATCAAAGTCAACTTTAGGTTTTGTTCTGAAGGTAAAATCTCAGTAACATTTGAACCAAGATATTCATATAACAAGGACCACAATGATTTGGCCTTCAGCCTCATCCTCGATCATTAGATATCTTGAAAATGTTATAACTCAGTTTGGATCGATAATCTTCTCGACTAATCGAGAAGATACTCTTGTTAAAGTATGCAGGCAACCACACATCCCAACACCACCGTGCGAACTCCTTGTCACTGTCATGCTCCACCTCCAAAATCGTCATTGCGGTTCCGAACAGGTTTAAAAATATGTTGAGTGGATGTTGTTTCAAGTCATCTTTGATGTTTCACCGCATATACACCATGTGTAACATGCTTCACAATAGAAATTATATAAATTTTAATATTGAACAATTTTTTAGGCCTAAAGCAAGAGCATAGGACGCCTTATACTTGGGTCGGTCTTGTATACTAGATTTTGATAAATTTCTATAAAACAAAAAAAAAAAAAAACGAGTCAAACTTAACTAGGATCAAATTAAAAAAAGTAAGGACCCAGAAAAACTATATATTCATCGGCAGGAATTAAAAGAGATAAAAGATGAACTCATCATGGTGAGTTTGTCTCTTTCCACCCATCTCTTAAACTTTTTATATCCGATTTTATAATCCTATTCTCATATCATATCTTCTTATAACCATAAACTTCAAAAGAAGAGATGTTATAAAATATGCAAACTCTATTTCATATATTTGTTTTTTATTTGTAAAAATCGAAAACAAATTCCAAAAATTTATAATAATTTACGCATCATACTAAATCAATTAAGTTAGATTCTGGATATTTCATATTTTTATTTAAACAAAGATGTAGTATTATACTGGAAAAAGAAGAAATAAAAAAGAGAGAAAAGAAAAAGAAAATAAAGAAATGCAGTATACTAAAGAAGGCAACATTAGAAATAATTAGAAATAATATATCTCTTTTTTGGAAAGAATATCCTGTTCAAGACGGCATCTGTCCTACTCTGATATTTTTAATTTGTTAACTATATATATATTAAGGGAGTGTCACATTGAATTGTTCTCTATTGTTTCTTCCCACTTATGTTATAACTTTATTCTCACCAGTTTTTCATAATTTTATACATATAACTTTAATTTGGATCCTTAAAAAAATATTTAATGTGGAATGTACTTATGATATGATAGGATACGCTTTAATAAAATATTTATAAGGGGAGAAAAAGAAGGGAGAATTATTGGCTTTATGGTGATGATACAAAGTAATTAGATTAGACAATTCTGAAAAAAGTTAAAGTTCATGAGTAGCTATCAGATGTTACACAACTTTGACATTTTCTTTTAGCTAATAATTAACTCATATTTATTTCAATGATATCTTATGATCATTGCATGTGATATATAATTTTTTAAAATAAGTCAATAATTGGATTCTATAATATGTTTTTTTAAAGTAAGGATTCTATATATATAACATATGTTTGGATGAAGGAGTTTAAAGAAAAAGGAAAAGGACGATTAATTATATTTTTTATTTGAAGAAGCAAAATAGGAATTTTATTATTGAAAACCAACTGAACTAGCACAAGATGTACCAGGTTGGTGCATAGCAATACATATAAAATCAGAATACACTAAACATGCATATAATTACTACATTTGCCTCACCCCAACTCATAAATACCGAACCAGAACGATTTTTTTTACAAAAAATCACAACCCCCTCATCGATCAAAACAGATGCTAATTTGATGATCTAATCAGTCCTCAGATAATGTCCTCAAAGCAGCCGGGTAAAAAGATCCCTTGGATTAATCAGAAAACCAGATTTCCATGACAACAGCTTCGCATGAGAGAATTTTCCTCTGAACTGCAAATCATATATTTTTGTTTTAAAAAGGATGATTAGAAGGTTACATGATCGTATATCATTTTATTAATCCTTCCATTTTAACCCTCGTTCGCCCAGTGGATTCCCTATCCCACACTGTTAATTTTTATTAATTGACGTGGCACTAATTTGTTGGAGGGATGAAGTATGGATGATTTTCATTAATATGAAATGCACCTTCTAAAAAATATGTATTAAAAATTTATGAAGGAGTGAGGAGAGTGAGAGCTTCACTCTTTAAACTACATATCTGTATTGTATTCTTGTGAATTGTTAAATAACTTTTGGAGTAAGAATTAATTTTTGAGAGAACTAAATATAAATAATTAAAAGGAGCAAAATAAAAACCCGTGAACTTGTAAACGAATAAAGAAAACACATGTACACTTAAATATAAAATCGAATAAGTGTAACTAATTAATTCTTTGTATCAAGGACTAAATACCTTGCAGAATACTGTGTGCATGTGTTAGGCTTCATCATGTTTAAGCCCATGCATGCATGGAGTTTTGGGCCAAACAGTCATACCTACACTAAGCAGTTCCCACGAGTCTGTCTAGCTCGAGTTGCCAGCCCAAACCCAATATATTTCTCACTTTACTTTTAACCCCATGTTTGGCATATCATCATATTCCTAGCTAATTATTATTCTTATAATTTGGGATCAATAATCAGTGACA
Organism: Glycine latifolia; assembly: GCA_013407115.1. Lineage (NCBI taxonomy): Eukaryota > Viridiplantae > Streptophyta > Magnoliopsida > Fabales > Fabaceae > Glycine > Glycine latifolia. The sequence goes on along the minus strand of CM023953.1, from coordinate 21,539,307 downwards.
GCGTAACATGATGCTTAAGTCAGAATCTGTACTTATTATTGCACCGTAAAATCATTGTGTCCTTTTCAAATGAGAACATTTCATTTAGGTCAAGCTAGCATGCTGTTGTGTTGACAATACTAAACGGGGCAAAAAGTTTAATTTTCAAGGGAGAGCTATGGAAGAATCTGGCATGCATTTAAGCGATATTTTGATGTGTGGATGAAGGGATTGCAAAATCAGAAAAGAAGGAATAAAAACTTACGTTACAAGATTGAAAAACAGACTTATTGATTAGCCAAAACAACAAAAGAAGAAAGATGTGTGAGGAGTCATTAATAATACGCATGCTTTATTAATATTGCAATGATTCTTCGTGTCTTTTTTTCTTTATTTACTACTTTATGAAATTCCTTTATGTAACTTCTTTTATGTTAAGTAACCACACCTTTATAAAGAAACAACCAAGATTTGATATATCCACAGAGTACTCAAGACAAAGGGTGGATATATATGATCCCGAGATGCTTCAATGTAACGGTATGGTGCAATATTTATCGTTCGATCGTCAACTCATAAAGTCGTAAATAAAAATGATAAGCCTCTGCCAAGAGATACTGGCCATTACATTTTTAATTACTAAGGTGGTACTTTTTCATGATTAGTCACTTCTCATACACCCATTCTTCAGCTTTAAGCTTATTCCTCTTCTCATTATTTAAATTCTTATTTGCTATATCCTTGGTCCACCGTTATTATATCAAGTCTGCATATATATCAGCTTTTATTTATACATGGTTAATCTATCTTCTCCCTATTTTAACTCATTCACCTTTCACTCGATCACTGTTTTCTCGTACGTTATTAATTATAAATCAATAAAAAAAACATGTGTGAAATTGTTAAGTATTATCAAAATTCTCAAATAATGATTTATCTGATATTCCCCTGTAACAAAATGTCATAGTAGTATATAATTCATTTCATGTATTACATCTTAAATGTATCACACGTGTTTCATGCTTCTAAAATTAATGTTTTTCACCATGTGTTACGTACATATTTATTTATTTTTAATTTACAATAGTATTATTCAATATTGTTCTTAAATAATAATATTACATTCATGCAACATGAGATATATTTGTTTCTGTAGTTAGTTGTATCATCTTTTTCTATTTCATCTTCGTCCTTTATTTACTACACTTTAACCAAATATTTACAGTTGTAACTATATTATACGATGATACAAACTTTACATAAATTTATATTAATGTATAAACTATATAAACAATTTTTTATTCAACTGAGATGGAAATTGTATTAAAACTAATTTATTTTTAAATCAAAATGGTGGATATTTACATCGCAAGGAATGAATAATGTTACATCTCAAGTAATTTTAATTTTTTAATTACCGCTACAACCTGAAAATATTAAAAAAACATATATTCATTTTTAAAATCACAAGATAAATATTTAAAATGCAAGTGAATGAAAAATTTATAGGAAAATGTTATAGATTGTAACATAAAAAGGTGAAATTAAACTTTATATATGTAAAACTATATAAATATCTAACTTATAAAAGTAAATTTTTACATCACAGAAGGATAAAAATTTGCATGAAAACGTTATTTTTTGTTTTGAAAAGGGGTAATTATTTGTCATGTGTGAATAAAAAACTTTGCATAAAAAAATAATATGTTTTTAATCGGTAAAAGTTAATGGAAAGTACAAGAAATACTTTTGTTCATATACAATACAAGTACAAAGTTTAGAAAAAAATACAGAGTCACAAACTCTTGTTGAATATTGTTGTTCATACATATTAATATCTAAATTGCTGTTATGTGAAAATTCTGCATGAGATGATTAATATCTAAACAGTGCTGTGAATATTGTTGTTCATACGTATTATAAAGTATTTGTTAATTTTGTTGATAAATTATTTTATAGAAACCTGAATTACCTCTAATGAGATCTCTACTTCTAATTATTTTTTTTTTCATATATAAACTTAATTTCAATCAGATCAACAACTTGTTAATTAATTGTACTTATATGATATATAACATCTAATGCGTACGTTGAGAGTAAAAATCACGTCAAAATATACACAATATGCAAAAAGTTATTCCTTTTAGCTTCATATATATATATGTAAGTTATTGTGTAGAATATAAGTTAAACTTTGTAAACTTATATTGATCTTTAATATAAATTTTTATAACAATTAAGTAAAATTTAAATTTTAATAAAAAAACATTTAAAAGTTGTATCTAAATTATATTTTTCAATAAAAATATGAAATATGAGTTTAATAGTCATACACTAATTATTTAAAACATTTTTATATTATCATCCAATTACAATTCTTAAATTAATTATCATAAAAGTCAATAAATTTATTATATATATATATTATAAATTGTATTAAATGATGGTATAAAATATTTTATTCTGTTCATGAAAAATCATTTTTCTGAATTATAATTTTTTGGTAAAACAAACCAACTATGATTTAAGACAACACTAATATTGATAAACAAAAATATAACTGAAAGTCAGTTTTCTAACAAAAAATTATAATTGATGTAATAATAAAAACTAACAATATTAAGGATTAATATTTATCGATAAAAAAATTAATGTAATAACTAAATTCATTATATTATTGTAATAAAAAAAATTACAGTATCATATTACCTTGTAATCTGAATATATATTTCTATATACAAAAGCTTTGTGATTGGGAAGATAAGAATTTATAAGGATGGAGCATAATGATTCATTGCCAAAGACAATGATTTGATGCGTGCTAGCTTGAAAAGCCATTGCCGCGTGCCCTCGTGTATAATTTATTTATAAACACACTAATTGGATGAGTAAACAAAAAGAGATGGATAACCCTAAAACGGGGAAGTGGCAAGTAATCCACTATATAACCACTAGCCCGTTTTAATCCAATAAACAAATAAAAAAGATTAAATTAACCTAAAAAAATGAACATTAATTGAACGGTACAATATAATCCGCTTTATTTTGCTTATTTTTTGTTTTTCATATAAATAATAAAAAATTAAAGTTGGTGTAAAATCCCTTTAATGATTCAAAATATATACTACAATAATACATCGATTATAGCAGGAACAAAAGGCGTTTTAGCTAGCTAGCCCTATCTGCTAAATTCAGGCATATAATACTGACTCTCTAACCACAGCAGCTAGCAACAAAAACTCTATAATCTAATATGTCAAATGCCTCTGAATTTAGCACTTGTTCCTGCCCCTCATCGATGTTAATAATAAAAACACTAAAACTTCTTAAAGCACCTATAGCTAATTAATCTATTATTCTCTTCCAGTAGTCACTAATCATTTACTAGCGTACATCATTCTGCTTTACGTGTCCTCTTTGAAGAGTCGCTTCCTTTTCTTTCCTTTTTTTTTTTTTTTTTCTCTTTTGTTCTCTTCAGCTTTAATTTTCTCTTTAGCAGTCGTGTCTTCTTCTTCTTCTTCTTCCTTTTAGTTTATATATAAATATATAGTTATTATGGTCACGAGTCCTCCACTTGTCTCTACCTGCCAATGAGTGCGCCTCCAAATGTAGACGTCCAGAAATCAACAGTGATCTCATTAGCCACTGGGAATGTGCTTGAAATCGGCACCAAACACAGCCCTCGGTTTCTCAAATCTTGTTTTGCCCCTTCTGAGTCCTTCAGATTATCACAATCCTTCAAACACACACAAATATACAAATATTTTAAAATTCAATTCACAATAGAAATCTCTATATTAATTATATATTCCCTACAGTCAAGTTATTGTTAGGACATTCACTACATTTAATGTAGTGTAACATAAACTGTTGGACGGATGAGCATATATAGAATTTTCAAACGGTTTATGTTGCAACATATATATAATTCACTGCGGTGATTTTGACAGCTGCAATGAATTAATCAAGATGCCTAGTGCATATGTGTATAACTCGAGTCTTCAGACATAAATATTATGGAGTACCTGCTGGTGTTGAATGGGAGCTCCGCTGTTTTTCATATATGGAGTGCTCAAAACCTGAAATTCAGAAACAAAAGTTATATTTAAACACATAAGAAAACCCTTGTCGTTTAACTTTTTCTTTTTGTAGAATATAAAAATTATAGCTAGGGTTTTCTTTAAAACAAAGTTAGAACTTAGAACAATGGAAACATACACTGACTTGGTCATGGAGGAACTTGATGTACTCGATGGCTTCGTGAAGAACGGATGCTGTATCCGTCTATTAAAATCAACAAGAATATAGTAATATCTGGTGAGTTTTCAATTTACCCTTCAAAGTCTAAAAATGTAAAGGTTTAAATTCTACCATATCATTGTCAAAGCTGCCCTGAAGGGAAAAAAAATAAAGTGAAAGAAAGAACATACAAAAAAATTTACCTTTCCGAAAGGTGAAACCAATTGCTGAAGAGCAGTGATGCGGTCCCCCAGCTTTTCTTTCCTAACCTGTCCATATATCCATATCAACATGATCAAATCTAAAGAGTTATTATTATAAATGAAAGTTAACCAGTCTCGCGTATATATACATATATATATATATATATATATATATATATATATATAGTAAAAAAAGCTTTGATAATGGAAAATAAAATATATTACTACAGTACCTTAAAAGTTGGTAATGGAGATGGAGTCTCAATTCTTTGCCTCTTAAATGCAGGCTCAGGAGAATTTTTCTTCGCTGCGTCTGGTGATTCTTCTCTCTTGAGCTGAAGTAGTTAAACCAAATTATTACCTTTAATCCACAAAAAACCCTAGCTAGCTAGCCAGCCATGGATTATTTATAAACTTGGAAACCATTAATTAATTAATTTAATTACCTTGTTTAATAGAGTATTGGGGCAGTTGGGTTTCTCTTCAAATTTTGGCGTTTGATATTGCGCTTGTGATGAAGCAAAAACACCTGCTCTTATGTCATTAAGTGCTTCGGCTGAAGAATTCCAGAAAGGAGTGTTGTTGGAAAAGTGCAATCCACTGAGCTGTTGCTTTGGCATTGAGGGTTTGGGAAGGGAAGAAACTGTGGACCAAGTTGGTGACAGTTCATTGGAACATGTCCCATAGTTTGCGGAAGATGATGAATAAGACATGGAGGGGTTGGTGAAAAGTGAGTTCTGGGATTGTGGTTGAGGTTCAGGCTCATATAAGCTTTGTCTTAATGTTGAAGGGTAACCATAGGAGGCTGAAACAACTGGGAAACCACCAGATAATGATCCAGTGCTTGTAACAACAGAATTCAGACTCTGCTGATCCAAGGAAAATTCTTGGTTTATTGGCTTGAAAGCATCAACGGTGGAAACTTGGCTGCCACCACCTATGCCTGTTTCTTCTTGAAGCACAGAATCAAAACCGCTCCCTCTGTGCAGAGAAAGAAGTTCACAAAAGATAAGGATATGCTTGATAAGATGAAGTTCCTTTTTCAAAAGAAACAATGAGAAAAATATGAAGAAAAAACAACTTTTTCTTCCTTGGTGGGAAGCTTTGGACCGTACTAATTAATAACAACACCATATATTTGTTTTGATATATATTCTGAAAATTAAACTTACAATAAAGATTGATTCCAATTCGATGAAGTTGAAGATGACATGCCAAAACCCATCATTTGTAAGGTGGAATCGATCAAGATGCTACCAGTTTCACTCTGCTGTGGCTTCTCAGCATCAAGAAAACTCAAGTTATTATCAGTCTCCAGCTCAGCACAAGACCCTGTTCCCTTCAAATCCACGAAATCAGTAGTACTTTGCCAAGTGCTGTAGTTTCCTGCATGATCAGCTGCTGCCACCGAACAAGTTGATGACATAAGAGGAAAGACACTTCTTGTTGGATTAATATTATTCCACCAACTTTCACCACAAATAGCAGCTTGAAACTCCTCAGCCATGGAAAGCAAGACTTCTTGATGCTAGCTATATATATGATTTATCTGCAGAATCTGTTTGTCCTTCAATTCTGAATTTCCTGATTTGTTTGTATCTTTGAGCTCTTGTTATAACACACAGTTACACACTTAGAAGCCTGTTGGGGATGTAAGAAAGGTTAGGGGGTTTGAGACATTTTATATATGGAACGGTTGGAAGAGTACGGCTAAGGGAATTTACTGGAACGCGGTTGACATTACATGGAGATGATTTGACAAATGAATGAAAGAGAAATTAATAGAGAATTTTGAATCCAATTCCAATTCTCTTTTCAAATATATTCAACTGGTATTTTTTTATATGATTATTTGTCCCGGACTTGTTTCTCTCTCTCTTACAATTCTAAAAAAAATATGCAATAAAATAACAGTATCTGATGAAGAATTATAATTAATACATGACTTTGTGTTCCTTATTTGTAAAGTTTGGTGATTATGTTGGGGACAGTGATGGTGTTGATCTACATGCCATGTCTTTGATGTATATAAGATCATATGGTTGAAATCACTTTGCTTCTAAATTGTGGTTTCCAAAATTCAATATTGAACTTTTTGAAAAGTCAAATGCAGTAAAAACAAAATACCATAAAATTGATCAAAAAATTAATAATTAATAATCCAATAATGTAACTAATTAAATATTTATCAATTATATAACGAAGTATCAATTTCCCCTACATTTTTTGTTCATAGATTGTTGATGTGGTAGTACACGATTATAATAATTCAAAAAGCTGTGCTCCCCGATAAACTTGAGGACCATTTATTGGTCCAAATGTCTATCATTGAAGACATTGTAGTACCACTACCAAGGTGAATAAAATAAACCCAGTAGATGAGGAAATGCACAAATATTTCAATTTTTAAATGAGCATTGGAAGGCCAAATCGCTGTGAGTAGGAGCGTGTGAGCGTGTGCATCACGCGGGTTAGTGAAACTAAAACACGACCATGTAACTAATACTTTACCTAACATAACTGTAGCAGGGATCAGATTCATATGTCAACAATGGCATTTTTCCCTTAGAAATTAGCTGAGATATACAATATTCCACACTGAATGAATACATATTTGGCATTAGGTAGTTAATACATATTAGTTTAGATACTTTCAACTACTGCAGAATACTTGTGTTTGATGTCAAATACTTGTTAAATGTAGCCCTGGAAGAAGAATGGATAAATCACGTATTTAAATCAATGTCAACCCCTAATCCTTGGCGTCGAGCTTTTGTTCTCTGTCTTTCAGATTAGATTGCGATATATACATAATCTCATCATTTTGACTAAGGTCTATAATTTGCGAAACATTTGTGTATATTTTATTTACACAATTTTATAAACCAAATAAAATAATAAGCGATATATATAATATCTCTTACTTAAATGTAACATGGCTATGTGACAAAAAAATGTATATAATTTTTAATCAGTGTAAAATAATAATTCATCAACTTTTAATTAATTTACCCACCAAAATTTGTTCACGATATATAGAAGTGGTGTGAGTCCATAAACTTTACGAACAATGTCAATTAAGGGTTTAAATATTAAAATGGTCGCTAATAAATAACATGTACACATCATTAATTAAGCGCATGCATAATTTCTAATTTATCAACACACAATCTAGCATGCAAAAAATCAAAATATATTACACCTATTGAGTTTTTCTTTTTACTAATAAACAACAAATACATACAGAATTTCTAAATAACCTGCACATAAATTGACTTTATATTTAAATTGATTTTTTTGTTCATATATTTAAATTGATTTAAATCAAATCATAATTTTTTTTGTTCTTTTTTCTTCCAAAAATTACTTAAAACGAATCATAATTCATAAACACCTATGAATCTCATAACTTCACCTGTGAAAAATATTGGTTAAAGACAAAACAAATGTAAATTAATTTAATCTACACAACTGATATAAACTAAATTTTATGAATAAATCGTCATATAATTGGATTGTTTAAATTTATTTGTTAAAAAGATATTTATTTATAAATAAAATATGCAATTTTTTATTTTTTGGTATGCTTGTTTAAATTATTTTTACTTAAAAAAACATAATTATTTTAAGAAATAAAATTTAATTATCTATTTCTTTAAAATTTACTTATTGTAAGAAAAAATAACTGGCCAAATTGGATACAATGGTGTACTAACATTCTCATGGTCGCTATAAAGAGGTCAATCAGCTAATAAGGCGCAATTAGATATATGGGCCCTGAATTCTTGGCATGTCCAACAAATAAACAAAATCTACATGAACAGATAACATGCAATAATATAACTTATACGTTAAGCATACTAATTATATATCTTACTAATTGATAATTCAGATATGCTATCATTTAAGTGGTTACGCCGGGGGAGGAAGAGCAAAGAGTTCTCTATTACAAATGGAGTAAATGATTTTGTATTTCGACTTCTATATTTACTTATTTGTATAAAACTGATTATGTATTGACTTTTAGGGGCTTTTGCCCAGCCCATTCAGAAGAGAAAAATGTTTTGACTTTCGAGTGTCTGGATCAAGATATATCACTATTAACCCTAAGCCAAAATATAGGTTATTTAAATATTATAATTAAATTGTATATTGACATCAAATACCAATTAATTAGTGCAAATGAAATCCAGTTTTGAGTAATTCTTTTTTTTACTGCGGTTTTAAGAAATTCTTAGCAACTATCATTATAAAACAAAATTGTCAACATAAAATTAAAAATATATTTGACAAGGACAAGAAAAAGAAATTAAAAAAAAAAGTCGGACTTGATCATGCGGATTCAGTAACAGAAGTTAGGTCAGATCCATAAGTTTCTGTTTCTTTTGAAATTGCGAGGAAATTGACATGTAAGAAACTTTGTCATTTTTCAAATACATGAAGTTTACTTTGACATAACCTAAGTATGCTTGTTTCATATGGTTTATAGCCCCACGGTGCAAGTATTCAACTTTAGAATTTTAATTTGTCAGCGAGTGGCTTGTGGAATTTATTGGTTTACTTTACGTACTAATCATGCAACATATTCGTGTTATATTATGTTATGGACCACTGCCTAATATTGAGTTCACAATTTTGGAGCTTGAAGGTTCAAACGTTTGGCAAACCATAGCTGGTATTTGGACACTGATATATTTTCTTTAAAATTTAAAATTTGACTAGACAACACACACTATATATTTAATTTACAGGTGCGAAATTATTTATACTTGTATAATTTTGTTTACAACAAATAAAAATAAGAAAAGAAAGATAAATGCGAGATTAAATAAGATTAGTGATGATAAAGTAAAATAGTATTGTAAAAAATATTATAAACAACTATTTCATAAATAATATATCTCTTTGTATATTTTGCACAAAACTAATAATTCATTAAAAAAATCATAAAGAGGGACATAAAAGAGTAAAACAATTACTATACTTTCAAGTTCCACAAGTATGTATTATGTATAGGTATTTTTTTTAAAAAAAATACTTAAAAGTGAACTAGAGCACTATGTTTAAAATTATTGTTGATGGTATTTGGTCGAGAATGAATGAATTCATTCTCAGTAATAAGTGGACAAATAATTTGGATCTAGTTCTAAGTGTTTGGAGTGATATATGTGGTATAAGTAGAAGAAAATTCACTCATATGATATTAGTATCAAATAATCCATGATAATAGTAACCATGATACTTTTGGAGGGTAGAAGAAGTCTTTGTAGGGTACTACGAAAATTAATATAATGTTTCTTACCTTATCTCGACAGCTCTTGCTGTTTGTGATATTATGATCTGTGAAATGATAAAGGTGATTTTTTGAAAAAGTGTTTTCAAAAAGACTTGGACATTATACTATTTTTGAAAATTGAGCTTTAAACCATTTTATTTTATATGAATATGGCCTGTCATTTAAGTTATAGAGCAATTATTGTTGAGATTGATTGTGTTTAAGTTGTCAAATTTGTGGAAGATCTCAGATATCATGAAGATTAATTTGTAGATCTTATCTCTAAGATTGTGAAGATCAAAGAAAAATTTATTTTCTATTTCATTGTTCATGGATTATTTTCAAACAAATAATATGCAAATTATTTTGTCAAAAATAATTTAACTATTGATTAGAATGTATGTTTCTATGACAATTATTTTATTGTAACTTTCATAAAAATAAATACAAATATTGACTCCTCTATTTTAAATAATATATAATTCTATTTTTGGTCTTGTGGTCCAAGCACTTCAGAAATAGAATCAGATGAGTAATCTTACTTTTTCAGTAAAAAAAAAATAATCTTACTTTTTTTTAAGAATAAGTAATCTTAATTAAAATATTGCCAAATAGTAATTGTGAATATCTCCCATACACATACACAGTGAGAATTCAAACCATAATAATGCTTTTTTATAGGAACTAATTCGTTGTACTATCCTGTCTTCAAAAAAAAATATTGTTATACTATAGTACTAGTACAGAAGTACTGGTTAACTTCCATCGATAGATTAATTAGACGTAGAACAGAATTATAAGATTGGGTCTGGACTGGTGGGATTAGAATTTGATGATTTAATTGGATTGGTTCAGCTTTTTAACTGGTTATATAGCTGATTTTGTTAAATTTGATTGAATTGATAATCACATCCAGATTGGATTAGTTTGATCTCGTAATTTTTTTTTAAAAATAGATTTTTTAAAATTTAAATTTGGAAATATATATAAATTTTTCTTATTCAAATAATTGTTAGTTATATACTTATATATATTTATAATTTTAAATTTTTAATATATAATATATATTAAATCAAATCAAATTAATTACTAATTCAATTGGATAATTTATTCACTAATTTACTACCTCTAGAATATTACACGGCTAATTACGGCCCAAAGTATTCTGCAAACGAGGAAAGATGACGTCATGCTTATGACCTGGTTTACCGTTTAAGGCGGCAAGAGTGAACAACGGACCCACCAAGCATGCGCGCGTGCAATAGGCAAGTGGGACCTCTTCTTACCACCAATGCACCATGAGTCAAAGGCTAAAGGTTTGACTCTTAAGTCTTCATACTTACCTAGTTACCCATTCATTTTTCTTTCGTTTGCATTCTATTTTTTTATTTACTAATTTGTCAGTAATTTAGAATAATTATTTTTCAGAAAAATTATTTATCATCACTAAAAATATAATTTTAATTTATGCATAAATCAATACTACACATAATATTTTATTAAAAACTCCTTTTCTACTACTTTTTCTAATAAGGAAAACAAATTTTGAATCTAAGTTTGTGGATTGTGTTCATGCATGCATACATAAAAGTAAATGAGAAAATATGTTCTTATATTTATTTTTTATTTCTATGATTTATATAAAAAAAGTTTTATACTTTTTATGTTTTTATGTTCTTATATATAAGATTCAGTTTTCTAATTTATTAAGATTAAGAAGAGTGATTAATTTAGTTAAAAATAATAAATTTATCTTAAATTTATAACTTTTTTTTAAAATTATCATTGTCCTTAATATTTATTTCTTTTTTAATAGTTTGTCAATACATTTTTTTAATGAGGAGTATTTCAAGTATAAAAATAATTAATACAAACAATATTATATATTTGATCTTATAAAAAAAAAATACACTATTTTAAACTTAAATCTTATAAATAAAGAAAGAGGAAACAATTTTTTTAGAGGATAAATTTTATAAAATATGTAAAATTAATATAACTCAATATATTAAGATAATTAACTACCATTAGTTTTAATACAAAACTTAAATGTTATATTTTAGTTATTTTAGTATTTTTTTAATCAAAATTAAAAGCTTATCATCAATAATCTGTGTCAACCATTGTTGTATATATGTTACTAAGATATAATCTCAATTTTTATAACAAAATAATACATCTCACAAGTACATATTTCCTAACCCCGCCGTTAAAAAAGTGTACAAAAGGTTATGTAACATATGTAACATGTATTGTCCATATTTGATGGTCTATTACAATTTTATCTTTGATAAAATATGTTTTAATGGGTTAAAAAAGAAAGTATTTGCAAATGACCATTGACCTTGATTCTTAAATGATTTGTAACTTTATCACTACAAAAACACTTTATATATGAGTTTAGATACCACCGCACCATGAGTTATATAAAACTATTTTATTTGCTGACAAAAAAATAAAGAATTTCTTCCACTGAAAAAAAAGAAGAGCAGCATTTAAACGAACTAAAATATGTTACACGGCCTTACATTGTCCTTTATTATTAATAAAATCTTTATTTGAGTGATAATAGGGATACTATTTTTAATGCTTTATGTTTCGATCTAGGATTCTTTGTATCAAAGGTATTGTCCACTTTGTTTAGTTTATCATTATAGTTTTATTCTTATAAAAAATATCTTAATGAATTGAGAGGAGAAAGTATTTTTATATGATTGATGATCTCAACTCCTAAGCAATATGATATTTTGTGGTTACATAAACAAACCCTTCAATATTTCGATCTCAAATTCGTAAACATTGTTAAGATCTTTATATCTAGTATTATTTGCTTAGTTGCAAGATTCACCATCAAAATTTTGTTCTTATAAAAGTAGTCTCCAAACGATTTGTGACTTTGACTCTTAAACAATATGAGACTTTGTGATTATTAAGAATAACCTATCCACAATCCTTATAAAGGTAGGGTGTGAAATTTTTTTCTTCTTTTATAATTGTTTAAATGTCTAACTTTTAATAAATAATAATTTTAAAAAATTATTATTTTTACACATAAAATCGAAAACTAATTTTTATATTAAATGATGATAATTTTATTTGTTATTATAATAAAAATAAACACCAATTAGTTTTATACAATTTTACACCGATTATCACTTTAATAATTATAATAAAATAACATATACAACTATTTTTATACAATTTTATCCTAATTAATATTAATTATTATTATAATAAAAATATATAAAATTAATTTTATATAATTTTGTATTAAGTGTGTGTGTATGCGGGCGCGCGAGTGTGTGCTAAAGAGAAGGAACTCGAATCCTTTGCTCGCCTCGTGTAGATCTTTAACCTCGTTAACATCTTTCATGTATCTCTTCTTATAATATTACATTATTAATTATAGTAATCACCTCTTCTATCTTTTTATCTCTTACACGGTTTCTATTCTCTTAGACGTTCAATGATCTTTTCCCTTCTACGAAAAAATGTAGAGAGATATGGCATCACATGATTTTGATCAAATTACATCCACATTTTCGTCTAAAGACGTATTGACCCCGTTAGCAACATATATATTACAAGGCCATAAGAGTTAAGACTATAAGAGGATATCATTGATTGTCTAGATTATACGATCGCTTTCTTGTTTGTTTAGGTCATGACCGTCCAAACCCTTTTTTGGAGCTTCTTTGTTGTCTTCTTTTGTTCCCAAAATGTTCATTCCCTTTACAGAGGAGAAAATGGCCATCGTGGATCCATTGTTGCTCATGTCACGGCAGAGACCTGTTCAGCCTTTAATATAATACTCAATATAAAACACATATTGCTTAATCATTTTTAACCGACATCATGTAATTTATTAACAGTAAAAAATGGATTAGCTTTTACATTTGGGCAAAATTATACTATCGGCACTGCAATCAAGTAATAAGCGTATCATTGATGAAAAATAATCCACTATCAAAGTGTAGCATTAATAAAAAGTTATTAAATTTAGGCCAGATTTGGACTAACTGTATGTAATATACGATGTGGTGAGTATCGTTGATGTCATGCTTATGTTATATTGAGGTGTGCAATGTCATAACATTAGCGGGGATATATATATATATATAAAGAAAATTAAGAAAACAATTAATACACAATGTGACACAATATTCTTGGCCATATGAGTACGAGTTCTATATATGGGCAGAAAATTGAGAGAAAGAAATGACTACGGATAGGTTTGATTGAGTGAAAAAGAATGAAAAGAAATAATAAAAAGAATAAATATTTAAAAATAAAATAAAATAAAATAAATGTGAATTTCATACTAAATAGTAAAAAAAATTCTTTAATTTCCCTTGGCTTCCTAGCGACCAAACCTATCCTAAATGAAGATGAAAAGAAAAAGAAAAAAGCTGGCAGATTTGTGGCCACGAGTTTGGACTTCCATGTGTGAGTATAATTAAAATAAAAATAGAATTAGTAAGTGGCTTTCTTATTTTCTTCCCACAAAAAGACATCTGTTTTATATACCCTTGCTTAATTTGTAGATTAATAAGGGTGGGCCTGTAGTGTTGTTGGTGAGTCAACTCCAAAGCTGCTTCTTCTTAGAAGAGCAAGAGCCGCCCACTAATTATTTTATAGTACTACTATAATACTAGAACTAGCCTTTCTTTCTTTCGTTCTTTCTTTTATATTGAATATTAGGGCTAACCTCTACGTGCATAAGGGAAAAAAAAAATATAGAGCCATCTGTGGATTCAGCCGCATCAATAGCTAACACTTTTAAAAGAGCTGTGCGTTTTGGACACGTTTGTTTACAAGGTATCTTTTCGGACGCGATAAAAAATTAACTACTCATGCGTGACGGTAGAACTTGCCTGAAAATTATATACGTAAATTGTAAAACGTTTAATGCGTTAAGTTAGGTGAGGTAACTAGGGTTTAAAATAATTTAATTTGTTGATTTAGAAAACATATATTCAGCCATAAGTCCTCAAGTCCAAAACACATGCCGCCTAGTTATCCAATATATGTGCTGTACGTGAGAATAATGAATTATATACAGGATAACTTTTAAAAATTAATATTACATAATATCTTTTTAATAAGATTATTTTTTCTTTATTTTCTCACATTAATAGTCTTATCTTATAGTTTTCCCTCCTGTTATTTCTCCCTTTATAGTACAAATTTTTGTATAAAGATATTTTTTCTCTTAAAATAGATATCATGATAATTTTTTCAGAACAACGAAGTTATATACATAAGGATAAACTACAAAACATTGACGTTGTGGAAACGTAGGAACGGAGATATTTCTTAATTGTATACATCAAAACCCTACAAAAGCGCTCCCTAACTCGTTTATAATATTGTTTTTGAATTAGATACCTGCTTTTTTTTTTTTGCTGAATTAGAATACTGCTTTTACTCTTTAATTAAGATGATGCATTTAATTTGACTTATAAAAAATGCAAAGCATTTAGCATATATTGTAATTAAGTTTAACATATTCAGGTAAACTTAAATTGAGGACTGCTTGTCTTCTTCCTTACAATGCGAGAAATAATTATACGTATGATCAGCCCCCAGAATGGAAAATAAAAGCACGTTTTACGAGACATGTTTTTGTAGCAGTTTCTAATAGAATTTGTATCATTCCGGGACACAAAACTCAAAAAGAGAACGTTTGATATTTCTGCGTTTTATTCATTGAAATTTCTGCTGCTGCATTTACAATATGGGAAGCAAACATAATCTAAGTTATCTAGTATAAGAATACGTTTCCCTTGTGTTTAAAAGCTGTAAAGTATTATTCAGATAATCATAATTAAGGTTTGTTTCCACTCGCGGCAATCCCTATCAGAATTGACTTGCTTAATGTGAAAAGTCTATCAAGTGTTCACATTTCACACGGTTATCTTGCATTCCAAAGAGTGGCAAGTCTTTTTTTAATCATTGATTCGTGGACAAAAAGAAATCTCACCAAATTAATTAATCTTCGTCTTTGGTGGGGTTGACATGGATGATTGACCCTTGTTGATCGATGCAAACATTTCCCATGTCAACATTTGTATATTAAAAAAAATGATCACCTCTCTTAGGAAATTTGTATATTGTAAATTCAATTTTTTTTTAATATTAGGACAATTTTATTATAATTTTCAAGGAAATTTTTATTTTTACTTATTTTGAAAATTTTAAATTTTCATTTTTTTAAATTCTAAATTATAATTTATTTTCAATTTCATTTTAATTATAATAATATTTTATATTAAAATTTATTTTTGAAATATCAATTAGTTATATCTTAAATTATTATTTTTTCACTTTATTA
>CM023953.1:21499556-21523177 GCA_013407115.1 Glycine latifolia | reverse complement strand
CAACAAATCTTAATTACTTATTTCTTTTGATATATTTATTTGAATTAATTATAGTTAATTTCATGTTTTTTATTTTAAATTCTTTAATTTACTTCTTACTCAGCCTAGCTATCATCTAAAATCCTCGATTTTCATTTGAGCTGAAATGAAATTCGCTGTTTTCCCTTAGCTTCGTTTTCTTTTTTAAAACCTCGTGCGCTATTGCACATAAATATTTTTTTGTTCTTCTCCACAATCTATTCATACCACTGATTTCATCCATGGGTTATGGGTAAGTTTTTTCATCAATTGAATGTCTATATAAAATAAACCAAAACCAAGTTGACTTTGCTATTTTTAATATAGCATCATTTAATTTTTTTTATTACCAGTATGTGATTTTCTAAATACAAAAATTTCAACTTTTAACAAAACTTTGTAATTTTCAGTAACATGTAACTTTTAAATAGTTCAATAACAAACACTTATAAATTTTTGTTAAAAAATATAAACTTAAAATGTTAAAAACTTTAAAATTTTAAAAATAGCACTATATATCAACAATACCGCGAAATAAACCCCATCAAGTGAAGTGTGTGTGTCTCGTTTTTTTAACGTTGAGTCCAATTTCCATTCAAAAAACGTTGAGTCAAATTTCCTTAAAAAAAAAAAACGTTGAGTCAAATTTCCTTTAAAAAAAAACGTTGACTCCGATTTTATGAGATCATTACTGCATCGACGGGTGACTTCTTCTTCTTCTTCTTTTTTTCTTCTCTTTTTTCTTCTAAAATTTCACTTTTTACTTTTCATGATCAGCGTGGGGTCAATTATACTCTAATGGATGAAAGGACTTTGAAATTTGCAAAGTGCTAAAATGGAGTTGAGTAATGTGTTGAATATAATCTACGCATTCTCCTTTTATCCATTTGTCATTATTTCTCAACAAAGAATATGGAACTTACAAAGCCACACCTACTTCTCTCCTTTCTGTTTGCTACTGGTTCCACTCCTGCCAGGTGTATAAATTAACAAAAAAGACAAACTAATTATAGTAATATGTATTTTCTAAATTTAACTTAAACTAATATTTTAACCCATATAACGCAACGATAAATTTTATATATTATTTAAAGTAAACTGAAAAATAAATATAAAAGAATAATATATTTTAAAATAAAAATTTTAAAAGATAAAAGTATTTTTCAATTCACTAATTGTTGACTTCTTATAATTTAAAATTAAATAAAAAACTTATGAGATTAGTACTTAGATAAAGGAAATTCAAATTTTCATAATGTTAAAAACGTTTTTTAATACTATAACATACTTAAATGGATTAAAAGTGACAATAAATTTTGATAAGGATAAATTTAATATTATATATTGATAACAAAAATTCTATTTGTTAATAATTTTTATTTTATTTTCTATTTAAAATTTCAATAACTTAAACCTAAATTAAAATAAAAATTCACATAGAGATAAAAGAGTGAGAAAACTTTATTACTCTCATTAATTGTAAATGGAAGTCCCATTATAGATAGTGAACTATTTAAAAAAAGTGAAGAAAGTTGGATGTACTCTTCAAGTCTACTACTCTATTTATATATAAAAATAGATTTTAAAATAAGTCTTTGAATTATTTTTTTGACATTTTTTATATCAAAATTTAGTTTTTTATTTTATAAAATTTTCCCCTCTGTTTGAACTTTAATTTAGATGATATATATTTTGATTCTTCATTATAAACGTATAGATTCATTATGAAGATTGTTAATAACATCAGGATGAATTTGAGATTAATTAGTCTGTAATGATTATTTTAGAATCACTGCTGGATGTCCAAAATGGATAACAAAGTATAGTCAAAGAGATTGGATAGTGGCGGTTTGTTAGCTACTATGGGAGTTTCTAATGTTGATTTGGTGAGGTGCTGAGAAAATATAAATTAAACGAAGAAGAGCAACATATTATATTATTTAATTGGTGATAAGTTAGAAAGTATAATTAATAAACAAGAAAATTTTAAAAATATTTTCATTTAAAAAACTTTCTGTCAGTTGAGAAATGAAGTAAAGTAAGAAAAAAAACATTAATAAGTAAAAAAAAGAGACTGGATTGAATAACAAGGGACTTAAATAAAAACCATCTCACAAAAAAAAAACAAATTAAGTACAAAAATAGACTAAAAGGTTAAATTAAAATCTGAATTAAAATTAGAAAGACGTTCAAAATGTATAATTGTGTAAATAAGAGAATTAATGTTGAATGGCCAAAAGAATTTATTAACATAAAACTTAGGTGAATATTACCTTTCAATATTTGTTGTCTTCCATCAAATACTTTTCTCTTTTAAATTCGTATGAAAGAGACTTGAAGTCATTTTTCCCAATTTACTGGTTAAGGCATCGTCTTAATATTTTCTGAGATCTATTAGTTCTCCTCACGCAACATATACGTGCAAAAGGCAAAACAGCTTTAATTGAGATTGAATGGTCCCTGAAATCAATTTTAGTAGTAAAAGTATAGGATATAATTAATTAAATTAAAAATGATCCCTGAGATCTAATAGTTTTTCTCACGCAACATCGTCTTAATACTAAGTATTTTTTTACAGAATACTAAGTGAATTTAAACACAATCTTAGAAACGAAATACAATAATTAATCTATTATGTTTATTTAACAAGTCAAACCATTTTTGAGAATCTGAGATAATTCCTTGTCATAGACACGTAAAACAATAATGCTTCTTACATCCAACTATCCAAGTGCTAAACACCAATTGCCCCACAAAAAGAAGGTTTAACTGCTCCTGCCTATCCATTTACTGATAAGGTAGTCTAGACTCTTTACAAGTTTAGAGAAAGGAAAGATATAGAGGTTATTTAACTCAACTGAAGGCGAAAAAACAGAGAGAACACTCGTGAATTTGTCCGAAACAGAAACAACAAATACAAGACGACAATGAAAAAAATAAATGATAAAAAGAAGAGAAACCAGAGTCCAAAAGTAAATAATGAATCTCCAATTTTCTCATTGCTTCAACTAGTTGCCACAAACAAATTGTTTCCGAGGGTAACAAAGCAGGGCTGATTTTTGACGAATGTTTTAAGAGCATTAATTAAAAATAAAAAAATAAAAAAAAATATTTTGTTGGGAATTACATATTATACATATTTTTAAAAGAAACCACTTTCATTTGATTTATGAACAAGTAATCCTGAAATATTAGTAGTTAGCATAATTCTTCTTCCATATCTTATGAATGTTCTTACTTTAATTGATTTCTGCTTTGGAAAATCTCAAATTTGAGCCAATATATTTTTGTACTTTTACTAAAATAATGACTTTAGGTTTCTAATTGAAAATTAAACATACTTTCTAACGAGACTAAACCATGATTGACATACAACGAAGGGCAATTTTGTTGAATTGAAATATATTATTCTCCATCCTCCAGGTGTAAGTTGCACCTAATCTCAAGATTCTGTCAGGACTCCAAATTGAATCAAGTTATTTAATTAAGTCTTTGATGAAAATCAGCACTGCTTTATATGCTGAGCTCTTCTTGTTGTTCGGTCAACTGCATATATAAGTCCCAGGGTAAGTTACTTAAACCACGAAGATTAATTAGGGCTTGGATATGTATTATTGAAAAGTGCATGATTACATCACTACATGTGACATAAAAACCGTGTTTTTTCTACCCCTACGAAAAATATAAAAAAAAAAATGAAACATTGTTTTGTGGATTAGAAGTTAATTTCGTTGAAATTTAGTCTTTGCATGTCATCTTTTTTCATTTCTTTTATGTAAGCTAGCTAGTAGCAATACTATAATAATAAATTTGTCAAAGGCAACCAAACGCGAAGAGACAAGACTCTAACGAAGGCCCAAGGCCCAAACAGAGAAGTAGTATTGGGAAAAGGTTAAGGGAGTAGTTGCTATTACTACTGCATTTTTGTTCTAACACTCACATTTTCTTTAAAAAATGTGACATCAGTCCAGTTTCATCCAAGGCCCATTTTTCTGATGAAACTGGACTGAAAATTTGACCCAATGAGTCTAGCATCTTCTTACAAGATGGTCCGTGACGACGCCGTATCAAATAAAAAAATCTGTCGTCGAGGGAGCCTTATCGTTTTTGTCATCCAATTTACTACGCTCTCTCGGACTCAGTTCAGTGTCACGACCGATCCTACCATGGCGACAGTCGTCACGTTTTCCTTTTCCGCTAAAACCCTAACTCTACCGTATCACCCCAAAACCCCAATCTCCAACTTTACCCCGGTAACGAATCTTCGCCTCCCTCCTTCTATCGTGACCCGAACCCGAAATTGTAACCGAATTCGGGCGGCGCTGGATGGGGATTTCTCGCCGAAAAGGAGCAGTAGCAGCAACAACAACGACCAGAGGGAGACGATAATGTTACCTGGTTGTGACTACAACCATTGGCTGATTGTGATGGAGTTTCCAAAGGACCCTGCACCTACCCGTGAACAGATGATTGACACGTACCTCGACACTCTTGCCACTGTCTTGGGAAGGTTCTTCTCTTTCTTACCGTTTGTTATCTTTCAATTTGGAATACACGTAGAATTCATATGCGCCATGTAGTTCTTATTAGTCTATGTACCAGTTTAGATGCAAGTTCTGTTTTGTGGAGGACTTTGTTTTTGTCAATTTATCCTCAAATTTCCTTTTTGTTCTTGTGTATCAGCATGGAGGAAGCTAAAAAGAACATGTATGCCTTTAGCACCACCACTTACACTGGATTTCAGTGCACTGTTGATGAAGCAACCTCCGAGAAATTCAAGGGTAATCTTTAAATTCCCAATTCCCAATTCCCCTGTTTAGTTACTTGATGATGAATATTGATTCTCCATCTCTTAATCATGCTTGCAGGTTTGCCTGGGGTTCTTTGGGTACTGCCAGACTCCTATATAGATGTTAAGAATAAAGACTACGGAGGTTGCTTTTTAATTTCTACACTAATTGATTCTATAGTATTTCATATTCTACTGCTTGATTATGTTGTTCTTCTTTGGATTTAGGTGACAAGTACATAAATGGGGAGATTATTCCTTGTAAGTACCCTACGTACCAACCGAAACGTAGCGCACCAAAGAATGAGAGTAGAAGGTATGAGAGACGGAGAGATGGCCCTCCCCCTGACCGTAGAAGGCCAAGACAAGAGGCCACTGCCTCCGATTCATCCTCTACATGAGGTTGTGGATTGAATTATCTATTCCACTCTTTGAATGTTTTTGGTCTCCCATTACTTATTGATACCTGAGTCAAGTATCACAAATCCTTGGCGTCATATTTAACTTACACTAAATGTCACACTGTTTCATTAGTTTTTTTTATCAAGCTCTGCAATTTCTTGATTTGGCTATTATTGCAGCTTTGCAGGTGAGTTTCAGTTTTTCTGTAGTAACTAATGCCAAGTGAAATCTGCTCCTTATCACAGCTCTATCATGCTCATGGTCATATTATCACATAGAAGATTGAACTTGTGTTGAATTCCCATCAGATGCATACAATGTTTCTTGCAAGTTCAAACGGGTATTTTCACAATTCATCTTCAGGAATAAGTGCTTTTGGACTATGAGTATGACATGTGGGACAATTGTTAGGTTTATTTGTCTGTGTAATTTGGAGAGCTACTTATCATGCAACCAGTTTGTTTTCGTGATAACTTTTTTCTGCAAGTTTCATGGCAGCTACAATATTAACACATAAAGTGACTGATATGAACTGTACAAGTTTAGATAATATGCATATATAGCCTTTTGTCATTATCTTAAGCAGCCAATGGATGAATCCTTAAGTTAGTCTTGCTACAATAATCTCAGTTTTGCTGGGCTTCATCCTGCCCACTGCCCCTTCAGTGTAGTAGACCAATGCAAATTTGTTAGATCTTGGAAATCGGTGCATTCATAAACCATCCATGATTGCCAAATAAAATATAGCAGTTGTTGTGTTGAGGATAGTTGATTTAACAGCATTAACGAGGGAAACTAGAGATGATTTTTATATGGAAGGATGCAACAGTTATGCTTTGTTTGGCCGCAGAAAGAAAATACAAGAAAAGAAAATGAGCATAAGGGAAAATAAGGAGGAGATTTAAATTTCCCCCCTTATATATTGATTCAACGAGGAGAAATAAAAGAAAAAAATATGGATAGTTCTTTTCCCTCTTACAGTCTTTTTCTTTTTTCTTTTTTTTTTTTTTTTGAAAAGAAGAGGGAGGGGGAGGCGGGTAAAACATAATTATTACAAAGATGCTTAGAAATTTCATTGCAATAAGACTTAATAATTGTTTTAGTCCTGAATTTACAGTTGGGGATTTCTCAATAGGTAATAGGTAATGTTTCTCTAATACCTAACCAAATGGCAACTATACCAATCAAAAAGATGGTGGTTGCTATTGGCCGGCGAAATGAGTTTTGGAATTTATTAACATCAAAAAGGGTATGGTTAATAATCTCGTAGGTACCAAAACCATTAAAAGAACGCTCGATAACTTATTGGGCACTGTATGAAGTATTTTAAATATGAGAAAGAAATATCATTCAGATAATATCTTCAAAGGAGTTGCAAATGGATCCACGGGTTCCCCAATCATGGATGGTTCTAGAACGTCTAAGTCTAGTTACAGGCAATAGCACCTAGAATTATTACTGGAAAAATATCTAAATCGTTGGGCCATGTTGGTTCTCCATAATAATTATAATCCATTTCCTTAGCCAATTTAGTTCTTAATAGAGGATCATTCAAGTCAGTTTTTTTAATATGTTTTTTGATAGGTGAACTCTTGTAGATCCATCTTTTGAAAGAACCAGAGATGATCATTTTTCATTATCGGGCTCGAGTACTAATAAAAGATTTCAAATGTATCTATAGAAAAAATTTATTGTTATTCACACATATATGAGGATTCTATGTAAGAAAATCAACTCAATTATCTATTTTTGAAGTTACAAACAATTCTTTATTAAAAAAAAGTTCTTATTAAGCTGTGTACGTTTTTTAGTCCCTGGAATTTAAAAATGTTTTTTTAGTTCATGAAATTTGACAAATTACTTTTTTTTAGTCTATGATATAATAATTTGACACTTTATGACTGTTTTTAATTGTCATAAATTAATTTATATTTTTTAGTTGTTTGAATTTGCATTTTAAAATTGTCCCAATGCTAAAAATCGTCATGTTAGGAATTTAAAAAAAAAATTTGTCAAAATTCAAAGATTGAAAAAAAACATTTTTAAATTGTCAGGGACTAAAAAAACTCATCCTCCAAATTGACTAAAACAATAATTAAGCCTTACAATAATTCTCATTTCATTATTCACTTATGAGAGATTTTTTTTTTGGATTTTGCATGATTTTTTAGTTTTTAGGAAAAATTAAATATAATTATAGACTTTTTCGGTTT
The DNA here is from genome assembly GCA_013407115.1 of Glycine latifolia. NCBI lineage: Eukaryota > Viridiplantae > Streptophyta > Magnoliopsida > Fabales > Fabaceae > Glycine > Glycine latifolia. Next base: position 21,515,755 of record CM023953.1, on the reverse strand, counting down.
GAGAAAATCATTTTTGTTTTCATTTTTAATTATAAAAATAACAAATTGTTTTTATTTTGTTTTGTTTTCAAAAGTTTGTATAGAAAACGGGTGAAGGTAGTTTTTTTTTTATATTTATTTTCCTTTTTACTATATTTTATACACATTCTTAAAATAAAAATTTAAAATGAAAACATAATGTTTTCTTCAAGAAAAAAAATGAAAACATAATTTTAGGTTTTGTTTCCTGGTTTGAAAAATAGTTTTCTGTTTCCTAAAATCTGTTTGTCTAGCATATTTAATAGTGTTCCCCCCTTGAGTATATTTGTGTTTTCTAAAAGTTTGTTTTCTGAACACCTGAACAGAGTATTTGAAAAAAAGAAGAGGATTATAAAACATTTTCTAGTTTCTGTTTTTGGTTTTAAAAATATTTTTTTTAGAAACAATTTTCAAAACTTAATAGCTTTTGCACGATAAATTTATTGTTGAGTACTGAGTAGTATGTATTTATTTGAATAACAGTTTAAAATACAAAAAGAGACCCAACACTTTCTAATTCATTTCGTTTGTACTGGTTATAAATTAATGATTCGGGGAAACATGTGACTTACCCTTTCATAATAGACCATAGCCACCATCCGCCGAGAAAGCTATGTATCTAATCAGGATACCTGTTTTATTGCTGGAGATGATCATATGCAAACCTTGTGGAGGGTAATTAACAATGATTTATTTTCTTTTTTTTGTTAAGGCGAGAGTTCAACTGGTTAATTGGATCTGATTACCAAGGCCCAAAACTAACTATTTTTAATATCTTGTAAAGGATTTGCCCTGAAAGGCTGAAACAACGAGGGATTCTCGTATATCTTGAGTGTGAGAATAATTTTTATTCAAGTATCCATTTTGTTTTAGTCAAAAGTTATTAATTGAGTTTTAAAACTGCTGACCAATTTCGCTTAAATAAAGTCTAGTTTGTTAATTGAACCAGAAGTACACCTCATGCTTTGCGTTGAAGCCTTTCAACATACGTAAATTACCTCATTTTCAAGTCGGGATTTGAATGCTTGAACCTCTTTATAATCTTTCTCAAGCTTAAGCAACCTCGATAATGAAAAAAGTAGTTTTTTTTTTTTGGTTTCTATGAAAAAAGTAGTTAATACTACAAATGAAATGTTATTTATTTTATCTATTTATCTTTTCAAAAATTTAAATTATTTAATTAATTTTTTTAGAAGGTACTATCGAAATAAAATAGTTCCGGGTACTTAGCATTATCTTGGCAAATCATTAATGATGATGCTTTTTTTTATGTCACTCTCATAAACGAACCTCTTTGGCTACTTGGCTACTTAGCGAATAGCCATCACTGAATTCAAAAGATTGATGTCAGCAATCGTACAGCTTTGAAATGCATATGCTCGTCTTAATCTTAAAACTGAATACAAAAAGGCCAACGACCATGATAGGCCTCTTGCTTTGCTGGTTAGAATTGATATCTATCACGTTAGTCCCACAAGTCCTACTCAACACAATACTATTGTTGTGTAATGCTATTCGAATATATATATATATATATATATATATATATATATTGCAAATATTGTGGGCCAATAATATTCTGGCGGGGTTTCATTTTAATTAGGTTGTGTTATATGTTCACGATTTATGTAATACGGGGCTAGATAACCTGGAGAGATTAGTTTCAGTCTTCGGCTCTCGGCCATTAGCCAAGGGAATACTCAAAACTCCAAAATTCACCCTGAAAATATACCCCTTTCAATGACTTTACTATAAATGGTATTTAGTTAGAACCGTTTTAGGGATGTCATTTGTTGTTTTTGTTCCTGGTTTTTATTTTATATTTTTTCCCTCATTCTGTGAGTAGGAAGAAAGAGAAACTTTGGCATTCTTAGTTTAGTCTCACCGACTACCTGTTTAGGGGTTGGTGAGTGTTGACACTTGACACATGGGTTTTGGCTTGTCTGGTAAAAAAAACACGTCATTTTCACAATATTTTATACTAATAATTTTAAAAACAAGAGAGAGACATTTATAAGATAAGATGAATAATGTAATATACAGAAATATAAAAAAATGCATTGTGAAAAAGTATTTTAATATTTGAGTAAAAATAATATTTCTTTTATGAATAATATCTTGATAAAGTAAAATTTATTTTTTCCTCTCATAATTGCATGTGGACATTTTAGCATAGATAATAATTCTGCGGTTGTTGGGAGAGTTATGGTGCACTAAAATACTTTTCTTTTTGTACTATTCAACCGAAATGCTTTAAAGGAGAAGGAAAAAAAGCCTTTTTTTTCACCACCGAACGGATAACATGGATAGGAGATAGCCAAGTTTCATGCCCCTTCTGTTTCAATTCCCAAGAAACTTGATCCTGAACTCGTCATAATAGTTGCTGTTGAAGTACCCTCTTCAAATTTCTGAAGAATCATGGCCTACTACAGCTCTGCCTATTCTGGTTCTGACAATTATGGTGAGCACAATTTCAACTCTTACGCTCTAAATTATGATTATGCTCAAACTCCATCCTATATGGCTTATACTAGTTATGAGTACAATCAAAATCAACCATATTATGGATATGATTCAAGTTTATATTATGCTCCTAATTACCCTGCTGAGACTTACCAAACCCAAACCATATCTTACTCAGCCACAACGTATAGTGACCCAAAATCTGTTGTGTATGTTCCCAATTACGGTATGAGTCAGCTTGTGATCTCTTATTCTAAAGCGGAATTCAATGTGCCTGAATTTGATGATTATGATCCAACACCTTATGGTGGTGGATATGACATTGATCAGACCTATGGCAAAGCCCTACCACCTTCAGATAAAATTTGCTATCCTCGTTCTGGGTCAAGTCCAATTACTGAACCACAACCACCCTTTTCCGGGCCCATAGTTCCATTGCCTACTATAGAAGAGGGAATTGAAGAGAAATCAATCACACCCCAGAATGGAGCTATTATCCAAACAAAAACTGAAGAGAAGCCTCAGTCACAAGATAGCGGCAAAGATCACCCTAAAGAAGTAGCAGACAACAACAACTTTGACACTGAGAGTGAGGGAAGTGATGACCATGAAGACGATAACTATTCAGAATCTGGCATTGATGAAGGGTACAATGGGGGACAGGGTTATGATGAGCATGAGAAGCAAGTGGTTCCTGTTGTTTCTCAATATCCTAGTGGATATGGATTGGAAGCTATGGACTTCTGTGAAAGCTTGTTTGGGTATTGGCCTTGTTTGGAACGTATGAAGAAGAAGAGGGAATGTTGTTGTGAGGAAGTGAGTTATAGAGGGAACAATTGTCAGGAGAACATGTGGCAAGGTACTGCAGATTATCTATTTGGCAGTCCAAATCCTTATGGTGGGAGTGGCTATGGAGGAGATGTTGTTTATGGATATCAAAGGTATCATCCAATGCAAGCACAATACAAACAGATTGATTATACTGATGGATCGTGGTGACAAACCAAAACCATTTGTTCTAAAGATGTAATAAAAAAATTTGAAGGTGTAAAGCTTGTCTGTGTTGTAATATAATGTATGTAACATTTGAATTTGAAGATGTGCAGTGAAGAAAATTTCTTGCTTGGTTTTCTGCCTGTCTCATGCGCTATAGCTAAGCTCTAGTTCATTTACTTGCTGCTTAGTGCTGTGATTTAATCTAATCCTTCCGCTTATGTAATGGGGGATCTTATAAGGGACCTCCTAAGCTCTGCCACTCAAATTCCATGAATCTCATTTTAGATTTTCTAAGTGAAATTGATTGAAGCTTAACCCTCAACATGTTAATAAATTGAAATATTGAATCAAACCTTTTGTCCATTGTTTTCTTAATTTTCTTTATTACAGAAATCTAAAAAATATTGTATTGCTTTTCTAAATTTTGTGCTTTTTTGTCATTTATCCTCACTTCAACTTGCACCTGTACATGTAGTTTACTGCTATTTGCCACTGCCCAAACAAAATCTGCCCATACTAACATATATCTAATAGCAACAGCTTGTAACATCTAAATTTATATTTGACAGTAGAGTTATTTGTCTTACATGTGTCCTATAACCCTTTTATACATTCCACAGGAAGTATGCTATAAACCATTCTTAAATTTTTGTGCTTGCTATTCAATCCTTAGATCCAATTCTTATTTGTACGTTCTTACTTTATTTCAAAATATTCTTAAAATTTTGAATCCTCATTTTAAATTTATGACTTTAGATTTATAACTTCATTCAAAAATTGACTTGGCTTCTTCTTTTTTATTTTTTATGACAAAGTATTATATTTTAATTACAAAAGTGTTTTTATATCTCAACCACTAAGCCAATCATATGATATTCGACCCATTAGAATTAGCTTAATGGTAGGAGATTTAAATAATGTATAAGAGATCATAGATTCTAACTTCATTATGACTATTGAATATTGAAATTATATAAAAAAAAAAGAAACATGACTTAGGTATGAAATAAAGGTTAATCTATCATTAAGTGACAATACCAAAAGAAATTACAATTTAAATCTTTTTGATTAGAGATGCATGCTCACATATTTAATGTCTTATATATGATTTATTCATTTAAATTTCTTTCTTGTTTGGATTTTTTTTTTTGTAATTAACATGTTATGTAGTACAAAATAGAGTCGATGAACTAATTTATTATAACTTATTTCTTTATCTCACTGATGCAAACACACTATCCAATAGTTTCTAATTGATTTTAAACTTTTAACTTCAACTATGAACAATGTAAGAACATGATATTTCCATTTATTAGCTGAAAATTTTCTCTTTATTAATTGATAGATTTGTCTAGTGATTAGAAAAATTCAAACATGGGAATAAAGATACAGACAAATCAATTAACATAGTAATATTTTTGCAAACAACTGTTCAGAGTTTCTGTTTTCAAAATTGAAGAGAGTCATTAATAATCTTTCAAACTAAATTACTCCAGTAATGAAGCTAATTTGATTAAGTACACTAGTAATGAAGCTCCACGGGCAAAATTTTGATACCCAATAACATATTCTCAGAGCTAATTTGATTAACGCAATTGGCGACTCAAATCTTTTTAATAAATACGTGTGAGCGCATTACCGCACGCATGTTTTATGTATAATTTATGTGTGTGTAATGAATCCATATCACCCACTTGTATTCTTTGCTTAAAGTCTTCTCACCTAGTAATTAAAAAAAAAAAAAAAGAGGATCAAAATAATTGATGTCTAGAACATTCGACATAGCATGACTTTGGTGATACTTGATACTATAGTAAAAAGATGAAGAAGAAAACAGAACAAATATGAGTAAAAGAGTGGAAAAAGGTATCCATGGCCCTCTCAGCAAGCGCAGATTAAGGCCAAAGCGCCAAAGACCATATTCAAATCCATCTTATGTTTTCGACTTACATACAAAGATGTCATTACCCAAATAAAGCATCAGAAATCGTAAAGGCAAAGTTGTTTTCAACCAGAATCATTGTTTGTTCTTTATTATACAGTATAATAGTAGGATACCATATTGAAATAATAAAACTCTACAATATTTCATATAATACTTTTTTTAATTTAATTAAAATACATGAATAATGTAAATGTAATTTTTTATATTATTATTTAATTATATTTTTTATGTTTGTTAATTTTTATAATAATCACTTTAAAAATTATTCCCTAAGTAATTTCTCATTTATTGATTGATAATACAATGATATATGAACCTACATTTTGTTAGTATGAATAAAAATAAAGTTGAATCCTTAGTAAAATATTGGATTCGAAACCTATAAATAAAAAAATAATTAAGAGAAAAGATCATGTTAAAAACATCAAATCAAGTTTTTCTAATATTATTATCAATAAAATTAATGAATATTTCACATTTCTAACATAATAAAAAATAATATATAAAAATTAAACTCATATTTTTTTATTTCTCTGTTACAACATTGATTTTATCTCATATTTTGTTTTTTCTTTTCATCTAGTTTGAATGAGTTTGTATGGATATATAGTTTCTCTAATTCTATATATCCACCACCTACTAATTATTTCCATTAAAATAATTGATTAAATGGAACGTTATCTTTATTCTCTTTCCAACTTTGGATCTCCTGTTTTAATATGCTTCCTCGTCACATTTCCTTGGTCATAGATTGTAACGCAAGGGTAGTTTGTTCATTTCACACATCATACAATTACAATCCATGTAATGCCAAACCAGGAACCTAGAAATTCCAATCATAGTGTTAAAAAAACTATGTTTGTGTTACCTTAAAAAACCCTGTTAAAACCTCAACCAACAAACTTCTCACTCAAAAAGCTACTTCATTATCTTCCTTTCATCCTTCACTATCACTATTATTACTACTACTCATTCTCAAGTCTCTCAACATGTCTATGCCACCACACAGATCTTTACAAACCATCTTTCTTGTATTTTTTGTTGTTGTTGTTCTTCCTTTCTCAGTCTCATTGGCAGCTTCATATTCTTCTATTCATGAGCTTCTCCGAAGCCATGGCCTACCAGCAGGGCTGTTTCCAGAGAGTGTAAAGTCATACAATTTGGACCAAAGGGGTCGTTTGGAGGTGAACTTGGATGGTCCTTGCATGACCAAGTATGAAACAAGAGTTTTGTTTGAAACTGTGGTTAAAGCAAACCTTAGTTTTGGTCAGCTCAAGGGGTTGGAGGGTCTGTCTCAGGAAGAGCTTTTCCTATGGTTACCGGTGAAGGATATCATTGTGAATGATCCATCTTCAGGTCTTATTCTCATTGACATTGGTCTTGCACATAAACAGCTCTCTTTGTCTCTCTTTGAAGATCCCCCAGTTTGTAGATCCCAAGGTACTACTGTTTCTCTCTCTCTCTCTCTCTCTGTCTAGCTGTTATTTATTGATGACTTTGAAGTTTGAACCTTTTGAATTATGGGATTTGAATAGGAATCATAGTGGAAAAGCATTAAGCATATGCATACCATTTTCTTCTCAATCATGATTACTTTCCAGGCTGTCAAATGATGATTGGATGCATTTCAATTTTCATTAATTTTGTCTTCTAGATTTCATTATACATGTGGAGTTTTGATTTCAAAAATTGAATGTGGGGTGCAGGTCTTTCACCTAATATTGGTGGAAGGAAAAGCATTGGATTTCAAGACCAGAGATGAAGATTGCTTGTTTATCTGAAAAAAAAAACGGTTTCTTCTTTTTTCTTTCCAATTTTGTTTTGTTTTGCCCTTTTCTTTTTTCCTTTAAAAATAACTATATGATGTAATATGCATAGATCCTATGAGAGTTGGGATTATATTCGATATCAGTTGAGGGAAAGAAAAAAAAAGAAAGAAACTGATAGGTCTATTGTATAAATTCTTTGTTCAATTTTGTTTGTCGCTTTTTTTTCTAATGTTCAAGGAAAGTTATGATATTATCATATCATATCATTTTTTCTTTTCTTTTCCTTTTACTTTTTACTTTACTAAAGGGAAAATTATTCTTTGAAAGAAAAAGGCTACTTGATCCTGTATTGAAGATATTCAGAGAATCTGCTAACTTTGACGGCTATTTAGATGTTTGTTGAAACCAAATTTGCCTATCAAATTTTGAGTAGGGAAAGCCTTAAATTGATTAAGTTAAAATTTAAGGCTAAGGCGATGTTCAAACGACCATTAACATAAGGATCATAAATCAAATTGAGATTGCTAAGGAAAAAAAATGAGATTCTAATTTGCTTAATTTATTTGACAATCATATGGTCAATAATGTGGTTTCCTGTGAATTTCTTTCTTATATAACCTTTTTCAATTGTTATAAGGATTTAGAAAGAAATAAGATATCAATTTGTTTGGTCAGATTTAGATATTCAATATAAAGTTCCTCTCTCCTCAAATGAACAGCATATGTTCTGTTACCATTTATTTTATGGTTTTAGAGGTTGTAGCCTCGCAGGTTCTTGTCTCTCTCTATATATCCCTTCCCACAGTACAAGCATTCTTAATAAGTATAACCTTCATTTCTTTAGCCATTTAGCTTTCATAAGCTTTGCTTAATCTTGAAACAGATCGAAGGTAAAAATAAGGCATAATGAAAGCTATTGCAAAAAGAAAATATAATATGTTAAGTGACTAGTTTTCATTTTCATTGTGAAAATGTTATGAGCTGACACCATGCATTCAATTTTACTCATTTTATTTACTCTAAAATCTAAAATTGATTTAGTTTTGTTTAATCTTTTTGAATGGTCAAAAAAATATTTTTTTTCTTATTAGGTTAACATATTGCATGTAATAGTACGAGTGTCGGTTGGTGTTAACATATGCCTTTTTTGGGAGGGGTTAGAGGACACTAGAACTGACTATATAATCTTTTTAGGAGAAAAAAGTACTCAATTTTAGCTGCTAGTTTATAGTATACTGAATTTGAATTTGCATTATCCATCTAACGTAACATTCAACAATATTATCAATAGTTTTTTTTATTACATAAGCAATCCTCTCAAATCCTAGTAGTACCATAATCATAGCCCCACAATAAAATAGCTAATAGTCTATTTCAATATGTAATTGATAATATCTTGCAACAAACTCTTGGTTTGATAAAGTCTTTCACTATCCTTGCCCCTGAACAATAATAAGTCTTCGTTAAAAATAATTGACGTGAATATTATATCATCACATACAGATGAATCAAATTTCATAGAATCACCTGTATGCAGCTTGTAATTATAAATGCTCCTTTTGTGGTTGTGAGATTGGTGTCTATGAGCTCAATGCCAAAATTATTGAGGACCTCCATCAATTTGCTGAATCTTCCCCTCTTCTTCTCAATGATGATCTTGATTACAGAGGTAACATTAGTTATTAACAGTTTGTAGAGGGCTATTCAGTCTTTTTTCAAATAGAGGATCTTAATTATAGAAGACCTGTATCCCCCAATTCTTCATATCCCCAAAAGCATCAATTTCATCTATTTTTGTCTCTGCTGTTTTTTCTCTGAAGTTGCTTCCAATCAGAGATGCTGCATCTACAATCATTCATAATCAAATGTAGGTGATAGCATCTACAATAATTGTTCCTCTATTCATCTAAAAGCAAAATTAAAGTTTATAATCAGTTTACATTCCAACAATTAATGTAACAATTTGTATATTAAACCATGAAACTGAATATTGAATGAACTATGAGATAAAGAATGATCAAGTAAGAAAGTGAGGGCTTAGGTAGTTGCATTTGTGATGATAGGGTTTATAGACCGCAGTACCAAAAGCCTTGCACTGAGTTTCTCCCTCCTCCTCCTTTCAATCTCAAGGTTCTTTGATTTGTACGCTCTTGTGTCATCATCATAGTTCCTCTTCCTACTCATCCTTTGCCTGCTACTAACATTTTCAGTAGCAACAACAGAAAACTCTTCCATAGTAAAACACTAAAACATAAATGATCCTCATCTTGATACTCCATTTGTGTGAAAAATAGGCATTGGGGAAAGGGAGAAGACAAACAGGTATTGAAGAAATTGAGAATTTGCTGGTGGCAATATAAGTGCTTCTCATACAGGCATCATGTTAAGAGAGAGTAAGTACATTGATGCCTGTTTTGAGGGCCTTTTTCTGTGGTCCCTAGTTAATTCAGGTAAGTTTCTTATGACAAGTGAGAAATATATTCGTGTTTGGGCATTTAAATGTGCCTTCTGCTTGTTGGAATCTTCGTAACAGAATTTGATTATGAATTATGGTTATTTTTTTAATAATAAAATGCAGTTAGAAATCACATGGAAGTTGTCCATAAGACCATAACTTCTTTTTTTGTTTTTTTTATTCAGCAAAAAAAAAAAAGCTTTTTTTTTTTGTTATAGACTGAGAGAAGGCTTTTAAAAAAAGTTACCACAAAGCCATAATAAAAGTTTATCTTCAAATGTGATTGACAAAATGATCATGATTAAAGACATGTAAGTACTTATTTATGTTCATGATAGAGGCAAGATGCTGTAACTGTACATGACAAAAAAACACGACTTTCACGTAGGCTTTAGCAAAGTGCAAATAAACTTTCCTGTGCAATTTACGGTGATTCGTTAGGCCTTTGTCAGTTGGGCTTGTTGACTGAAACTGCAAGAGCACCACAGTTGAGTGTGGTTGTTAGAGGCTTAGAGCATAGATATGTTTAATTATTTATGTTCTTTCTGCCTGAACTAGAATAGTTTTTTAAATTAGTTTTATTTGAATTTATTTAGTTTTAACACTTAAAAACTAGAAAAATTATATAGTTTTAGGTCTTGATGAAAAGGGTACTGTTTTTATTAAATAAAATTATACTTAAATAAATAAAATTAAAGTGATAATGCTGAATTATATACCTTTATATTTAGTTCAGCTTGGTATTCAACTTGGATTATAATGCTGAATGGCAAAAGAACCTATGTAGGGTTTTTTTGAAAAAAAATACCAATTTGGGGCTGTTTTGAAACATATTACCAATCTAGGGCTGTTGGTCACGCCCAAATTGGGTGTGACCTAATCCGTCTCTAAATCAGTCTCTAATTTGGTCGCTAACAGTTTTTTAGAATATTATATTTTTATGTTTGCGACGAAAAATTCCGTCGCAAAAATGTTAGCGACTGATAAACTTATCAAAACGGGGGTGCATTTAGCAATTATTAGCCATCTTCTTTTTAGTCTCTATATCAGTCGCCAACGATTTTTGCGACGGAATTTTTCGTCGCAAAAAATAAAAAAAGATATTCTGTAGCAAAACGATTAGCGACCAAATTAGAGACCGATTTAGAGACAGATTAGGTCACGCCCAATTTGAGCGTGACCAACAGCCCCAGATTGCTAATATGTTTCAAAACAGCCCCAAATTGATAATTTTTTTTCAGAAAAAACCTACATAGGTTCTTTTGCCAATGCTGAATTCATCAACAACTATTTAACCAGTGTTTTGTAATTTTTTTCCTGATAAGTATCTTTGTTTAAAAATAATTCGGGTTTAGACATTAATTAAAAGTTCATATAAAAAAAATCACTTATTAAAAGCTAATGTTTTTCGAGGGCTTTCCAAACAATATTTTAAGAAAAAAATTGGAAACCTCTATCACAAAGCTTTTGGATCATCTTTTTATTAATTGAACCAAGAATTTATAGTTCAACTGATTTTTTTCGGACCATTAAATAAGAAATAATCATACTGAAAATAAAATCAGTTGATGGTTAGACAGGGTAAAACGACAGGTCGTACTAAGTTTTTATTAGTAATATTTTTGAAGCTTAAATATATCTTATTTCTAGAATACACAATAAATAGAACAAATTTATTTTAAATTATTAAAAATCTCATTCAATGAGTCGATATAAGCCTAAAATTAATATATCTTATTTTATATTGAAAAATAATTTATAACCAACCAGAGTTAATTTTGTATAAAATAATGAACAACAGTTGAAAATTGTGAAACAAACACTCATGTTTACTGCTCAATCATGTTTCAAATAAGATTGTTTATGATAATGGATACTCGTAGTAAAAAAAAAACTTTCAAAATATTATAACTGAACATTTTTCTATTACAACCATTGTAATTTATTTAATTTGATTAATCTAATTTGACATTCATATGGTGAATAATATTGGTCTATTGTGAATTTCTTTCTTATTTACCCTTTTTTAATTGTGTTCTAAGGATTGAGAAAGAAATAAGATATCAACTTGTTTGGTCAGATTCAAACATTCAATGTAAAGTTGCTCTCTCCTCCTCATCAGCATCGGAAATCTATCTCTTTCAAGTATAGTTAGTTGGTAATTGATCTTGAGTTGTTTTTTCCTTTGATTTTGGACAACCATGTTAAACTCACAATTAATCTGGAACCATATTCTTATGTACATGGTCCTAGCACCACTTTTGGTGGTCTAATAACATTACAAGCATTATTAATTAGGAGAACCATCATTTCTATATCTATTTAACCTTTATAACCTTTTCTTAATCTTCAAACAAATCGGTGGTAAAATAAAACACAAAGAAGGAAGTTATTGCAAAAAGAAACGTGATATTTTATGGGACCGGTAGTATAACATTTTTCTTATTCAATTAACATAGGTAATAAAATGAGTGTATAGTTTGGGAGGGGACGGAGGGATGCAAGAAAATGAACTGATTTCATAATCTTTTTTTTTTTTTTGAGGAAAAAAATAAGATATAGATAGATACTGATTGTGTGCACCATACAACAGTAACAATAAATAAAATGATCTTAAATTGGTATATAGTGATCTATTTTTTTTCCTACAGTAACTCTATCAATTGCTAGTAGTAATGTGTAATCGTGTCCCTACGATTAGACAACTAAAAGTCCATTTCAACATGCTCTATACGTCATTGATGATATCTTGTAACAAATTCTTGGTTTGATGAATTTCAAGTCTTTCACCATTCTTGCCCTGAAAAACAACAAAAATCTAAAAAATCTCAATTAAAATAATTGAAGTGAATATTATATTATCACATTCTTAAGCTTACAAAGTTGAATCAAAGTGTTCATCTTCAAGTCTCTTCTTATGGATTTGATAACATACAGATATGCTACTCTTTTGTGATGAAATCATAATCTTAGAATCACCTTTATGCAGCTTGTAATCAGAAATGCTCCTTTTGTGGTTGTGAGATTGGTGTCAATGAGTTCAATGCCAAAATTATTGAGGGCCTCCATCAATCTGTTGAATCTTCCCCTCTTCTTCTCAACAATGATCTTGACCCAGAGTTTATTCTCGTTTATTTCTGCCACTATGACCTCTTCCTGCAGAAACTAACAGTGGCAAGGCAACATTAGTAATTAACATTTGTAGATGAGGCTATTCATTTTATTTATTTTTTCAATCAAAGAGATAATCTCATAGATGAGATGACCTGTATCCCCCAATTCTTCATATCTTCCGCAGCATCAATTACAACTATTTTTGTCTCTGCTGTTTCCTCTGAAGTTGCTTCCATTTGGTGAAGCTCTTGGCTGAGACTCTGAACCTTGTCTTGCAACTTCTCAATATAGGTGATAGCATCTTCAACAATCATTGCTTTATTCATCTAAAAACCAAAATTAAGTGTTTATAATCAGTTTACATTCCAACAATTAATGTAAAAATTTGTAAACTAAACCATTAAAGTGAATATTGAATAAACTATGAGATAAAGAAGGATCAAGTAAGCTAGTGAGGGCTTAGGTAGTTGCATTTGTGATTATAGGTACTATAGACCGTAGCATCAAAAGCCTGCTACTGAGCTTCTCCCTCCTCCTCCTTTCAGTCACAAGGTTCTTTGATTTGTACTCTTTTGTGTCATCATCATAGTTCCTCTTCCTGCTACAACCATTTTCAGTAGCAAGAGAAAACTCATCCATAGTGACACAAAGCCAATCTTCATCTTCATACTCCATTTGTGGAAGAAAAAAATGGGTCTTGGGGAAAGGAGAAAAAAGCAGGTTTTGAAGAAATGTGTTTCAAGGCTTTGTAAATTGAGAATTTTTGGTTGGTGGCTATATAAGTGCTTCTCATTGAGGGATCATGTCAGAGAGAGAGGTGAGAGAGAGAAAGTACATTGATGCTTGTTTTGAGGGTGTATTGGTGTGGTCCCAAGTTAGTTCAGGTACGTTTCTTATGACACATATATATTTATGTTTGATTGTTTAGATGTGTCTTCTTCTGCTTCTGCCATCCTAACTGAATTTTTTTTATACAATCTTCGACTCTTCGTAACAGAATGCTGATTATAATTATGGTTATTTTATTACAAAATGTAGTTAGAAATCCCATTGAAGTTGTTCCGAACTCCTTTCTTTTATAATATAGTCCAATAGAGGGTTTTTAAAAATAAAAAAATAGGCACCACAAAAAACCATAAAAGTTTATCTACAAATGAGATAGATAAAATTGTCCTGATCAAAGACATGTAACTACTTATTTGTACTCTCGCCATGATAAAGGCAAATTAATGCAGCAAGTGAAAATAAATAAATATATATTTTTCACGTAGGCTTTGGCAAAGAGCAAATAAACTTGGGAGTGCATTTTGGTGTGATTTGTGAGGGCTAGCTTTGGCAGTTGGGCTTGTTGACTGAAATTGCAGTAGCACAGTTGCGTGTGGTTGTTAGAGCAAAGGCATCTTTAATTATTTATGGGCATGGCTATTCACGTTTAACGAGGGTTTTTGTTCTGTAATTTGATTTTTTTTCCTGATAGGTATTCTCGTTTAAAAGTATATTTGCTTGATACATCGTCAGACACTAATTAATTAAAAGTACAGAGTAGTATTAAAATATCCACTTATTATAAGTTTATATTTTATTTTTCAAGGGTTGGCCACTAAATTTTTTTGAAAAACTAAATTGAAAGTTTTTCCTAATTTAATTATATAATTATTCTTTATTTGATTTTCATAAAAGGTTGATCTGAGTATGGGAATTCTTAATTGGTTGTTGAAAATAATTTTGATAGTCAAATCCTATATTATTTTTAGGTTAAAGAACCTTTGTCTTAATTAATAATCATTTGATGATAATTAGATCTCTACTCATTTAAAGTTCACAATTTTTTTTATTATAAAGAATTAAGATTTTATCCATGAATTGGAATGACAAAATAGGTTAATCCAATTCAATTTAGTTCGCTCACAACTTGCCCAAAATTGATTGGGTTGGATACTTGGATAGGATCATTTCTAGAGCATGAGTTAAAAAATTTTCAACTTGAGCCTTTATGTGCTGCAGGTGGGGATGAATTAGGTTGGTCAGCTAAAATTAAAAAATAAATAAAAATATATAAAAGTAGGTACTTTTTTTTTGTGATAATAGTAGGTAATTCATATGTTGACCACTGAAAAAATAAAACATAATTAATATCACACACAAGAATGCTATTTTACTAAATTGACTTTGCATAATTATTCTTAGTTATTATTTTTTTTCTTTTCATTTTTTTACGTAAAAAATATAATAAAAAACATGAATGATTTAACATGAAGAATGTTAATGACACTTTCTTATATTCTTTCTCAAAGGATCTCTATATGATTTATTAAAATTTATTGAAAATCATAAAGAGAAATAATCAATAAATAAAAAGAAAAACTTACAAAAAAATGATAATTTTTAATAAATATTAACCAATCATAAAGAATTTTAGAAAAAAAGTGTTTGTCGCTAAGATTTCTCTTTGCATAAAATAAAAGAACCATACGTATATAACATTTATTACCATGAAATCTAACTCAAACATTATTGCATAATTGTTGATGATGTCTTAAAATCAAATCCTTTAATTATTTGAGACAAGAATGAAAGTAGAAACACATGATGTAAGATACGTATTGCGACGGATCACAATATTATTGAATAATAGTTGATAGTGTATTATATAAAACTAAATCCTTTAATTATTGGAGAAAAGAATAAAAGTACAAATTAACATGATGTAAGATACGTATTGCGATGATAAATCAATGTGCTTAGACGGTAAAAGAGCAACGTATCGCATGTTTAATTATTCGTGAAGCAAAGCATGATCATAATAATAACTATATGTGCCCAGCAGCATCGACATTAAGCTGCATTTGTATTTGTTCCTGTAGAGTGGAGAGGCTTGGATTGCTACGGTAATGGTACATCAAAGGCACCATTCTAGCAGCATTGAGGCAGAAATTGGTAAATGATGATGGCAATTGATTTTGGGTGAGGATTTCTTGATTGAGATGTTTCCATTCACATGATATTAAGTGTGCAACATGCCTTTGTGCGTCTTGAGCTGAAACATCTTGGTGTTCATTAATGTAGCAATCAATGTATGACCCATCAAGTCCATTTTGATCTTCACTCTGCATTTATATTCACATCATTAAGACGTGACATGTGTAGAATAGAATAATAGAATACAGACCTCCATGCATTTTGTTTTTACCTTAGCTCCTTCCAAATCATCAGAAAGACGAAGAATTTTGTATAATTTGCGGAACGTTGTCCACGATGGCAACAATTTCGTTATTTATAGAATGATCCATAAGGAAGAATGCATGGACAAGCACCACATGCACTCCTGTGCTCACAATTCCATTGTTCAAGTACTCCTCTGACTTTGGCAATTAAATGGCCAGAATTCAACCAATGTGCCTCTTTCAAGAAAGCATTCAACAATTGCACCCACTGTTTC
>CM023953.1:21482587-21499546 GCA_013407115.1 Glycine latifolia | reverse complement strand
ATATATATATATATATATATATATATATATATATATATATATATATATAAATTATACTTTACTTTAGATTTATTGGAGATTAACATGTGACACGCATGACGAAATAAATAAAAAATAATTAATATACTTTTGATCTCTCTAAATTTTTTAAGATTCAGTTTTAACCCCCTCTAAAAATTTGAAGAACTAAATTCGAACATTGAAAATTTTAGGGAAAAAATATATTATGCCCTTATATTTTATTTATTTAGGGACTCCTTTGATAAATCTCAAATAGTTCAATACCAACTAAATAATTTAACCTAAAGTAAATTGACTCTTTACCGATCTTTTTAATGAATCTATAGGGTTGAAGCCATTCTTTTTGTAGATTTTTTCTGCGAAATCTTTTGTATTGTCGTAAAGAACACTTAAACACGTTTTCATGAAGTCTGGAAGTTGCTCTGTACCAGCCAATTCCCATATCAATTCGTTGTAAGCATGCATTAATTAGAATGAAATATATAAAAAAAAATGCTCAATGCCAACTATCTTTATGTATGGGTGTCCCGTACTTTTGTGTAACCCACAGGCATAGATGCCTAGATGGATCAAAATACGGAAAATTATGAATGGAAAATTTTACATATGTACTTTAATTTTTTATGTTTGTATTATTGTATAATCCTAACAATTGTACTATGTAGAAATTACAAAAAGGTACTAATATAGATTGAGTATTTTTTTTAGTGAGTGGAATTATTTTTATAATAATTTTTTCAACAAGTTTTACAAACAAGTATTTTTTATGAATGTACTGTGGAAAATATTTATTTTTACATAATTAAAATTTATAATAAAATATATTTGAAAATATAAATTATATTTAAAATTTACAATGAATAATTTAAATTATGATATAATATTATTTCTAAATATGTAAATATTAAAAATATTAAAATCCAATTTAAATATAGAGAAAAAAGAAGGAAGATTAAAAATAATAGATAGTCAAGAAAATTAAGTATAAAAGTAATGATAAAAGAAGGATAGTTTGAGATGGTTGATAGAATTTTTTTCGTCAATTATATGAATCGTGTATGAAATGTACATCGAAAGGAGAAAAAAAGAAAAAATATTGAAAAAGTTTAATTGAAAGAGGAGAGCGAGTCTCATTCTTAAAATTGTGATTTGTAATTTATAACATAGAAGTGAAATTATCATACCTCTTCTATAAATTACTCATTTTATTTTGCACAACCGCCATTTCTCTTCCAGCTAGCTTCTTTCCTTTTTGTTTTTATTTACAAATTATTCTAAAACTTTAGTATAGAAATAGTTTAGTTTGTACATAATTTTTATAATGTAAATACAAAATATTAAAATCATAAGAAAAATGTGCATAACTAATTCAAATAAGTAAATGAATATAATATAAGTAATTTACATATTTATCGGAAAATGTGTAAAATTAAAATAAAAAAACTAAGATTCGAAATAAAAATGTAAAATTAATGTAAAGAATTTAACGCAATTCAAGTTGATATTTGGAAACAAAACAAAAAACTTAATATATAAAATGAAAAATGAAAAATAATAAAAATTTGAGATTTAAAAAAAATATAAAATATACTAAATAATTAAAATTTTACATGTGAAAAAATAGTATTATAAAAAAACTCGTTTCCTTTGTGAACGAAAATTTAGATATATAGGAGTTACATAAATGAAATTTGAATACCTATTAACAGCGTCAGTTAATGAAGTAAGCTGGTCCAATGCCCCATCAATAATGTAGATTTGAGAGATAGGTTTAGTGAGTTCAATCCTTTGCTCTGAAAAGTCAGGATCTGTGAAGCACGCCATGGGCGACATGTACCATTTAAGAGGTTGATACCTAGCGAACTTCACCTCCTTGGCCATTCCAAGGTCTTTCCACCATATGTTAATGTAAAAAAGTTAGTGATAATTACTACTACTACTATTTAAATAACCGACGAAAAATGAAACTATATATGATAACTTGTCGAGGGATTATATTATTTATGAAACTTACTTGCAAACTTGAATTATTTCATTCTGGTTCATGAACCTAACTATGCAGGAATTGATTTCAGAAAGTTCCTCTACGCATTTCCATTCTTTCTTGGTCTTGAAATAATTTAGAAAAATACTTTTGTCACTGAATCTTGATAAGCCATAATGAAGTGGATGCTGAAGAGTGTTGGCAACATACATAGCTTCATGATGTTCCTTATGTCTTGTCAACCATACATGAAGAAGTTGGTAGCTGAGGTAACCTGCATCATCAAGACTACCTTCTCCTTCAATACTTAGCTGGGTCGTCTCATACTTGGCAATGAGACCCTTCACATCTTCACCATGTTTTTCTATAAACTCTCTTTTGTTACCCTTCAAGCTATCAATAGTACATCTGCGTGCACACCCATATTATAGTTGCTAGTTAATTAGTTAGCATTTAGTAACAAAATCCTTCAATTTGGTGGTGGTGGTTTTTCTTTATAGTATATGTGTTTATATTCTTTAATTTTATACATGCATTAAATGTTTGTCATAATAATTTACAAATATCACGAAGTAATTAATAAGAATGAGCTCATGGTGATCATGACCATAAACGATTTTGTTTAACATTTAACAATGATGAGGAACTTGGTCCCTAGTTATATAAGATAATTAAGAAAAGGAAAATGATGTGTAGACACTTATGTGTTTTTTTATGTGTTATGTATTAGATCAGAGGTATAGATATTAGAGACAGAAGAAGTATAAATATGATAAACAATACGATGGCAAGTGAGATAGAAAAAATGTTGAAGTGTTAAATAAATGTATAGCAGTATATATCATGTCTAGAAGTGTCCAATTAAGAGTCACTACTCATATAAAATAGGATATATTGTACGGAAATGTATTTAGAAAGTAAATATGTTTAATCAACAGTTTATTTAGAGTGAAGATAATTTGAACCTGCATGAACTTCATGACCTCTTTGTCTAAGTAGTAAACGGAATGGAAGTGCAACTTCATAAAGTTTGTGGTTATTTGCAAAATCACTGAGATGACTGCTAAATATCAAATGTTGCTTCTGAAGAACGGCTTCGATTTCCTCTTCAAAGTGATGTTCAATACCAAGCCTTTGGATAATGTCAACAGCATACAAACTCTCCATGGGATCCTCGCTAATAAGTTTCAGGAATACATGCTTGACTTCCTTCAATACTAAAGCTTGTTTGATATAAATATCATCCTGAAAATGTAAATAATTAAAGGGTCAATTTCAGAAAAACCTTATGAAAAGATCATCAACAGAATAAGAATTTTAGTTGTACGTACCGAAAAAATCATCCTTACCATAAAATTAAAGGAGTCTTATGTTTGAGTAAAACAGTCCTGGCCGGCTTACACTGTGAAGAAACGACTAACGAGACTCTATTTATAGTTATGCCCTTTTTTAACGTTGCGTCGGTACAAAATTGACGTTCGTATACAAAGTCAAAGATCCCAAAAAAACTTTATTTGTGTTCCTATTAATAAAATCTTAATTTAAAATTATGTTAGTTATTTTTTACAAAACACTAACAATTAAAAGAGGGAAGATTATTAATAACAATGATAATTTTTTTAAAATTATAAATTTAAGATACATTTATTACTATTAATTAAATTAATCTTTTAAAAAAATTGATGAATTAGATAAATGTGTTTTATAAACAAAATGGAAGGAATAGGTAACTGTTGCACCATAGCCTTTCATCTAAAGACCATTGAATGAATCTGAATCTTATTCCATGTTACATGAATTTTGCCCCTTCCTGTCAAATCCCCATTTGTTTTGTTATGTGTGGTGCTAGCTAGGAAATTGTCGGTGTTTTGTTTTGTTATTTTGACAGAGTAAGTAAAAATTGAGCACTGAAATGCTGAATCGTACGTACGAAATATATGAGAAGAAATTATATATCGAGACGTGGGTGATTTCCGTTCATACCATAATTAATTATTTATTTTCATTAAGACAAACCAATAAAAATATCCCATCACAAGGACGGAATTAGCTTAATTTTTATGAGGTGACCAGAGTAAAAGTTAAATAAAATATAATTTTAATTTTAAATAACATTAAATAAAAAAGAAAAATTTTACATTTTCTATTTTTTAAATAAATTAAGTTAACTGATTGAGGGAGAATATAAGAATATATATGAAAATTTATAATATTTTTTTTGGATAGCCAATTAAGTGATTGAGAATGCAAATTAAGAAAATATATACTTATCAATTTTATAATATCTATTTTATATTTTTGTAGCCATGGCCATCACCTCACTCCAAGAGGAACCGCCCCAGCCCCTGCCTGATTTCGTCTCGCCGTGCATGAAAAATACAGTATAGCATTGTTGCGTCCTTTTACTATGTGGTAACGAAATGAAACAAAACCATACGAATATCAGTGGCACTTATAAAAAGGAAAAGGCGAAAATCCATAGAAGTATAATTCAGTAAATACCATATATAGTATAAAAAGCTGAATTTAATTTTCATATTTCCTTACCTATTCACAATTCGTACTATTTAGTGTTATCCAATTAAAATATATAATCAAGTGTTGACCTATTTACTTATTTTACAAAAATTATTTCAGAATGATATAATATTTAATGCCTGCTAATAAAAGTTGGATCTAGCATAATACATTATTCTCTCACAACGTAACCAACTAACATTTCAATGCTGTTAAGATAATATATATATATATATATATATATATATATATAATGTACAAGTCTAGAACAAAATTGTATTTAAAAAAATGATACATTTATGAAATAAAAAAAAATAGTGACGCTTAACTATTGAATCAATAAATAATATATTGGGACAAATAATAAATATATTAATTTTAAAAATCAACTTACTAAAAGTTAAATATGAATAAATTTAAAATAAAATCCCAATTTTTATCTTTCACTCCCCCAGCTTCGTTCTTGTTGAAACATTTCTATAAACAAATAGGATACAACATTCAATGGAAGATAGTATATCTAGGTACTACAGCTTATGTATTTGTAACAGTATCATCGGGTGAGGTAAAAAATAGCTAGTGGGGTAATACAAGAAGTAACAAAACCACCATTATTTTGCTATATATATGATGCGAGGGGTTGGTTCCTTTATGGGTAAAAATAGAAGGTTGTGATTCTAGTATGGGGGTGCCAAAGCCAAACCACGAGCAAGTAGAGATCCCACCATGTTCAGATGTTCTCGGACCAGACTCATTGTGGGAACCACTTCCAAGTACAATTATGAAAAATAGGTTCACGAGATTTTGGATGAGGAAGAAAAGGCCAAAAAATCCGAAAATAGAGTCCATATAATATTAAATTAATTTATATATTTTAAAATTGTTCACATCAGCCATTGATGTGGGTCACCAATAATAACTATTCCAACAATCCATCTTTTATTTGTTTATAAATCAATGACTGGAATTTTTCTTTCAATTATTTTATACAAACTTCAAAAATAGTTGTATGAGATTTTTCTTTCAATCATTAGATAATTTCCGTTTTTTAGTTGATTGATAATCTTGTTTTTATTTGATAAGATATAATATTATTTTTATTTGATAAGATATAATCTTATTTTTATTTGATAAAATATAAATCAAATAATATTTGATGGCTTAGGCCCAACTTATTTCATCCTATAAATAGATGAGTAAGGGTGGAGGCAAGACACACAGAAATTTGAGAGCCTCAAGTGACAATCTTGAGTGCCATATTTGAGCAAGCCACTGTGTCTGCATATTTGAGAGCTTAGAGTGAAACACTGTGAGCGTTTAAGTGACCACCATTGTTGGAGAGGTTGAGTGTACCACCACATTGGTGTGTTTTTGATTCATTGTAACTGATTATTGTTATAGTGGATTTTGATACTGGACTAGGTCCCGTGAGTTTTTCTTTTCTCACATTGAGGAAGGTGTTCTCACGTAAAACAAATTCCAATTGTCTCTCTCGCTCCCTTTTGATTTTATTTCCACTTCCGCAAATTGATTTGAGGGTCCGAGATACCCAACAGTGGTATCAGAGCCCAGGTTCGACGGGTTCTGAAGGAGACGAGATGGAGACCAACGGTATCACCCACGACGGAGATATGTTCAGGTTGACCGCAGACAACTTTGCGTATTGGAGACCGATGATGGAGGATCACCTCTACTGCAGATCTTAGACCTCGTCCATACTGACGTTTGCTCCATGTCAGAGAGATCGTTTGGAAGAGCTCAGTACTTTGTTTCTTTTATTGATGATCACTCCCGCAAAGTGTGGGTTTATCTCCTGAAGACAAAAGACCAGGTACTCCAATCTTTCAAAGAATTTCATGCTATGGTGGAAAGGGAGACTGGCATGAAGTTGAAAATTGTTAGTTCTGATAATAGTGGTGAGTATTGTGGTCCCTTTGATGCTTACTGTAGAGAAGCTGGGATCTGACTTGAGAAGACGCCCCCCAAGACTCCACAACTGAATGGACTGGCTGAGAGGATGAATTGGACTATTGAAGAGAAGGTCCGAAGTATGTTGTCCAATGCCAGGTTGCCGAAAACGTTCTGGGGAGAAGCCGTCAGAACTACAGTTGATTTGATCAACCTCTCACCATCTCGATCGCTTGAAGGAGAAGTTCCAGAGGAAGTCTGGACCGGTCGAAGAGCAACTTATGATCACCTGAGGGTGTTTGGATGTCGAGCTTTCGTTCATATCCCCAAAGATGAAAGGGCAAAGCTCGATGAAAATATAATGGAATGCATCTACCTCGGTTCACCGAAAACCGAGTTTGGGTTCAGACTGTGGGATCCTATCAAGAAGAAGATAGTGAGAAGCCGAGATGTGATTTTTCATGAAGATGAGACACTTCATGACATCTCAAAGCCCCAAGTCTGAGTTACTGTCAGACGTGAAGAACCCGGCCCTCCTGACCGAGATGAAGAACCCGTCCCTCTTGTGCAAGCTGAAGCAGGGGGGAGAAACTGAAGATGATGCTGATGAGGACCGGGATGAAGATGAAGAATCGGATTCTCAAGCGGCTAATGAAGAATAGCCAAGATACCCCACTAGAGAAAGAAGACCTTCTATGAGGTACCCACCTGATGAATACACCGTCATTGCTGAAGATGGTGAGCCTCAGAGTTATGATGAGGCCATAACGAGCTCGGAGAAAGAAGCGTGGGAGAAGGCAATGCAGGACGAGATGAATTCCTTGCATGAAAACCAGACTTATGAGTTGACCGAGCTACCTAAAGGGAGACGAGCTCTGAAGAACAAGTGGGTGTATAAGATCAAGCAGGAAGAGAATGGGCAGAAGTCGAGATATAAAGTCCGGATTGTAGTGAAAGGCTGCAATCAAAAGAAGGGGATTGATTTTGAAGAAATCTTCTCTCCTGTTGTGAAGATGACCTTGGTCCGGACTGTGTTAGCTATGGCAGCTACAATGGACCTCAAGGTAGAACAGATGGATGTGAAGACCGCATTTCTTCACGGTGAGTTGGAGGAGGAGATATATATGGAGCAACCTGAAGGGTTCCGAGCTCTAGGATGCGATGGCATGGTATGCCGATTGAAGAAGAGTCTCTATGGCTTGAAGCAAGCACCTCAGCAGTGGTACAGGAAGTTTTATTCCTTCATGACAGAACATAAGTTCATGAAGACGGAGGCCGACCACTGTGTATTTGTGAAGAGGTATGAAAATGGAGACTTCCTGATCCTTCTGTTATATGTTGACAATATGTTGATTGTAGGGCAAAGCAAAGAAAAGATTGCCGCCTTGAAGAAGGCATTGAGCTCATCCTTCGCTATGAAGGACCTCGGTCCTGCAAGACAGATTCTCGGAATGAAGATCATCCGGGATAGAACGAAGAAGCTACTGTGGCTAAGTCAAGAAAAATATGTTGAGAAGATCTTGAAGAGATTCAACATGGACAAGGCCAAAACAGTTAGCACCCCCTTGGCCGGGCACTTGAAACTGAATAAGAAGCAGTGTCCGAGATCTGATGAAGATAGAGAAGAGATTCTGAAGATCCCGTACCAATCCACAGTCGAAAGCCCGATGTATGCAATGGTTTGCACTAGACCCAACTTGGCGTTTGCAGTTGGAATGGTGAGCCAGTTTCTTTTGGACCCCGGCAGAGAGCACTGGGAAGCAGTGAAGTGGATCTTCAGGTACTTGAAAGGTACATCCAATTTATGCCTCTGTTTTGGAGGTGGTGAAGCCGAGCTGCAAGGCTACTCAGATGCTGATTTAGGGGGAGATTCCGACTCGAGGAAGTCGACGACTGGATATCTGATGAGATTTGCTGTAGGAGCAATCTCGTGGCAATCAAAATTGCAGAAGTGTGTGGCACTTTCAACGACCGAGGTCGAGTACATTGTCGTGACCGAGGCAAGCAAGGATATGCTGTGGATGAATAAGTTCCTCATGGAACTCGGCCATGAACAAGATAAGTACAAGCTGATGTGTGACAACTAGAGCGCAATTCATCTTGCGAAGAACTCGACCTATCACTCCCGTACCAAACATATTGATGTGAGATATCACTGGATCCGGGATGTGGTAGAGGCTGAACAGGTCGCACTTGGCAAAGTGCACACCGATTTGAACTAGTCCGATATGATGACCAAGCCGGTACCAGCATGAAAATTTGAAGATTGCTGTAAAGGAGCAGGGCTGATGAATTCAGCACATTGAAACCAAGAAAGAAGGCCGGGTTGTTGAAGTTGAAGACCCCGGTCTCACTGAAAAACGAAAGGGGGAGATTTGTTGGATAATTTCTATTTTTTAGTTGATTGATAATCTTGTTTTTATTTGATAAGATATAATCTTGTTTTTATTTGATAAGATATAAATCAAATAATATTTGATGGCTTAGGCCTAGCCCATTTCATCCTATAAATAGATGAGTAAGGGTGGAGGCAAGACACACAGAAATTTGAGAGCCTCAAGTGACAGTCTTGAGTGCCATATTTGAGCAAGCAAGCCACTGTGCCTGCATATTTGAGAGCTTAGAGTGAAACACTGTGAGCGTTTGAGTGACCACCATTGTTGGAGAGGTTGAGTGTACCACCACATTGGTGTGTTTTTGATTCATTGTAACCGATTATTGTTATAGTGGATTTTGATACTGGACTAGATCCCGTGAGTTTTTCTTTTCTCACATTGAGGAAGGTTTTCTCACGTAAAACAAATTCTGATTATCTATGTCGCTCCCTTTTGATTTTATTTCCGCTTTCGCAAATTGATTTGAGGGTCCGAGATACCCAACATCATTTTATACACAGTCAAAATATTTGTACTTTTCACAAAGTCAAGGCTGCACCCCGTCATTAATAGTTAGGTCCGCCACTGTTAGTAATTCTTAGCAAGTGCCACACGTATTGAGATAGATGTCAAGATTTTAATTAGTTAATCCTAGACAATTTAATGAGTGTTTGACTCTTTGTATTAAATTCCTTAACTTGTTAGGGTGAGAAATTTATATGCTTATCATGTTAACTAAATAAGTACAACCTTTGTTAGTGAGTCGTCCATTTCTCAACAATCAAATAAATGTGGCTTATCATGCTTCAAATAAGTGGATATTCTTTACACTTGATCCACACATCATGTGGCTTATTCAATGTCCCATCGCTGTTAAAATGTCAAATGGCTCTTTTGTTACATCAAATCAAGTTCGCACCATGCAATACAAACTTCAAGTAATTTTTTGTTAATAGAATATGCATAGGTACAAGAGTTAGTCTTTCTGCCATCGATTACAGGCAAAGCTATCGAAGAAAACTTAACTTTTACGTCAGTTAGAGATAGTGTCAAGATAGAGTATATAAGTGGGGGACAATCCTCACCCTATCATCCCTTTCATTTAAATTAGGAATCTCACATCCCGATCTCTTTCTTGTTCCCTTCTCTTTCACCATAGACATGTGATTACAAGATTTGGATGCCAATAATCTAGATAAAACACACTTTCATACCAATACACAAGGGTGACATGAAGAAAAATATCAAAATTTCCTGGTTTTGATACAAAAAAGAGGCGAAGTGGACTTTCCCTTGAACGAACGATTCTTATCAGCTATGAAGTACAACCGAAAAAAAATTCAACGTATCAGACACACGTCCAATACGGATACATTGGAATACTCCATTTCAACGTATTGGTTGTTCCTCCTTCGCCGTTGATTCACTGTCGACCCTCGCTGCTCCTCATCCACCGTTGTTCACCGCATTGCTCGTCGTGCTGGCCTCACCTCCGATAACACAGAGGAAGAGGAAGAGGAAGCACTATGAACAAACCTGTATAGGAAGACAAGAAGAAGAAGGGGAAGTGTGAAGCACTGAACCGGAAGCAAAAATGGAGAAGAGGAATTGGAGAATATGAGGCGCAGCAAGCACGGCGCAGCGACAACATTGCTTCCTGCACGAGGCAGCAAGAGAAGATGCATATATATGTAAAGGGATTAGGTTTTTCTTTTGGGCCCGATTGCTTCCTGCACCTCCTTTATTGCTTAATGTACTCCTTTGGCTATTTTTTATTACTATTTAATACTAAGACGTATCGGGAACGTATCGAAATGTTAGTATTTTTTAAGTAACATATTGACATCTCGTATCGGGAACGTATTGAAAACGTCGTGTCAGTATTGGTGCTTCATAGCTTATCAGAGTTCAATTTAAATTTATTTTTTAAAAAAGTTAAAATTCCATTGAGTAAAATCTGCTAGTGTAGACAACATAAGAAATGCTCAATCAACACTTAAATTTAATTTCTTTGCTAAAGGTATGATTTGATGATGACTAAAGTTTAGCAAAAGTTTAAAAAAGTGTTAGGAGTACACTCTATTAATTAAAATTTATTGAAAACTATTAAATTATTAGAGAGAAATATTAAACATGAGATGACACATACAATAAATTATTTTTTTAAATAAATTCTCAAAAGACTGTATGAGAAACTATACTCCTAGTATTTCTCAACTTTATAACTTTGATGCCTAGCTTTGAGATTCGCTGCAACAATATGTATGCCAGTAACATAGCTTAAAGAAACATGTTTTCTTCTAGTTGGATTCCTAATTTACTCCACCGTTGCATTTATTATTATTATTATTATTACTATTATTATTGTTGTTGTTGTTGTTGAAGAGAGATCCATTTACTTTAAGAGTAACTCTTTTAGAGTTATTCTTTATTCTTATCATCCATTTTCTTGAGATCTAGTAATAATTATTAGTCATTTATCACAACCATTATATCTAAAAAAAATGAATGGTGAGAATGAGGAGTAACTCTAAAAGAGTTATTGTTAACTCCTAGATAAGTGTATCAATTTGTCAAAGTAATATTATACGGTAAGAAAGATCGAGTGTCGAGTCCACGAACTTTGATTGTGCTAAGAGTTTATATATATCAAATTTTAAGCAACAAAATGACTAAAAGGAGATATATTTCGAAATTAAAGTGCAGAAATGTAAACTTCAACAATGATAAAAGACATAAAAATAGAGCAAGGTGCAAGAGACAAGAAAAAAAAAACTTGAGTGTAAAAGATGATATTTAGTGAAGATTTTTATGGAAATGTTAGGTGTTTAGACTATCAAAATTACTCTTGATGCAATGTTATAGATTTTTCACCATTTAAATTTATTCCAACTATTAGTTTCGTCAACTAAACTACTCTAATCATGATTTCTCGTGTGAAAGAGCCTAAATAATCTAATTTCATTTCTAATCCTTTAAGAGCTAAACCAAATAATTTACTTTAAGAATAAAGATGCATAAATAGGATAAATAACACTATTTTATCCACAGACATGGACTACCTAAAATCTCCTTCAAGCTCTTAGGGTAAAAATATTTTCCAATTATTAAAGCCTTATTACATACATGTGAGTGGATAATCAAATCATAAACAAGACAATAAACTTAGAAAAGAAGTAATAATGTTAAAATAACATTAAATGAATAATAAAGATCATTACATCAAAGAGTGTTTGGTATCCAAGCCCCAACAATTGATAATTTAGTCTCATCATAGTCATGAGAGACTCAAAAATAAAAGATGAAACAAGAAAAATGGAAGAAGAACTCCCAAAGTGAATGTTTTTCTTCAGAGCATGCCTTAAACAAATTCCTTCCAAAAAGCACGGTGCCTTTTTTTAGATCCTTCAAACGCCGCACTATTATGTTTTTTGAAAAATTATTGTGCGCTAACCTGCATGTGAGCGCACATGCATAATTTAGTTGGCTTAAGTAAGCAAGTGCTAAGCCTCCAAATGCGCGCTTAGCACACTTGCACGATATAACTAGCTTCCAGCTTGGCTTCTTGCGTTGAGTGTGCACCGACACATTGCTCCAATTTTTTGTACATCTTCCATTCTTCTGTATCCAAAAACTTTATAAAATAAAATAAAACCATGTAAAATTACTAACTTTAACATTCTTAAGATAAAAACTCAAAAGAATCTAAATTTCTATCTTTTTTAAGTCAAAAGAAAAGAAATTAGATAATTGTTATATGTAATTTAGGTGCACAAACTAAATATACATAACAATTGTCGGTTAATCTTGGAATAAGTGGAACTTCATCCTTCTTCTTTATTGTAACAGGTATGAAAATTTAAAATAAAAAACCCATGTGATCCTATTACAATATGGAAGAAACTAGTGTTGCCACAAATTATTCGATAACAAATTGCAGGCATAGAAAATGTACTACATGTGCTCAGCACCAGCATTATAATTATTGGCATTGGAGGCACTATATGTGTTCAGCAGCAGCATTAATAAACAGTAACTTGACATGTTCCTGTAGAGTGGAGAGGCTTGGATTGCTACGGTAATGGTACATCAAAGGCACCATTCTAGCAGCATTGAGGCAGAAATTGGTAAATGATGATGGCAATTGATTTTGGGTGAGGATTTCTTGATTGAGACGTTTCCATTCACATGAAATTAAGTGTGCAACATGCCTTTGTGCGTCTTGAGCTGAAACATCTTGGTGTTCATTAATGTAGCAATCAATGTATGACCCATCAAGTCCATTTTGATCTTCACTCTGCATTTATATTCACATCATTAAGACGTGACATGTGTAGAATAGAATAATAGAATACAGACCTCCATGCATTTTGTTTTTACCTTAGCTCCTTCCAAATCATCAGAAAGACGAAGAATTTTAGCCACCGAATGTATAATTTGTGGAACGTTGTCCACGATGGCAACAATTTCGTTATTTATAGAATGATTCATGAGGAAGAATGCATGGACAAGCACCACATGCACTCCTGTGCTCACAATTCCATTGTTCAAGTACTCCTCTGGCTTTGGCAAATGACCAGAATTCAACCAACGTGCCTCTTCCAAGAAAGCATTCAACAATCGAACCCACTGTTTCATATGTATAAATACTTCATTATTAGATTCTGGTTCTTCCTTGTACTTATTTAAACAAAATAATTAACATGTGACATGCATGATGAAATACATAAAATAAATTGACCCTTTACCGATCTTTTCAGGGTATCTATAGGGTTGAATCCATGCTTTATGTAGATCTTTTCGGCAAAGTCATTGGTCATTTCGTAAAGAACTCTTAAACACATTTTCATGAAGTCTGGAAGTTGCTCTGTACCAGCCAATTCCCATCTGAATGAAACGAGATAAATCACTTCGTTTTACACCAGATTGTTAGGAATCTAAAAGCTATCCACTAGAAGACTACCATTAAAAGACTAAGAAATTTAAATAAAATTGATAAACTTCTATATTTCTTCATTGGTGATTATCTATAAACAGGAATAATCTTATATAACCCTAATAATTATCTATAAACAGGATTTGAAAGAATTTTTTTTAAACAAAAGTTGGAATTTGAGGAGAAAAATATTAACATATTAAAATGCTTCATACTTTGAATTTTTTGAAAACATAAAATAAATATAAACTAATGATAAAGTCACTTATAAAAAAAAATTATATTATTAGAAATGCATTTAAGATCGACGATATATATATATTTAAGAGATGCATGATTAAACATCATAATAGGAGTAAAAATTCTAACTAGGTTGGCATCGCTAATCCTATTGATTGTCTGCCGCACACACCAGAAATATATATTTTAATACCTTTTAATAGCATCCGTAAATAAAGTAAGCTGGTCTAATGTCCCATAAGCATCGAAAATGTCATCAATAATGTAGATCAGAGAGATAGGTTTGGTGAGCTCAATCCTTTGCTCAGAGAAGCGTGGATCTGTGAAGCATGCCATTGGCCACATGTACCATTTAAGAGGTTGATATCTAGCGAACTTCACCTCATTGTCCAGCCCAAGGTCTTTCCACCATCTGTTAATGTTAAAAAGTGATTGCTACTACCATTTAAATAACCGACAAAAAATGAACATATATATACGATGCCTAGCTACTAGCTATAGGATAATTATTTATGAAACTTACTTGTAAACTTGAATTATTTCATTCCGGTTCACGAACCTAACTATGCTGGAATTGATTTCAGCAAGTTCCTCTAAACATTTCCATTCTTTCTTGGTCTTCAAATCATTTAGAAGTATACTTGTGTCGTCCCTGAATCTTGATAAGTCATAATGAAGCGGATGCTGAAGAGTGTTGGCAACATACATAGCTTCATTATGCTCTTCATGTCTAGTCAGCCATATATGAAGAAGTTGGTGGCAGAGGTAACCTGCATCATCAAGACTGACTTCTCCTTCAATACCTAGCTGGGTTGCCTCATACAGAGAAATAAGACCCTTCACATCTTCACCATGTTTTTCTCTAAACTCTTTTTTGTTACTCTTCAGGCTGTCAAATACATCTGCACAATCATTATAGTTGGTATATCTATAGTTAGCATTTAGTTACAAAGTCCAATTCAACAAACCTATGCTCAGCAATATATAATGATCTGTCCTGTCAGCTGTGAGTGTGTGAATAATGATCGATATGTACGAGCAGGAACAATATGAACCATTGATCGAGCCATACCAGAATTCAAATGAAGACCATATATATATTCTTTTTATTTCCAGGAGATATATATATATATATATATATATATTATTCCTAAGGCTGATAGTTTTCTTTATATAGTATATTAATTTGTGTATATTCGTTAATACATGCATTAATGTTTGTCATATTAAAATTTACAGTTTGACAAAGATTATCATGGTGAACTAATAAAGAATGAGATAATGGTGGTCAACTGGTCATGACCATTGACCAGCTGTTAGTGTGTTTAGATACCTCCTAGAATTCTTACCCCAAGAATCATGGTAAAAAATTGAGAAAAGTTTAAATAACTATTTGCGTTGTTTTGGCCCTTATTCAATGTGATTTTGATAGAATTGAAAGTTAGTCCAGACACATTGTATTCCAAGAAGAGCCGTTGGGTGATGTGACGCATAAATGATTTTGTCTAACAATGGTGAAGAAGGACTTGGCCGGTCCCTCGTTATATCAGATAAAAGTAATATTCTATATTGTATGGAATGTAATTTAGAAAGTAAATATGTGTGGTCAAATGTTTATATAGTGAGGATAATTTAAACCTGCACGAACATAATGGCCTCCTTGTCTAAGTAAACGGAATGAAAGTGCAACTTCACAAAGTTTATGGTTATTCGCAAAATCACTGAGATGACTGCTAAATATCAAATGTTGCTTCTGAAGAGCAGCTTCAATTTCCTCTTCGAAGTGGTGTTCAATGCCAAGCCTTTGGATAGTGTCAACCATGTACATACTCTCCATGTGATCCTCGCCAATAAGCTTCTGGAATACATGCTTAACTTCCTTCAATACCAACGCTTGTTTGATATAAATATTATCCTAAAAATGTAATGGGTCAATTTCAGTAAAACCTTCCATGAAAAAGATCAATCATCAACAGAAATAGAATTTTAGTTGAACAGAAAAAAAAAAAAAAGCATCCTTACCATAAAGGAGTCTTTTCTTTGAGTAAAACAGTCTTGGCTTCTACTCTAGCTAAATGTGCAGAAATGAGTCTCTATTCATGCTCTTATTTATCGTTGCATCCGCTCAGAATGAGTTTGTAAACATTGAGCTGTTTAAAAGTCAAAGAATGCATTAAACACGTTAATGGGCCTCACAATGTTGAACTTTAATTGAATTGCAAACTTGAATTTATTAAAACAAACCTGCTAATAAATTCATGTTATATTATTAAGAATATCTATAATTTCAATGCTATACATTGGCTTTGGAAAAAATATGTTAGATAAAAAAGGAATTAACAACATTAGTTAGAAATTTAGGGTGATAAATCATTTATAAATTTAGCACAGTTTTTTAATTAAGTAAGGATGTTTGAAAATTTTGAAGATTGTCAAAATTTAAATTCTAATAATACTTCTCTTTCATTCATGACCTCTTAAACGAGAAATGAGGTATATTTATACAAATAATGTTAACCACCAGCACAATATTAGGAAGTAATAATTCAAACTTTAACAAATTGTTCCTATCTAAGAAAAATAATAATTCTAATTCAAATTATGTCTTCAACACTCCCTCTCAATTTGGTACATGAATATCAATCATGTCAAATTTGCTAAATGTTTCTTCAAACACTCTTCTAGAAGTGGCTTTAGTCAGCAATAGGTTTGTTTGATAGAGTCCACATGTACTTTTATTTGTGATGTGAGATAGAAAGAGAATTGAGATACGAGAAGATATTAAGAACAATCACATGTTTAGGTCAATAGATTTCAGTGTTGGTTTGTGAAGGATTCAGAACAGTGCAACGAGTTTCACATTGAGGAGTCACTTTTACCTATATTTTCTCATCTTTCTGTACTCATTTTAATCCCTGATTTGGCTTTAATCGTTTATATTCCGCACTGTTTCTCATTTAGGATTTAATTGGACCGAT
>CM023953.1:21409218-21472587 GCA_013407115.1 Glycine latifolia | reverse complement strand
CTTTTTAAAGTGAAAAATTGCATTCAACACAAGTATTGCTGTCTTGCACACTAGTAGAATTATAGAACAATGCAAATTGGTAGCTTACCTTTAGATACATGTCCATGGCTAGGTATAATTGATCATGAGATTCCCTTGCTGCATCTGGGAGCACTGTAATCAATGCTTCAAACTCAAAAGGTTTGAGATGGGGATCTGGAGCAACTTCCACGAGGAACAAATCCATCATTTTCACCACTCTCATTAGTCGATTTGAGGTTAACTCAAAACTACCTCCAAAGAAAAATATGTGTACTAGCCTTACGACAAAATCAACATCATATGCTTGACCCTTCCCATGTGGAGATGGAAGAAGTAGATAATCAATTGTTGTTTGATCCAGCAGAGGACCTATAAGACTTTCTATCTTGTTTATGTAACTTCTGCTCATTTTCAAACTAACAGCAGACCGATTAAGATTGAATAAATCTTTGCAAGAAATTGATCTCAATTCTAGCAGCAAAAGAAGATCAATAACAACCTTAGTAGACTCCATCTTCTCAGCTTGTGCAGCACCAAGACAACTTGAGTTGTGATAGTGGAGCAGAAACCTAGAGACCACACCATGATCAAAATCATAAGATATCATTGTCCTTATGACCTTATCCAACAAATCAATCTTCAAGAACACAAGATGTTCAAACCACCATGTAGCCCCAGAGCAGTTATTTCTCCAACTATTATTACTGCTAGTATCACAGGAAAACTGAAAGCTTGACCTGTTGGAGGAACATGTATTTGGACTTGTGATGCCTGGAGAAGCTAGCCTCTCTATCAAGTTATCCACAAATCTGTCCAGAATCGCCAAATAACCTTTGAAAGAAAACAAGCCTTGACACTGTTTCAATGCTTCAAGGAGCTCAGACCAAGTCCAGAAACGAATCCCTTCAAGAAATTTTTCAATGTGGGGTTTCAGGTTGGGCGTTCCTGCAAGACCATCATCACATTCCATCTCCAGGAAATGAGCAGCAGAACATAGCATGGCCACGTTCGATGGAGTCATCTCCATACTGCTATCGTAGCAAAGTCGTGCTATGTGCTCCAAAGCATGTGCAGCCACTGGAAAGTCACAAAATATAACTTTCACTCCACATTTATGTCAAAAGATTACCAAAAAAGTTGCTAAATTTACGGGAGAAAGGTGAAAGAATATTCTGCACAGTATTAAGGAAGGTTAGATGGCCTGAAGAAGTATTGAAAAATATTTTATTTCTTTACCAAAGAAAGTAAATTAGTGCAATGTATGAAAAACACTAACAACGCATCCAATTTTCACATGTATTTTTTATTGGAAAAAATCCTACTTAAATCGAGTAAGACTATTATGAATGGAAAAATTCTACTTCTCAAGTATTTACTGCAGTGTTACATTTACATATCTAGGACTTGAACTTGAAACTACTAGTTAAATTAAAACAATTTCACGTTAATTGATTCACCCGCAAATATACAAACAGGAAAAAATAAGAGAATAAATGTGACGATGATACAAGAAAGCCTCAAGCATAAGGTACTTGAGATGGTAAATCATGGGGGCTGGGTCATGTTTGTAAGAAGGGAAAGACATAGGCCATGCACTTCGTGCAATCCATAATGACATGAAGGGTACTGCAAGCAGGTCCACATGCCTGCCATGCTTTTAAGGTGTAATTAAATTATGTTAAGTATCTACTTCTCATGCTGTTGGAGTAAAGAACATGCGCATGCTAATCACCATCCATTTCCCTCAATAAACTACAAGTTACTTTAAAAAATAGCATAAAATAAAGAGTTTCACCTTGTTTACCATCAAAGTTTCTTAGCCATTGATATTCACTTCAAGTTACAGCAAGCTCCCATTGTTCCAACATTAATTTGAGGATTAGGAAGTTTGTGGGGTCTATCTGTAAATGACGAAAGACCAATGAATCAGAAAAGGGAAGTTCGTGGGAACATAAATTTGTGAAGGAAAGGATCGTCAGTTACAAGAAAAAGAAAAACATGATGTGAATATGTTTTAGCTTAGTCAACAAAGGAGCATGAGAGGCTTACTTATTGAAAGACAGAGAAGGGAACAGTTATTGAATAAAAAAATATAAGTTAATTAAATTGACTATAAATTAATTAAAATAACTTGTCAAGCAAATTCTTAATTGGAAAAATCAAGAATTTAAAGTATTTTATCCAATTTTTAGCGTCCTAACTTTTTTTACATCAATGTATTTTACACTTTCTTTTGCATCGTTTAAAAGCATTAATTTCTCTTGTTATCGATATTTCTCTCCATGCTAAATAGTCTGACACTATATCAAGTGTTAAAGACTATACAACTTGATGTCAAGTAAATACTTCCCCAGTATTTAACAGTGTTTTTTTTATTAAATTGTAGGGCATCACTTTCAATTAGTTTTTTTGGCCACCGAATAAAAAATGGAGACATGTTGGGAGACCCAACGCAAGAAACACAGAACACAATTATTCTGCCCATGCGCATTGATCATGGTAATTAAAGTAATCCATAATTCAAAGTGACCAATGTATCTTGCTTGACTGAATTAGCTTGGCGCAATGGCACTTCCCTTTTTCCGTTACTCATGCCACAATTTTATGGGGTGGTAGCTTGCTTGACCAACCAATTTTCAGTGGACAATGGATCCCACTATTTAAGAAAGGGAAATCAACACAAAATTTTGCCTTTAGGTGAAATACCTAATGCCAAAGGCCGTCATCGACAAATCTATAATTGACTTGGTTCACAGTTTTGGAAAATAGAAAACTATGACTTAACAGTCGATTTTATAGGTATAGTAATAATAATATTTTATGAAATTGAATTTCATCATAAATAATAACCAAACGTATACCTTAAAATACTTGGTTCCATTGTCTTTCCTGTCACGCTATTGCAATCACACCTTCCACTAGAGTATTATCATTGTCACCACCATATTGAGGCAACCATTAATTGTATTACTAGAACGTGAACACCAACTCACACCATGTTATGGAAGATCATGCTATTAAAGAATTTATTTGTTCTCAATCGATTCCTGCAGGATTTGGCATATAATAATAAATACAAGGATTTAATATTTTTTCAACTGAAAATTCTGTATAAAGGGAACAAATAAAGGTTTATATTAGTAGAATGAATTACTCAAAAGGTGTACGTGATAACTTAGACTCTTTAAACATTTGATAAAAGTTTGATTTTTGACTATGTGAGTAGAATACTATTTATGAGTGTATCGTAGAGGAGATATTCTTTAACTAGTATTCTACTTTTTCGTCTCATAATTTTGTCATAAAAAAAAGTGAAATGAGTTTATGAGTTTTGTCTTCCTTACCACCAATTCATAAAAAAGGAGAATAGAACTTTATTCCTATTTTGATATATGAATTGGAAAAACCAATTTTTCCATTTTATGACATGTTAGTAGGTTAATATATCTAAATCTGAAAAAAAGATATTAAATAGAAAAATAAAAAAGAGAGCATAATTTTTATAAATAAATAAAAAAAGACAATGAGAGATAAGATTAAATTATTAAAATATAAATAAGAATAAGATTGGAGAATAATAAAATTCATGTTTGAATTAAGGAATTTATAGATAAATAAATAAAATAAAATAAAGTTTGGATTGAACACTGATTAAACTATAACTTTTAACAAGCACTACAACGAAAGCAAACAACTACATCCGCTGGTACACCGGTAATCATGTGTATGCTCATGTTTCTAAGATCAGAATAATGTTTGAACTTAATAGTCTCCTCTTTAAGTTCCTCAAATTAAAAATGCTTTCTTTTCTTGTTAACATAGTTTTTAATTAGAAGAACTTATAGAGCATAGAACAAAATAGAGTTAATAGACACAAGTGATTAGCTTCAAGTGTTGTTTGTTTAGACATTATACTCTATTGCACAGATATATTAATAATAAGAAATTGTCTAAAATGCGTCGTTTATATATATATATATATAAAGGAAACCCATAAATACTCATTATTGGGAATGTGCTTATTTAAACTTATTTGAGGTAAACTCATAATCAATAACCAATAATAAGTTTATTTTTTTTTACCGTATTATTAATATGAAATATTTATTAATTTTATAAATAATTAATCTTTTGTTGGAAAATTTGATTTGTATTATTGGTTTAATGAGTTTAATTTGATGAAAATTACTCTTTAGATGTGTTTAATTTGATTAATCCATGGAAAAAATATTCTCACTCTTTTCCATGTGTGTTCTCATGTCTGTCTACTGTGAAGAAGTTTTAAGTAATCTATAGGTGAATCACCTTATTTTACCTACAATAGAAGGTAAAAATGAGCTGTTGATATATATATTTAAATTAATTTCTTTTCTCCAGATCTACACCACAACTCCTCCCTCCGATTCAACATCTCAACTCTCTACCACCTTCCTAACTCCTCCTCCCCACTTCTTCTTCACAACAACAATCTCAACTCGATTATTTTTAATTAAGAATTTTGCCATGTGTTTGGGTTTTGTTGTGGTTTAAAACCACAATCCAAAGTTCGATTCTTAATCCACCGCTGGAAACGGAAAGAGGGCCACCGCAGGAAATCGCAACGGCGGATGAGAGGGAGAAGAGCAGTTACCAACGAGGACAGAGTGCGGGGTAAGGAGAGTCGGTGCAAAAAGAAGAAGAGGACGAAGCCTTGTCAAGTCTAGAAAAAGGAGGAAGGAGAGTGGATCTCTGATCTGGAAAAAGAAATCATGTTAAGGATGAACTTGTATCTTGCGGTGGCGGCATCGACAGGGAGAAGATGAAGTCGTTGTCGTTAGAGTCAAGAGAACATGAAAGAGGAGAGGATTCAGATTACTAAAATTAAAACTTTTAATTAATTGTTAATTACTTGATTATTTTAAAATTTAGCTTTTAACAATTAATTAATAAAAATATAAAATATACAGTAATACAATAATACAATAATCGGTCACTTTTACCTCCTACTGTAAGTAAAATAAGATGGTTCGCCGATAGACCACTTAAAACTTCTTCAGCGTAGACAGACCCGTGTTCTCAAGTTGGATTGGTTTGTTTTAAACCCTACCACATCACTTCATTAATGATCGATCAGCTTCACGTTAATCACAGCAGCCAGCACTCTTGTCGGCCTACCCCAACTACAACCCCAATCATAACAGGCCTCCCTCCCTCTTGTACGGTTGTACCCTTTCTTTTTTAGTTTTTGGTCATAAAGCATTGTTGGATTTCAATTGCAAATAATAAATCATAAGTTGGACACACTGTTAAGCCACCAACTTTTACTCAAATTTGAGATTTAAACCACGATATCCAAACACGCATTGCAATTTGCTTGAGTTCTGGTACGGAAAACACTTTGGGGTACTTAACAACGGATGCATCCAACAAGGGACAAATCCCAAGTAGGAGTTATCAACTCCCCTGCTAGTTTAAAATTTTATTTCAAGCGTAAGACAATATTTACATAAAATAACATCTAGCTATTCCAAATTTTTTGTTTAGCTCTCACCCTAATGCGTAGTTAAAAATGTTCTGTGAATAATTATTTGGTATGTTAAAAAAAACAGTTACAATGCCAAATAATATTCTCAACTTTATCTGTTTGGCAATAGAATTTATGCATTTCATAGTTAAAGCAAGTGCAGTTGAGCTATCGTGATCATATACCGCAAGCAGCGATCAAACAGTATATCACTCACTGCGATAATTATTTAGATTAACCTCAATAAGCAATACATAATACGATATAAACTCAGAATCGAAAAGGGGAAAAAAAAGGTCCCCAAGGCAGGCCGTATTAGACCAAAAGACAAATATAACAAATATGAGGCTTTGAGCCGGCCATAATTTTATACATAAGCAGAGCTCAAACTTCATTTTAAGATGCCCAAAAATTTATGTCAATGAAGCAATCACTAAAATTAACATAATGTATCTAAGAAATTGCTTTCTACATATATTCTACATTTTGGCCCACAAATACCAAGATAAATAATAGTATGTATACATATCACAGACACACTGATTGATACTGTAGCCGAAGACTATATTTGGATTTCATCATGTCACCTATAGTCAGGCAAAAAGAAAGAAAGAATATTCATTGTAATTATATTTTTAAATATCAAAGAATTTTCAGTTTACCCTTAGCCACAGAATCCTTAACAAGCTCCATATGGCATGAAGCTTTCTGCGCTCCAGTCAAACCAGAACAAGTGCCACTAGCCCCTAAAGTGACAGCAAAGTAAAGATAAACAGTGCAGAGGAGAGTTAGCAGAACAAGAGCAGATAAGAGGAAGCGATGCCTCTGGAAAAGTGTGGACCAACTACCCAGTTCATCCTTTGTAAACTGCCTCCTGAAAGATGGAGACTTGAGACGAGGAGAAGTCAGAATGGAGTCAAGAACCATGGCTTCAAATTTCAATGTCAACCTTTTTCAAACCCCTGAAGTTGTACATCATGCAAAAACACCAGTCAAGTTGTGATTCTATATAAATGATATGTAAGGCTTAAATTATGGCA
The DNA here is from genome assembly GCA_013407115.1 of Glycine latifolia. Taxonomy (NCBI): domain Eukaryota; kingdom Viridiplantae; phylum Streptophyta; class Magnoliopsida; order Fabales; family Fabaceae; genus Glycine; species Glycine latifolia. The sequence goes on along the minus strand of CM023953.1, from coordinate 21,466,023 downwards.
TATCAATATTGTAATAGCAACCTCATTCTTCCCAATTCTTCACTAATTCTACACAATCATGCACACATAACAGCACATATTTTTTGGCTTTCAGAAAATATAACATGGGTTTTAATATCAATTAGCAAAATCTTCTGAAATCATGGCCAAATATCATTTCAGAATCTACAAGGGAAGTCTTTCATCTTTGCCTTTGGTCTTCCCTCAAACAAAATCTAGTCTCTCACGCCTAATAATCCTTCAAAAGGAATAAGCAAATGCCATACACAGACAGTAACTCACAAAATCAGCCATGAGGGGGAATTCAGAGATGCCAAATGCAAAACTCTCGAGGTTATAAAAAAATTGTCCACAACCATGATTTTGGCATGTCAAGGTCTTTGGATTCTCTACAACCAAATCACTAAATGTGGCTGCAATGGCCACATTCGTCTGCAATTTTCCACAATGTCAAGGATTGCAACAACCACGACACGATCTAACTTAAAACCTTGAAAACCCTCAACAACATACTAACCTCACAAAAAACAAGGCACATTCAAGATTTCACTATGACAACAGAGAGAATCAAAATTCTTCATTAAAAGAGCAAGACTCCCAAATCAACAAGATCGGCTCTTTTACTCATATTTCAGCAACTTTAAAACTAGAAAGAAACGTAGATCTTTTATCTTGTCGTACAAAATAAGAAAAAACAAGCTTCCGCAAGAATAAAAAGCTTGTCCATTTCTCAAAATATTATATATCTGTAAGAATTCACAGAAAATGGCAGTCAATTGCAAGCAGGTGTCAGTCGTAGGGTTACATAATTGATAATTCATTCCCGAATGGATCCAATCTTATGAAAATTCAACAAGATTCAAAAGAAAAAAGAGTGATTTGACATAAACATGCCCAGAGAGGGTGTGAATCCGATTTAGGTTTCACTCAACGTCAGCACCAAACAAAAGACGTTTCTTTTAATCGTGAAGTAATTACAATTAATCATACTACGCAATCTCATAACCGGAGCAAGATTAATTTGAGAATTGATGTTGAAAAAGATGAAAGAAGACTTAGATCTAACGAAATGAAAGAAAGAAAGAGACATGAAAATAATAATAACAATAATAATACATACCCTTCCGCTTTGGCTTTGAAGAGGTGCCTTGGATTCGCGAGATGTGATGAGACAGTTGCCGCACAATATGTGAAGCGCAAGCGAATTGCTTTCCTTATAAAGTTCGCTCATTACGCGTATACAACTCACACTCCCCTTTCTAGTCATGACTCATAACTGTAGTCCTTACTAACTAATATGTGTTCTTTTAATAGTAATTTTAATTTGTCCTTTCGATTTTCAAAAAGCCACACAAACCATGGTGGGTTCTTTTCTTCTTTTTTTTTCAATCTGAGGATGTTTTTTAGTGAGCCTTAAATTACCATTAGCGGCATAAAATAAGAATTAAGGTGTCCAGGTCCAACTCGCCGATTTTTTTGTTGGAAGACATTGATACATGTAGTTCGAGGGACCATATTTGGTCTATAATTTCAGGCACCGGCTTTGCGAAATTAACAATTCTAATGCCAATGGTCAACAAAACAAAGATACTGAGAGGTCCATCACATTAATTGAATGATTGGGCTTGACTGCCTAACACGCATCTATGTTGAGCCTACTCACTCCTCTCGTTAGCCCAATTCAACTCCACTGTGGACCTTTAAAAAACACTCAACTCTAGGATGGACCCAAAAATATCTGCGTACCATTATTTGAACAAAGAAAATTGGGGACCTACTTCCTACACTCTTAACTTTTGCTTCTTGTATCTTTCATTTCATTCCAAAAAATTCATTCTATTCAAGAATGCAATGAAAAGTGTAGAAAACAACAATAGAGAAATGATACATGTTTATCGTAGAAGGTATCCACCAATTGTTATTTTATCCAAAGAGGAAATGATTAGTGAACTCTAATCTAAAAGATACCTAATAAGAAAAGTGTATGATATATAAAAGGGCAAAATAAAAGTAATATATAAACACTTGGCATGCAAAATCAAACAACATGATGTCATGTTTGTTTGAGCTTTTGTCATGCGTGTCTTTGAACTTTTTTCACGTCCAATTCAAACTTTACAAATAATATTAACATCAATAAGAAAAAATATGAATCAAGTATGCAATAAGACTTTTTGAAATACGCATAAGCACAATATAAGCACATCATTAACACTTGTCACTAAGAGCGTATTTGTTTACACATTGGATGCAACTGGCACGCATTACAAAGTATCATCGTTCTTTGAGAAGCAAAGATTTCTTGTTTTTGGTTGAATGTGGGTTTGGGTAGCCCCAGAACGGAAAAACAGACATGCTATAACACTTAAAGCATCAAATATCAATCTCATTTTTTTAAACAAGAGGTGGAAAATCGAGAGGCTCGAGCCAACCTGATCGAGTTCAAACCTATCGAGACATAACATACCACGTCAAGCTGGTCCAGAATTTGTTCAAGCCGAGATTTTTTTGACCTAGCCTGGCCATATACCAGACCAATGGCCTACGTCTAATTGGCTAAATTAGCTTAAATTAAAAATAAAATTCAACACATATTTAATATATTATTATTATTATTTCTTGCTTGCAACAGCTAAAAATACTGCAAGCCCAACAGGCTAGAATGTTTTGCAGAGTTTGAATTGATGTTTCATCTATACATGACGAGCATGCAAATAAATATATGAAAGCTATAAAATATTTGAGAAGAATCACTACTCTCCTTAAGCTTTAGCTGAACCTCCTAATCTCCTAGCCTTGTCTGTTTGCTGTTTGTAGATTATCACAAAGCAAGGAAGAAGGGCTTTGGGATTTAACACGTAGAGTTCCTCAGCATCTGAATGACCATTTATATTTTCTGACAATGAATCAAACTCTAAATCAACACTTTCTTCTTCAATTTCTTCAAGAGGACTATGAACTGTCCCAGCTATTACTCTGCACACTATGACAGACTTTCTTGCAAATGGCCACTCATGGGATGTCATAATGGAAATGGATTCAAAGGCTTTCCCACTTGTGGAAGTGGTGTAAACCCCCGATGCACCATGGAATTCCTTATTGGTGGAGAAGCCATTTCTCAGGATTTGACATATACCACAATAGTCTAGAGTGCACAGGCTAGAACTGTTTGTGCCAAGAGAACATGCAATATTTGTGCCATGGAACCTTAAAAGCTCATTTCCATCAGCCACACAACGAGGATGCTTCTTCTGTAGCTTCTCAGCGTTATCCTTCACCTTTGCTCTGTATTCCTCAAACAAAGCAAAGGTTTTTGGTACATTCAGAACCTTTAAAATGCAATCAATCTGCCCCAACATGTTTTCGGAATTATTAATAGAGCTTGTTCCACTTCCACATATTGTTTCTATAATCTGTCTAGATGAATCTTCTTCAAGTTCAATGACTGCAAAACAATAGATGAAATGAAACGCACCTAGCTTTAGTTTACATAAATCACATGTTAATTGCAACAAAGCCCCTAAGAAACTCTCCCTGATATGCAAAAATTTCTGATAAAGGATCTCAACAGTTTCAGCAATTGGGCTAATACTTGGGGCAAGTATTTTATATTCAGTTAATTAAGATGAACACTTTTAGAACCTCTTTCCTTCAATTCTTTATTCTTTGATCTGAAGTATTTGAATCCCCCTCCCCAAGGCTTTATCTCTGACCTCTGAGGGAAAGAAAGACTAAATTCTTTGAACAATTTACGTAGCAGAGACATGGCAAAGAAAAGCTTATGGCAACTAACTGAATCATAACATGATGAAACTAAACGCAGAAGCACTTTAAAACTCACATTTCGTTTTCACTTGGAAATATTAACCTATTATTACCTGAATGCTCGGAGATATGGTGTGCTTCTACAGCATCAAGATTTTTCAATTTCTTGCCACATTTATGACATGTCAATGTTGAACAACCATCAGAATCCATCTGAACTAACGTACTTGTATTGGAGGAGACATTTGCTTCATTATAATTAACAGGATATGTCATTGTTATCTTTGAAGATGTAGCTGACTTTCGTGTTCTATGAGAACCTTCCGAAGCTTTGTTGCCGCTATTGCTTTGAGGACAAGGACAACATCGAGAGGTTCCATTGTTTGAGCTATCAAGAACAATTTCATGGGTTATGGGACTAGTGATGTAAATGTCCCCTCTATAACTTAGTGATTTTTTTAAGTGCCTCTTGCTTCCTTGGATGAAATCTTTGGTATTTGAACTCTCTAGATTACTTGACTTTGTTCTCTGATTACCCTTTTGCTGCTTAGAAGTCTTTGGATCATGAACTTGATTTGGTTGTGGTTTGCATTGAAGGGTCTTCTTGAGAGAAAGCCAAGCTTTAAGCATTCTGTGTCTCCCTTTTTCCTTATGCTCTTAAAGGAGGATCAACCTTCAAAAGGCTTTGAGAGAAGAAATGTATAGAATAGAATATTTCCACGTACCAAACCATTCCAAATTCCAATTCCAAAAGAAAGAAAATAATCAAGGAATCTAGTCCCTCAACCTCAACTATACAGTTCCTTCATATATATGCAACCTGTTTTTCCTTACAGATAAATTCCATGTGTAACACGATATGCATTACACTGATTTCATTAATTGAGTTTCCATCAACTTGGCAATTTGATTTTGAAGACTTATAATGAGTTGAGAACCTCAATTTATTATTCTTGATTCAAGCAATCTCCAAGAAATTTTATATCATTTCAGGTTGTCTGATCTTTGAACAAACAACCCATGAGGAAACACTACAAGGGACCCCAATCATCCAATTATTCCAAATAAAATAATACGGGAGATTGAAATTGAATTAATCAACAAGGAAATGTAAGCAGGTGACAACATCATATAATAAAATAATGAATAATCAAATAAACAATTTTATATGGTGCTTTCACAACTCTCAGAATTAACAATTTTATCTCAATAGTCTGTAGTCTGTACATTAGCTTCACGCAAACGGTCTGAATTCTTCGGACCATTTCCTTCTTTAATTAATTATTTGTATAACAATGATTAAGACAAATTCCCTTCTCGGTGATTGGAAAGAAAAGGCATAATTTATTCTTCTTGGTCATGAAAATTTATAAATTTATATAGCGACTACAACCTTTGGTGATGTCCGCATTCTAGATTGTCTTCAGTTTTAACAGTATTCAATGATGATTTTTAGCTCTGAAAATCCAAAGTAGGATGATTACTAATATAGTTAATAAAGAATTTCCGGAATGGCAGTTCATTATATATTTTTTATTTCAACTATTGAATTATGATATAAATTACCTTTTTAATACTTATCAAATTAATTATGATACAAATTATCCTAATATCGATATACCATCTCTTTTAATAGTAATATAATTAATTGTAATTTGAATTACCTTTTAATTGAAATATAAATTAATAAAGACACATCCTACTTTTTTAATTACAATCGAACTAATTATGATGCAAATTAGTATCATAATCAATTAGGTTACTATTAAAAAAGATAATTTAGATGATAATTAATTTAATTGCTGCTATAAATGATAACTTAAATCGTAATTAATTTAATTTCAATAAAAAAAGTAAGTTGTATCATAATTATTTAATTTTTAATTACTATTAAAATGTAGTATTTTTTAAAAATGATTTGTATTTAAAATTAATTACACAAGGGAATTATATTTCTTTGGAAATCCGAGTGAGCCTACATTCTCAATTCCATCAAACCTCAATGCGTGTATTCCTATTTCTATTATAAGATGATGATGCCATGAAACCATATTAGTCACTGCTCCATCTAATTCATTAATTTTGCTAAAAAGTTAATCAATCAGGTCAGACCTCAAACATTAAAGTTGACCTTTGCTAAGGTACGCACCGGTTCATTAAGCCATATTCACTTAACGTTTTCAATAACCAAATACAATTTTATATCATGAAGAAAAAGGAGGAAAAGAGAGAGAAAGGAGGAGAGAGATACCCGAAAGAATTTCCGATTGACTCATTGTTTTTAAAATCTGAGGGTCAAATCAACTATTGATTCATTCAAATTATATACGTACGTTCGATTTTTATTGCATAAAATCATAGATTGACGGGGGATAAATCTTTATTAGGAGAGTTAATCTTGAGTCATGACATGAATAATTTTTATTTGAATAAAATTACCTTTCTTTTAAAAATCAAAGCACTTGTATTCCTTTTTTTTAAAAAAGAAAAGTAAAACCAAGCTCATTATAATACCATGCACTTGATTTTAATTCAGTTACGTGACTTAATAGTAAACTTAATCCATTTTAACCAATCAAAATAATCAATTGACTATTAATATTTCTTTCAGATATTTTAAAAAAATGCATATTGAATATTGTTTCTAGGTATCGAAGGATAATTCATAATGCATAAAGACAACTTCTGATTGGAATTATAAAGAAAATATTTAGATTTAATATGTTGAAAGAAAAATAATTAAATTAAGAAATAAAAAATGTTTTGGAGATTTTTTTAAATCAAGAACACAAAGAACAAAAAAAACAATTATCGCTGGTAAGCGTTCGATCAAGTTTCATTCTATTTTACTAATAATTTTTTAAATAGAGATCAATTCAATTTAGTTTTTAAATTGAATAATGAAAATTTCAATTTATTTATAAAAATTAGATAAATAAACCTTTATTTATAATTAAAATTCATAGTTCCTTTAATAAAATTAAATAAGAAAAGCCTAATAATAATAATAATCCTAAGAATAATAATAATCCTAAGAACGGGTGTTTGATATGACTTATTTCGTAAATAAGTCTAACCAATCTTAAATCCAGTATAAACTAATAAGTTATAGGATTCTAACGAAGAGTTTGACTTATTTCTACACTTATTGATATTATGTCACTAGTTAACTATCTAAAAGTTAAGTAGTTAGACGAAGACAAATTAAAAAGTGAAATTCAAAATATGTCAACAAAATCAAATGTTCTTTGCTCCAACGTAGATAAAACAACGGAGGGCACGTTCTATAATAAGAAGATGAACAAATCCTATGCTGAATTTTACGCTGAATTGTGATTTTGATCTTTTTAGTTTTTTAAATTTATGATTTTGATTTTTTAATTTTTAATTATAATATTGGGTCTCTAGTTTTATAAATTTGTGGTTTTAATCCTCTGACAGATTATTAAGTGATAATTGTGATTATTAGAAATATTAAATTAATTATAAATTAAATAAAAATATAAATCATTAAGAACTTTAATAAAAAACTATTAATCAAAATATGGCGTTATTGTTTATATAGTTATGTGTGACCATGAAAGTAGAAGAGGTATTTGTAAAGAAAAAGAAGAACACGATGTTGTGAAAAATTATGATTAATAATTTTGAATTCAATTTTTTAACAATTAATTTATAATTAACTTAATAACTCAATTAATCAGAATTATTGTTAATAATTTATGAGGAAAACCAAAATCATCCATTTATAAGATTAGGGATTCAAATATTACAATTAAAATTCAAGGGAATCAAAATCATAAATTTGAGAAACTATAAAACCAAAATTGTAATTTACTCAAAATTCTAATAGCAATAAGTAAAAAATAATTCTCTTAAAGTTTTATTACATTAAAAACGCTATATGTTATAAATCAAATAAATAATAAATACATAATTGTTTTAAAAATAAATTTATCTTATGAGTTTTATCTACCTTGAGCATAATATAAGTAATAGCTGGAATTTTAAAAAAAGTCCGGTTAACTGAATGATGATTTGAAGTCAAATGTTTTTATTTTTTACCTTTTTACTTAAAAAATATAGGTAATTACTCTTAAAAAATTTACAGGTAATTAGAAAATAATACGAAATAACTCATTGATATAGTAATACAATGTTTCATTACATTCACACAAAAAAGAAACGATTTATTTAATGAAAGAATCAGTGTTCAATTCTCATTATGTGAAAAATTTTCTTAGGTCAATTTTTAAATACTACAAATAGAATTAGTCTCTAAGTAGGTTGGGATAAACCCATTTTCTCTTACCAAATAAAAAAAGAACTCAACATTGAATAATAGCTTTTGCTTTTTAGTTTAAGGATAACTTTTTACTTGAGAGATAAGAAAGGGTACTGGTGAATTGGTTCCTTTGAGGCAAGGCAACACTTGTTTCATTTACAAAATTAAGGTCCATTTAACTTTTAAAAGCCTCAAGTGGAACGGTATTCTTATAGGATTTGTTTGAATGTAAGTTTCTCTAGAAACACTTTTAGAAGAATAAAGTAAGAAGAAAAAAATGAAATAAGTCTTTCCATGAGCTAAAATGAGTTTTTCATTAGTTCATTTGTAGATGTCATTTCATCTTTTAGAGAAACTATATTGGTAAACTTCTAAAAATTAATTAATTGAGAGTTTATTTTTGTTTATGAAAAAAAATTCATCTCATTTTTTTTATTTTCTTATTTTAAAAATGTTTCTAAAAAAACTTACCCAAATAAATCCATAGAGTAAAACTAATTAGAAGGGGACTACCAATTACATTACATTAAATCACATATCAATTACAAACGTGTTGTTTCTTTCCTGTTTTAGTAAAACAACCTTTTGAGAGGTTTACTATCTTTTATGAAAATGAAGGAAATTAAAGAGACTTGTTTTGAAGTAGTTAAAAATAGAGGTTCTTTAGGAATACTTGTTTGCTGGCCATGCTTGAAAGTTGAAACCACATATCAATGTCGCTTCCTTTGTTGGTGAGATATACTCTACTTTCCGTGCTCCCAATGAAACGAATCTTGGAAAGGGAAAGACAAACATAGAGTAAAGTAGTAGTAATTGTAAAGACAATTGCAGCTTTTGTTTATCCCCAACCCAAGATCACACTTAGTTTCACTAATACTACAAGATAATATTAATAGGCAGCAAACGTGGCCCAAACTTTATTCTTATTCCTTCATTAAGAGATATGGCAGCTAGTACATCACTCTTAGATAGTGTTGAGCCATTAAAAAGGCATATATAGTTCTATCACATCCTCTTCTCTTGCTTGTGTATTCTACTGTATCAGGGGAATCATCGATCATGACCAAAAACTATGGCTTCCTTATCTGCATACTTGTCATGGCCTTGGATATTGTTGCTGGTATGCTTGGGATTGAGGCAGAAATAGCTCAAAACAAGGTACTCATCTAATTAGACTGACCCTACAGCTTGTTGAGAACATTAATTAACGGGTTCAATTTAATTAATTCTATACCTCGAATGTTTTTAATAAACAGGAGAAGCACATGATGAGGGTGGGGATATTTGAGAGTAGGTACCCAAGCTATCATGCTTTCAAGCTAGGATTGGCAGCTGCAACGTTCTTGGCACTTGCGCATGTAATTGCTAACTTGCTTGGTGGATGCATTTGTGTTTGGTCTAAAGAACAATACCGATTAGCCACAGCAAATAAGAAATTAGCAGTGGCTTTTCTACTTTTCTCATGGTAAGCCTTTTGCTTTGCTTAATATATAGTTTATGCTTCTTTTGTTACAGATGAAATATAAAATTATTTATCTGGTGTTTCTCTGGTATCTTAAGTATTTAGGACAGTTAAACATATCATGTCACGTTATGCATGGTTTCAGTAGTTTAGAGTTCATTCATAAACTAATATATAAAAGTTAAATTTATGCAAAAAGTTAAATATATTTTTATTCTTTTTAATTTAGTTTTTTTTGTCATTGTAAAAAAATTGATTTAAATTTGTATAAATTATGTTTTGTTTTATAAATTAATTTTTTTTAATTTTGATTCAGGTACGATGGTGTTTTTCAATTTTAGACCCTTAGGACACCAACTTACAAAAATGAAAAAAATAAAATATTAAAGAAACTAAAATTTTAAAAAAAATCATCTAATCAAAATTAGGTTAAAATATAATTTGTGTCCCTCTATTTTTTAAAATCTATAATTTTATTATTTTTATTTTTTAATTGAGATATTTTATCCTTCGTTTTTTAAAATTTCATAATTTTAGTCTTTCTATTTTTTAATTTAAATGTTTCATTTTTCACTTTTTAAAAAATTTACGATTTTAGTCTTCTTATTCAATTTAAGATTTTATTATGTACTTTTTTTAATTCTTTTTTCAATAAATTAATTTTGTTAATAATTAAATAATTTTTTAAAAATATTTATCATGTGAATAATAAATAAATATGTGTTAGTCAATTTTTATAAAGCACATAAATCAACATTTGAAATTGATTATAAAGATCCAAGTTATGAATTTTTTAAAAGTAGAAAACAAAATGTCTCAATTAAAAATATAAAACTAAAATCATGACCTTTTTAAAAATGGAGGATAAAATCTCTCAATTAAAAAATATGAATATTAAAATCACATATTTCAAAAAATAGGAGGACAAAAATTACATTAACTTAAAAATAAAAATAAAAAAATCAAACTTATATCAACTGAAAATGAGAAAAAAATAAAAATTATATAGACCAAACTTAAAAACACACGGATTTATATTAACTAAATTTATATTTAAGCCTTTCATTTAATAGATTAAATTTTTGGAACCCATCTTGATATATCCTTTTAAGTTTATATATTGGATTAGCTTTAATTTGAATGATAAAATAAAAACTGCATAATGGCTTCATCCTCTTGATTTTAGTGCTTGGACCTATATTTGAAACTCTTTCTATATTCACCTCAAGTTGAGCTTTATTCTTAACCAATATTATATCCGGAATATATATATTAATGTTGTTGATGTACAAGTACAAGCAAGATGCTGAATAGGCGTTCTTTGCAGGGTCGTGTTAGCCGTTGCATTCTCCATGCTCATCACAGGCACATTAGTAAACTCAAGATCAAGAAAATATTGTGGGATGTTTAGCCGTCATTTTCTATCCATAGGAGGCATTCTGTGTTTCATCCATGGATTGTTCACTGTTCCCTATTACGTTTCTGCCACAGCTACCAAAAGGGAAGAAAATGCCAGCCACGGCGTAAGACACACTTGATCATCTCTTGTTAATTTCCAAAACCAAAATACTAGTGTTTCACCAAAACTAATTGCTAAGTGTACATTTTCTTAAATGTCCTTTTATGTTTAACTAATTACACAAATTGTTTGATTGAATGGAGAGGTCCATTTTTAACTGATGTACAAACAATTATATGATTAATATTAAAGTAACTAGCAGGAGACAAAAATATAAATTTTCATTTCCAACTTGGCATCAGAGGAACAATAAGAAGCAATTTTGCATCCTCCTCGGCATGTTGTTAATTATGACATAAATTGCCTTTTTATTTAAATTTGAATAATGATGACACAAGTTATCCTTTTTAATTGTAATTGAATTAATAATGATATGAATCATTTCTTAAGAATCTTATTATATTTTTAAAACGGATATCAAACATAAAGACTCTCAACCCAAAATACCCAAAAAACTCAAAACTTTTCCCTGCATCAGAAGAGCATTTCTAATGATACAATCAATGTAAAAATTGTCTTAAGTTATATGTCATTTTTACTGAGTCTTATTATTTCATTTTAATTTAAAGAATGTTAACAAGTTTTTTTAAACTTTATAATGATAACAAGTTTTACTTCAATAATATGAACGGAGACAATAATAAACCGCAACGAAATTAATCTTATCCAATAAGTCGAGTAGGACATGTGATCTTTGATCAAAGTAAGAATAAAAATAAAAAATTGGCTCAAAGCGCTGTGCGTGGGACTCGGGCTGGACTTAATTTCTAATTTTTTTATTTTCACATTTAATTATCAACTCTAAATAACTGTTAAATCAAAGTATAAAAAAATAAATCAGTCCCGTCCATGTCCAGCACTACTGTACTAGTGTTACATGAGTAACAACACAGGAATCTGTAGAGAGGACTTTTCCAAATCAGATCACTAGGCACTACTTGTCATTCAATTTTTACGCACAACTGCTAGTGGTTATTCTGTTGAGAGGTTTTTTTTGTTTGAGGTTCTGTTGAGAGTTAAATTATTTGTAGGTTTAATTACTAATTTGACTTTTTTTAGTTGTAATAACTTATTCTTTAGTCTTTATATATTTAACCATCTTATTTTTAAGTCAATGTAGTTGTTTTCCTTTCCTGATTCTGCCGTTTAACTTTATTTGAGATGAACATAAATTAGATTAATTGCTTCTCATTATTTCAGTCAACATGACAAGAATCAAAAGATTATATATATAATTTAAAATAAAATATTTTAAACTATAAAAACCAAAAGGTTAATTAGACCTAAAAAAATGTTGTTTGTAATATTTGGTAAACTTGTAGCCAACAACATTTTACATTCTTTTTTTTTACTCAAACATTTTACATTCTTACAAATGTAACAATACTTTTAGTTTTATGTTCCAATTTTAATTTCTATACTTATTTTTGCAAATATAGTTACTTTTGTTTTTAATTCTTATGTTTAAATTTCTGTAAATACAATATTTTATATTTTTAATCCCTCTTAACAGAAATCAAAACAAATGACGATAAATATTAGGTTTAATTATTAATTTGATCCTTTTATTTTTTTAGAATATTCAATTTTTTTTGAAAATTTAAATTAGGTTCTTTATTTTTTAAAATACCTCAACATGAAATTTTTTTTAATTTTTAAAAATGTCTCAATGTGTTTGATCTTTTTCTGATTGAGACTGACCATGTTAAGTTATAAATTTCAAAGAATCATATCGGAACACTTTAAAAAAAATAAAGAATTTGAATGAAATTTCTGAAAATAGAAGAACTTAACTTAACATGATAAATAAGCAAGGGGACAAATTTGAAAAGTAAGTGTGTTTGTTTTTTATGGAAATAAAGAAAAATGAGAATGAGAATATTTACCCGCGAACTCAATGAATACAAAAAGGAATAATAGGTGGTGTGGTACATAAAAAACAGTGTGTTGTGTGGTCTCATTTCGTAGAGGCTTCCCGGAACCGCTAAACGTTGTGGCTATGAGATTTCTTGTACGAATTTTCCACGCAAGTCATCCACACTGACCAGTGACCAGAGGTGGCACGGACACTAACACCAAGACAGAGACTTTGGATGCTTCTTCGTTACACGCCAATCCCATTTATCATTCCTCACCCTCTTCACTTCCCAACCACCAATTCACTCTTTTTCTTCTCGCCCTCTGGCCTGGGTAAGCATATGCTTCTCATTTTGCTTCTTTGCTTTCATAACTTGAGTGCCCAATTGTAATATTAATTTATAGCCTATAATTGAACTTCTTTGTTTGCTTTCAACTTAGAATTTCTGTGGTATGATTTGATCCCTTGTTGGTTACCTTACCTATCATACATATGCATCATCTTCAAATCAACCGGAGTTCCAAATCATTTTTGGAAGAAAAAAAATGAGTTATTTCCTTCCAAAACCCTCTTTATGACAATTAGTGCCAAGATATATGTGTCTGTCTTTCCACATTTTTTACTTTTTTTTATAAATAAAAAAAGAGATCTTATTATTTATGTTCTACAACCTTTTAGAGTAGTTAAATTCTTTATGCAGTTGGTCATGGGAAGTCCAAATTATGCTTGATTGAATTCCATTGCTTCTCTAAAGGAAAGTCTTATGTGGGTGTAGGAGGAGTTTGTAACATGGCTACTGCGGAGCTTAGCGACGCAAATGCAACACATGTAGCAAGTGGTGATGTGAGGGTGCTGCATCCAGTGTTCAAGGTTTACGGTGGGACCACGGCGTTCTCCGGCCCCATTGTCACCGTGAAGGTGCTTGAAGACAACGTGTTGGTGAGGGAGCTTCTTGAGACGAAAGGCGAAGGAAGAATATTGGTTGTTGATGGAGGAGGAAGCTTGAGGTGTGCATTGGTGGGAGGGAATTTGGCACAGATTGCACATAACATGGGTTGGGCTGGGATTGTGGTGAATGGCTGCATTAGAGATGTCGATGAGATCAATGCATGTGATATTGGCGTCAGAGCCTTGGCTTCTCATCCACTCAGATCCAACAAAAAGCGCACTGGTGAAAAGCATGTCCCTGTTTATGTTGGTGGAACATTTATTCGAGAAGGAGAATGGTTGTATGCTGATAATGATGGCATCCTCGTATCAAAATTTGAGTTGTCAAACTAAAATAGTTTACCTTCAGTTCAATATTATTGCCATTTTAGATTCTTAGATCATGCTCTTTCTGGTTGGTTTAGTTTGTGGGGAAGTGAATAAAATTTTAAGAATTTCTTGTGTGCACATTGCCTAACATTTGTTTCTCTTATTTTTGAGGGGCAAGGGGGGTGGGGTTCATGTTGAAAAGTTTGTCTTCGAAGCATACAATATTTCACTGGATTAGGAGCAGCTGATAAATCTGAATTGGCAAAAGACGTGTCATCATCTAATCAAACAAATCCATGTCTGAAGTTATCTATCTATGAATTGTGAAGTTGTTTGGTCAAAATAAATCTCTTGGTTTTGTTTGAACGATGGGGATAAAAATATCAATCCAACAAATCTTGCGTGTGAGAAATATTATCTAAACGAAGATGCTAGTCGAGTCTTGGCTTTGCTAGCAAAGATTGCTTGCCTCGGATAGTGTTTTAGTAATCGGAGTTAAGTCATAAGTGGTCCCATATTGGACCAAAAGCCACGATAGAAGTAGAGGAGGAGTAAGCAGTATGTCGATAAAAGTGGTCCTTAATACTATCAAACAATGACCGACATTCTTGATACAGCCGAAAAAATGACATTCTTTGAACATGTTGATTGTGATAGATAACTTTACCCAGGTGGAATGATAAGCATTCTTCTAATATGAACTTCGTTTGAGCATGACTTTAGCAGTTGTTTCGATAACTTACCCAGCTGCGCTATTATATAACGTATGCTAAAAATAAAATTGGTGTGTGAAATAGGATTATTGAATAAAAATATGCAAAGAACATAATATGATTAACTCCTCAATCAATCACAAATATATGGAAACTAGAAAGAAAACAAAGACATGACTAATTGCAACTGATCACAGGAGAGAAAAAAAAACTAAAGAAACTGTTATTCGAGAGAACTAGTATGTGTAATAAGAGATACTCCAAAGAAATAGGGGCGGAATCATCACTCGTTGTCTAAGGAATCTGAGCTTGATAGTATGTGTGAATACCATAACTCTTAATGTTTTGCAGTTGCCGTTAACTTAACAAGAACTGTGATAATAAACAGTTTATACTATTTCAAATTAGGATGAATACAAGACCGGTAGAAATAGAATACTAGATCTAAAAGTTATGAAAATTTCCTTACTTTCTAGCGTGTTATAGCAATAATAAATTCCAAACATTTTTAGAGTTATTTAGAGATCACCATTCCTTACAGTTGATTAGATAAACTTAGTCTAAGACCTTAAAGAAGGGCACCGGTTATTGCCACAATCATGGAGGTCAATAACCACCACTTTCGAAATCTGATACAAGTAATCCCTTTAAGCCTCCAGTAGCTCGTCCATCAGAGCCTGCAACTCTACCCACAACCTTCTGAAACAAGGGTGGCAATGAAATTTAAATTTAGGATTTCACGCAATCTATTCAAACCCCTCACCACTAGCCCAACCTTAGTGGCTTTAAGAAAGAACAGCCCACACCTCATACCAGCCCTCCATACAGTCATACACTAGACCTAGACGTTGAATTCAAAACCAAAAACCAAAAATAAAAATGAAGATTTACTATTAAAACGCCTACTAAAAAAGTTGTGTTTAAAGAGGTAAAAAGAGTGTCAATTTTGAATTCTTGCTTTCCTTGTCCTTCAAATTTGAATGGGAAGTTGGAAAAATGAAATGCTAAGGAAAATGACACAGGAACAAACTCAAGCAGCCCATATCAGTTTCGAAGAAGTACTTCCGCAAATTCCTAAAATCATATTAAAGATTTTTACAGCCAAGAATGTAATGTCAGCATAAAACAACCCCATCTCTGCCTCACTTATTAAGGAAACAAATTGATGCATGGAGTTGATGCATAGTCCTTACTCTGCAATTTAGAGACTGACTCTCCAGCATCAGTAGCCATTAAAAATTAAAACTTTCAAAGTTAGTACAGGTTTTATGGGACGAGAGCTTTTGAATTGAAGATTGTTAATAATGACCAACTAAAAAAGTAAAAAACACCATACTCAGCTGCTATTACAAGATTCTCACATTGATCAAAGCATTCTCAAAAATTATGATTATACTTGACCATCAAATGTAATTTAGAAATGATCAGACTTCATGAACTACCATCTCAGTGACCACACCAATTCCCATATCACATCCATCATTGGATTGTAACCACAAAAGATTACCAAAATATATCCTTCAAACTAATAAATTTCTTGATGTACAATGAATCAATGATCATCATAATGGCTGATAGAAAATAAATAACAAGGACAAGAAATCATTTAACTAATATAATGTTCATAGAAAATGCATCATACCTTCCCAAGACATATATATAAAGAGAAACAACTTTGAGTGTGCTTTTGTAGTAGTTGGTACAAATTCTAAAGCCACACTCATGTAAAGGTAACAAATTACCTCATTTGTTATTGTTTGTTTTAGTAACGGTGTAAAGCTTCAAATTTTGAGCCACATTGACACAACCAACAAAAAAAATAAGATATCTCATAGTCAATTAACAATCACTTGTGAAGTAGACAAAAAACCCAAAAGATTATACCACCTAAAAGTTCCAATTCCAAATAACTTATAAATTATAGAGAATCATTTGTAACAAAATTCCTTGAAACTTCTGAAGCAAGATATTTTCATAAAGTCAATAACTAAACACTGCTACTGCAACTGAATTAAGAGACTATACCATAACCACAAAATATTACAATGCATAGAGGATAGATCACAAAATATATGGCAGAGTACCAAAAAGGCCGCCTAACAAAATTGAGAAATCCTAATGATCGGATGCCCGAAGCGCCTCAAGTATCAACTTAGACTGCTCCCCTATCAGTTCTGAGCGATTCGCAAACAGTTCCATCTCAGCAAGATGTAATTTCTTCCACTTTCCCCTCAACTCTGCCCTCTTTGACTCTCCAATCAACTCCAACCCCCTCTTCACGTCATCCTCATCTAGCTTACAAATACTCACACCCTCTTTGGATCGAGCCAATTCGCGCAAAAACAAACTTGTATCACCACCATCGGGCTTTTGATTGATCTGCATCTTTTCAGAATCCTTATACTCCAAGGACAGCACTGGAACCAGCTCCGGTTTTGATTCAGGCTTTGGTTTCTTAGCAGAAGCCACATTCCTGCTACCACTTTCCTTCTTCTTCGGACTCTTGACAGCACTCCCATTAGACTTGGGCTTCTCCACGGGGCCCCCATTAGCTCCAGCAGCAACCTCACTTCCCCAAACCTTTTTGGACAATTCAAATAATTTCTGATCGTGCGGTTTGGAAAACTTAGGGGCATCTCCGTTCTTCCCTTTACTAGCCTGGGTCTCAAACTTCTTCTTGAGCCTTCGGACCTTCTCTTTCAGCTGGTTGCTGGAAACTTCCACGTGAAGCGACTTCTTCACGAAATCGTGAAAAGCGTTGGTATTGGAGAACTTAAGAGGGTCCAGCCCTGTTTTCGAAGTGAACTCAACCACGCCCTTCACAATGGCGAGCTCGTCCTCCTCACTCCACAGTCTCTGAAACTTCTTCGAGTTATCGCCGGACTTCTTCCCGTCCTCCTCCATCTCGTCGTCGGAAGCCGCGGCCGCGGCGGAGTTGGCGGCAGAAGAAGATTCGGTGGCTTTCTTCTTGGCGCGTTTGGGGTCAGCGACGCGGGCGTTGTTGTTGTTCTCGGCGGGGCGCTTGAGTGTCAATTTTGGGGGTGGTAACGGGGAGGGCTGGGCCTTGGGCTTTTGGGCCTGGTCCATGGGCTTGGAAGCTAAAGGCTTGACCTTGACGGGAGTGGGGTCGGGTTCGGATTCGGTCTCGGATCCAGATTCGGTTTCGGATTCGGAGGAAGAGTGTTGGGGCTGAGGGTTTGCGGGAGGGGGTGGAGGGTTTTTGGAAACTGGTGGTGGTGGGAGATCTTCGTCTTCTTCCTCTTCTTCGGAGGAAGCAGCTTCTTCTTCTTCTTCCTCTTCTTCGGAGGAAACTTCTTCGTCTTCCTCTTCTTCGTGCTTCTGGGAGGATGGTTGTTGTTGTTGTGGCTCTTCTTCCTCGGAATCGGAAGAGGAAGCGGTGGGAGGCTCGTCGAGAGGAGAAGGGCGCAGCTTTTGCTTCTGTGCCATGGTGAAATTAGATCTAATTAGGGTTTAGAGTGAGTGAGTGAGTGAGAATAGCTTATTAGATAGGTCGTGCAGCAGACTTGGGAATATATAACCAAAAAAAAAAAAAAAATACCTGGTAGAGGAGTGATAGGAGAGGCCAAAAGTCCAGCTCCCCTAATCACAAATTCACAGGTTGTCAAATTTAATTAAGTTAAGAAATAATATATTTGACATTTTATTCCCTTCAACATTTCAATTAAATCTTCAAAAAATATTTAATTACTAAATTCATTCACAGTCGAATTATCTTGTAAATTAGTATTTTAACATGATAAAAATATAATTCACATAATAAAAAATATTTTTAAATATGTGAATTATATCATAATAAAAATGTGTAATAATAAACAATTTGAAAATATAAATTATATTTTAGATTTACTAGAAATAATTTATATTTTAATATGAAGTTGTTTTTGGTTATTGATAATTTATTTTTAAAAAAAATTGATATTTGATATTTGATTTACAAATAAAAAGATAAAAATAAATTGAAAGATATAAGCTATTAAAAAAAAATCATGTATGTGCATAAAGATAAAAGAATAATGGCTTGTTTGAGCTCAAGATGGTTCGTAAAGAAAATTTGAGATAAGTATTCAATCAAATTAAATTTATAAATTAAAAGATAAAAATAGATTGAAAGGTAAAAACTGTTCAAATAATTCAAGCATATATGCATAAAGATAAAAGAATAGTGGTTTGAGCTTGAGATGGTTCGTAAAGAAATTTTGAGATAAGTATTCAATCAAATCAAATAAGACAAATATATTTGAAAGAGGCAAATGATAAAAAAAAAATTGCTCAAAATATGATATTAAGATAATACACGTGACTCGATAAGAATGATAATAACTTTTAAATATATTATTGTTTAAGGGAAAAAAATCTAAAAATATTTTCATTTAAAAAAGTCTTAAAAAATAACCGTACTCACAATGAGAATTCGAATTTGCATTTTGCAACATAAGAGTACATTGTGAAAACAAATCTTTGTTTATAAATAATTAAAACATAAATTTAGATACAAGCTAAGGTGATCAAATACAAAATGTGATTTATAGTCAACAAGTTTATAAAGATCGGTGGATTTATCAATTATCAAGACTTAATAAAGTACCAAGTGCATCTCAAATACAAATTTATTCTAATGATCTTAAATTAAGATTTTATGTGTCACATCAATTTTTAACAATTTTAGTAACTTTTTATTAGAATTATAATTTCATTAGGATTTTGACTTGGATTTCACGTAATATTTCACATATTTTTTATTTTTTTGCTTTAAAATATAATTTTTTTGTATTTTTAATTTTAAATAATAAATATAAAAATATGTATTCTTGAAGTATAATTATTTTTTCTGAAATTTATTTATTTATAAATAAATACATTACATTAATTTTGGATTCACTGTAAAATTAAAAATTTAAGAAAATTACATAATTAAAAATTAAAAATGAGGAAAATATACATAACGATAAATATTTATAAAAAAATTTACCATGTGTGCTCTTCTTTTTATTTTTAACACACATTGTTTACTGAGATGAATTAATTATAACTCGCTTAACACACATTGTTTACTGAGATGAATTAATTATAACTTGTAGTTTCAGTAGTTCTGTTGTTTTATCTCAATATAGTTTAGAAAGAAAATTAACATGAATATAAATAAAGTATTCATCTCTTTTGATTTATTTTAACTTTGACAATTGAATGTCACATTGAGGTTTTGCTTACAAGTTATGATTTAAAAGTATATAATTATTCTTTTCCCCGTTTCACAATCTTATTACAAAATCAAAACTGTACCATGTATTCTAACATAATTTGCATTTTTTTATGATGATTGTATCGCATTGACACCTTGTAATGTGGCATACCTTGTGATAGGAATATAAATATTCTTTGGCCTTTTTTACCTTTTAAAAAGTAAGCTTTTACTTAGTTTTACCTATTAAATAAAATTTTTGTAAATAAAAATTACTGGAACATGATTTTTTTAATTTTATATTTTAAGTAGGTCAACTCATTTAATATATAGGTGATGAGATGAATTGAATCGATTATTTATGGTATCACAAAAGAGTAAATTGATTTATATTAGTTCATTTTTTGAATAATTTTTAATGAGTTTAATCAAGTTGACCAATTTAATATATATATTTGATGTATAAGTATGTTATATGCATAATTTGTTATGTATTTTTATCTTATTAATTTAATTTAGTTTCCTTTAAAATATGCATTTGAAATTAGAATAATTTTTTAAAAAAAATTCTAATATATTTATTTATAATATATTTATATTATGGTATAGATAAAAATTGAAAATTTAAGGTCATATGAGAGAAGAAAGAGAAAAAAGAGTTAAAAATTTAAATGTTGGTGAGAGATACAAGAGAAATTAATTTTAAGTTGAATAGTAGATTAGTATAATGAGTGAGTTTGTTTAAGTTTAATTTTATAAAAAAGGTTTATTTTAATAAAACAATGAATTTTAAATTTGTTTAAATTATTTTTGCTTTAAATTATTTATTTATTTATTTTGATAAGTAAATTCTATTTCCTTATTAAATAAGTATTTTTTTAAAAATTTAAACAAATTGACTCAATATTTTAAATTAAACTTTTAAACAAAGAAATTTGTTTAATAAGAAATTTATGGTGTAACTTACTAAGAAACTCGTACTAAAAAATGAGTATGATCGTGTGAGTATATTAACGATCTCCTATTATTTCATATGGTAACAAATAAAATATTAGTCCATTAAACGAAGACACTAAAATTAGATGTTTAAGATACACAAAGACTCAATTGGTGTAATTTGCTTACAGCAAAGAAAAAAAGGTCCAATTTGCACATGTGGAATAAAACCATTTACGACAGCTAACAAAAGTGTAATCAAATATAATTTCTAAATAAATTTAAGAAAAATGCTAGGAATATAATCTTTAATATATTCTTTCAAACATATTCTATTTTATTTGTAAAAATTGATTAAATCTATAATATCAGGAGAAATGATAATTAAATATGATATAGGACTCATTAAATTTTATCATTTTTAATAAAATTTGGCTAATGAAAAAAATATATTTAAAGGAATACTATGGAATGTGTTCTTAGTATTTTTCTAAATTTAATTATTAATTAATTAATAACACACTGTAAGAAAATTATTTTTCTACTGGGGACTCAATGTGCAACAAGACCGTTACATTCAAAATATATTAATTTAAAAAACTACAGGGCCCTACTTCCGAACCGGTTTCAACTCGGTTCAATTCAAAATAATAAGTTAAGAGGACTAAAAAGCGACCCAGGAGCGCATTTTTGTTGAACCGCCCATCCAAATTCAAATTTCACTACGCTCTTCCTCTTTCTGTCCGTAAACCCTAACACCACCAGCATCAATTCTGTTCCTTCCCAAATCCAAATCGAAGCGATTCCTCCTCCGAAGCCTCACATGGCTTCCCGCATCGAGAACAGGCCTCCTCGCAGCCTCTCCAATGTAAGCCTCTTTCTCTCTCATTATTTTTTCTTCTTTCTTTCTTTCATGTACGGTAGAAGAAGGATAAAAACAACAGAATATCCACACCGAGGCTTTAATTCGATGATATTATCACACGATTTGCATCACTAATGGTGTTTTTGTTTTAGAAAAAGGGAGCCACAGAAGAAGTTTTCTCCGACAAGCGTCGAAGGATTGGATCGGAGAGAATGGAGCGACAGGGAGGCCGAGGCAGGGCTCCCTTGGGTGCTCTAAAGGCAGATGCTAATGATGTTCCTGGTGCCGAGGGTTTAGAATGTAGCACTGTTGACTTCACCAAAGAGGAAGTAGAGGCCTTGCTGATCGAGAAGACAAACACGAAGGAGAATCGCTATGATAATAAGGTTTCTGGTTAACTGAATCTGATTCTCAATTTAATTATTGTTTTTTGTTGTCTGTGTAGCTTATTGGAGCGAGTGGTTTAATGTTGCAGAAAAAAATGGACCAGATGGGTGATCTCATTAAAAGGCTTAAACTTTGCGTTCGATGGTTTAAGAGAGTTGAGGAAGGCTATATCCAACAGAAAGAGAAGCTTCAGACTGACCTACAATCTGCTGAGAAGAAATGCCTTGATATTGGTCAGTCTTATTGAAAACACCTTCATATCCATGGTTTTAGATACTAGCTTACTTTTCTACTTTGGACTGACTTATTTGTGTTTTCAGCATCTAGCATTGAACATAGTGTTGTCTGTTATGTGACCGTTGCTTCAATCTAGCAGATAGTATCTAGAAGGCTTAACAACTAGCTACTATGCATTGTTGTACACTATGGAAATTGCAGTTAGATCACTGAATGAAAATAATGCTTGTTCACATTCATTTATTCTGCTAGAGCAAGATTTTTTCCTACCCAAAATTATTAAATAATTTTGTTGTTTTTTGTCGAGTCATTAAAACTCCAGCGTGCTTGTGTAGTCTTCAGTTGTAATTTCAAAAATTAATCTCAAATCTCAAAGTAACAGTTGTTCAATAATATATTCACACATTTGTGTTTTGTCAGAGAATGAGATGAAAATTAAGATTGCTGAGTTGGATGAGACTATATCTAATTTGAGGGCGACAATTTCCTCTTTAGAAGTGAGAATTGCAAAGGAAGAGTCAGATAAATTGGTAAGGTTGTTTGTTTGCTGCAATATTGCGATTGGATATCCCCAGTGATTGTTTCTTTTGCCTGATGACATTGGTTCTCATGATTTGACAACTAGGAAGCTATTGCTTGTTATAGAAAAGAACAGGAAGCCAGAAGTGCAGCTGAGCAGATGCAAGCTTCTGTTTCAACTGAGCTTGAGAGAGTTAGGGAAGAGAAATCAACTGCTGAGAGGAAGGTAATTCTATGTTATAATTGAAATTAAACCAATTTACAGTTATCTGTTAAATATTGAAATCTGCAACCTAGTTACCCAAGAATTATTGTACAATGGTAGATTCTATATTATCTTACCAACTTTTATACCCCACTTTTGATTCTGCTGAGTTTTGCAGGCCATTTCAAATGAGGACTTGTACAAAAGATCACAAGAGTATAATATGAGTCTGCAACAGTACAATAGCCGCCTTCAGTCGGATCTTGAAATAACTAATGAGGCACATAAACGATTGGAGATGGAGAAAGCAACCATTGTTGAGAACCTTAGCAATGTGAGAGGCCACAACAAGGCATTACAGGACCAGTTGGCATCTCTTAAAGTAAGTTGTTTTGTTTGATTATTGATTTTAATGCTTGAAAATTTTCCCACAATTTCAGTATTTTATAATATTTCCAATCAAGTCAAAATGCCTTTTTCCATCCAGTGTTGCCTTAGGCATTGAAAGGGAAATGAGTAATTGATTTAGCTTGGTATTATGGACTTGCTTTGTTGCTCTTCTATGGATCGTAGTGGCAGTGACATCCTCCTTCATGTGTGCACTTGAAATTCAACCTGTATAAAACTTTTTTGAGTTGGCATGGCACAAGTAAACTTTTTGTGAAGAGCAGTTAAATGCTTATAGTTTGGACTTACATTTTGCTAGTATTACGATTGACTCCATATTGTCATTTTGAGTAACTCTCCTATTTGTGTTGACTGGTTCTGTTGCTTTTACCTTTTTCTTCTCAGGCTTCACAGGATGAGGCTGCAAAGCAGAAAGAAATGTTAGCAAATGAACTCAAATGCCTTCGGGAAGAATTAAAAAAAATTAGAGATGATCGAGATCTCCAACAGCTACAAGTACAAACTTTGACTGGAGAGGTAGAAAAATACAAAGAATACACAGGGAAATCATGTGCGCAGTTGGATACCTTGACAATTAAAACAAATGCTCTTGAGGTTTGTGGCGTTGTTTTGTCCCTTCCTTTTGGTTATTATGAGGCTTTTAGTAATTATGTACACGTGTGTTCATTAGATTTATAAAAGATAGTGGCTTTCTTTGTAGGGGACATGTTCTTCTCAAAGGGACCAAATAAATATGCTGCAACAGCAGTTGATTGCAGAAAGGGAGAAGTCAAAGGTATGTTGGTTGTGTGTGTGCGCTTTTTTTTTTTTTTATAATTATTTTTCTCATAACGGAGTGGAGAAAAGCTACAAGTTTGGTGGAGGGATAAATCTATTAGCATCTCTATGTTTCAGTCGTTCCTTTTTTTTTTTTAGTTTTTTTTCTTCTTCATTTCTCCCCTCCTCCTTTCACCTTTCTTTTATTTTAGTTTTTTTTTCCTTTCTTTTGCCTTATTTTCCTTTTTTTCTTCCCCTCTCCCTTTCTCTCTCTCTGTCTTATTTTCGATCTATCATTGGGTTCATCTACCATCGACCTCAATTAACTTGGCTTAAATGTGCTATTGATGTTGATGTTGTTGTATAATATGGGATAAGGTCATAGTTATTTGTTTGTAACTAAGTACCTTGTAAGATGCTTCATTAAAATTTAACGGGGGATCAGTCAATTATTAAATATTTAAATTTATTTTTTCTAGTACTAGTTGCTAGTTGAGGACGAGCCCTGACACAGCGATAAAATTGTGTCTTGATGACTTGTTAGTCATGAGTTCGAATCCAGAAACAGTCTTTTTGCTTATGTAAGGGTAAGACAACGTACAATATTCCTCCCTCTTACCTGCGCATAGCGTGGAGCCTTCGCGCAATGGGATACGTAGTTTAGTATTAATTGCTAGTTATTTCATAGTTGTCTATTCTTGTTAGTAGTATTTATTGATTTTTGCTAGTATCTAGTTTGTCCTTATTTTGTTAACTACATTTAAAACTATTATTTCCATCTTGTTAGATGGCTGATTTATCTGCTTCAGAAACAAGAACAGTGTTTGAAGATCAGAGAAGAATTATACGTGAACTCCACGAACGACTGGCAGAGAAAGAATTCCAAGTAATTGAAGGGGAGAAGTTAAGGAAAAAATTGCATAACACTATCCTGGTAAATGTTTTTTTTCATTTTGTTTGCTGAAAATCATACCTAAATCATTTTCCCCCTATCAGTTGTTTAGCACAATAGTTCCGTAGTATATAATTATTTCTCTATGTAGGAGCTAAAAGGAAATATTCGCGTGTTCTGCCGTGTCCGACCTTTGCTACCGGATGATGGTCCTGGAACAGACATGGTTGTTTCGTATCCCACATCAACAGAAGCTCTTGGTCGGGGTATTGAATTACTACAGAGTGGTAAGGACACAAGCTTCTTCTCCCCTTCCCTAATGCTTAATAGTTTCACGTAGTTTATGTGCTTATGCAAATATAATAATTTCATCCTTTAACGATAAACAGGGCAGAAGTACCCTTTTACATTTGACAAGGTATTTAATCACGAGGCTTCTCAGCAAGATGTTTTCACTGAGATATCACAGCTGATACAAAGTGCGCTTGATGGGTACAAGGTGATTATTAATTTGCCTCCTCTTGGTTAATTATGATAGGAGCCTAATTCTTAGAAAAATAGGCAAAAATAAAGCATAGAAACTTTATGATATAGTAGGACAGTAAAATACTTGCACTTTTTACTTAATAGTAAAATCAAAATTGTGTAAACTATTCGGTTCATTTTTAGTTTTTTTTTTGGTGTGTGGTATTGTACTTTTTCAAAGAACAATATGTTTGATTGTTGGTTTTGCATCTCATTGTGGGAATTGATATTTGATTGTGTTGGTTGTCGTAATCTTTCTTCATGAAATGCATCACAAAAATAGAATATAGTATGCCATACTCCATAATAGACAATTGTTAATCACCCCTCCTTATATTTCTGTTATTTCTGTTACAAGATAAACTATGCCTGGCCTGACAGAGTTTATGATTTGTTATGGCAGGTCTGTATCTTTGCTTATGGACAGACAGGTTCAGGAAAAACCTATACAATGATGGGGAGGCCGGATGCCCCCGATCTGAAGGGGTTGATACCACGTTCTCTAGAACAGATATTCGAGATTAGTCAGTCCCTGAAGGATCAGGGGTGGACGTTCAAAATGCAGGTTAATATACTTATTTTCAGGAGATTGCATAATATTAAATAGATAAGGGGAAACAATAATGAGAAATTTTGTTAAATATTTGTAGGCTTCAGTATTGGAAATATATAACGAGACCATCAGGGATTTGTTATCAAATCGGTCAAGTGGTATTGACTCAACACGAATAGAAAACGGTGTTCCTGTTTCTGGAAAGCAACCATACACTATTATGCACGATGTCAATGGAAACACGCATGTTTCAGATCTCACTATAAAGAACGTTTCTAGTGCAAGTGAGATTTCATCCCTTCTGCAACAGGCAGCACAAAGCAGGTGAAGTCATGCTCGGAATCTGCAAAATGCTTTTTTAGTTTTTCTGTTAAGACATGAAGATGCTTGAATGAGCTTTCAGGACGAGCGTTTGCAACTGTGCAAAAACTTGTGCTCTTCCTTCCATACCAATTTAAGATGACCATAATTGTTCCTGTTTCTACTAAATTAAATTCAGAATAAATTGCATTATATTTGATTGCATTAGAAAATGTGACTTTTAATATATCAGATTCAATGTGGCCTTTTGTTCCAGGTCTGTAGGAAGAACACACATGAATGAGCAGTCATCACGAAGTCACTTTGTCTTTACTTTGCGTATATCTGGGACCAATTCGGTACTGACTTTTTCATACATTGGTATATTTACTGTTCTTTAATCTTGACACCATTTCCTGATGTACTTTTCTCTCGTTTATAGAACACTGACCAACAAGTGCAAGGTGTGTTAAACCTGATTGATTTGGCTGGAAGTGAAAGACTGTCGAGGAGTGGGGCAACCGGGGAACGGTTGAAGGAAACTCAGGTGTCTGTTTGATTCATTTTATTTTATTAACTTGAGCTCTATGTCAGTAACTTTAAGTCTTAAACTAATAAACAAGTAATGAATTTTGCTATGTTTATCTATGTCAGGCTATCAACAAAAGTCTCTCCTCTTTGAGTGATGTCATATTTGCTTTGGCAAAGAAACAGGAGCATATACCCTTTAGGAATTCAAAATTGACTTACCTTCTCCAGGTATGCTAAGCTATGAAATTTGCATTCCTCATTCAAAATTAACTTGCTTTGACGTCTACTTCAGTTACATGAACCAAACTTATAATTTGCTTATGTTGTATCCATGGCAGCCATGTCTTGGTGGGGATTCCAAAACTTTGATGTTTGTGAACATCTCACCTGATCCATCTTCAACTGGAGAGTCACTTTGCTCTCTTCGATTTGCTGCTGGAGTGAATGCCTGCGAGATTGGTATCCCGCGGCGTCAGACATCCACACGGTCCCTTGATTCTCGTTTGAGCAGCGGCTAAAAGGAGAGGCCACACTCATCATTCTCCATAATAACCAAAATAACTGTCATTTGTAGTGCTTTGGATGGGATAAAAGTTGTCTTTAACCCATGTAATTGTGTTAACTTTTAGAGAAATGAGCTTGTATAAAATTGATTTTAGAGGCTAAGCTTTAGCCTCAGGGGTGCAACAACTGATTATCATTTAGTTGTGACATTATTATATTCAATTTATTGAAACAGCTTGTTGGTTTGTAATTTCTATGTAAAACTTAACCATTTGGTTATTCTTGTAACTTCACCGATGTGTGACATTATTTTGGGGTCTTCAATATCAACAGCTCTTTGGGGACGAGGTTCTGGTTCATAAAAAATGTTGATTTAATGAGATATATGGGAAACTATTTTTGTATTTAAGAGAGTAAAAAAATAAGTTAAAATTAATTTATAAGTTAAAAATATTGTTTTTGAAGAAATTAATACAAGAGAGTATTTACAAATTAATATGTTATAAGTTAATTTTAGTTTATGAAAAATAGAAAAAAGTTTAGTTTATTTTTCTCATTTTTTCTTTTTTTTTTTTGCAAATGTTTCTAGAAAAATTTATTTAAACATGCTCTAAAAGAGCTAACTCCATTTTATGATAATTCTGGCTAAAATAGAATCGATTCTTAGGGGGATATCCGTGCTAAAAAAAGTATGATTCTTTTATTTATTTACGATTTTCTTTCTTTTTGTTATGAAAAGAGGCAAGGAATAATATTTATTTGTTCGTATAATATAAGGTTTAGTGGAGAAGCTTATGGAGTCAGCGGACGCCCATTGAACCCAATAAAGCTGAGGAGCCCATATTCTGATGGATGGATGGTTGGTGGTCAATGATGAATTATTAATTGAATTCCCTACATAATACAGATTCCCCAAATCTTTTTCTTTAATCTGTTTGATTGCTTTCATACAAAACACAGCTCAATGATAAAAAAAATACAAAACACAGCTCATTATCATCAATATTTTTTATTGTGAACTTTATGCTCTCTTTTTTTGGATAACAAGAACTTTTATGCTCTTGTTCATAGAAATTCAGTTACTTGTTAGAGCAAATTACGTAAATATTTATCAGGTTGATTCTATTTACACATATCTGTTCTCTTTTCAAAATTATTACATTGACACTTCTTATTATAATGGTGTTAAGTTGTCATCTGAAAATTAAAAGATATATACATTAATTTTTAATTCATTTTTTAGAAAAAATCAAAATTATTCCTGATTTTAAGTAATTCAAAGAGAGAAATTTGTCTCGTGCTATTTGTTAGGTCGTCTTTTTTGCGCAGTCAAAGGTGGAGTTGTGTATTCCTTATTCGTCGTCATCGTCTCATCTTCATGTTG
The DNA here is from genome assembly GCA_013407115.1 of Glycine latifolia. Taxonomy (NCBI): domain Eukaryota; kingdom Viridiplantae; phylum Streptophyta; class Magnoliopsida; order Fabales; family Fabaceae; genus Glycine; species Glycine latifolia. Next base: position 21,436,962 of record CM023953.1, on the reverse strand, counting down.
GCATCTGCAGTGGTAGTTTCTCCTCTGCGTTCTTTTTTGCCTTTGTAGTGGTACTAGGTACATTTCGATTCGTCGCACGTTTCTCCTCTGCCTCTTATTATTCTCCTTGATGGTGCTAGGCACATTTTTGTTCACCGCACATTTAAAGCTATCATATATTTATTTTTTGATGTTTTCAAAATGTTGCACATGTATCTCTCATGTCTTTTACAAATAATAGTGTCCCTCATTTGTTTTACAAAAAATACACCCATTACCTCTTTTCCTTCTTAATTGCTGGAATGTAAAAAAAATGCAGAGAACAATTGAACCATAAAAAATGAAAAAGAAAATCAATACCATGAACATTAACTAATGAAAACAAACTAGCATTAGTTTCATTGTACTTATCAACATTAGTGGCTTATAATGATTCAGTAATGGTGTGCCAAAAATAGAGTTTTTAAAAGAAAGAAGAAGATGAAAATAGTTTTGGGATTCAAATTGTAATAAAAATCATGTACCTATCATGTGATTTAAAAAATAAACGGAGTTAATACGATAAGAATGGTGTAAGTATAACGGGATCTCATAAGTTAACAAATTTTGTGTAGTGTAATAAAAAAGAAGATACATGTGGAAATAGTGTTGGGAGAAATTGCTCTAATTTACTCTACTTATTATTACACGGTATACAGTGGAAAGAAATACTTTCCATAGGGACAAGGCCCAATATGTTTTAATTGTAGTGGTCTAGTATATGTGATTTTGTTTTTTCCGGCTTCACTATATATGATATAATTGATAAGATTAACATCAACATTAATAACATATTTAATTTAAGTTAATTGGGATATATGGTAAATTGAAAATTTTAATTGGGATATATGGTAAATAAATTCAATGATAAATACAATGAAGTTAAAAAAAAGTGTTTGGTAAGAAAGAGAAATGATAAATAAGATAAAAGAAAAGAAGGGAGAAAGAATGAGAGATGAAGAGGTAAATGACTAAAAATGAACCATATAAAATATAGAGATAACAACAAGTCTAACCCTCCACTAAACTTATAGTTTTTTTCTATTTTGTTCTAAGACACACCGTTTGTCAATTTATATCTCACTATATTAAGTCTTGTTTAACTACATTTTCCTAGGTAAACTTTGGTCTACTTGTATCTCTCTTTGTACCGAACTCTTGGTAACGAACTTTTATTCTTACAGGAGCACACGAGTCGTCTCGTTACGCACCCAAATCACCTCAATCTATGTTCTTTTATCTTTTCACTCACCGGCATTACTATTACTTTTCATCGAATGTCTTCATTTCTTATCTTATCCATCTTCATATAACTACACATCTACTTTAATATCCTCATTTTTGTTACCTCTATTTTATACTTATGTTGTCTATGTATTGATCAACATTCAGCTTCATATAACATTGCAAATTTTTCAGTTATTTTATAGAAATTTCTTAATTTTTGTTAAATATCTTACATTTATTTTAAAAAATAAACTTCCAAACAAATATTATTTTATTCACATAATTTAAAAATCAAATTACTAATTAGAAAATATCATAATTATCTCTCAATTTTCCTCATACAAAAAAAATTTATTATTTTTTTTTTTTTAAAAAAAAAAAAAGAAAAACAATGACACATGCTGGACTTTTTTTTTTTAGTTTTCAAGTTTGAATATATTTAAAGTATTAAATTTGTTTGATAAAAAAATATTAAGCGTTTATTTGATAAATTCATATCACATAAACATTTATTTTATAAATTTAGCTATTAAATTTATTGCAATAAATTTTCAAAATATTTTTTGTAAATTATATAATAAATCGTTAAAATAAATTAAAAAAAATTGTGAGAATAATAAGTTGTTTTCAGAATCTAAAATATTTTTTTTATATTTTTTTAAACACTACCAAGAGAAAATATAAGCTTAAGCAAGGATTCTAAATATCGAAAATAACGATATTTTATTTTATGTGGTCGAAAATAACGATCTATACACATTTAGATTTTGAATTGGAATTTTGCACATAATTTTTTTTTGGTTAAGTTATTATAATTGTGCTGTGGTTGCTTCAAGAAGTTTCTTTTTCTTTTTGGTGAAGGATACAATATATTGTTAAATAAAAAATTGAATTTCTTTATATTTTATGATACAAGATTTTACTTTGAATTTACTACTATTATTACTTTGTTCTGTTCTACCAATTTTTTTTTCCTGTGTTTTGTAGCAGAAAGAAGAAGATACTTGTAGGCTTGTAAATGAAGTTGTGTGAGAACTGAGAAGGGTACTTGGTGTGGTGGGCTTCCTAATCCATTGAAGATAAATTATTAAAGGATGAAGCCTGCTCTTATCTAAATCACCCTTATTTACCCAGATTAAGACAGTCTTCAGCTGAACATAGGAAGCTGCAAAGTTTCCCTCTTTTGGGGCAGAGTCAATTCATCAATTAGGAGTTGGGTGAGACAATGGAAGCCACAACAGAGCAGAACAATTCAAAGGTGGTGCTGATTGATTCTTTGCAATCATGGGAGTTCCATGTCAACCAGGCCTCTAATCAGAATAGTCCTGTAAGACCACTCATTTTATGCCAAAATTTGGATCTTTTAAATTTCTTTCACCCTGGTCTGGGAAGAGTGTGCAAAAGGGGTATTTAAGCTTCAGGTTATTTACAAAATCAATTTTGACTTTGATTTTTGTATTTTTTATTTTCTCTGTTTGTTTTTATTTGGGTTGCTGGCTGTCTTCTTGTTCTTATTTGTGGATAGAAAACAAGATATGTAATATATTTACTTATGGCTTATGTATTTTGTGGGATGGATCAACATAGGTTGTTGTTCACTTCACTGCTTCATGGTGCATGCCATCGGTGGCTATGACTCCTGTTTTTGAAGAACTGGCTTCAATCTATCCGGATGTTCTGTTTCTAACTGTTGATGTTGATGAAGTCAAGGTAATTTCCTCCCTTTCAAACCTCGTGATTGGTAAATGCATACACTTCTTCTGATTTCGTATTTGAACACATCATCATTAGTTTTATGAGAATCTATATTTATACAGAAAAAATGTACAACAAGAGAGGGATAGGGAGAGCATAGAGAGTGATGTGGTATAACATGGGAGGTGTGATGGAAAGAGATAGAAAAAAAGATGGATGCTGAATAAGTTACTGGTGTAATTTTGTTGTATGAATATGAGATCTCTTAGTTTATTACTACTTTCTCTTTCTTATATGTCCCCTTTCTGCTTGTGTGAATGTGCAGGATGTGGGGTGTAGTCTCTTTTGAGATTAATATTTGGATTTTTTTTTTTTCTGATTTCAGCATGAATTGTTGTATTTATGAGCATTCCTCTCCAGCCACACTCACTAACTGCAGAAATTGCACTACAACTACCATATCCTAACCATTTTAACTGGGTAGGGTCAGTGACATAAATGATGCAATAATGTTTTATCAGAAATTATGTCTATGGAAATCTTATTGACCTTTACATCCTTCTTAATGACAAAAGTTGTACACTGCCAAAAAAAATTATTCTCCTTGTTTATGCCAAAACCTTTATATGGGCGAACCTTAAAAAATAGCTCTACAGCAGAGGAACACCCCCAGTGCATTCTGAAAATTACTAAAGCAATAGCCATATTATGTGCAAGAACAAGTGGTACACTGTCTCTGAGCTAGATATCCTCATATCGAATTGACCCATTAAATCGTACATGTTTGCTAACTTGCTAGTCCAAAATTAACAAGAAATAGGCAAGTGCATATATGGTGTCAGTATCTGCAAATAATATACTGTGCATTTCACCTCTAATTTATTGTTCTATTAGTATTGTATAAATTATTATATGCAATCAAGTCCTGGTTTGTGTCCTTGACCACTTATGCATGGATTTCCATTGACAAAACTGTCGTTATTTTTCTCTTGGTTGGCATTCTTTTTTAAACCGGTTGTATTTTAAATGGACAATCATTGGTTGGAATAGGATATTATGATAGTAAAGGAAGGTGTTCAGGGTTAGTAGAACTTGTGAAAATGGACTGTTTTGTGACTCTTGTCAAATGTTTATTGAATCTTTTAACTATGTATGATCCTAAAATGTTTATCTGGAGCTACGTTGATCAGTAACATGGTTCAACAATTGCTTTTGTTATTGAGCAATATATATTTCAGATTTGTGTGCATAAGATCAAAATTTAGAATTCTACCTACCTTGTATGTTCTTTTTATGTTTGTAATCCTAAAGATAAGAGAGCATCTTGCACTGCTTGATTACTGAATTGGATTTGATTATTTGAAGCAAAATTTCACACTTGGTGTTTCCTACTCAACAAAGAACTATGCAGATATATAGATATTCTGCTGATCAACATGTTAAATCAATGTTACTCATACTCATAATTGGCTGATTAGATGGCGTACTTTCCTGATATTATTCTCATGCTTGTGCATTGAAACAAAAAAGTTAATTCTTGGGTGATTTTCTCTAATGGTTTGTTATCGATTGACCATGACAATTTATATTGGATTTTTTTTGGGGGGTCAGGAGGTAACCACCAAAATGGATGTAAAGGCAATGCCAACATTTTTGCTTCTGAAGGATGGTGCCGTGGTGGAGAAGGTGGTTGGTGCCAATCCAGAAGAGATAAAGAAAAGGATAGATGGACTTGCTGAGTCCACTCGTGTCTCACTGGCGTAGTTAAGCATCTGTATGATATTCTACTGTTGCAAGATATGTGCTTCCTGCACTGCACTATGGCATCTGAGTCAAAGCTTTTTGTGATGTTGTATGCTCAATATCAGTTCAAGTGTAATTTCCAAATTTCTTAAGCTCAATGCTTTTGCTACTGATTAATATCGGCAGTTTTTGTACCAGCCAAAATTTTACATTTCATAGTTTTGGTTGTTGTGGATTTATGGTGCTCTTTCCCTGCAAGTTGTGAATTCAAGGCTTATGTCCTGCTGTCTTTGTATTGGTTCTTTCGCAAATGAAATATATATGTATACTTTCAAGATATCATTGGCATGAAACTGTGACTTAATCAGTTGTGAGTGTAATGTATGAATTGCTTTGCGAATGAACCAATTTCTTGCAAAATTAGCTCGCCAGTGATGTTAGAGTTTAACTGTGGAAAATAAGCATGTTTGCTGCCATTATGGAGGAATGAGTTGGTTCATTATTTTGTCCACCTGTGAATAAATTTAGTTTGAATAGTGATATGAATTTGATGTTTTGTAGGTATCCATGTTTCTTGGTCCTAATCAATTTGTTGATATTCAGCTCAATGCAAATGATTAAAAAACTATAGTTACTGAGTCATTACTTGAATTTCATTATAGTAATTACTATATTAAACTAATTTATAACTGAAAATTTCCTCGTTTTCTTTATTGTTTGGGGGAGCTGAAAATAAATGATTTGGCTATTGTGGTGTTTTATGTTTAAGAAGGGAGTGTTAAATTCTTAATAATAATTCCATTGTTGAGAATTTATAAAGTTCTTTCTGGGATATGATTGGGCCTGTGGAACTGGAGGGGGAAGACATCTAATAATGGAGGCCCAATACATATATTGGTTTAAAATATATTCATTAGATAAAAAAATTATGCGCATTTATGTTTATAAAACATTAAATATATTCATTTTTTATTTAACACTCACTTTATAAAATATTAACTAGAATTATTAAAAAATATGGCACTATTGAAGAGATCTAATTTATTTATTATTTTATTTTTTGATACTAGAATCATTTTAAAAAAAAAATATTGATAATAGAATTTTATTAATATCAACCTTAAGACTTACTTGAAGAAATTGAAAGAGTAAATTTTATTGAAAAATATTCATTATTTTACTACTTTTTAAACATTTGATAACTTTTAAATGGATTTTTATATATATATATATATATATATATATATATATATATATATATATATATATAAAGTTAATTAGATTAATTTATTCATTTTTTTTATTTAACACTCTTTATATAAAATATATGGTTTAAAGATACCCTCCGACAACACATATGTTTCGAGACAAACATAAAATAAGAGAGAATGTGAGTTTGTGGTGAGGAGTGACAGTTGGATGGGTATTGATGTCCCATTGTGAGTCTCTCGTATCAAACACACCACTCTCTCACTTTCTTCCATATATTTTTCTCTCCATACATTTCATTTCATCAAATCTTTGTTCCTAACTCCGGCATACCCTTTTGGCCGGAGATGAGTAATAGTAATTGGGTGTTGGATTATGATTATCTAGACAACATTCCCCTCACCACCCTTGAACCACCTAAGTTTTCTTGGTCTTCATGCTCTCCTCCTACACTCAGGTTACTCCAGACTGCAAACATTATGCTTCTCTTCTCTATAAACTAGTTTTTTCCAAGGCAGCACTTCCTTGCACTTTTACACCACTAGCTACATTATTATTATAGCACTGTTTTGGGAAGTAACAACCTTGTACTTATGTTTCTACTCATTTCTTTCTGCTTTTAATTTCCTTGCCTTTCTCTCTGTTTTAAGATAAATTTGCTTCTCACACAATTCACATTGTCTTTTACTCATAAATCCATTCAAAATTTTCGCCCCGTGATGATTATTCTAAATTTCCATACTTACAATAGATAATGTAGATGACAACTAATTATGCTTTTCATGGTCATTTGTCCAGTGTGGAACTAGAGGACTCATTTGGAATTTCGGATGGTCTCAAGGAAAACGGGTCAAGAAAACGGTAAGCTATTAATGATAAGAGTTTTTAGATACTTTGATTTAATCAATTCTTTTGCCTTTGCTCTGAGTTCATTTCATCTTTTCATTTGAAAAATTTGTTTGCTTACGTTAAGTTTCGATTAGTTGCTTTTATTTTTGTATTAGTATTGTTTGGTTATTGCGTGCAACATTTCTTAGTTGGTTTTTGTTTTATGCTTTTAGCTTGACCCTGTTATCAACAAAAAAAAACTAGACCCTATTATTAGTCATTTGGGCTTGAATTGCATTAAGCCATAACTTACGGTTTTAGTCAAAACATATATAAGATTTTTGTTCATTTGGGCTTGAATTGCATTAAGCCATAACTTACGGTTTTAGTCAAAACATATATAAGATTTTTGTGTTTTTATATGCTTAATTTTAAAAGATGCGTTGCTTTTGAAAATAAAACCTAATAGACATATATAATCTCTTTTACTTTCGTTTGATAAGGAAAATAAATCCTAGAGGTGAAAATCTAAAGTTTGTATTGGAACATTTAATTTAAGAAATGACTAGGATGCATAACTGGAAGAAGAAATCTATGGGGTTTATTTTAATCTAAATGTTTTCAATATTACGTAGCACAATGAATGTTTTTAATTTTAAATAAAATTTGAAATATATACACACACACATAAAGGAAAAATATCATCGCGATTATATAATGATTAAATCATTTTATTTTTATTTAATTTGTTCAATAAGAATAAATTAAAGAATTATAAGATTTCCGAATTTGATAAAGAATTTGAAAAAAATAATTGTGGGAACAAAACACATAATCTATTCTTTGGAAAAGTAATTTTTTCTAGGTATCGAAAAATATAAAAATATCCTGCAAAGGTAATTTTGTTTCCCATGTTTTTTGTCTAGTATAATTTTCGATTAAAGTTGAAAGAGCTTAAAAATATTTTTGACTTAAGAAGTATCAAATGTTTTCTTCTCAATTTGTGCATTGGAATGTAAAATTTTGAATAGGAATTCGCAAAAGTACTTTCGTAATTTTAAACCAAACAATGGTTGTATCTGTTTACCTATCAATATCTTTTGTGCATGCATGAGAGAGCCTTCTTTGTTTCTTCTATCATCTCATTAGTTTGTTCATAAAATCCTACTACAGTTTGAGGTCATCTGATTCCAAAGCATGTAGAGAGAAAATGCGAAGGGATCGACTCAATGACAGGCATTTCTACTCTACTTCATTCATCCTCCTTGCATCTGCCTTTCTATTTTCTCTGTTTTTTGTCTAATCTCTCTCACATGATTTGTTCCGAACAATATTTTTCAGGTTTATGGAACTGGGGTCTATCTTGGACCCTGGAAGGCCTCTCAAAATGGACAAGGCTGTTATATTAAGTGACGCAGTTCGAGTGGTGTCTCAGTTACGAGAGGAAGCTCAAAAGCTGAGAGAGTCCACTGAGAATCTACAAGAGAAAATTAATGAATTGAAGGTGTGTAAGCTTATGCAACTGCATAACATGGTACTTGGCATGCACATTTAGTTAGTAAAAAATGCTATCAACAAACTATCACATTCTTTTATAAACACTTTATTATTAGCTGAAATTTGAAATTTATTGAAAATTACAAAATTGTGTAATTTATATTTCTTTTGATGAATTTCATTCGTAATTTTGTAGTTTCTGATAAAATTTAATCAATAGTAGAGACTGTGTTGTTAACATTCCTCTTATACACACGATGGTGAACCTCACCTATGATCTTAATTTTTATAGGCCGAGAAAAATGAGCTTCGCGATGAGAAGCAGCGACTAAAAGCAGAGAAAGATAGCATTGAGCAGAAGCTTATAGCCTTGAGTTCACAACCTAGCTTTCTGCCTGCGTTTCCTGCAGCAGGACAAGTTGTTGGTAGCAAGCTGGTGCCATTCATGGGCTATCCAGGAGTTGCCATGTGGCAGTTTTTACCACCTGCTGCTGTTGATACCTCACAGGACCATGTTCTCAGGCCCCCAGTTGCATAACTTACCAAAAGGCTCTGTGTTTTGATCTAATGGAGAAAGGGAATTTATCTTTTCATTTTGTCTTATTTCTTTTGCTCTTGTGAAATGTCGAGAAAAAAGAAAATCTTATCGATCGTAGAGGCAACTTTTTGATAAGTACTATTTAACTTTCAGTTATAGGCTAGGTTTGAATAAACTTCTTTGTAAGCTCTAATAAGAGAGTAAAATGAATTAAAGTTGAGTTAAATTCAACTAATCTACTTCAACTTTTATAAAATTTCTCGTCTAACTTTTCGAAAAAGTAGAAGTGTAACTTATGAAAGAAGTTTAATCCATTTTACTTGTTTAACTGTTTATGAAAAAGTTTATGCAAACAAGCCTATAGGTTCAGCCATATTGAGTTTGCTTCTTGATAATTCTGGTAACAAAAGCTGTTGAACATCAAATACTTTTCTGGGATTCTTCCATTTGGATGTTGGTTCGTTGATGGCCTGTTCAGTTAGTTTGTATTGGAAAAGATCTAAGTCCCACATCGACTAGAGATAGTGTCAAGATAAAGTATATAAGTGGAGAACATCCCTCACCCATTAAACTAGTTTTTGGAGTTGAGTTAGGTCGATAATTCACATTCTAAGATGGTATAAGAGTCTATCCTAAATGTCATCCACCATGTGCACCAAATCCTGGATGTGAGGGGGTGTGACTTGAAAGAAGATGCAATAATTTTGGAAGTTGGAACATTTTTACTCATTATGATTTTTAGGATGTTTTTATATGTTCTTGCGCGTGACATGTAAATGAGGATATCATAAAGTTAAGCATGTCCTCAATTTTAACATCAGTTTTGAAAGCTAGGATACATGGCCTGGTAATGCAATACATATGTGGTCATACAAAATAAGGATCTGGATCCTCTCCACCTTGTTAGTTACATTGTCAAGTAGGACTTGTGCCTTTCTCACTCTTGAAGTAGGTCTGAGGTTATACTCGATTCATAACTATCCATGATATTAATGGCATGAAAGGCTGATATACATACACTGATCTAACAAAACTGTTTTTAAAAGGGTAGTTTGAACCCCATATATTCTCCTGATTCATAGTCTGTCCAAACCTTTATGGCTCCAAAGCTAGTCATTAGAACAATACTTATAAACATCACTATACTAACCGAGAAAACTATAATAGAGGATCTTCCATACTTTCGAATTGCTCTTTGTACCACTAATAACCCAAGCAAAACACATTATGGCCAAGACGAGGGCAGCTTGTACATGTTCCATTCCCAACCACAGATATTGCAATGCTGACATGGTAGCAGAAAAAAAGAAACCATGAATGAACATGTTGCTGCTGTTACCTACACAAACACAAAAAAAAAAAAAAAATTGCTTGGTAAATTGAATTAAATAGTTTACCTGCCACTGTAATCAACCATGAGATGATAGATTGCACTAAAGCCTATGAAGGTGGAACTTACCCTCAGGAGTTATTCCACCTCCAATTCCAAAGACACCACCCAATATCCCTGCAAGTAGTGCCATTAAGGGACAAACAAGTGCATTTGATTGTCTTTTTTTGGTGAGACCTGGCACCTTCATGTCAGGTAGCTGTGAGCTGAATGAAAATGAAAGAGTGTGTAAGTAACTAAAGATTAATGAAGAAAAAACTACTTTTCAATCTGTGGTGTTTTAAGAACCTTTTGAATAAGAGTTCGGTCTCTAAGGCTTTCTTTCCTAAACACAATCCAAGCAGTGAAAACCACAGCAAGAGGTACTTGAACCGATGACAGAATCCAGTATCCCACACCACATGGCTCCATTGGAATGATTCCCTGCATAATTTGAACAACTGATTAAAGGATCGTCCCTCAAATGTATGCTATATGAAAATATTATTTCAACTTAATTAATATACACTCTAACGTATACTATAATCTAGTTTTGAATTGTTATATAATCGAACATAATCGATTTTTATAATAATTACCTCAAAATTTAAACCTACAATGATCTATAATTGGCTGACAATGTTAAATTTCGTGCCTTGATAATATATTAAAATTAAATTAAATATTAATATCTACACAGAATTGATAATATATAGGTATTAGACAAGGATAAAGACACGACAAATATACATGATAATTTATTTTACTTTAAATTTTATTTAAGTTATTTTTACTTAGAAATCATATAAAACAAATTTGTATAACTTCATGAATAAATAATTTTACTATAAAACACTATAAAAGTTGAGATTTCTATACTAAAAATTAATTAATGATTTAATAGAAGAGAAGGAATTGTGTTCAAATCCAAGTTGCTTTATGCAATGTATTAATTAATTATATATCACCACTTTCATAGTCACCAGCGGCAATCACTTTCAAACTCCACATACAGCAACAGCATGAGGCCATTATTTGTTAGGCGAGTCCTTAAAGATAAGTTAATTAGTTCGTTTTTTACAAATCGATATGCACTTTTATCCTACATGTTAGAATAAGGCAAAAAATAATATAACATATATGGATCTCAACTTAAAAAACTAATGCTAACACCGATTTGTAAACCAACCTAATGAACCTACCCATATATGTTTGACAAAATCATTTGTGCGCAGGCAATCGACCATATCTCCCAACATTACACATAGCGCGGTGACTGGAGATCTGTGAGACTAAAAATTTAATTAATTCCATAAAATATCAAAATTTACATCTTACTTAAAAAAATCATTTATTTTTATTCAAAAATTATTGAGAAAATTATTGGGAAAATCGAAAATGTTATGGGAAGATATAGCGTAATACATTGTTTCACAGTCAACTATGAGACCGTGGTGATATGAAACGAAACTACGAGACCTTGTTGGGCCTTGTGAGTCCACTGTTAGCTTCATTGGCCCAACTGTAAGACCTCGTTTTCAAATCATACAGAATTACAAGCAATCTAACCCATAAAACCGAGCCAAATCATGCTAAAATATGTTTTACCAAATATTTAAAAATAATGGTATATACATGTCTTAAATTTATAATCTTCACGTTATTAACACAACACTCTAACTAAATGACCTAATAGGTCAATTATGTTAAAAATAATTAATATCGTTATTTATAACACTAATTATTTTAATGTATATCTAATACACATATAAGTTTATATAATAAATTTTGTAACAATTAATTTTGATCTAAATAAAAATTATATGTTTAATAAAAATTTATAGGTGTAAACAATACATTAGTAGATCAAAATTAATTGTTACAAAATTAATTATGTAAATTTATATGTGTATTAAATATACATTAAAAATTTTAGTGTCATATATAGCGACATTAATTAATTTTTAACATAATTGGCCTATTAATTTAGTTGATTAGAGCATATCGACAATCCGTAAGATCCATACAGATTGACAATCCGTATGGGCCCAATTCGTAAGGCTCACAGGGATTGTCAATCCATAAGGTTCTTACTGAAGGATATTTTGGTTTCCCCTTTTACTTGAATGTATGTGAGATTTGACTAGTGGAGGAAGAACTTCCCTAAATGCAGAAAATAAAGGCTTTTGCTAATCACAGCCCATCGATCTCCAACTTCACCCTCTTCATCGGATGGGCTCATCATCGACAAGGAACTTTGTTGCAAGTGGAGACAACGACGACAACAACAAATATGAAATTATTTTGAAGTCTTTCATCTATGTTTGACTAGGGTTTTATTCTTTACTAGTTTATTCTGAAATCTTAAGATTATTTTGAGAAATTGTTTTTGATTTGTTTATTTGTCAGGAATAATCAATATTAAAAGTAAACTTGATTTCTCATTCAATTATTTTGTGGCATGAATTTGGGGAGATCAATGTTGGACTGAAAAGATTGGGAGGGGTGGGGGAATGAGAATCTGGGGATTGTTCATCATCATAATGATTTGACTAAATTCCTAGTTGATTTTTAGAGAGAGAGCAGTATCACCGCTAGAAATCACCTTTGAAGGCTCGTGGTGACTTTTCTATTTGTGAGGGTGGTTCACCTTAGACATGAGAGATGGGGGTTTAAGTTTTGTCTTCTAATGCAGACGAGAAGTGGTGTAGTAATTTTCCTAAAAAGAAAAAAGAAAAGATATACTTGGAAAAAAGAAGTGGGAAGGGGTGTAAATGTATAAATGGGAGGTGTGTTTAGTATAAGATGAAACTAATTCATACAGGTCCAATTATTAGATGTGTCGGACAATCCATATACCTCAATCTAGTTCAACACTATCATATTTCTTTATTTGTTTAGGATGCTTGACAGTTATCACATAATTTATAATTCATTAAGCTACTCAACTAATTGAGTTCAACACAATCACACTTGATTGTTCTTTTGTACCAAAAAAAAGTTTGATAAAATAATACAAGGTTAAATTTAATAGGCAGTAAAAATAGTCATGGTTAAATAAAATCCATTAACTGCTCACCTTCAAAATTTTCCGTGGTAAAACCAGTTTTTTATTTTTGAAAATCTATTTCACACACTCAACTCAGTTATCAGAACACGTATGGGATTTGGACTTCTTTGTCTCGAGTAAAACCTTTTTTTTATTTGATTGGTCAGTTAGGTACTAGTCCCTTTATATTTTTTCTGGTGAAGACAGGACCTTATTTTTTTTCATAAAATCTGTTGTATAAATAATATTTCTCACCGAAGTGGATTCTATAGTGATAATGTTGAATCTAATTCGTTATTTCAATAATCTTTTAGAGATTATCAACTTGGCATGAGTGGGTAACTTTTCATTCTTTCTTTCCGTCAACTCAATTTTTTTAATAATTAACGAGCGTGCCCGTTGCACATCTTTTCATTATCTAATGAGTTTCAGGAAAGAAATCTCATTTTGACCCTATTGGGTTAGAAACAGGAACTGATATTCATGATAGTCATGAGGAACATCATTTCTAGGCAAAGTGGAGCTCTCCTTTTGATAATGTTTATCTTAATGGTAATGTTTGTTACATTACATGTAAAAAATTTCATACAATATTTTATTACAAATGATCAGTTTATTTTCCCACACAGAATTTATGTATGAAGATTTTGTGCAAAAAAGTGATGTAATATATTTAATGTGCAAACAATACTAAGGTTATTACCTCTAGTTCTTTTACTACTAATTGATCTCCCAAAATTTGGAACTTAATAATGCCTTTTAAGTTATTTACTCCACTAAATTCTACACGTATCAAGAGATGGTTCAAGTACTACTAGGAACTAGAGATGGTGCAGCATATCATTGTAACTTATTTGAGGCTTCCCTAATCTTAATCTTAATAATATAATCTGAATGCTTATCCACAATAAGTCAACTACTTAGCGTTTTGTTTGTGTTTCTGAGGTTCATAGATATAGATAAATTATCACTAAACAAAGGTCTAAAATTAAAATTATTTTGACTTTATAATGCACAATATAAAAAATTGTCGTGTACAACTTTATACACGATCATTTGCTCGTCACTCAAGAGTTGAGTTAGCACACTTGCATTTAAATAAAACTGTTAATTAAAGGTCAATATTATACCAAAAGAAAAAAAAAGTTCAATATATATATTTTGCAAGGTAGGTGACACACTCATTACTTCTGATCATCCTCTTCTGCCACGGAAGGGATCACAAAGAGATCGATGCAGACACTGTACTTTGTTGTGCCATGTGTCATCATCTTCTTTCTTTTAGTATTTCCAAATGGCTTTTGCCTTGCCGATACCAACATGAAATCAAGTTCTCAATGCTCAGAAGCTGATAATTATTCTGACAGTGAAGGCACATTCCAGACCAATCTGAGAACTTTGTTGGATTATCTTGCTTCTAATGTGGTACAAAACCATGGCTTTTACCAAACCATTGTAGGAAAAAAAGCCAACAGGGTTTATGGCACAGTATTATGTAGAGGGGACATATCTGCTAGCAATTGTTCTGATTGCACCCTTAATTCTACAAGCGTAGCCTCAAATGATTGTCCTATGAGCAAAGATGTTTCAATTTGGTTTAGATGGTGTTTCCTAAGGTATTCAAATGCAAGCTTCTTTGGAGATATGCAACAAACAGCTGTAGCAATCACAAATGAAACTGATTTTGATGACCCATCTGTAGTTTCTGAAGGGCTTCCCTTCATGAGTGGACTAGCAGCTGTGGCTCCAGACAAGTCATTCATGTTCCATACAGAAGTACTGAACACAACTCAAAGTGGACAGAAAAGGTATGGCATGGCTCAATGCACCAGAGATATCAGCAGGGTGGACTGCAGAAGGTGCTTGGATGCTCAGTTGGAAAATTTCAGAACTGTAATTGGAAACAAAAGAAGATGGGAAATTTATGGATCTAATTGTTTCATGTGGTACAATGACTATCAGTTTTATTCTAATGGCTCTACTCTTCTAAGTGGTAAGTCCTTTCATGTGGTACTTTTTTTTTATTGCAATTGAAGTTCAGACAAAATTTAGATGCAGTTTCTTGTGTGTTTTTTTGTGTTGTTCTTCTATTAGAATTGAAGTTTTAACTTGATAATCTAAGTTTGATATTTAATGGAAACTTTTATTACGTAGATTACTGAGCCAATTCTGATTGAATAACAACACTAAAAAATCTGTATCTAAGTTTTGTTTTTGAAGTTATTGCCCAACTAAAACAGTTTATCCTACTATTTTGAAATTAAAACATATTAATATGGGTAGACTTTGTTTCCTTGTCATATCTAATAAGGGAATCAATTTTAATATATCCTTGCTTTGTGGTACAGCTGCTTGGAGGCCCTCTTCTTGCACAACATTAGTAATTGGCATAACTCTTGCTGTCTCGGCGGCCCTTTTGATGTTTTTCTAACTTTGGTGGCCGCTATTTTATAATTTCTTTTAGAATACAAGAATGTGCAACTGGTGATTATTTAATTCAATCTCCATTACTTCTTCTGTGGGATTTGGTTTTTTGACAGATGTTTTAGGAGTATTTGTGTTGCTAAACTTTTCTCTTATTTTGTCTTCCTTGTTATTTATTTATGTTTGTCTTTATTTGAGGGCTTTGTGATTATTATTGGGATCTCCATATATCTGATTAAGGAAAAAATCGACCACTCAACTTCATGGATTTTATGGTAATTATGGGGAAGATTTCCTGTAGTACATTTTCAGCTGCATTTCAATTATCATAAACTTCTATACAAGTCTATGAACAAAAAGTGTTTATCGCTAACCATAATTAATTAGACGGCTGGTAATGTTTATAATATTTTGTTTAAAGACTATCAGTATTGAGCTGTCATCTTAGGATGCAAATAGAAGTTGGCCATTAGGCCAATGAGTGCAGAAATATACAGAATTACAGATTACATTCTGTTGGCTCCTCCAATCCTTTTTCCACTTTAGCATATGTATCAGTGCAAAAGTGAAGAAACAAATTGTTCAAATTTCATTCAGCAATCTGTTCAAACAAAATAAGAAAAGCACCACAAATAGTGTCTAACTTTCTATTATAGTCGTAAACATGAATAATTCTAAAATCATGTCGTATCCGTATCTGGTATTTGTTGGGTGCATACCAAGTACATACCAAATTAATTTTTTTTACAAAATTGGATACTTCACATGAGTACTTTTTAGGTACATATCAAATCTGCACCTAAGTCTATAGGTTAGTAAAAAGAATAAAACACATATTTCTTTATGCATTCTATGAAAAAGAAATATGCTCGATCCAAATAAACATAAAGATTTAGTTCTTATACATACAAATCTTCATCTCCTCTTAAACTCTTAAAAAAGAATTAGAGCTAAAAAGAGATCGACATTCTTAAATTCAAGTTACTACTCTTTCTCTTGGCAAACCAGCTATAGAGACAATTTTTTTGAGTGATGAAGAACAATCAAATGATAGGATTGAAACAATTTTTTTACTAGATTGAAACTATTAAAATGTGATATAATATGAGTGGTTTTTTATTATGAGATTTTTTTGTCATATTGAATAATTTATTTTCCTTTATACTATAAATTATACTTATTTTTTTACCACTTACAAGATTTAGTCATACAAACTAAATTCTATTTTTATATGCATACATATTATTTTGAAATATATATTAACATATATGTAACTTAGATTTTTAAAAAAATCTTATATCTCATACTTGTACCCGGTACCATACCGTATCTATGCAACAAAAATAGATGATTGAAAATTCTAAAGAAAGAAAAACTCAAGTTCCCCTTTCTGTTATCTCCACTTCTAGAATCAGTCTTGATGCTCCAAGCAACATGAACCATGGTGAGTTATGAACTAAATGCTTTACATAAAAAATCAGCAAGTATGTTCTGCCCTGGCTGGTGAAGCATTAGTTAAAAACACATACAAGTGATTGTTGCTTCCTACACCTCCAAGTAAACAACAGCTGATAGAAGTATACAGAGAAGCCCAATCCAATAGTTTTGGGCCCCAAAAATATATGGACTTCAAATCGGGTATGAGTTTGACAATAGTTTTTTGGTGGGTGGGAGTTTGACAATAATAAATTGTTTTTTTTATCTCCAATCTGTAATATATATGCTCTCTGTATATTCTCCTTATGCTATTTGTAAATCGAGTTATTTTAAGTTGCAGCAGGGCAGAATAAATCGTTAAAATGACAAGCTATCGTTCCAATTAATTAAAGAGTAATGCTAAATTCTCTTATTATATCCTCTTATAAATCTTTCTATTACCTTTTATGATAAGTATCCATAAAATTTAATAGGAAGATGTGTTAGAGGAATTAAAAATTATTCTTAATCAAATATAACTAATCCTGGGTAGATGTCGTAAAAAGTAAGGATATGTTTGGAAAGAAGTGCGAGTGAAAATTATTTTTCACTTTTAAAATCAGAAAATTATAAATATTTATAAAAAAAAAATAAAAAATAGATTTAATTTTAATCTTCTGTCCATTAACTAAAAATCATCTTACGTGTGTTTTAAACTAACTATTACAAAAGTTAACGATGTAAAAGAATTTACGATGCAAGTACATCCTAATTAACATCAAGAAATTATAGAAATATTGCATACTAGCTATTTTTATTATTATAACCAAGAGGTAATTGAGATTTCTATTTGTCATCTAATTAATCTTCTTTTTTTATCATACTGCTCCACTTTAAAAGTAAAATAATACCTCCATTCGTGATCATATTTCTAAGAAGAAAATCAAACCTTAATCATTAATTAATGGATACAAATGTCGAACCACTTCAATCAATGACTTTTGATATCCTTTGTTTACAAAAAAAATTCAAATATAAAAGTGTTTACATCAAATAAAAAGTTAGTATTTCCTTAGTTTCCATTGAACAATAATAGAAGTATAGATATCATTAATAAATGATTTAATTGATTAAAGTGTAAGAAATTTTAAATGTAGACAAAATTAAGAATTGAACAAAAATGGTATATTTTTAAAATAAGAGGATCAAATATTGTTATTTTAAAGTAAGAAAACAAAAATTGTAGATTTGACAAAATAAAAAAACCAAAGTTGTATTTAATTTATTTTTTTCAATTTAGTTATCTTATAACCAATGTAAAAAAAACTGTTATAAAATGTGTTTTTTGCCCTAGTGAATAGTTTACAAAATAATATATCCAAAAAAATATGAATGTTACAAACTAATATTTTTAAAACACTGATTAAAAAATTAAAAGGAAATTTGTTTATTAAAAATTATATGGAAACACATTTAAAAATTATAAGGAACACGTTAATTTGTCCATCTCAATAAAATATTTTCCCATTATTTTCTTAACCTGTTCTAAAAACATTTATTGACATTTGTCAAAAAGATATTTAATAACTACAAAACTCAATCCATCCAGTGGTGAGTTAACCCAATACAATCCATTGAGTTGACAGATCTTGTGAGCCGTGATTTGAAGAATAGTTAACTCACTTCAACTCATTTTAGTAGGTTAAATGGGTTGATAGGTTGAGTTCAATCAATTTTAACATTCCCGATAGAGTTATGAATAACCTTTAATTAAATTCTTTTTACAATATATATAAAAAAAAAAGAGCTATGAACTCGATCACCCGATAGTAACACACACGAACATGCTTTATTTATATTAAGTATTAATCCAATACATCGAGAAGTACGTATATATATTATTACATGCATGGATTTGAAGTGTAGGATCACCTAAATTCATGGTGTTATTAATGTTGCATGATTATTCATTCATTTATTCATAAGATGTAAAGTGGTAGGTAGCAGCTACAGTGTGTAGGGTCGTTCACCAACAAAGTTGCCAGGGGGAACATAGTTGCAATGATGAAAGTGCCTCCGTTATCACATGCCACTTTGGCACAGATGCAGTGAAAATGTGGGTTGATGAGAAATCCAACTATGACTATGATTCTAACTCTTGTGTTAGAGGAGAGTGCATGCACTACACACAGGTCGTTTGGGCTAACTCGGTGCGTCTTGGATGTGCCAGTGACATGTGATAACCGAGGCAATATGCATATTATATGGTCTTGGGTGTTTAAATATGTTTTAATTTCAAAATAGTAGGATAAACTGTTTTAGTTGGGCAATAACTTCAAACACAAAGTCTAATATATTATTATTAGAAATCTTCGTCCTCGTCCTCGTCCTCGTCAAATGATTCCTTATTTTGCTCAAATTGAATCATACAATTACAAAGCTTTAACTTGACAGTGTTTTATATAAATAAACAGACATTCATTGTCCTAAAGTGTGCGATAAGCGGAAGTGCGGAACCTACACTACACACATACAAAACAGGTCTTACGTTTCAACAAATACATTCTATTTCGCCGATGCATGTTATATGGTCAGAACAACCCAGAGAGAGCTTCGGCCTTTCAGAATCAAACCAGGGTTTATAGCCTTCCCACATGGCTCTTATAGTTTTGTGCATATCAACCATCTTTGGCCTTTGCTTTAAAGAACCTTTAACGCAGTCACATGCAACTTCTAGGAGACTAAAGATTTTATCGTCAAAACCTTTCCCAATGATAGATTCGTCAATGGTATCATAAAAATCAGCAGGATCAGTGAACAAGTTCTTGCTGATATAGTTCATCAACTGGCCATTAACACTGTCAGAAGAATCAGTCGTTGAGCTTAATCTTCTCCCTGTTATAAGTTCAAAAAGGATTATTCCAAAGTCATAGACATCCTTCTCAACAGAACCCTTCACCCCATGTCCATCAATCAAAAACAATTTCATCCTCACATGATCTTCAACTGTCTGGTTTAGAAATTTTGCCTTCTCAAAATTGGAAATTTTTGGCTCAAAATACTTGTCTAGCAAGACACACTCTGAATCTAAATTCAGATGGAATATCTTGCACCTTTTATGGAGCCAAGATAAACCTCTTGCAATCCCAAGTGCAATGTGAATTCTCTCTGGCCATTCTAATTTTATTTTTTGATCTCCTTCATCAGAATGGAACCAATCACTGAGTCTTCCATTAGACATGTACTTATACACCAAAATCCTTTCTCTTTTTTCTATGCAGAATCCTACCAATGGAGCTATGTTTCTGTGCCTGTGTCTCCCCGGAATCATTGTTTCAAGTAAGAATTCCCTCTTGTATTCATCAGCATCATATAGTCTCTTAACTGCTAGAAAACAGTTGTTTGGTACCTTTGCCTTGTACATAATCCCTGTCGTTCCTATCCCTAACACGTTATCTGTGCTAAAGTAATCAGTTGCCTTGCATAATTCCATGAAGCTCATTCTAGGAATCAATCTCTCCAACAATCTTGAAAGCTGTAGATGAAATGTCACAATTGGCATATCATGGACAGTAAAATTTGAAAATAATTAAATATGTAGCATATATGATGTACAAACAGAGATTACATTAGATTTTCATAATTAGGAATCAATCTCTCCAACAATCTTGGTAGCTTAGATGAAATATATGTCAGAATCTTGATATATCATGAACAGAAAAATTTGAAAATAAATACGTGACATGACCTTAATATGATATACAAATTGATATTATGTTAGATTTTCCTAATATGAAAAGTGGAGTGACACAACACAAGTGTTAATGCCTCCCAAACAGAAAATAAAGTAATGAGTAATGACATCAGTGTTTGATCTCAAATATCATGTGCTCACAACTGATCAATAGAGAAACACAGAGAGAGAGAGAGAGTACCTCTTTGCTTCCTTGCTCTTGCATGGCCAGTGGTAGCAATTCAGCTTCTTGTCTAGTGTTCTTTTGATGGTTCTGCTTCTTCATTAAGGGATGAATAGCGTTACTCCTCCTCTTTTTGAATTCTGTCCAAGGTGCGTAGTAGTACATGAAAGATACTAGGACAGAAGTTGCGGAAGAAACAAAACCAATAATAAAACTATACCAAAACGGTCTACCAAACAAGCTTTCGTCACAGCTTCCTAGTGCTCCCCCACAGAGTCGACTATTATTTGCATAGCTCAAACTCACATTAACATTGCTGACAAAAACAGGCACTGGCCCTTCTAACAAGTTGTTAGCAACACTAAAATCTATAACCAAGGAAAGAAACCCAAGTTCTTGTGGGATATGGCCACTTAACTGGTTGCTATCAAGTCTTAGGGTAATTAAGCCTGACAAATCGGCAATACCCTTTGGAATTTCACCATAGAAATTGTTATTTGAGAGATCGAGTGAGGTCAGATATGTCAGCTGACTAGTTGAGATATCAGAAAGGATATATCCAGAAAGCTCGTTGTGCGAGAGGTTCAGAGTCTGCAACCATGTCAAATTTTCAACGCAACTAGGAAACTGGCCCTTCAGCCCCTTGTTAGAAAGACTGAGACCGATTACTTCCACGTTATTCCAGCATTCAACACCGCTAAATCTACACATGTCACCTTCAGTGTTGCTCTCGAAATCCCAGCTAGATAAGTGATTAAACTGATCCAATTTCTTGATGGTTTGCAAGCAATAGATGTCACTTTCAGCATCCAAACCTGCCAAAAAGAGACAGAATAATGACCCCAAGAAAATAGGGAGAACATTAAAAATTTTAGTGGTAGGCTTCATTTTTGTAGACATATTGCAACATCAAAACTAGTGAATATGGACAAATTGCAACATATTGTTCATCTTTAAGTTTCTACTTTCTGAGGTAATTTGCCTCTATTGAAATCTCAAAGATGAAAGAATTAATTAACAGGTACAGTGAAGGTAAGAATCACAGGCAAGGTTATAATTTATATATATATATATATCATGACATGCATGTCAAAAACAACACGGGAATTAATATATGACTACATGAGTTGAATTAGTTTTCATTTTCCAAGTTGCTGCGTATTTTATAATTTCCTAGTCAGTTGTTTGTAATGATGAAATAGCGAAAACTTCCAAACGCCCTGACTGTGTCATAGTTTTGTTTTCTTTTCTTGTTACTAAATAAACTGAATCAAGATCCATATAGCATGGCAGTTTCCAAGAAGTTCAATTTGAATCTTCACATAAACACAATATGACCAGAACATTAGTTAATTACTGCTATATTTTGGTTTTATATATAAGAAGATCAGTAGTTAATCAGAGGAAAATTAAAGTTTTTATATGAAATTTTTAATGTCATTTTTTCTTCTAATCATTTTATTTTTGTGATTAGTACTGGTGGATTTATACTACTCCAGAAAACTGGCTTGTAAGAGCACCTAAGGCTAACCAATCAAACGAGCTTTCTACAACGTCTCACTCCTACATATATAATTATAATTAATAGTATACGAGAATCCTATTAGTATCTATTTTGTATTCTTTAAAAATTTAAACTTTTGACTGAAACGGGACATAACTGATTGATCACGTTATATTAAAAAGAAGAGTTGGAATATAGTTAAGAAAAAAATTTAAAAAATTTAAAGTCTTTTACAGGGTAGAGTTAGAGGATTTTCTTGCAAGAGAACAATATAATATTTAATATATTAAATTGAATTAACAACTATAAAATTCATCATAATTAATTATATTTCACAAAAACTATAACTATATAAAGTATAAAAAAATACAAGACTATATGATATAGCGGGAGAAAGGAGTTTGATATATAAAATTCAAGTAAGCAATTCTAAAGTTTTTCTGACTGAATAGTAAGCAATTCTAAAGATAAAAAAAATTTATTATATCTTATTCTAATGTTTAAAATTTTAAAAATATAATTAATGTTAAACTTTGTAATAATAAGAATAATTTATTCATGATATGAAAAATAAAAAATGAAAAATTCATGAAATAATATTTCACAGCGTTGTGTGAGTTAACATAGTCTGCTGGTGAGTCTTGAGCGTAGGCTACATCACTCAATCACCAACCCCAACACCAACAATACATCATAATTGCAAAAAATACTTAATATAGACATGTGGATTTAGGCAGTTATATTTTCTCTTAGAAATTTGTTTATGTCTTTTTTATATAAATTGTTTAGTTGTAGTTTGTTGGTTCTCAACTTATTATTTTACTATATTACATATATTTATTGATGGACTATTTTGTAGGATATTGAATTAGATTTAATTGTATTTTTGGAGCTAAAGTTTAATAAAAGTTTGAAGTGAAACTTTCAAATTAAATGTGCTTAAGTTGGAATTGGATGGCTCAAATTGAAGTTCTTTTTTGAAGAAGATAAAAAAAAAAGTTGCATAGAAAAATTAGCTTCAACAAAACAACTATTGGTTTAAGATGAATTTGAACATAGGTGTAAAATTGTAGTATATGTTTAAACTTGAAATTTGTGACTTGAATAGACATTCACTTAAATGCAGACTTTTTTAATTTGTATAAATAGATTCTCTCTTAATTTCATTTTGAGGGACACTTTCTCATTATGTAAAAACACATCCTTTACTAAAGTTTTTCTTCTCCAACTCTCTTCTTCCATTATTCTTCCATTTTTCTTGCTTTTGGATGCTACTCATGGAGATGGATACCTAAAGCTCTCATTGTTGGGGTTAGATTGTATCCAAACCTTATGTTCTCATGTATTTCTTTTGAAATTGTGTTATATATTCATTCTATTTTTCAATGTTACCTTTTTACTTTTATGTTTCATGCTTGTTATAGATTGGTCACTCATAGCTTGATTCTTTGATGAAATTGCTATTGAAAAATATTTTTTTATTATTATCTTGAACTGTGGTAAAAAGTCCATTAAACTTTGGAGCTCGAAATCAGATGAAGGATAACGATTATTTTTGGGTCATTAAGCTTAAAAAAAATTATTTGTTAAATGTACAAGAGATTGACATTTAATGGAGAAACTTAGGTTTTTTCACCTCAAAAATTAGATATTAGAATATCTTTTATGAACTATGACCGATATTAACGTTAGATTACAAGTTGAATATCATGTTTTAGCGTAAAAAAAAGTTTGGTTTGGTGATATCTAACCCTGATAACATTCCTCATCTGAAACTCATGTCGTTTTATTGTGTGTTTATTGAAAATTCCAAAAATGTCGTAACTTGTAGCTTTGTTTTGTTTTATGTTTATTGTTGAATGTTATGTTTAAATCATATATTATTGTTTATTTTTAATTTAGATAGTAAAAACTTGTGATATTTATTAAATATTGTACAAGTCTTCGTAAAAATAATAATTCTTATTTACCGAATATTACTTGTCATTTAGTACGTTTATCAACGACTCAACAATACACAAAATGAAATCTTGCACAACCCCTTTTTGCTTGATATATATTAATCTCTTCAGCTATATATATATGCTAAGGGAGGTGTTTGATGAATAAGGTTGGAGCTCTTGTGAGGTATTTAAAACGAGTTTAACATGGATATTTTTTGGTTAGGACTTAGGAAGGTTCTGTGAGCACTAAGCAAGAATAGTACGTAGAATTTTCAAAATGATAATGCGTGGATGACTAAGGAACTAGATTGCTTGCTGGTGAGGTTGCGGTATGCCTTGTACGTAATTCTTAATTAATGGATTAAATTATGGAAAACTGAATGCTGTTAAGTTAAGTAACTTTATTGCTAATAATATTAATATATAAAACCAAATGATTCTTAGTTAATTTTGGGTAATGAATAGTAGCTGATTATATACCAGCTTGTTGTTTTCTATGCTCACTTGAGTAAAACTGTCACAAAGTATTAAAAAAACTGTTATAAATTACTAAAAATTATCATAAAATATCAATTTATTATGATAAAGGCTAAAAATAATAATTTGTCAAAATTCAAAAAGATAAAAAAGCATATCCTCCAAATTGAGGAACTAAATCAATAATTAAGTATTTTTACTTATCATAATTTGATAAAATAAACATTTTGATACATAAACAATATTTATTTTCAAAAAACTACGTCCATTAAGTAAACCATAGACAAATTAAACAGTGAAACAATTTTACTATAAATTTTCTTTATTTATTTTTATCATCAATCCTTTTTTAGGATTAATTTCATCACATTAATTATTTATTTGGAACAAAATTTAAAAAGTTAGCGGAGTAATTAGTAATTTAAAAATAATTTGATATAAATTTAGTTGTTAAAATATTTGCTTATCTTCTTTAATTTAATAAGGGGAATTCAAAATACTTTGGTAAAATAAGAACGAACACAAAGCCCTTTTTTTTTACCCTTATAGCAAAAACTGCTTGAATAATTACCATAAATCCATGTACTTGAGTGGTTGATTCTTACTTAATCCTTTTTTTATTCATAAAATTAAATATGATACTAAAAAATTTATAATACTCATACACTTTACTTAATAAACTAAATTTTGTTCATATTTCTTACTTAATCTTCCAATATTGATTACAAAGGTCGGTCTCAAATAGAGAAACAAACAAAACTGCTGCTTGGGAGGCCCTCCTGCACAATATTAATATTATTAATTAGCATGACTATTGTGGTCTATGCTGCCCTTTGATATTTAATTTTCTAACTCAGCTCCTGTCGCTATTTTATAATTATATATATATATATATATATATATATATATATAACAATAAAATATTAATATTCACTTTAGTTAGTGTGTATTAACATTCAGCAGTAAAAAATAATTAATTAAAAAATTATTGAATCTTTTATTTTTTTTCAAAATTCAATTTTAAGATATTATTGTACTTTATCATTTAACTTAAAAAAAAAAATCTATATATATGTACTGGTAAGCTTTTCTTTTACTTTGTCTCCGTTGTTATACATTTAGCTAGATTAAAATTGATTATTGTAAATTTCTATAGATAAAAAAAGAAGAAGAGAGGATATAAACGGTTATAGCGTTATGAGCAATTAATGTGACTATTCAAAACAAGTAACCAACAATCAAGAGGACTCACCACTTGGAAGAGTAGAGCCATTAGAATAAAACTGACAATCACCATAATATTTCATACATAAACTCGATCACCGGATAGTAACACACAAACACAAGCATGCTTTATTTATATTAAGTATTAATCCAATACATCGAGAAGTACGTATATGTATTATTACATGCATGAATTTGAAGTGTAGGATCACCTAAATTCATGGTGTTATTAATGTTGAATGGTTCTTCATTCATTTATTCATAAGATGTAAAGTGGTAGGTAGCAGCTACAGTGTGTAGGGTCGTTCACCAACAAAGTTGCCAGGGGGATCATAGTTGCAAGTGATGAAAGTGCCTCCGTTATCACATGTCACTTTGGCACATCCAAGACGCACCGAGTTAGCCCAAACGACCTGTGTGTAGTGCAGGCACTCTCCTCCAACGCAAGAGTTAGAATCATAGTCATAGTTGGATTTCTCATCAACCCACATTTTCACTGCATCTGTGCCACTTAATTCACCAGTGCTCATTGCAATATTCTCCCCGTATTCACCACCAGAGTGGATCAGTTCGCAGTCACCTTTGCGTTGATTAGCATAGCTCTCTGCATAAGCAGCAACCGTATCATTCCAAGCCAATCTTGGAACAATCTCTGTTGCTCTCGGTGATTGAGAACCCACCTCTGCTCGTGCTGCATTGTGTGCATTCACATAGTCTTCTGCTGAATCTTGAGCGTAGGCAACATCACCCACAATCACCAACCCCAACACACACATCACGCAAAACCAAACCTTAATGCACAAGTACCCCATTATTAATTATGCTTAATAGTATCACTTTCTTTAGCTATATAGAAATTGATACTAAAAGGAAATGTTTTTGATGAAAAAGGTTGGAGCTCGTCTGAGGTATTTATAGGGTTTTTTTTAACATGGACTGGAATGGAAGTTGGTGACATACATGCGGAGGAATACGGACAATCATCTTTGACGTAAAAGTGAGATCAATGACTTTTTCTTTGTTCTTGTTGGGAATTGTAAAAGTCTTTAATAGTTTTTAAATGACCACTATTAATTTTAGCATGTGTATGTTTTATCAAGGAAATCATATAAACCACTAGTAAAATGATAAGCAGCCATAATGACACAAATAATTAATTTTAATAAAGCAACTGTGGCTCTAATATAATATAAAATTATAGAAGTAGGCGATGCTCTAGCATATATATGGTGTCAAATTGAACTGTTAGGAAATTGGTATGCGTCTTTATCCAATTTGTTTATTTTATAAAGAAAAACGAAAACTATGACACATTCAAGGCCCAAGGATCAAGTTTTTGTCACAACAGTACTGATCGACTAAAATATTTATAATATATAAATAACACCTTCAAAAGTGAAAATCAATCCAAGTCATTCCTGTACGTGTTGTACATGCATGCTATATATAATTATAACCTTGAGTGATTCTTACCTAATACACGCTACTTGTTAATTCATTGTGCTTTGAGATTTCAATCTCAGAAAGTGAAAACTTAAAGATGAACTGCGTTTCAATTTGTCCAATTGGGTTCGAGTCAGTACAACATTTTGTAATCCAAGCTAGACTAGCCCAAAATTTTGATAATCATGAGCCATTTGAATTGGTATGAAATCAAATGGGTGAA
>CM023953.1:21382297-21401941 GCA_013407115.1 Glycine latifolia | reverse complement strand
ATAATAATAATAATAATAATAATAATAATAATAATAATAATAATAATAATAATAAATAAAATAAAATAAAATAATTAAATATAATATTGTAACTTTAATTATAACACTAAAAATTTAAATAAAACATCATTTTATAAATTCTTAGTATTCAAAATACACATAAAAGTCTAATCAAATTTATAGAATATGATCCAATAATTTAATATTAAGAGTACTTCTCGTGATTGGACCAGTACTTACTGGATTTGGTTCGAGTTTCTACCTAAATAAAATACATCAAACATAGATAGAATTATAGACATGTTCTTACAACTTTTTCAACTAACATTAATCATCGTCTTATTATTAACAATTAATCAAGGAATATTGAAGTGAAATATGTATTTTTTTTTTCTTTTTCACCTGGTCTATCTCCTCTATATTAATAAGACCTTTATAATAAAGTAAATACTCCTCTCCAAGAAAAGTCTGAAATAGCAGTGTCAGCCACAATACTGATGGTAGTAGCGTCGGCCTGACTGACGCATAGTGAAAGTAACATCCTTAATATTTTTTAAATATTAAAATAGTTATAAAAAAACTTAATTATAAACATTGCTTGAAATGAATGTTAACAAAGATGTTTACTTTAGCGTTGACCTAGCTGATGGAAAATTAATGAACTTGATTGTTTGATTTAACTTTTTGATTAGCGTCAACAGAAAATATTCATTAATGTAATTAACGCAAAAATAGTTTTAAGGATAAACTAAAAAAAGACATAAAAACTTTTGTTAACTAATAATAAGTAAAAATAACTTTGCTGCAGCTGTGCATCTTTGTTTGAATCTGTCATGTATATGCTATTCACCCAATGTTTAGAAGAGTTCAAGATATCCAAGTGTTGTCAAGAATTCCAGTGAGTTGTGTTTTTTCTCATATTTTTGGAGAATATAACCAAGTTGTTGATATGTTGGCTAAGAAGGCTCTTTCCCTCATGTCTCACTTTTCGGTTTTCAATGCTATTCCATATTTTATTTTTAGCATGCTGCGTGCTGGTGCAACCTGCTGCTTTGTTTCCTAGTTTCTGTTTTGTTTGGGCTTTAGCCCCTTGCATTCGGAAAAAAAAAAAAAAAACTTAACAATAAAGGGGTGCTTACAATTAGTAAGAATTTACCGATTAACTTATAACAATAGCAAAATCTTAAAGCAATATTTTAAATGCCACGTACGTATTTAGGTCCTATAATGTGAGAAATATATGAAAAATAAAGAAAAATTCTTTTTTGTATAAGAATATTTAAGTAATTTTACAATTGATTTATCTTCTATACTTTACAATTGATTTTATCAGCAAATAAGTGCAGAGCGATACAAATATTTTAGAATCTCTAATTTTAATCACATTAATTAAATTTAAATATATAAAATAAAACATTTAATATGTTAGACCTAAAGTACATAAACAATGATGTTACGGATTATAAATATGGGCTTAAACAATGAGTCCCATTAAGAGACCATAATAGTGAAACGTTGATTGTAACCGAATGGATCTTGAAGATAACAACTGCGGAGATCGTGGGAACAGACGGTTAGATATCTCGGTCGGGATTATCGGAAAGGGAATGCAACTGACCTTGAGGTAAGTTCAGCATAAATAAGGAATATTTTCAGATAAAAAGGTATACATAACTCTCTATCTATTTTCATTCACACTGTGCACACACCTCACCCTCACTGGTTGAGTATTGCTTCGTGCATAGTGATCATCTTCTGAAGGTATTTCACCTCCATAAATACCTTAAGGGAGAACTTGGTCCAATATCAAAATCAGCATTCTTGCTGGACATCCTGTTCGCAAAAGACAGAACATTAGCGTCGTCTGTGGGGACTGTAAAATTCAATTCCTACGATTCACGATGGTTAACACCAGAAGTAACCAGATTCTACCACCACGTTCTGATGCGCCGGAAATGGAAGAATTTTCCCCTGGTGATCG
The DNA here is from genome assembly GCA_013407115.1 of Glycine latifolia. Classification (NCBI taxonomy): domain Eukaryota; kingdom Viridiplantae; phylum Streptophyta; class Magnoliopsida; order Fabales; family Fabaceae; genus Glycine; species Glycine latifolia. The sequence goes on along the minus strand of CM023953.1, from coordinate 21,399,960 downwards.
GAATGCGGCTCATCATGAAGATGTGCATGTGACTGATGCAGTTTCAGATTCAGCTTCATCTCTTGCTTCAATGGGACGGGCAATTCCTGATCAGCCCCGGTCTTCTTTTCCTGTTCCAGTGGGACGAATAATTCCTAACACCCATCAATCAAACTCGGTTCATCATCCAATTGCTATAGTGAACCATGAACCGGAGCTGATTGAACGAATCATGAATAATGCTCTAAATTCGATTTTAACTCGAATAGAGAGCATGGAAAGAAGATATGCCCTTCAAAGGCAGGGAGACATTAGAAACATTACATTTCAGATTGAGGAACGCAATGCAGAATGGAAACGTGAGGAGGAATAACGCATACAACGCATGGAACAAGAACTTAGGAATATGGCAACCCCGGTTCCTAACGAGAATCACAGACAACGAACCAGTCATGTAGCCAGGAATGGTACAAGTCATCTAGCCAATTATGTCCCTGACAGTTTAGAAGGGCCGGGACCGGGATGTGAAATAGGGGGTTCATCTCGAGTGAACGTTCGAAATGATAGCTTGATGAATGTACAGTCAGTAGTTCCGAATCAACCAGTCAATCCCGGGATGGAGCAGCTAATTTGCCAGCCCCGAATGGAAGACCAGCATCCTGCTGCGCCTAGGAGGATAGAAGAAGGAGTATATCGGAGGAAATATAGTAGAGGGCAACAAAACAACAATCATTTTATTGATGAAATAGTTAATGCACAATATTTGGATGATTTTGATGGTTCATTTTTGTCAAAATATGACGGGAGCCAGGACCCACAAGCACATATAGATGAATTTGATATGCAGAAGTGTGTTCGAGGAATTGATGAACCAATAATATCCTGTATCTTCGTTACTACCCTATCCGGAGCTGCTCAGACATGGTTCCATAATTTGCCGTCGCTGTCGATTCGTAATTTTGAGGATTTTGGCCAGAGGTTTTTGCTGAAATTTGCGACCAGCAAAAAGCAATCGAAATCTGAATTTGCACTTGGTAAGATACGACAACAACCCGGCGAAACATTGCAGAGTTATTTGGATCGATTCAAGGAAGCGGCATTGCAAGTACAGGGGCTAGAAGAGTAAGTGCATGTACACCTTATTTCAGCTGGGTTGAATGGATCGTCTCGATTTGCAAAATCAATATATAAAGACCCAGTAAAAATGTTGATGGAGTTCCGAGCCCGGTCAAAAAAGTATTTGAAGTTAGAACAGATGAAAATAGCGAATGCGGGAGGAAAAGAAAAGGAAAGGAGTCCTAAAAGGAGGAGTCCACTCCCAAGAAATAGACATCAGGGTGTCCTTAATCAAGGCAGGATATCATTACCTCCCAATCAAGGTAGGAACCTGGATATAAAATTTAGACCAGGGAGATACGAGACAAAATACGATAAATACACACCCTTGAATGTATCACGGTCACAAATTTGGATAGAAGTTGCCTTAACTGACATAAAGAAGGTGGAATGACCCTGCCCCATGTATAATAAGGTCGGGGTAGATCAATCCCGATTTTGTGAGTTTCATAGCGGATTGGGACACACCACGGATCAATGTTGGGATCTCCGGGACGCTATTGAAAATTTTTTCAGAGAAGGAAGATTGAGGCAGTACGTAATAAAAACCCAAGGTCGTAAAAATAAGCGCAGAGGTGACGAAACCCAGGCCGGAAAAGAAAAAAAAGACAAAAAGAAAAGGCACAAAAATGATGATGAATTTCCGGAGCCAGAATTTGAATGTAATGTCATCTCGGGGGCTTTGGGAGGAGGAGGAGATACTGCAAATCAAAGAAGAAAGTATTTGAAGAAAGTTCTTTCGGTCAGAGAGCAACCCAAGTTTAAAGGGAAAAACAGCAAACCAGAGCCTTCGTTACTGTATTTTACGGAGGAGGATATGAAAGACGTGGTCCTATGTCATGAGGATGGCTTAGTAATTACTAGAAAATTGGCCAATTGTAGGGTTAAAAGAATGTTTGTAGACAATGGAAGTTCTGCAGACATTATCCAATGGAGTGCATTTAAGAAAATGAATTTGGATGACGAAGACTTGAAGCCATGCAAGACGATGTTGATAGGTTTCAATGGGGGAAATACCGGTCTCAAAGGATCTATTGATTTGCGGGTGACGTTGGGTCCATAATTACCTACGACAAAAAAGTCATAGTTAGTAAAGTAACGGCATACCTGGAGATATATCGGTCATGTTAGGTGGGGAAGTATCATCCGAGATGAGAATGACGTTGTCGGGCGTCCCGACACTTGAACGAAGGATAGGAGGATCACTTGATCGGGGAAGGTTGGTTTTTGGTACCAGAACCGGGTTGTGCCGGCATGATCCAAGTATTGAATCAGCCATCGAATCGAATTCGAAAGTCAAATGATAAGAACTTTCAAGAACACAGTCGAAACACGGATCAAACCGGGTTTTGAAAGAGTCATCTGCGGGATTGTTTTGTTCTAGAGGAGAAGATTGAGTTTGCGAAAGATTGGTGGAAGAATCCCTAAACCTAGATTAGGGTTAGTTTTCTTTGTGGCAGAGGAACCGCCAGAATGGGCACGCAAGAGGTATTTTTCCCTTTCTTCTTCTGAGAGAGGAAGACCAAAAAACCATCATCCCGCTTTGGGGGTAATGGTTTTCCACAGACGTTCTTCTTCTCCAGGAGTGAGTTTCATTGTGAAAGAAGGGGAAACAGAGTTTCACGCAGAAGGATAATGAAAAAATACAACAATGATGAATGACAAAGTGATTCAAGGACAAAAATCCAGAGATGAGAGGAAATCAAGAGGGTAGATGAAGTACGATCAAAATGATGAAAAGAATAAAATTTTAATGGAATTATGAACAGAAAAAGGAAGTATAGGGTAATGAAGGTACCTGTTGTAAAGAAAATCCAGAAGAATTTGTAGAGAAAGGGGATGAACAACAACGAAGAACACGTAGATATAGAGGAAGTTAATGGGAGGAAATAAGCGCAGAAGGTTGGTGATGGGTAATGAGTAGAGGAAAGGGATTTTAAAAGATAAGAGGAATATGTAACCGTCGAGAGTATGAAACGGCGTGGTAATGTAGCTGGCGGATACAAAGCGTCGTGTAGAGGTGAATAGGTGAAATTTCACTTAATAGTTGGGGGCACAAAACACAAATACATTTAAATGTCATGATTGAGGCATGTAATGAAGCGATGGTGCATTAAATGCAAGACTGCATGTTGCAGTTAAGGATAAGACATAATGACGGCTTGTACAAAGACTTATTCTAATTAATTTGATAAAAGATGATTGAATTAACTCGGTAAAGAGTGTCAAAGGACCCCGACAAGAGGGAATTAATGGATTAGCAAGAGCTCGAAATCAGGTAGAGGTTGCCGGGGCAATGTCAGTACATCCTGGTTGTCTAGAAATCTTGATAACTGGGCTGAGGGGCAACTGTTACGGATTATAAATATGGGCTTAAACAATGAGGCCCATTAAGAGGCCATAATAGTGGAACGTTGATTATAACCAAATGGATCTTGAAGATAACAACTGGGGAAATTGTGGGAATAGACGGTTAGATATCTCGGTCGGGATTATCGGAAAGGGAATGTAATTGACCTTGAGGTAAGTTCAGTATTGCTTCGTGCATAGTGATCATTTTCTAAAGGTATTTCACCTCCATAAATACCTTAATGGAAAACTTGGTCTAATATCAAAATCAACATTCTTGTTGGACATTCTGTTCGCAAAAGACAGAAAAAGTGAAAAATAATAAGTTATTTAATGAATTTATTAAACATTCTTTAATGATTCCCGGTAAACTTTAGAAAAATTAAAAAGTAAAATAACATCCTAGCTAGACTATTGCATTAGCAAAGTCAACCTACTCCTTTTCTTAAACATAGACCTTAAAAAACTGTTTCTCAATGGGACCCAACAGTTAAATACACCGGTCTACCCCTTTTGTTTATGCCCATAAGTCTTGCACTCAGCACAAATTAAGCAGTAAATTCTGCCAATTAACCTGAGTGGAGCCCAGCCTTTTCGTGTGTATGAATGTAGTATTGGAATTTATTATTAAACCATTCATTCAACAAATTAAAAGTGTTACTACTATTATTTATTTGTATTGATGTATTGTACGTGTAAACAACATAAAATGAATTCTAATTCCTTGTGATTATTCTATTTCAATGTGCTCAATCATGGGTTGGTTTGAAAAGTGCAGAACCAATTAAATTCTTGCGAGCCATTGTCAGCCACCGCAAAGAGAGCGAAAGGGAACATGCGTTGCTTAGTACTAAAGTGATCCGTGAACACATTTTGGCATTACTCTAACTTCCATATGCCAAGTGCCGAAGTGTGAAGAAGAACTTATAAATTATAGTTATTTATTTTCTTCTAACATATACATCTTACCATTTTAATATTTTTAGAGAGGGTATTAATTTCACACCCATGATTGCATATACTCGTCTGATTTCATCATTTCCATTAATGTGCAATTTCTTTTTCTTTTTTCTTTTATCTTTTTTACAATAGCTATAACATAAAACTTTTTATTTTGATAGTATATGGACTATTTTAAGGAAAATAAAAATATACTCCTGCCACTAAATATGTCCAACTATAATTGCGACAATAAATTCTTATTTACGCCCACAAAATAAATTCCAGCAAAATCATATTATTACAGACCATAATATACTTATCCTCAAAAAGGATGATAAAATAAATATAAAAAAAAAACTTGTCCTCAAAAAGAGACAGCCTATATATTTGGCCAGGCAAACAGACACCTAATTTTAAAGTTGGAGAGTAATTTAGGAATTAATTTCAAATTTATTCCGGCTTCCAATAGTGTGTTGTCGTTTCTGCTATTATTTGTCATTTGGGTCTGTTGTTATTTGTCGCACTTACAGTTAGGAGCAGTTACAAAATATGTAACTGCCCTTGCTGCTCTACAATCAAAGCTTATTTGCTATTCCTAATGTTAAATGCATAAATTGCCACTTGACAGTGCAAGTAATTCTGTCCCTTTATTTATTTTTTCTTTTTAAGAAATCACAAGGATACTCTTTTTTTACAGGTGATAATCTTATTTGAATCTTGGCACTTCCATAAAGTTAATTGTAGTTATGAATATTTAACACAAATACATGTTCTTAAGACTGGAACTCAAAATTTATTTTAAATTGTGTTAAAATTTGAATAATTTAAGAAAAATTATGCTTTATTATATTTTTATTATCTATAAATTTAGTATTGTAATAATTTAATATAATTTATTTTATGTTGCTTGTTATTTCTTAACTAAACTAATTAATGTATTGACTCAACTAATTTATGAATGTCTTATTTTTGTAATATGTGAAGTATAAATAAAACATAACAAACGGGGATGAATATTTTTCACGAAAGAATGAAAAGAAACACTGATTAACTTACCTTAAATTATGTTAATATTTGAATAACTTAGGAAAAATTATGGATTATTATAATTTTAGTACTTTTAAATTTATTGTTGTAATAATTTTAATATGAATTTAATTTTGTCTTTCTTATCATAAGATTCTGAAATGTTAATTTGTTTGATTTATAGGGTTCGATCATCAATTAAAAGTGAATTTCTTAGTTTTCTTTTACTTTTTTGTATTTTTTTTCTTTGTTGATTGATTTAAATTTATATATAATAATCATGAATTTTCTTTTTAAAATTTTTCTAACTTAATATTAAAAAGTCAAGAAACTCACTTGAATTGCAATATCTTTGTCTGATTGAATTTTGTAAAGAAAGGAATGGAGTTTTATTAATCAATGTTTCTTTGAATTGGAGTAACTTTATACACGTGGCAGTTCCATAGTCCTTCTATCCATTCTCAATTTTTCGAATACCATATCACTTTTAGCCAAAAACTCTTGGAATTAGTATATTTATCTATTTCCTTTATCTTTATTAGTTGGGGAAAATTAAATAGACTAAATGAAGATGGGACCAACTCAAGTTTCTAATTGTTTTGTATTCATGTTTATTTTTTATTTATATTAATATAAATTAATTAATTCTTATATAATTAATTTTTATATTGAAATTGGACAAATGTCTATAATTTTTGTTGATTCGTCACCTGTAAAATAATTTTTGGATAAACTTACTTTATTTTTTTAAAATATGTTGATCATCGCTATACAATATAATATGACATTTTTTTCTATAAAATCTATATTATAAATCATTCTTAAATAATATTTGAGAAAAACCGTGTGTATATATATATATATGCAAGTGAGAGTTTTTGTAGGCACACACCCAGCAAATCACTCTTGGACACAACAAATCATAAATCAATACGTATTAAATAAACAAACAAATAAATCCGCATTTCCCTAATTTAGCTTTGTGCTCGTTGAATGCATCCAAGGGTGAAGTGGTGGGTGTGTGACCATCCAAGACTTTCTATATATATATGGTGGTTGCATCATGCCCCCATCATTTTCGTTTGGAAAGCAATATCATAATCAGTTTTACCCCGTTTATCAAATAAGACCACAAATGGTGATTTGTTTATAAATTATATTGGAAATATCATGCGTTCATACTCATGAATATATATCAATATCACCATGGTAATTTCCAAATTAACAATAATAACTCAAAGACAGTACTACTAGTTCATTTTTTCTTTAATACTATTAATAAGAAAGAGAATCAATAAGGTCGTTCCCCTTCAATGTTGCCCGGTGGGGAATAGCTGCAAATAACAAACACCCAATCATTGTTACACTTAGCTCTAGCACACCCAATATGAAGAGAATCACGCCACACAATCTGAGTATAATGCAGGCACTCATCATGGACACAAGCGTTGGAGTGGTGGTCATAGTAAGGCTTCTCAGTGAGCCAGAATTTGACAGCATCTGAACCCTTCATTTGGCCGTAGCCTTCGGCGATGTTCTCGCCAAAGGGTCCCATGGAGTGTTCGAGGTTGCAGTCAGGGATTCTCTTATTGGCATACCTTTGAGCGTAGGCTTGAAGTGTGTGGTTCCATGAGAGTGGACCCACGCCAACCTCGGCACGAGCCTGATTGTGCACATCAAGAAAGTCTTGAGGGGTGTTCTGGGCTAGGGACAGTAGTGGTGTTGTTGTACACACCAAGATAAAAATGGATAGGATCACATGGGATGGGGACATCATTTTTTTCTTCTTCTTTCTATTCTCTATTGTTTTGTTCTTTCTTTTGAAGAATCAATGAGACTGAAGGGGATATAGGTTAAGCTACGTATTTATAGCGATAGTGGAGGAGCACTTGAGGCCATACATAAAAATAAAATAATAAAAAACTCAACAAATAATGTTTTTTAATCAATTGTCTGGTATGAGTCTCTCATGAGTCTCATCCCCTTCCTCTGCTTTTCTAGATTCCCTGAAAAGGAAGTATTAACAATAGATAAGTGATCAAAAAAAGTAAGTTTAATTTTCTTCAATAAAAATTACATTAACAACCAATTAAAATTTATTTTTTAAGCTAATTATTATAAAATTCAACTAATCTTATCATTTATGACAATTAATGATTAAATGACAGTAGTGTTAAAAAATATTTATAATATGAATACATTTTAATTAAAAATAATAATTCTTAAATCGTTGGTATTCAAAAATGAGTTTAATTTTAATATATTGTCAACATAAATATCTTCACACCATCAATTAATTAATAATTACCTTATAAACATAACTTCAAAATAATTATTAAAATATAAACAACATTACCATACATATTAATTCATAATTAAATATCATCAGTTTACTACTAAATTCTTCAAATCTGTAAAAGAAAAAAGTAAATTCTTCAAAATTGATATTGGATCCAGTTTATTCAAGTCAAATAATTAAATTAATTACTTAAAGAAAAAAAAATTCAAACTTTTTTTTTCAATTAAAAATCCAAGATTTGAAAAAAAATCAAATTCGCTACTTGAACTATGGTAAATAGAATTATATTTGCACACTATAATATTATATCATTTTATAAATTTTTTATTTTAGGAAATGAAAATATATATAGCAGATATCTTAAATTATTTTAGAAGTGATGTAAAATTTATATAAAAATTGGTCAATGTCACTGTAAATAAAGAAATATACCTATTTGATGATCCTCTCATTACTTTAATTAAATGAAATGATAAGACAAAATAAATCCGCTGGAAAAAGTAAAAGGGGAAAAGGTAAAAGGATAAATTAGAGTATTAGATACAGAATACAGACAAAACGCGCGTGTGATTCTGTATGGCCATAAGTACGTAAAAGTATAATTAAAAACATTGCCCACTTATATATAGTTATCTCTTCCGTCTAGATGCCACTGTTTTTATTTTAATTTTATGGATCAATATTAATTATTAATTATTAGTTTTTGGTGGTAAACAGATTTAAACTTATGACTTCTTCAATTTTTCTTTTATCATTAATCCAACCTCGTATATAACCTTTTCGAGATGCTACTGTACGTAACAACTGGGATTTTTTTTACTAGTTATTATCTTTCCACTAAATTTAATTCTATAAAGTCTTATATTAGGGAAAGCTATATAATAAATTATAAATTCTCTCATAAATAGTTTTTTACAATAATCTTTTTTAATATTATTTTAAGAAGGATTTAAATGTATTCATGTTCTTTCAAGTTTCAACATTGACTTTGTTTAATTATGAAATAATAAAGAATTAATTAGAAAGAAAAGGTGTTTATAAAAGTAAAACTATAATATAAAGTGATAAAACAATATAGAATAAAAAATATAAATGTAATATACATCACATATTTTATCCTTATAAAAATTATAGAAAATTGTTTTTTATTGGATTTTCACTCAGTGTATGACTAAAATTAATTATAGAAAAAATATAAATGTAATATACATCACGTATTTTTTAATATATTTTTAAGAAAATTAAAGAACACTTTTTTTTAAAAAGCTAAATAAATGATCCTAAATAATTATTAAAATGATTTTTTTAGTTTCTTTATTATAGCATGAATGTAATCCATGCATATATATCACGAGATGTGTAGATCAATTGGTGCATGAAGAGTTTTATATTTCATAATAATTATATTATATTTTAATAAGATTGTCTATAATAAAAGATGCATTTTGTGTATACTAAAATGAATATAACGCATAGCATAAAAATATGTGTTTAAAATTCTAAATATTTTATGAAAAACGTCACCATTTAATACTTGCTACACGAATCCATTTTATTAGAAAAATAAACATAAGTATTCAGTGGACAAGACATACATGTGGTATATACTAAAATGAATATAATATATACGCTAGAAAATTTGCGTATAAGATTCTATTTATGAAAAATATACTGTTTAATACTTGCTGCACGAATCCATTTTACTATTCAATGGTAGTTGACAAAAAGGAATATACAGGATAATTCAGCTTTCAAATTAATTTAGATAAGAGTGCTTTTTCTGTAATCAAGAATTCAAATGAATGCTTTATGTGATCAAATATTTTTAAGTTAAAAATCCTGTATGAAATATGATCGTTTTCCATTATGTGTATAACATAAAATTCAATAAACTTAAACAGAAAGTACACCTTTTTATTAAAAAAAAATATTTTTCATATAATTTTTTTATCGGCCTTGTTGCATATAATTAATCTACATTTTTCAATTTTTTAATAATAATAATAATATTTTTTGGTTAGTTATTGAAGCAAACGTTTAACAGTAAACACATGCATGTGACTAATTAACTCTCTTCGTACTATTGAAAGTATGACTCAAAATATCACTATCACGTACGTATCACTACATGTAATGTAATTGATACATCACATGTTATGAATCAAGCAATATTATTATGGGGAGAGGGACCCAAGACTTCACATGCTTTTCCATGACTTCTGGCCATAAATTTCGGAAGCCTGATTATTTCTACAGACGAGAAAATTTGGTTACTAATGTCACAAGGGCGTCTGAACTTTCTTGTTCTCTTTTTGCTTTTGGATTAGACTTGAGCTTTGAGGCATGATATTAAAATGTTGTATGAATTTTCATGGATCTGATTGGAATATACCCAAAAATGGATAGGAAAATGATATGGAATGATTGTCTTTCTTTTTTTAGCAGAAAAAAAAATCAATGATATATATCTCTTACAACTGTTCTTGAATATTTTCTGACTGTTGTTCTTAACTTTCTTATAATAACTTCTGTTTATCAAATAATTAAAGATGAGATATCACCCACAGAATAATATCACATATTTTATAGTTGTCATATCATGATTCACGCTATAATTTATTTCTTATGAATAACAACGAAGGTAATATTATACATAGTGTACAAGTTTTCTCAGTATAATTTTTTCATTGTGTGTAAAAAAAACAATATAAAATTTAACTTAATGGGTTCAAATTTCATGCTTTCACCGTATAAAGATTTTTATGTCTAAATATATAATTTTGTACAGGTTAATTTTCATGTATTATTAGTGTAAAAAACATTATATTGTGAATCAATTAGGAGTTGCTCTAAATATGACAATGTAAATTAACTACAAGAATTGTTGTTGATCCAAGTAATAATATTGAATTCTTTCCTTAAAATTTTGTGTTTGGATATTCGGTATCAATGTTATGATATGAAAAGTGTCAATGTAAAATGTTTTACATTCTTAATTACTAAATTTTAATTGAATTAAATTACTGATGGCCAATTTTATTTGTCTAAGAAATTAACGTATACTCTTGTGTAGATTCATAAGTCTATTACGAGAAGCTAATAGTTAGTTAGTTAGTTAATTTTATATATGTAGTTAAATTTCTGTTTTCTTTCTTATAATTTACGCGTGTATATATGATTCAAAAAATTTCTACAAATAAGATTTATGTTTTCTTTCACAATTGATTGATAGCATAAAGTCCTTTTATTCATTGCTTTTGCAGGAAAAAATTAAATTATTTGCTTTTGCAGGAAAAAAATAATCTTCTATTCATTGCTCTTTCTCAGTCTTTGAGCCTTTACTTTCACTTGCCCTCCATCAGCTCGTGACTCTAGTCCATCTTTGCGGCGGAAGTTAATCCGTTAACTTCGGTAAACTTTTCCTTGTCACTTCTGTTTTACGACTAGCTTTAAGGGAAGGGTTGTAATACTTAACAGTACCAGTTTAATAAGTTTATATTGTTAATATATTTTTTCTGCTTTTAGCTAATTAAAAATTAGAATAAATAATTATTTTCATCGTGTGTAACACTGACAAATCTCTCTCTTAAAACTAAAAAAATAAAATTTAGTTCACGAAAATGTAAAAAATAATATAAATTCATTTAACTATTAATTTTTATTTCGTTAATATAAGAAAATTCACATACATTACCCGTAAGAATGAAAATGTCAAAAATTGATATTCACATAAATATATAGACTAAAATTATTAACAAATACATTCATGATTAATAATTTATCAACATTTTCATTCTTTAATTATACAACTTATTAATAAATATATTCACAAAATATAAAATCTAGTCAATTTACATCATTAACAAAGTACATGTACCAACAACACATGAATAGACGACCATTAATAGAACGGGAAAACTATAAAATATTGTAATTCAGGTTGTTATACCTCTTATTTTGTTTTATTTTACTTGTGGTTGATCTATTTTAAATTTGAAATTTTAATTTTTTATTTGAAAACATATCTCTGTCTTGTCTCTAGTCTTAATTCTTTCATAATAAGTTAATATTATAAATATAATTATAACTAACATTGAAACTCATGCCCTGCACGGATTAAAAAAAAGTAGAAAAATGAATAATAAATTGAATAAAATAAATTGAAAAAAACACTATACAGCCGACACATGGAGGTGGCTAGAGAGTTTTAATAATACTATTGATTATAATACCTTATAATAAATATTTGTAATAACAAAATTAGAAACTTATAACTCTAATGTGTTGTTGATGTGTGTATTTTATTAATGATATCAACTAATTAGATTTATATATTTCGTAGATATATTTGTAAGTAAGTTATATAATTGAATGATGAAAATGTCAAGTTGTTAAATTTTGGAGTGTATTTGTCAATAATTTTAGTCCATATGTTTACATGAATATAAATGTCGTGACATTTTTGTTTATACTTACCATGTAGGCAAATTTTCTAGCATTAACGAATTAAAGTTAATGGTAGGATGGATTTGTCTCATTTTTTACACTTTCGAGGACTAAATTATATTTTTTAATCTTTCAGAAACGAATTTATTGACATCACACTTTTAAAGATGAAAATAATTATTTATCCTAAAAATTATTTTAATATTATTTTTAAAATAAGTATAATAAAAGTGAAAAGAATTACCATACATAATTTATAATTAAATGACATTATAAAAACTTCTATACCATCAATACATAAATTATTTATTTTACTAATAAATATATAATATAACTCAAAAGATTAGTATAAAATTTCGTTATGTTCACATAAATGGAAATAAAAAGGATCGATGTAATACAAAAACTAATGTTCAATTTCCACGGTGTGCAAAATTTCTTGTGTCAACGATAATCATGCATAATGAGAGAAATTAATCACTAACTTAATAGATTAGGAGATACTTGTGATATCTTGATCCGTAAACAAAATTATATGTCACCCGGAACAAAATTATATATGTCACAGTTTGTGTCATATATTTAATCATAAAAGTCATTGAAATAAAATAGAAACTTATAAAAATCATAAACTGTTTTCATGAATTTAAATAACTTTTGTAAACCTTTTGAAACACTTACTAAACAATTAACAAAAGTTCTGCTGGTTTATTCTATGGAATGATGCACCCAGTTAGTGTCCAAATTCTTTTACTCAACTTCGAGGTCTCATGGAATCACAAACAAATAGTCACACACTCACACTTATATAGTTTTTATGTAAGGTCATTATTAATTGTGAAAGTAAACATAATTTCTGGAAAAATATTGAATCAGTGTACAATGAGCTACGACAACTACTACTATATATAATACGCAAAAGGACTTTTAAACAAATATGTTTCCCCCATCATTTACTATAGATGAATTAAATGTGTCAAATCAGAAAGTTTTCTAAATAATAAATAGCAGTTGTGAATACAAAACATGTGGAACACTATCAAGACAAAAATAGTTTACAATCGGTTGCCAATAAAATACATTAATAATTGAATCTAAATAAAATATGTCATCACCATCGAACTATAATTTCAACAGAATATATGAAACTTAACCCTTCGGGTGCTGACGATGCCTATCTCATCAGCATGACTTCTAACCATTTAGTGGAGTATACAAATAAGACAGCGACATTTCAAGGGTAGGATTTGAGGTGAAAAACTTGGCATGCTGGCTTGTATGCCTTCTTGGTTGAAGCCTGTTCAAACTTCTTTCCAGCAGTATCATTTTCATCTAAACTAGTCTGAACGAAAAACCTTATCCACCAAGATGAGCTGCGCAATTTGGCCTTCATAAAAAGAATATCAAATACCACAAAGGGAGAAGCTGAATTAATGACATTATTTTGGGTAATACTTAACACTAGTCAATAACTTCCCATTATTAACATGACATGTGCAATATGCTTAGTTCTTGGCCATCCCAAAAAATGCACAATGGGTAAATTTGCAATATAGTTGATGATGGAGTCACCCGTCATTAACAACATAATTGCATGTAGCTTAAATGCCCATGTTGTAAAAACAGCACCAAAATTCAATAAAAAACAGTCACTTACTGGACGACCAAATTTGGCCACTTCTTCACCTCTTGTTCTCTGCTGACCTGGATAACCTACACATGAAAATGAGAAATGACAAGACAGAAATCACAAGTGAATCACAGGAGAACTCAATTTTCTATCACATTCAACATGAGTTGTGGTCTTAGGAATGATAGTAAAAGATCATGATTTGTAGACAATAAAAAACTGTAAGATCTTCAGATTATCATGACTGCAATTGCCTAGGTCTTGGTGAATATGAACCTAAGCAGCCAAATAAATATGCCCTAATAAATGCTTAAGATAAATCATGTTTTTTACTAAATTCAAATGCGCAAAAGTATAAACTAATAGAACAGAAGCTTCATGGGGGAATGTACCAGTAAAGATAACAACACCATCAGCAGACACTCTCACCAACTCTGGCAGGGTTTTATTCAGATATCTTGGAGATAAGTAATCCAATGCATCTGACACAATAACCAGAGAAAATGACTTTGCACGATATGGAAGAGAAAACTTTATATCAGCTACCCGCACAATGCCCTTGCGTACAAGACTTTTACACTTTGGACCAACATCATCTAACTCGTATGGTTCTATTCCCCAAGCCTCAGTATCCTCTTCTTCTAACAAACTAGATACCACAGAACAAGAGTCAGGGCCAACATGCAAAACCTTATGCATGCTGTCTCCATATGCTTTCTTCAAAATGGGCAATGCTTGTAGGACTTCCAATGAGCATGATGCACCACCTGCATAGGCACACTAGAGCTGTTTGAATTGCTAAGAATTGTACCAAATTTTAAATCAACAATTTTATATTAAACATCAATGAATATGCACCGACTTATAGTACAAAAAGATGTTTATAATGTCTAAGATACAAATTTTGTGATGCAGTATCATCCACTTCCCAGTAAGACTGTAAGAGTATACACAACAGCCACACAGATAAAAATGCAGCATCATCAGGTAGCCTCATCTTTATTGGCTCATATGTTTAGGACAATAATAAGCGCTTATTTGGTTTCTGCATTTTCTGTTTCCATTCATTAAATATAGAAAATATTGACAAAATTACTGCTATTGGGTTTAAACGAAAATTTTATATACAAATTTTCTAGATTGGATTGGAAATGGGAAATATAAATTCCTTGCCCCTTGCTCTTCGTTGGTTTTATTTCCTCTTGATGTTGACAAAACTTGAATGGATACAAATTTAAGGAAATGATAATTGAACATGTTTCCTAAAATCAAATATACCATAAACCTGCAGAAGTTATTAATAAGTTTAAAATGTGCTTGCTGATGGGAGACACCAACAAAAATTAAAAAATAAAACACAAAGCATTAATTTTTTTTAAAGAAAATGAGAAATTTCAATGATTCTTTGCAAGTTTACCATAGTTTCATATAAACACGATGTCTTACATGGAAAATGTTCTGTAAGCATATTTTTCAGGACAAAAAGACAGTTTTATTTACCTTCAAGTTTTACATCCTTAATACCACCGCTGGCTCCACCTGCCATGTGACCAAACAAATCAGAGTGAATATCAGTATCAATGAAATTTTATAGCAAGTTCAAAAAACAGAATATCTTCATTGTTAGTTTATGCAGTGATGTCAGCCAATATTCTTCGTATTTTACATAAATATTTTCTTGCTAAAGTTGACAAATTGAGAATGACTGAATGATCAATGGCAGGAAGACTAGGTCTAGGATCTATGAGGCAAGTGCAATATGTATTGATCAACATGCCAATGTAACTAGTATTTATTAGGTTTCCTATTAAGACATGACATAAATTAAAATCTTTCCTGAAATACACAAGGTTATAGAGGAATTACCACAGTTACCTTAACAATATCTTGCTAATTCACCAAATCTGGTGGATATAAATTCAAAAAAATAATCAGCTATTCAGCCAAACCCAGAAGAGGATTTGTGTTCACTCTTCCAAACTGGACTACCATGTCCGTTTCCCTTGCTTATGGGCAAGGGTGGCACATAGTTAAACAATGAAAGGGATTTAGCCACCTCAATATTCTTTCAAAATATGAAAGTTTACAAAGAATTTTTATTTATTTTTCACCTTTAAAGCATGGCCTCTGCAAAACTCTACAGTCTTTTTCCCCTCTAACTCTGCTACTGCTTATAGGTAACTTGTTTTATCACTCCTTGGGTATAGCCTGAGGCCGGAGTTGCTATACATATTTTCATTTGTATTGCTCATTTTTTTCAGTTACAATGTTAGATTGACCGTATTCATTTTGGGTACTCCACTGTGCTGTTTGGCTGTTCCTTGACTGTAGCATTCTCTTAATATACATAGTCTGGATTCAAACTTCTTAAACCCAATGAAGTTGTAGGTCTAAAAGACTATATCCAAAGTCCAAAGTTATCATCATTTGGTATTTTAAACACAATATTTGGATAGTGACAGACTCAAAATCCTTCTCTTATTATTTGATTAAAGATTTTTTTTTATGAGGGATCCAGACTTCAAGTTAACAGAGCTTAGTTACAAACCTGAATAGCTGTAACAATAACCAATCAGGAGGATTGCACCCTGAAAATTTGTAAATATCAATTTATTAAATACATTATGTGTTGACTACAAAGCATTGATGAATATACTAAATAAAGTAAATTGAGTTAGAAACAGAGGGAGGAACAAGTAGGAAATATCTCAAATGCAGGATCTGTCTTGTGCACACACAGTACATCAGACAAACACAAAGAAACATTGCACATTAAAACAAATGATATCAGACTATTTCCGTATTGAGATACATATTACAAAGAAAACATACCACAATAACAAGCCCAATAGATAGTAGGGGAGAGTTTTGAGATTTGGACTGGATAGATGCAACAAATGGTATACTTCCACCATCATCTAACCGACGTGAAGGATTTACTGGCCTCCTTGACATGATAATGGCAATGAGCCTTCAGACCTATCACCAGTTTTGGCAACAAGCTCAGTTGTGGTGCTTCAAATAAATAAAATTGTTTCTGGTGCCAAAGTAGTATGACTGTAAGTATCTGCTGTCTAAGCTGTTTTCCAAGAGAGATTTTTTTTTCTTGAGAAATAACTAATAAGCACCGAATAATAAATGCTAAGAGGCTCCACATAGCATGGTCACTTATTAATCCAATACAAGATACTGTATACTTGTAACAAGAATCTCGTGCCATCTCTCCACAGATTCCAATTAAACCGATGCAATTAGCATAAGAAAACAGTATATTCTGCAGTGTCAAGTACCAAAGTTACACACAGCAAAATTCGCCTAACAATTCCATCAAACCCTGTATGGCAAAACTTTTTAAAAAAAAAAAAAGGTTTTCATATCACTTCCCACAGAACACATAACGAGGGAAGTTGCTAATCCTATTTAACGAACCCATCACTCATTTATTAAGAAAAAACATTGCTCATAGGGACTGAATACTCTAAGCTTAAGCAGAAATACACAACATCTGATTCAGAAGATGAACAAGTAAAAGCAAATCGATCCAAAGGAACTAAACTCAGAAAAAAGGGTTTAACTGTAATAGAGTACAGATCGAATTAAGTGATATGCCTCAGAAGGAAGTAACTAAAAAATTGAGCAAGTGTAACCGTTTAGTACATAATTTAAGAGTGCATCATAAGCAAAGTGTGGTAAGCATGGAGAAAGGGGAAGATTGAAGGAAAATAGGAAAAGATGTTACCTAATAATAATAGTGATGAGAAATGAAGGAAGGTAGATCCCTTCAGTCACCACTCAGATCTGTGCAGTGTGCTCTTACTCTCTGCCTCTGCTGTGACCGAAAGAGACTCTCAAAGCGGTGGATTCGGATTCATGCAC
>CM023953.1:21349855-21382287 GCA_013407115.1 Glycine latifolia | reverse complement strand
ATATATATATATATATATATATATATATATATATATATATATATATATATTTTTTTTTTTTAATTTGTTTTCTGATTATTTTTTGTTTTATTATTTCCGTGTTGGGTTTGTTATTTGTGCACTCGCTACTCGCTACTCGCTAGTCACTAGTTTTCCAAAACTTCATTGTGGTTGTAAATCCAGTTATGGTCATTCGAAGGAGTTTTACTTCTTAATTTTATCATATGTAAAAATTGAGTTTCTCAATTTATTTAACAATTAACAAAAATTATTCATATATATATATATATATATATATATTACTTTTACTATCAAAAAGTTTAGCATAAATATAAAAATAAATGCATCAATAAGACATTTAAGATCTTTGAGTTTAAGAATAAGATGATATGTTTGGTAAATTTTTTTTAGAAATACTTCTAAAAAGTAAGATTTTTTTTCCATAAGTTTAACTAAACTCACAATTAATTAATTTAAAAAATTATCTCGTATAATTTTTTTTTAAAATAAAAAAATATTTATAAATTAATTAATAATTAACCAATAAAAAAAATTAGCTTATAAAAATATATTTTATTTTATTTTTCTTATTTTTGTTTCTCTTATAAGTATTTTTAAAGAAATTTACAGCATGCTCTTATTTGGGTCTACGCCTTTTAGTTTGTTTTGTTGGCTTTGGCTGGCCTTTTAGCCCACTTTAATCATAAAGAAAGAAAAAAAAGATTACCTCTTGCTCACTGGCTTGGACCCGATGGGCTTATGCTATGCAAGTAGCAAACGTGTCTGTTGACAGGCACCCCAGGCCCCAGCGCATGTTAGTCTATTGATTGAGTGATTTAGAATGGAGAGAAATCAGACAGTGAAATGAAAAATTGCGCAAGAAAGGAATTGGGAAGGAGAGGTTCTTAAATTTTGTGAGCCCTACATCTTCTCCTATTTGTCATGATTTGGAATAAAATATGGTGCATTTTTTTTAAATATATATTTTTTAATAATATAAAAATAAATGATAAATATTTTTTTTGTTAAGAAAAACTAGTAAATTTTTAATTAATATAAAATATTATTTACATAATTGATATATTTATTTATTTTTATTCATTCAAACTAACAGAGAAATATTTTTACTTTTTTCTTCTTATTTCTGTTCATATAAATAACACATTCTTTTCATTCTATTTCTTCTCTGTTTTTATTCTTCTTTTTTTTTCCTTTTTATATCACTTCTAATCCATACAAAAGTTCGAAAACCTCTTACTTCATAAATGGTTTGGAAAACCAAGCTATATATATTGATATGAAACTTCGTTCTAAAGTTTTGTTACAGCGATAGGAATAAATCAATAGCAAAATATTTTAAGCCAAAATTTTCAGTATTTCAATCACTTTTCAATGAAAATGTAAGTAAGGCATTAAGTACACATAAAACAAAAATAGAGGTCCTACTTGTGCTAAGGGGGGAAATGACTCTTTAAATTTGGAAGGGTCATCGACGATAATAAAGAGTACTTAGAAGGGTTAAATATCCAGCAGCAATAAGATTTTAACTTATATTGTAACTTTGACACTATTTAATATTTTTAGTAAATAACTTTATGAAAATTTCATCATATAAATTATATTATCAAATCTTATACTATGCTTAATACTATATATATATATTAAAAAGTTGAGGTAACGTATATTTTGAAATTTTATAAAAATAAGAATCATTTGATTATATATATATCTTTTAAAAAAATTGATAAAATTTAACAAAAACATTAAGATAAATATTCTTATACTTCAGTGATTAAATAAATTAAAATATATTTTATATAAAGTTATTAATAATAAGTAGTATAAAAGTTGGTGTAACTTGTAGCGGTAAAAGTTAATTAATTTCTTCTTCTTCTTTTTTTTTGACAGAAAGTTAATTTCTTCTTATGTGCATGAATGCGTAGATTTAACTCTTCTTAAGTGAAGAGTAATATGTGTAGTTTATTAAATAACTTTTTTCTAAATGATGATATTTTATTTTAGATAATAAAGTTTAATTACAACCGTTAATGGTTAAAATTTAATAAAATATATGTATAACAAACTTTGAAGTTATTAAAATAATAAAAGTGAAATTCATATAAATTTTATCTTACATAAAAAAGTATGTTAAAAAATTTGTATGATAGAGGATATGGTTAAAATTTTCTATTTAGAAACATACAGAATAGCCACACACAGAACATTTTGAACACTCCGGTAGCGGAATCAAATAAAACTTTATACGTTTGCATGATTCAAGCTCCACTTTGATAAAAAAATTAAACGGAAAGTATAACTTTCAAAAACATTTCTTTAGGAGTATTTTTTTTTCTTTTAATATATTCTTTTCAGAAAAATTATGATTTTTTGTCAGTAAAAAAATTATGTTGTCTAATTAATCAATTAACAATAATTTTTAATATGACTTGAAAATAAATATTTTTAAAGTAAATTGTATATGTTATTTATTCAAAATAAATCTAATCACCTCGAAACATTTTAAACATGTTTTTCAATTGAAAATATAAATTTTACGGTAAATAAGTTCTCAAAAGTATTTTTAACCTTAAATTTGAACATATTCTTTCCTTTTTTTAAAAAAGAAAAAGTACCCAAAAAAACAACCCCTCAACCCTGTTTGGTTGGAATGTTTATGTATTGTACTCTTGTCTCCTTTTCTCTGATTCTCTTTATCTTCTCTCGGACGAATAGTGTCAGGGGGAACATTTATTTACCAAAAGGACTTATATGATGTAACGTGATTCGTAAATAATTTTTTTTTATTTGTTCTTTTTATAGTAAAAAGTTAATTTAATCCTTTATTTGCGTGCATAAAATTAAAATAATTTAAATAGATAATAGTATCTCAAGATCTTGAGCTCCTGACTGCATATCTAAGTTATAAAAGAAAGAAAAATATTATTTACCAAAAGGGAAGAGAATAAGAATCAAAACTAGAACATTTCTCGTAGTTGTGCTGTGTTGTGTCTGCATGAGAACTAGTAAAGGGCATTATCCGACGCAAAAACACATGGCATCTTTATTAAAATGCCAAGTTGTGGTGGGTCCCTTCTCTCGCAAGCTACATTATCGATTCGATGACTATGATCTCTCACCGACCTAAGCAAACAGTGCTATACTTGTAGAGTGTTAAGTGTTGAAAAAATTATCTAAATTGTGTTGATTCTTAGATAGAGGAATGTGTTACATGGGGGATAATAGTAGATAAAAGAAAAATATGTTGATCATATTAATTAAAGATAATCATCATCTTATAAATCGATTTTATGGAGTTGAATTATTTTTATAATTCACTTTTTTTGACATTATGTTATGTTAGAGCAACGCTAGCATTAGCATAGATTTGGCAACGCTGTCTTCATCCGATATCAACCACTCTCAAACATACCGAACACTCA
Organism: Glycine latifolia; assembly: GCA_013407115.1. Classification (NCBI taxonomy): domain Eukaryota; kingdom Viridiplantae; phylum Streptophyta; class Magnoliopsida; order Fabales; family Fabaceae; genus Glycine; species Glycine latifolia. The sequence continues at coordinate 21,378,847 of CM023953.1, read as the reverse complement.
TCCTCCTTCTATCTCATTCCATTTATTAAACAAAACCATCTTTTCAACATAATTCGGACACCCTTTATAGCAATGGAGGAGTTGGCCCTCTGCTTTCTCTAACTCTAGATAGGATTGAGAAACAAGAACAATATCAACGACAACGAGTTGAAGAGAGTGGTTGTTTCAACTTTTAATAATGGCGGTGGAGTATCAGTGTTGTGAAACGCAGTTTTTCATACGGTTATTGATAATACTGCTGCTTGTGTTGTTTGCTGGATTGATGTCAGGGCTCACTTTAGGACTCATGTCCTTGAGTCTTGTTGATCTTGAGGTTCTCGCTAAGTCTGGCACCCCTCAGGATCGCAAATATGCTGGTAATTTCTCAACATAATAATCAAAACATGCATGACTTTCTCAGATTTTGTTTATTGTTTAAAAGTTTAAACCATCTACTAATTAAGGTTAAACTTTTGAGCTTTCAACTTTTAGATATATTTTTTGGAGGGGGGAGGGGGTGTCAATTAGTTATGTAATATCTTTTTGATTTCTGTGGAATTCTAAAACTGAAATGAGGCACCTTTAATCAGCTTTCTTAAAGTGACACTTTAATATTTGGAGAAAAAAATAAGCAGGGCAGAAAATAAAATCAAGGGTACTTGGTGATTTGTAGTTTTAATCCATGAATTTCTTGGATACATGTGAGTATGTGACTGTAGTTTTCTAATCATAATTTAATTCTTTCCCTTCCCAAGGTAATATGAGAGAGCTTTGTCGCTGTAGAAATAGTAATAACATTGTTATGGATGTTGTTTTTGAATCTTGAGCTGTTTTAACTTGTGTTTTTGTGATTACAGCGAAGATATTACCTGTTGTCAGAAATCAACATTTGTTGCTTTGCACCCTTCTAATTTGTAATGCTGCAGCCATGGAGGTACAACTAAAAATATGTATTAGTGTGCATTTAATCAAATGTTTATGCCAAAACATCCAGCTTATATTGGATATGGGTGCTTTTGTCAGGCACTTCCTATCTTTCTTGATAGTCTTGTTGTGGCGTGGGGTGCTGTCTTGATTTCAGTAACATTAATTCTTCTATTTGGTGAGGTGAGAAAGCTTTTTCTCCTTATATGTTTAAATAAAATACATGCATACCACAAGTTAGAAACTGAGTACACTACACCCCTTTCAACCAAAAACTTATTGGCAAAGTCAGAAGCTCATGTTTAATCTTGATTCGTTAATAAGTGGAAATAATTCAGACCAGATCTTGAGAAGTAGTTGATGTTTTGTTTTATAAATCGGACTTGTTACTGTTCATTTTCCAATCATTGAGAATCATAGGAATATCTTTGGACTCAGTTGCTCTGCTTGCAGTGTAAAATTTCTCTGACATCTGTTTACTTGTGTGTAGATTATACCACAATCAATTTGTTCTCGGTATGGCTTAGCAATTGGTGCAACGGTGGCTCCATTTGTCCGGGTTCTTGTATGGATATGCTTTCCTGTTGCTTATCCAATTAGCAAGGTGACATACTATGAGCAGATTTTTTGTTAGTACTTTTTTAGTTTTATATGAGTAAAGATGGACCCAATTTAATGGGTTAACTTTTTCTTTTCCTTACTTTCTTGTTTATTTTTATATTTATTTGGGGTTCCAGTTGTTGGATTATTTGCTGGGGCATCGACATGAAGCCCTTTTCCGCAGAGCTGAGTTGAAAACACTTGTAAATCTGCATGGCAATGAGGTCTGTATCTGACCTTTATGATGTTTTTGGATTGAAACACAGGCATGCATCAAATATATTGATTCATTTCTCTTGAAGTTGAAGACTTGTATTGTATCTGTTCTCATCTTGTTTCTTCATCAGTATGCTGCAGTTTACTACCTTTTGTTTCCAATGTGAATATTGTCACCAAGGGTTATCTTACCTTCTTCTCTTGTGGTTATTTAGACTCCTTCACTATGACACTCATGCTTCCTTATGTTGTTGCTGTTCCATGATGGATTGTATTATATTAGGCTGGAAAAGGTGGAGAACTGACACATGATGAAACCACAATCATTGCTGGAGCGCTTGAACTCTCTGAGAAGACAGCCAGTGATGCCATGACTCCCATAACTGATATATTTTCTATTGATATTAATTCAAAGCTTGATAGGTAAGGACTCTATTTGTGACCCAAAAAAATTACAAATTGAAACTAGCTTTTGTATCTTATACAGCATTTTGTCATCAAACTGAATGCTTATTATTAAGCAGGGATTTGATGAATCTAATATTGGAGAAAGGGCATAGCAGAGTTCCTGTCTATTATGAGCAGCCTACAAATATTATTGGACTTGTTCTGGTATGTAATTAAGTATACAGTCTCTTATTTTCCTTTATTCCTTCAGTATTGAACAATCAATTTCTGCTATGTGAAAACTTATAAAAACCACAAACAGTATTACACTAATTTCTTTAAGCTTCAATCTGTTAACTTTCTTTCCATCAAGATTATTGCAGATTTGCAGAAGTTAATTATTTTTGTCTGTTCGACCAAAACTATGTTGCTAGGTTTTGACAAACCCTTAGGCATCATTTTTCACAAATTTAGAAAATTTTAAAAAGCAGCTTAAATTGAAATTTAGCCTTGACATGTGACATTACCAATATTTGAGAGTCAGACTAAGATTTTAATTTATATTTCATTTTCCTTTGCTCTACATATCATTTGTTTTTCTCCACGCCATCTATTTCTTGCGATTGTACATCACATTTGCTTTAGATTTAGGCATGCACTCTTGTTACTTTCAGGTCAAGAATTTATTGACAATTGACTCAGAAGAAGAAATACCCGTGAAAAATGTGACCATCCGAAGAATTCCAAGGTATATTTTTTTATGTTTTGCAATTTTTATGGATGATATAATATAACCACCGAAATAAATGGGTATTATATTATCATACATTCATATCTAAATTATTACATTATATTAACAGGGTTCCAGAAACGTTGCCACTTTATGATATTTTGAATGAGTTCCAGAAGGGCCATAGCCACATGGCTGTTGTTGTCAGACATTGTGAGAAGACAGGGCAACAGTCTTCCAACAATAATGCCGATGGTAAGCATAGGCTGAAAGCGAAATACTAACTGGGAACATTTTCTAACACATTCTTTAAACATAGTCTCATGTTAAACTAGTATTTATCTTAGAATTTTTCTACAACATAAATATTTTTAATTACTTTTAAAAAAATATTGAATCATTTTTGCATGACTGATATTGTATTGAATGAATATTAAATAATGCCATTAATTTCACATCATACTAAATGCTCTCCGTATCTCTAATACCTGTGAAATGGATTCAGTGAGAGATGCAAAGGTAGATATTGATGGGGAGAAGACTCCCCAAGAGAATATGTTGAAGACCAAGAGGTCACTCCAAAAGTGGAAAAGCTTTCCAAACTCAAATAATTCGAATAGGGGTGGTTCCCGAAGCAGAAAATGGTCAAAAAACATGTACTCGGATATTCTGGAAATAGATGGAAATTCACTTCCAAGTTTGCCCGAAAAAGAAGACGCTGTTGGAATAATTACAATGGAAGATGTAATTGAAGAGCTTTTACAGGTATTAAATTAATTTAGGTCACTCTAAACAATTTTATTTGCATTTGAATTCCTGTATTGACATCAATATTAATTTCTATGTAGGAGGAGATCTTTGATGAGACGGATCATCATTTTGAAGACTCATGACAATGATCTTTCTATATAACTAGGTAGATTAGTATTTCACAATCTTATCTTGGTGTTTAGATTCGTTTCGCAGGTAATTAGAATAGATAAATCAAAACAAGTATTCGGGGATGTGGAATTAATGTGATTGGAACATAACAAGCCATGATCCATGGGAGAATCTATTTTTTTAATACGTTCATATCAAATTTTATTTTCCATTTTCTTTATGTCGTGTGTATCAACATCGGTATTTTATGTAAGGTAGAGGAGCATGCCAGCAATGCAGTATGCGACATAAATATGTAGATTGTATGATGCTTGTATTGATTGCGTTTGCGTATGAACGGAAAGGGTTTCAGATACAGTATACAATAATACATTTGGACACATCCTCCATTCCTTCGTAATAATTGAAAAGATAATCATGGGTATGTTTCTCAATAATAAAAAAAATCATGCTTATGTTTTTGTTTAAGTGATAGTCATGGTTGTGCATGTGGACTGTAATCCAGAATGTGAAATGGTTGAGACTTGGTTAAGTAATTAAGGTGGCGAAGGGAGACAAGTTTCTTTTTAAGAAAATGTTTAATTAATTAAACCTTTTCTTAAAATTATTGAAATTGCATTTTTCTTCTCCATTTATTATATATATATATATATATATAAAGATATTGAAGAAGAAAAAAAGGTGAATTCATTTTTTTTAAATGAAATAAATTAGAGGATATATAAATAAAGAAATATAAGATTGATCGAATCTATAAGACTAAGAAAAAGAAGAAAAAGGTCATAAATTATTACTATTTGATTAATGGACTTAAATTGTTACTATTTGATTAACGGACGTAAATCATTATTAATTATGTCAATTATTGTTGTTGGTATATAAATAATGACACAAACATTAAATTTGAGTTAAAAAAATTTAAATGTTTTCTTAACTTGAAATTAAATATTAATCTTATAATAAAAGAGTGTAATTTTCAAAATTAAAGTTGAATGCAACATAATTTAAACATTTCTGAAGGATATGAAGTGTAATTTATTAGAAACAGAAATGTGCTTGATAAGAAGGAAGTCACCATCAATTTTATTTAATTTAAGAAAAAAATTAAAAAGTTTGAAGACAAGTTTGTGAAAATAAAATCAAAATTTAACATATTAAATTACTCTACAAAGTAAGTAGTGGTAAAAACACATAATAGGATTAATTACGTACATTATTAAAGCGTTATTAAATATTTATAAGAAAAATAGAAAATAAATTAAAAATTTATATGTCTATAAAACAAATGCAAGGAACCCAAAAGATGTGATATAAGTAACAAGTAACTTGAGTCCTTTAAATATACGTTGGGAGTTTGATCTCTTACTGTGTGAATAGAATAACACATATAAAGAGAGGAGATTCTTCTTAGCTTATACTCTATTTCTTTAAGAGATTAGTCTCATAGCTCCTGGGTGTGAGATAACTTACATATAGTTTAAATCGATACAAGCTCCTGGGTGTGAGAGAACTTACATGAAGTTTAAATCGATACAAGGTGACTCAATTAATTAATTACTTTCTGTTCCAATGGAGTTGAAGATAGTACCTGCTTCTTCTTTTTTTTTTTTTTGAGTGAAGACAGTATCCGCTATTCAAAATTCATAATCAATTGCCGAGTGGATAATATCATAAATAAATGTATTAATTGAAAAATTAAATTAACTTATTTATTTTTTTTAAAATATTTATAATTTTTTTGGAAAGATAAAATAAAGTCGTATGGATAGAAATCAAAATAGTATTATAATTCTTAGAATACTGGTTAAGGAATTAATAAATTAATTTTTTATTATAAATTATGTTAAGAGTTATTTAAAATTACGGTAAAATTACATTAATAGCATTTTTCAATATTTTTTTTTCATTTTCAAGCATTTACCTTTTTTGGGGCCAGGGTTGCAAAGAAAAAAGGCCCAGAGGCCCAACACAAGTACACGAACAAAGTGGATGCACGGCCCACGAGTACGTACAGGAACGAATTCGCAGGGGAGCGAAACACTGAGGCGTGAAATACTACAGAGGGGGATCAATTTGATTGGAGAAACATGCAATTATATGAATATATATTTCATGAGTGTTTCTTATGGGGTTGTTAAGTATGTAAGTTAGTTATTAAGCAGTTTTAGTGATGGAGCAATTGAACTACTGAAGTCACAGTATATAAGGACAGTTGCTTATATAAAACTAATGTTTTTAACATCATTATGAGACAAGACAATTATATTTATTTTAATAACTAAAGACAAAACTTGTTACTTCCATGTGACATTTTAAGGCCCATTAGAAATTAGTTAAGCAATTATCATGACAATTGTATCATTGGATATGCTCTTACTGGTGTTACCTTTGTCTTAGAAAAACACGTACTACTATCTTTCGAATTTCTGTTTGAACATGTAGTGGTGCTTGCGAGAATCATTCATTCATATGTTTAACCGAAGAAGGGGAACAGAATAAGAATCAAGAAATACCATTCGAGAGAACAATTCTTGTACTTCCCTTCCAAGCTACATAATCATCTATGACTATGATCACTCCCCATCCCAAACATATAACCATAATATACATTTGGCAAAAACACCACTACCGAGGAAACTGTGTTTGTGTGTGTGCGAAGTGGTTTCAATGGGGGTGGAGTATAAGTGCTGCGATATGGAGTTTTACAAAAACGCATACTTATAATTGTGCTGCTGATGTTCGCTGGATTGATGTCAGAGCTCACTTTAGGACCCATGTCATTGAGTCTCGTTGATCTTGAGGCCCTTGCTAAGTCTGGAACCCCTCAGGATCGCAACAATGCCGGTAGTTTCTCTCCTTGTCTTGTGGAACATCACCATGTAAACATGAGTTCCTCTCTTTGTTGTTTAGAAATTACAAGTTTATGTCATGTATTGAGCTTTGAGTTGAAAGCATTCTAATCTAGTGTTTTGGATTTTACTTATACCTTAGGAAACAAAGTTTCTCTTTAAACAGTCAAATGAAGACTAGGTGATTCATATTTGCAATGCAATAGCCATGGAGGTACAACTAAAATCACGTGTCAGTGGCACTTAATCACATGGATATACTGGAAGATCCACACTATATTGGATAATGGTGTTGCTTTTGTCAGGCACTTCCAATTTTTCTCGATAGTCTTGTTGTGGCGTGGGGTGCTATCCTGATTTCGGTGACATTAAGTCTTCTGTTTGGTGGGGTGAGAAAGTGTTTTATTTCTTCTCATAAATATGTTAAATCAAATGCATACATATCACAGGTTACAACCTGAGGACACTACATCCCTTTTGATATCAAGTGATAGGGAAAGTCTGAAACACATCTTCAACCATGATTCATCAGTAAAAATATTTCAGATTAGATCGTGAGAAGCAGTCATGTTTGTAAATCAGACTTCAAGGAGGGGACAGTAGCCCCGTTCATTAGGTTGGTCCAAATGTCCTCAAAATCATATCTCAATTTCATAAGAAATTGATCTCGTTTTGTGGTGCCATGAACGTTTTGGACTGTAATTTGTGCTTCAGTTGACAAATCTTTATAGACAATGTCAGTATATTCAGACCAAAGATTCATGAAATGAGAATAGAATTCAGAAATTGAGAGACTATCCTGTTGAAAAATAACAACTTCATATTCAAGTTGGAACCTACGAGTAGTATTGTTCTAGTTATAAATTTTTTTCAAGTAGGCCCACATCTTTGATGTCGTGCTGAAGGGTCTGAGATTGAGGACGATATTAGGCTCAATAGAGCCTATGATCCACGTCATGACCTATGCATCTTTGACCTCCCATTTGGCATATGCCTCCTTGTGTGTAGTTTTGTCAGGAGCAGAATCAGTTCCATCAACATGACCACAAAGCTCCTTGCCTTTGACAAAGATCTGGAACTGGAATGCCCAGGTGGAGTAGTTCTTTCCATTAAGACGAACAAAGAGGACATCATATTTTTCAATAGTCATGATACTGAGAAAAAACAAGAAATTGGAGAAATCATGAACAGTACCACGACATGAATAGTACCACGAGGTGAACAGTGCCACGATGGGAACAGTACCACACGAGAGACTAGAAATGGGAACTCAGAGACTGGGAGCACCACGAAGAAGAAAAAAAAACTAGGTTAGGATCGAAACCTAGACTGATACCATGTTAAACTCAAAGAAATTGATATCAAAACTGTCTATTCTCCTTTAAATAATATGATACAATCTGATTTCTAGTCTTAAAGTTTGCTAAAAAGCTATAAATGGTAACCTACAGTTGGACTCATTAATTAAGGATATAATTACACAATTACAGCTATACAATCATGCAAGATATGCTGATTTAAAGGGCCAACAAATCTGTACAAATAATGCCAAATAATCTGCCTGTTAATTCAATTGACATAGTATTCTTTGTTTTCCAATATTTTTAATGATACTGATACCTTTGGTAGTGATGGAGGTCCTAACTCTGCTGGATTGCTTCTTTTTGGCACATATTTACTTAATACTCTATAGGGATATCTTGGCATCAAGTTATTCAGCTTGTTAAATAATATTCTCTAACATGTGCTTACTTCTAAGAAGATAATACCCCAATCAATTTGTTCTCGGTATGGTTTAGCAATTGGTGCGACAGTGGCTCCAGTTGTCCGTATTCTTGTATGGATATATTTTCCTGTTGCATATCCAATTAGTAAGGTGACATACATAAAGCAGAATTTTTATTGATACTTCTTTAGTGTTATTTGAGTAACTTGACCAAATTTAATTTGTTATTTCTTGATTTTCATTTCCTTGTTGACTTTTTGTGCATTTATTTGGAATTCCAGCTGTTGGACTTTTTGCTGGGGCAGCGACATAAAGCCCTTTTCCACAGAGCTGAGTTGAAAACACTGGTAAATCTGCATGGCCATAAGGTCTGTATCAGATTCAGAGCTACATGATGCTTCTTTGGGTTGAAACAAATGCATGCATCTATAATTCATAAGTTTGTTAGTTCATTTACTCTTGAAATTGAAGACTTGTTTTCAGTGCTCTTCCTTTATTTCATCAGTATGCTGCAGTTCACTACATTTTCTTCCTACCTTGATTGAGCAAGATTGTCTCTAGTGAAGGATGTCTGTGGTCTATTTAAAAAAAAAGTTCCCTGCCTTTTCTTTTCCAATGTGAATAATGTAATCATCTTCTCTTCTGGTTACTTAGACTCCATTTGGAAATTCATGTTTCCTTATGTTGTGCAGCAATGATGTATTGTTTTAGGTGGGGAACTGACACATCATGAAACAACCACCATTGCTGGAGCACTGGAACTTGCTGAGAAGACAGCCGGTGATGCCATGACTCCCATAACTGAAACATTTTGTATTGACATTCATTCAAAGCTTGATAGGTAACGTGTCTCAAAAAATTATAAATGTAGCTCTAGCTTTTGCATTTTTTACAATTCTGTCATCAAGGGTTATTATTAATCAGGTATTTGATGAATTTGATATTGGATAATGGGCATAGCAGAGTCCCTGTCCATTATGATCAGCCTACAAATATTATGGGACTTATCCTGGTATGCATGCAGTCTGTTATTTTAGTTTAGTCAATCCATAACAGCCATTTTGCATTATGTGAAAACGTTAATCCACAAAATAGTTTTGCATCAATTTCATTGAGATTCAGCGGGTCAACTTTCTTCCAAGAGGATTATTATTTCTTATGATTGTACATTACGTTTGCTTTAACCACTTCTTACTTTCATATCAAGAATTTATTGACAGTTGACCTAGAAGACGAAGCACCCGTGAAAAGTGTGACCATACGCAGAATTCCAAAGCTACCAGAAAAAAAAGCTGCAGTTGGAATAATTACGATGGAGGATGTCATTGAAGAGCTTTAACAGGTACTAAATTAAGGTCACTCTGAGTAATTTTATTTGCTCTTGAAATCATACATTGACATCAATATTTATGTGTAGGAAGATGTCTTTGATGAGACGGATCATGATTTTGAAGACTCGTGAGTCGTGACAATAATCCATTCATTAGACCAGCCAGCTGTCTTTCACATACTTATCTTAGTGTTTAATAGTTAATAAATACTATTTGACATGACAAAGTGCTCACGTTTAACAGTATTTCGAACAAAATTGTATATACCATAAGTCCAGAAGATATTCCCTAAAACATAGACAAGGTATATTGTTGCAATGTGCTTGGAGTATCATTTCTGCATATGCTGCTCCCTTAACTACAAAATATTATTTATCATTCGAGTACTTAACATTGGCAAACAAATCTACAGGTAAATTGGTATTGGTAGGCCAAATGAGACAGTGGCTAAACCTCAACATGTCATCAACAATGGGGAACATTTTGTCCGGTCCCGGATAGTCTTGTAGGGCTTTGGAATATATAATTTTCTACACGTTACATAATTTCTAGTTTGTCATCGTGCGAAAATTCCATGACTCATACTATGGTATGAAGGGAAAAACAACATCGAAGTGAATGGTGCTGTAGTTATAGTGGGGTGAACATGTAAAGAAAAAATATAACTTTTAATATGATACGGGAGAAGAAAATCCATGCCATTCATGGTAGTGAGGTTGAACAGTAGATGAAACAGAAGGTGATATGCTCAAAACTTAATGAGGGTGAAAGCCAAGACAAGCAACCGATGGTGAAGGTCTAAGAAACCTAATCAAGGGCAATGATGGACAGTCTTAAGTAAATTTTTAAGTGGGCAAACAACTAGCTTAAATATTCTCCCTTAACACAAGTCAATTGAAATTAATAATTACTTTTGCATCAGATGACCAAACTGGTTGATGTTGCATTTGATGTTACAGAAAATTATCTGTACACATGTGTTTCATCCAAATTACCAGTATCCGCTACTTATACCCTTCATCTGAGAATATCAAGTTACAGAAGAAACTCAGTGATGATGTTTACTTCTTTTCTCCTCCCTTTTCTTTTTCTTATGCTTAGATTTATCTTTGGACCTGTGCTTCTTTGAATGCTCTTTGTCTGAGTTCTTAGAATGAGACTTTTTACTCTTTTTCCACCTTTCTTCATGAAGCTCATCCTCATCAGAAGATTCATATGGTCTCAATGACAGCGGCTTCTCTGGACCATAAATAACACGACGTTCCCTAACATTGGGACTAGTATTAGGCTCCTCGTCTGAATGAGGAAGGTAAGGTCCAGTCTCATCCATCCTTGGACCAACAGCACCTCTGCCTCGTTTGGTCCTGCACCAAAATGGAGTTTTTTCAGTTTAAAATAATCAGTAGAGAGAAAAAGATATTACATGAAGGTATGCATGCTCATAAAACAACAGAGCATGAGAGATATAATAATACCTTGAGTGTAGAAACTCCTCAAGCTCTTCATCCTTTAAACCTTCCAGACCATGCTCATAGGCTCTTTCACTTGAGCTTGAAGTATAGGCGCTAGTGCTTTTATCCACTACAGCATGTCTTCCTGGGCTTCTTGATGAGTTTCCATCCCTATGGCCTCTGTCACTACTGCTTTTATCTTTTGATGTGTCTTTAACCCGTCTCTCCAGCTCATATTCTCTTTTACTTGAACATGAAGCAGAGGAGGTCCTAGTGCTATTATCAATATCAGCATGTCTTCCCGTGCCTCTAGATGACTTATCATCCCTATGGCTTCTATCTATTGATTTTTCTTTAACCCGTTTATCCAGCTCCAGTTCTTTTTGCCGTAATCGCCACATCTCATTCACTTCCACAGCTCGATTAGCTGGTAGAAAACACCAATTCAATTCAGTATAATTAACATAAATAAACTATCAGCTCAACATATAGACATCCTATTTACTGTACAACATTCACAAACAGAGGAGGATGGTGATCCTGTCACAAACATTTGAGAAATGAAGTTAAATTTCAATATTTGACTTGGGTGAAGTAGTCATGAGCTTCATTTAGTAACAATCATGTTTTGCCAGGAACCACTTGCACATGAGTAATACTGGCTCGTTGCGCAAGTAAATAAGCTGCATTGAAGTATATGCATGGAATTTTTTTATCATCTAGCACAGTAAGTTGTTTCCCTCCTTGCTCCTTCCTACCCCCCAAAAAGATAAAAGTTCAATAAGAATTGTCTCACACTGATGGGTATACCCAGCATTCACAAAATAGAGAAATTAAAAGATGTATTAACACAATCAGGATAGATCAAACTGTGAAGCAGTAATATAAATATTATTTCCTAATTCCAACAAAAATGACAACTTTCTTCAAAGCACAGCCATTAAACATAAGACAATGTAGAATAATAGTAAAGGAGCTCTATCTAAAATAAGTGACTAAGAGATAACCTTGTTGCACTCCACGTACAGTTGCAGTAAGAAAACGTGAATTTGGCCGGGTACGTACATTAGGCTTGCTTAGATAAGCTAGAACTCCTTCCCTTTCAGACTGCCGCCGTAATTCTGCTGCTTCCCTCATAAGCATGGCAGCTAATCTGTTTTCCGTCTCCAAATCCATTTGAGTGGCTGACCATATTACCCAAAAGAAAGAACAACAGGAATGAGACTTTAATTGAATGAATAACATACACAAAAATAATGAAAACAACTATAGGATGCTGAGCTGCTTTATACTGGGAAGGGCTAAGACACCAAATAAGCAGGAAAAAGCAAAAATTCAAAGGTTTAATTACTCAGTTGGTCCCTACACACACTTTTTAATTATAATATCTGTCAACGAATTAAAAGGTGTGTGTATAGAGACTAAAACAAGTAATTTCTAGGTGTAGGGACTAAAACATAAAGATGAAGTATAGGGATCAAATGAATAATTAAAACAAAACAAACAAAACTATGAATTCACATATTACAGACGTTGCTAAGTTCCAGAGGCCCTATCAATGCAAAATATTAATCAAAGAACCTAAAATCTTGTGGTTACAACTACAAGCATCATTCAGTCTTTTAATATATTAAACGGCTTGTTGTTGTTAAGTGCAAAACCCTGAAGAAAAGCTTTTTCCATTTCAAATTGAATCCAAAATTCCCAATACCAAAGAGGTTTTAGGGCAAAGAAGGCAGCAGTGAAATTATCATTAAAGTTGGATCCCTAAAATGCAGAAAACAATAAAAACAATGCTGCCTGTCTCATCTCACCACATTGGGGAACCATGATCACACAAAAAGTGAACTAAAGCAAAGGCATGTACATGATGGTATTTCAATTCAATGGTGTATAATTGAAAAGAAGATGATGATGGATGCAGCAGAAAGTACCAATTTGTGGCTGAAAGAGGGTTGAAGTGCACGTCGGAGGTGGCAGCGGCAGGTTCCTTTGTTGAAGTTTCTCTTCGATCACTGACGGCGGTGCCGCTCGTCGCGATCCCTGTCTCCACGTTCCCGATGAGCGAGAGAGAGAGGTGTCAGCAATGGATCCTATCCCTAGATGGGGTTAAAGTTTTGCACTTTTAATACATTTTTAATCTTTAATTTTTAACTCTCATCGGATTAAAAATAAAAATGCATAATTTCTATAACTTTTAAAAACCAAAAAAGAATGAAAGTTTATTGGAGATTAATTTTAAAATGTTGTATATTACAAATTAATTATTTTTTTATGTAATCAGAGCTAGTATTTTAGCTTGTATATATATTGTATAAAATGAATGCTTATTTTTATATAATTAAAACTTATAATAATTTATGTTTTTATTTTATAAATTATATTGTGATTAAATTTTATGATAAATAAATATATTTCAATTTATAAATTATATTTTAAATTTAAATTATGATATATAATTATTTTAAACTTTTTATTTTTAAAAAAATGAAATTCAATTTATAGATAGAAATTAAAAAATTTTAAGTTTTTCAATTATTTTAAAATAAATGAAATTAAGAATGAAATATTATAAAATCTAGTATAAACTTAATATTCTTGGACATTTTATAGTTTTAAGAAAGTAATACTTTCATATTTTCTTACATTTGTTAGTCATAGTTCAATCAACTATTTCAATATAAGTATATTTGATATATTTCATTTTTAATTATAATCTCACTAAAAGTCGTCAAATTGTGTTATAGATTTAAATTAAAAAAACACATATTATCGTACTAATAACAAATAAATATCGCCTACTTATTTCTTAATTTTTGTATATTTTTCATATTTAAATAAAAAATCCGTGTACGCAATATTGAGCATATTGTATTTCAGAAGTTTTCGGACATTCAAAGGAGTCTGATTATGACGGGTATTATAATTATAAAATTATAATCCTACTTGACATTTAGCATCAAAATATTGTACTTTTAGAAGTCTTCCCACTTCCAATCCCATATCAGTTGAGTATTACTTACCCACGATTTATTGTCCCCATACTTTTTCTCCACTTAAAATCAAAGTCTTCCCATTTTCGTTAGTCCAGTTATTTCCTGTCTAAGTTACTCATATTTCTAGTCACTATTGACTCTTTCATTTTGCTGCTTTTATCACGTTACACAATGGCATATCTTTTACATTATATTATTTGTCTTTTTAATAAGTGATAGACATACAGCAATGATATATACTAATAGCCAAAAATCAAGGACTTGTTATTAAAGCCAAAGCATACATTTTTTACCTCTGATGTTTGGAAGATTGACTTGGAAACTTAGATTTCGTCCTAAAGTAGACAATACGTTTAAAAAGTTTTATTAAAACAAAATAGTAGTATATTGCACACGCACAAAACCAGTGCCCTAATATGTGGAGCCTTCTAACAAAATTCCCCTCTAGGCTCTCTTATTCCTTTTGGTAGGACTAATCACAGTTACAAAGAATGCGGGCACAGATTATGTTATGTATTCATGCCTTTCCTTCCAAGATGTGTATTTAATCATCCAAATTGGTAGGGGGTGTTCTGTAATATGCTGGCACAGTTACTGGGAAGAACATTTGTCTAATTCCTTCAGCCTTGATAATGGGGAAAATGATAGCAGATGCACCCTGAAAATGTCAAGAACAAAATTGATTCAAAATCATAAATTTTGTTGTACCATTAACTGATATTTTGGGAGCAATTCAATCAATCAAAATTCAAAATATAAAGACCTTGTTGAATTTATTGGAATATTAAACACTCTACGTTTATGTAAGGTTGGTGTGTCACGGAAGGGAGAAGAGGTGGAGGGTTTGAATCCTCTCTCTAATAAAAACACTTTACTCAAGCAAGAATTGTTTATAATTTGTAATACGATACTGTCGCAGCTAAGATTATGGTTGATATGTGAAAGATTATGTCTATAAGAAATGCAAGAAATACTCACGGAAATCAATCTAGCTCCAATCCACATGCGTTTTGGTGAAGGGAATGGTATAAGTAAGCGACCAACGCCATATATAGCCACGGCAAAGAAGTGGAGAACCAAGCTTAATGGACGAGGATTTAGACCAGAGAGTAGAGCTATTGGTCCATCTGAGAAAACACCTCCAAGGCTTAAATAATCAAAACATGCCTGGCGCATTTCCTTACTAGCTGGGCCAGGGGATGCACAAAACACCTTGTATAGTGCCCCAGCTAGTGTGTTTATTGTAGATGCCACTGGCTGCAAAACACAATCAGGAACCACATTAAATTTGGTCAAACCAATACTGATAAAACATGACAAAGGGTATTATTAGGTTAAGAAAAAAAACAATGTAAAGGTTTTTTACACGATTATTCAATTAAAATTTGTCATATAAGATAAACTTGTTAACTTTTATAATAACTACCAAAGTTGTATTATATACTAAGGAATAAATATGTTTTCTAATTAGTTGATAAAGTATACTCTTATTCTAATCGTGCATGACTATTGAACTCTTAATATTCACCTTGCGCAGGGTGTAGAATGATTCAAGATATTTGCAAAGAGCATTAGCATCATGCAGATCATGCAGGGGTCTAAGAAGGTTCCTTAGCAAAACAATGTCAGACAAAGCCACAGTCATTCCCCCTCCGGTTAAAGGGTGACGCATGTTGAAGGCATCTCCCATGAGAAGGGCACCAGGTGTGGGATAAGGAGATGCAGGCATGCTTCTGTTTGGCATGCTTCTCGTGTTTCCTTTCTCAACTGCTGCTATAAAAGACTCACGCAGCTCTGGAGGAACCTGAAACACACAATTTCCTCCGTTAGTTGAATTGAAGAATATGTTCCATGTTTTGAATATTAAGCCAAGCCAAAGACTACGATATATATATTTGTACCTGGGGAGCTACTACTGTTTTCAAATAACGGGCCATGTCACCCTTACCAAGGGAAGGTAATTTTTGGCCAGGAACATCAACCAAACACCGAATCTCAGTGCTACTAATTGGATAAAACAAAATGGGAGAAGGATCACCCAAGATAACGTGCCCATGATTTGCATATGGAAGATTGCAGTTCTCTAGAACCAGACCAACAAAATGAGATGGCACATCAACCTGCATAAATAAATATACAAATAAACCCATTTAAGTGCCAGCAAAGACAAATAGAAACCAACATTAAGTTAGTTTGACTACGACTCAAATTGGACTCAGACCCTTTAAATAAAGTCTCGACTTGATGTCTTGTGATAGAAAAAAAAAACATGATTTGAGGAGGAGAATCCATTCAAGTTGACCAACCAATTTTTTCGACAAAAATTAATTATCAAGAAATTAATTATCAACAAAGTAAAAGTCAAAGTATATTTCACACCTATAACAAGGTAATAAATAAAAGAGAGAACTAGCATATTTACCTTTGGGTTGCAAAGAGAACGTCTCAAGTTGGAAAAACAGCCATCACATACTATGGTGAGGGGAGCCTTAGCTGTGAGCTCTTGTCCACTCTTGGATTTGTAGTTTACTCCTTTGATGATTCCATTTTCTTCTAGTAGAGATGTGACAGTTCCTTGTTCTAATTTTACACTGCACAAAATTTGGAACAATAAGATCATGTAAAGAAAGGAAAGGATTTAATTTATAAAAAAAAAAAAAACTTTTCAGAAACTTTAAAACAAGAAAAGATTATATGAGGTTGTACTTTGGAAGAGATGAAGCTTTTTCTCGCATCCTCTGTATGAAACGGCCATTATGAAAGCTTCTTCCAGAAACATCAGAGGCAAATTTTTCCAAGGGGTAAGAAAGCTTAGTATTTTTCCCGTCCTTGTAAAGAGCATAGCCAAAGACTTGCTGAGCATCAATCTCACCCACACAATCTGCAACAACTCACAACATTAATCTGTTAATAAGAGCCTTGAATTTAACCAAGCAGAGGCAAGGGAGTTCACACCTAAGATTGATTACTTCAATTCTCACACAATCTTCCATCCATCTACTTATGTGTCATAGTATGTGACACGTTTCTTGCTTGCTTACCTTGGAGACCCAACTCAATTAACTTGAGATAACCCCCAGGTTGTAGTAATTCCCCCACAATCCTGTCTGGTTCATTCAAGTCCCTTTCAATAACATGCACTCGCCTTCCCTCCTGAAGCAAGAACCAAAGAGCAACATCATTGATCCTTTTACAACACAGACTATATGATTCATTATGTAAAAATCTTTTAGACCATTCTTTTAAATTACCAGAGTTTATATATAACTAGAAGTCTGAATCTGACTGCATATGTAGTTTGTGTTGTTTTTCTAAGAACAGATCATGGAAAGGAAGAGATATTGGACTTTCCACAGTTTAACTTTTTATTTTTTGTCTGGTTGCAAGAAAAATATATTCATGAAAATAAAAAAATGGGAAATCTATCTCTAGAATAAATGTTCTATGAAGCTTAAATAACCTTATGCATATTAACACTTAAAAAGTACTCTTCTTTCTTCCAACCTCTTG
This sequence comes from Glycine latifolia, assembly GCA_013407115.1. Classification (NCBI taxonomy): domain Eukaryota; kingdom Viridiplantae; phylum Streptophyta; class Magnoliopsida; order Fabales; family Fabaceae; genus Glycine; species Glycine latifolia. Next base: position 21,361,266 of record CM023953.1, on the reverse strand, counting down.
AAACCTTCTGGCAATCAAACATGAGTTTCTAACACTATTATTATTGTTATTATTTTACCTCAACATAAGTTTTGCATATATCTATGAATCAAAACATATTTGCAGGTTGTAACTACGAAAAAACATCACACATATGGATTGGATTTCACAAAGTCCTGTCAGGAAAAGGTTTGTTCTACCTTGCCAAGTGTGTAAGAAAGGGCTGCACCAGCAACCCCAGCACCGACAATGATGATGTCCGTAGTTTCTGAGATTTCTTGATGGTGGTTTCCATATTCTGATGATGTCCGTATAATACTACCACCATTACTTTCTGCATGTACTACTGAACCTTTGGTCTTCTTCTTTGAGACACAACCATATACAATATTCTTTTTCCAAATAACCTTAGTAAAATATCAATTGCATGCAGGGTATTTGTTTTTGGATACCTCATAAATGTTGATCGAATGATAGCTATCCATACCCATGCCGGTAGGTAGTAGATAGATACATCATTCATTCAAACTCGCGCCTTCTAAATATTATTGACCTTATACGATACGATATCCACGTACCATAGAGTTATTTGACGACAAAGATAAATATACTAGTACTTTTATAAAGACAGAAATTAAGGATTTATGCGGAGATTTTTTTTTATTCATAAACAAAAAGATGATTCTATAGAAAACAATTATTACGTAATAAAAGTTTAAAATTATCTTTATACTATTAAAATTATGTATATATTTGAGCAGTATTGCATCTAATTAATTTTCTTCATACAGTTTAAGCTTTATTCTTGCCATGCATACATTACAGTTTAATCGATATCGATCGTAAAGGAATAAGGAACATTAGTTTAGCATTTGTCAAAAAAATATTAACAATTTGTTTCTTAACATTCCTGCAACACAATTTTTGTTCTAACCATAATATCAGTACAAAATAATTAATTAGGGACAAACCTATATAGGATGGAGAGGGGGCCATGGCCACCCTGTTTTTTCTTAATCTATTTTTTTAATATATATATATATATATATAATGTATAATATTTTGATAATAAATTAATTATTTTTATTTAAACATTTTAATTGTAAAAAATAATAATATTTAAGTATTAAACATCTATTTTATTTTATTTTTTGACAAAATATTTTTTTCCTTTTTTATAGTTTTCATTGTAAAAATAATGACATGTTTCTCTCTTTTAAGAAAAATATAATATTTTTTATAAATATAATTTTTTATAGTCTTCCTTATAGAAATAGTTTATTTTCCTTTTTAAAATAAAATGTTTGAGTGTTATTTTTTTTTAATATTTTTTCTTTTATAATATATTTTAAAGTTTATAAATATTTTTATTTGTAATCAAATAATTTTAGGCTGAATTATAAATTTGATTCCCTTAATTTTTTAAATTCATGATTTTGGATTCCTTGATTTTTAATTGTTATATTTGGTTACCCTAATTTTATAAATTTACAATTTTGGTCTCTTGATAGATTATTAACTAATAATTGTGATTATTATATATATTAAATTAATTATAAATTACTAACTATTAAAAACTTTAATAAAAGACTATTAACCTTAATGTGGTGTTATCAGTGATGGATGGAATCACGTGCGACAATAGAGGTATAAGAAGTATTGACTGAGAATAGAAAGAACATATTATTGCGAAAAATTAGGATGAATAATCTTTTATTCAATTTTTTTATAATTAATGATTTTGATTAATTTATAATTAACTTTATAACTCAATTAATCAAAATTATTTGTTAATAATTTATCAAGAAGACTAAAATATCAATTTATAAGACCAATGGGAACCAAATGTTACAATTAAAATCTACGAGAATTCAAATCATAAATTTGAGAAATTAAGAGAACCAAAATTATAATTTAACCAAAATTTTGTTATCATTTTCTTTTATATTGATTTGGTAATAATTGATTTGAAGAATTAAATAGTGCTACTATTTATTATTAACCTCTATATGTAAGATAAGTTTATGAATGCTACACGAGAAACAACTTGAAATTTTGAGACATACCAATAATTATTATTTTTTCATTTTTTTCTCTCGTCTAAAATTTGTTCTTCTTTTTACTATATATTAGTCTTCAATCTATTTTTAACTTTGAGTATATGAGTCTGAATTAATTTATGAATCTAAAAGCCATTTTATATAAACTTTGAAAAATAAATTAAATATTAAATTGTACTAAACATTCATCAAAATTTAATTAAATTTTTGTAACATAATTTATTGGGCTTTTTAGAAAAAAATAGTTAATATAGATTCTTTTAGTATAAATTAAGTAATATTTAGTCCCCACCTTTTTTTCATAGGTCTATGTTTCTTGGAAGTAATTATAAAAAGCAGTAATTAATTTTTGTGATGAACACATGATGACTATTTTATTTTCAACATAATTTATTTTATACTTAAAGGTTAATTATGAATTAAATCTTGGATCATTTATTATGAAACACAAGCTGTTTGTGTCAATCCTTGTTATGTCAATTTTCATAAACCTCACTCAATATATTTTTTCTTCCTCTCTCTATGCAAACCACACCTTCACCCTAACTATTGTGGATTTGTGGTGTTTCCATCTTTGCTACAGCTAGCTTCACCTCTGCTCTGAATTTTTGCCTAAACAAAACCGTACAAAACGACTTAAGCATAGAATATCCACCGCAAAGGACCACTATTATAACCAATAAAGGACCATCTCGTCTCAAGCCACATTCAACGGCCACTTCAAATATAGCACCCATCTATATCACTGCATTGCATGCGCCAACAGAACCTACTCCTGAGGGTGGAAACAGGTCAGGTCAGGCTTGATTAGGTCTAATCTTAGCCTGATTTAAAAATATAAAGTTTGACCAGCCTATTAAAAAGTTTATTTTAATAAAAATTTTAATTTTATAAAATACTTTAAATCAATTTAAGAAAATTAAAGAAACAATTTTTAAACAAAAAATATCTCAACATCTTACTTATATTTCAAAATAAGTAATAATCATTTTATGAGATTTTCAAGACGATTTTTTAAAGTGATTGATCATCCACCTTCATAATAAGGAAAAATATTTTTAGAAAATAAATATATTATTTTTAAGTTTTAATATATATATATATATATATATATTAAATATGCCAGCCTAATAGACCTAACAAACTTTTTAAAAAATCTTAGTCTAACATTTATAATAAACAAGTTAGGTCAAACCAAACTTTAAACAAACTAGACCAAAAATCCCTAATAAGCGATCTAGCTCATTTTCATCCCTAACTGCCACCATTATTCTACCTTTTTGGATCTCAATCACTCCTAGAGTCCTACCAACGACCTCAACCTCAAGTCTTGGAACCAGAAGATATAAAACCCACCACGCGTAACACGTTAGACCGAACAAACAAACAACTCATTTATTGCAAATGTTCCTCGCTCGCCTCTTAAATATTTAACCCTATTTTTATTATATTGAAATTTATTAATTCATTTCTATTATAAACTTTACATAAATATATATATATATATATATATATATATATATTCTAAATGTAAAATTTAATACTTTTTAATTCTTTAACTACTAATTGTAATAACTAAGAACCAACATTTTAAAATCAATAAGTAGTTTGTAATTATAGGATAGTAATTGATTTGTTTTTCATCTAATTTAATATTGTAAAATGTGGCAACTTCAACATTAAATGAGCAGCGGTCAAAACAATGTTGCCCTACGCCAATATTAATTGTAACTGAAGAAAGTAGTTGACAATTAAAAGCTAAATTAGGTTTAGACAAATATAGTTTGATGCGGATTTTGAAATGCATGACATCATATTTGTGTAGTAGGAATTAATCTAGAATATATAAACTCTTTCTCTGGACTCAAATATAAATTAGAAAAGGATATCATGAATGGTAGATTAATATAAATAAATTGTAATTAATTTTATCTTATTGAATAATATTCTCTGTAAAATTCTCTTTATTTAATTGAGATTATATTTTTAATTAACTCTTTTTTATTCTATAGTCAAATTTTAATGAAAGATAATCTAGGAAAAATTATTTTAAATGAAATTAGTAGAACCAAATCATGTTAACTATTTCTCAATTAGCATGGGAATTAATTATTTTTTTATTATATTTACATATGGAGGGAGTATCATTTTGGTCATGTTCAAAAAAAGGCTACTGTAAAGAACAATTAGAAGAATAAAATGCATGATGTTTAATTAATCCTATGCAAAAGAGGAGAGGAATACTAAAAGGAACTTTGAAATAATTAGTTGTCAAGGGAGAGCTCATGGAAAACAATATTCCTAAAACTTTTACTTTTAATTGTGGCTAATGGATGTGTGTTTGTGATCCATGTAGCGGATTACCTAATAAGATATAGCTTTGTTGTTACTATTCGGTCCTTCAATTTTTTTAACTTGTTGGTTTAGTTCTTAGATTGAAGAAGAAAAAAACAAATCTGACAATATTTTTCATCATTTACATTAGTCCAAAAATTGATTGATTGTGTATGATTTTTTTCATTTTCATCTTCTTCTTCGCCTTCATCATTCACATTAGTTAAAACAAAATTGAATAATTGTTAGCTAACTCTGTTACCAACGATAATACTAATATCAGTATCATACTGTTTTGGCTTAACTTTACTACTTCATTGTAGAAATATAAACTCTTATGTTGGGTGTTTCTGAGAATGTCAGAGGTGATTTTATTTACGCTTTATAGCGTTGTAGTTTTTGCCCTTCTTTTTCCTAGTTTCCCTGTCATAAATACAAAAATAAAACTCATGGCAATGTTACAATTTTCACCATTCCATCATACATAATAATAATTTTTTTACACTTTCATTTACAAGCAAAATGTGATAGATATCATAAAAATATGAAAGCAAATGATATTAAGAATAAAATGAGATATGAGTAAATTAGAATTCATGCATACATTCTCATATATGTTTGTTGTCATTGTTCTTTTTTCGGTGGACATTAAAATTCTCCTTAACTTTGTTCTTAATGCACACCTGTTGTCACCAACATGACATGGTTTTGCTGATAAATAACCTTGTCTCTTATTTAAGCGTGTGATCATGGTTCAGTATATCAGAAAAATAGTCTATGATTTTCAATCAAGACATACCCTGGTTCACACAAAAAAAAAGTACACCTTTTGTCAAAAAAGAAAGAGACCATGTTATTGGAGGAGAACGAGAACAGCGAATAATGCAAGAAAGATTGAACAAACGCAATGAATAAATTGGTTATAATGTTATAGCCTATATGCCTTCAGAACTAAGTGGGCTTTATCAAAAAAGAGGAGAGGAGGGCTTGGGCCACAGAGTGTTCAGGTGTGGAAAGAAAGAAACAAACGCAATGACGAAAGGACCCCTTGCATGCGTGTCTCTCTTACCAGGCTGTCGTAATCGTAACGGCTAGTTACTGAGGATTTTATTTTAAAAATGTCTGCTGGGAAGCCAAAGTCAATTCTTACGTTAATATTACAACAAAATACAAACTTTAATCCTACCAAAGCAAAAAAGCAAAAGCAACACGCTCTGAAGAGAAGTGGTTATGGCGGAAACTCGGTGTTCGGCAATTATCGACGAAAAGGAAATAGAAGTAGACGACGATGACATCTACGAAAACATTGAAGCTCCCAAGTTCGTCGACCTCACCGCACCTGATTCTCGCCGCCCCGACGATGACCGCCACTGGTTCTGCTTCCGCGTTGGTAATTTCTTACTTTATACTAACACATTTCACGTCTTCTTTCAAATCTTAACTCATTTTCAGCTTCATGATATCAATTATGTCACTTTTTCCAATAGGGTGTGACCAAAAGCATGAGCAAGAGTTGGACTCTGAGGCGATTTACAAGAATTTTGTTCTTCGGGTTCATTTTTTTTTTTCTTCAATTTGCTTTCACTCTCTCTCCCGCTTATGGTTATGGACATGACATGAATGAATTGATCTTGGATTTTCAGGCTATGGCAGCTAGAAGTCCAAATGTACGCCTCAGAAAAGCTTTGAATAGAAGAGAAGCAAGGTAGCCATCACCCAACTGATAAACTAGTATATACACTCACGTTAGATTAATGTAAAATTTTGAACTATAAAACTATTTAAGACTTTTTTAAGGTAAAATTTAAGAAGTGAAGGTTTTAAATTGCTGAGAGTGTGACTCAGTTGCCAACACGATTGAACTTGTGTGAGGATTTAGTTTGAAACGCATTATTGGAGAGGGGAGACGATTTTAAGTGTGACTAAGCCCAATCCAAAAATCCAGTTTACTTTAAGTGTAGTGTATGTTTGAATGTACGTCCACAAAATTGATATTTGTTAAAATTGACTTTGAAGTGATGTAATATATGTTTGGATGATTATAATTTCACATCAATTGGGTGAGCAATGCGGAACCTCTTTGTTCAGGTTTCAAGCAATGCATGTCCACTTGGTAATGACTCAACCAAACACCCATTTAAAATAACTTTTTTTTATTCAACAGTTACCTAAAGTTATTTCAACCAAGATTCAAATATAAATTCAGAATTAATTACTTAATATAAATCAAACATGTAAAAATTTACCTAAAATCATGTTAATTGTAATTTCAACGTGATTATGGAAAATTTAATGTGAAACCAATCATGCACTAAGCTTATATATTTACTTGCAAGAAGTTTGGTTCCATTATTTTATTGTGTCGTTTTATTTATTATGAGTGCAATTTGGTTGTTTCTCAGTGCAAATTTGAAGTGCCCCCCTTACAGCTCCTGCCAAGTCAAGGGTGTCAAGGATGGACTTAATTTCCTCCTTGTCACACAAGATGACTGACAATAACGTGAAAGTTAAACCTCTTTCTAAGGTTGCTGCAACCCCGAATACTAAGGTGAAGCAATCACCTTCGGTGGCCAAGGCCTTGACTACACCAAGGAATCATCAGAAGAAGGTTTCCAATGTAGAACAACTTAGAAGTGTTCAGAGCAAGAAAGCCTGGACTGTTGGTGTGCCTAAGAGCAGAGTGGTGGCAAAGGCTCTTGTTTTTCACTCACCTAAGAAGGTACTAAAGATCAAGAGTTCTATAGAATTGAAAACAGCGATGAGAACACTGTGTTCAGCAATGAATAAGCTTGAACTCAATGGAGTGAAGAAGAATGAAGAAGGAGGTAGCAACTCATTGGCAGTGGCTACCTCCAAAAAGCAATTGAGGGGAAGAGAGGTTAAAAGCCGTGTATTTGATTCCTTGTATTCTAATAATCGCAAGGAACCAGAAACCAACACAAAGACAAGTTTGAAGGAGAAGAAAGTAAAAAAAGGCACGCAGAAATGCCCGGTTGCTGTGCCTCTTGAAAATGACACTAGTGATATGGAGATAGATGAGAAATCTAGGTGTGGCTCTCTAGAAGGATGCCGTGAATCAGGAACTTCAGGAAGTGGTGGTGAACTGTCTCTTGGAGATGAAAAATCCCATAAATCAACAAGAGGAGAGAGTTCAGTCCCAGTTTTGACAGAAGCTTCTAGAAGTGACATTACCTCGCTTTCAAGTTTGAACAATGAAGAGAACAAGACTACAGAAAGGAGTGAAAATGAAGAGACAAAGAACTCAGTTTCTAATAAGGGAAAAGTATCTGTAGCCAAGAAGAGAAAGGCTGAAGAAAATTCATTGGCTTCTGATGACAAAGAAAATGAGAGGCAACTCACTGAGAATGATGACAAGGAAAATGTTTCATCCCCTCATGAGAACATGTAAGGAGTTTGATTTCTCTCAAAATGTCTATCTCTCACGTGTTCCTTAAACTTTGTGAAATCAATGAATTTTTTATGGCTGCAGAGAGATGAGTAACAATGATGACGTGCTCAAAAAAAGAGGCTATTCTTGGGAGCAAGCATTCTAGAAAAACACAACAGGTTTGGTCTACTTTAGATTGATGTTACTTTCAGTCTCACCTGCTTTAATGAATTGACTATAATCCTTATGGGTTTGACCTTGAAACAGAAATCTACATCGACCTCAACTACTCCTCAAGTTCTGAAGTACAGAAAATTAAAGCCCACAAATCCTAGGCCCTTTAAGCTGAGAACTGATGTAAGTAGAGGAGAAGGTGGGGGTGTTCTGTTTTAGTTGACTTATTTATTTGGAAACAAGTTATTTTAATCAAGTGTACCATTCATGTTGCCTTTTATGCTGCAGGAAAGGGGAATTTTAAAAGAAGCAAACTTGGATAGAAAAATTCCCTCATCTTTAAAAGAAACCACAGTTAAAGGTAGTGAGTCCAAGGCAATGAAGAAATATCAGAATGCGAACCGAGTGAGTACAGTTCCATTGTGAATCTCAATTTGTACCTTTCAATATTAGCATTGAGTATCTAAAATTGTTTTTTTTTTTTTGTTTTACTTTTCCTTTCAGACAAGTGAAACTTGTTCCACAAAAAGTGAACAAGACACTGATAATTATGATAGCAGCTGTAATGAGAAATCAAACCACACAACACAAGAAAACCAATCTGTAAGTTCATGCACAGAATATACTATCACCTATTGCTGCGTAGAGAGTATTTTAGAGACAGTGGCTAAAACTTCCCTCAACGTTATGTAGGGGAGCATTAAAAGTAACAACTCCAACTGCAAGGTACAACGAAAATTATCTGCAACAACACCTCTTAGAAATCCTCCGGGTCCTAAACTTCAGAAAGTCACTGATCTGGATGACAATTTCAAAAGAAAATCCCAAATGATGCAACGAAAAATTGTAAGGCCTCGAAGGTAAGTAATAATAATAAGATTGCGCACTGTTTAATTGAGTATGTTTGATTATAATGGAAGAAGTATCTATTGTGTAGTGCTTTGCCAAGGAAGAAGGAAAAAGTTGTCCTTGCAACCAAACTTAGTGTTATTATGGAAAAGCCATCAGATATTGTGAAGCCAAAGGAAAAAAAGTCATGTAAAAATGATGCAGTTTCTTCACCTACAAGTAAAACTACAGGCTCCATTCACAGGCCTTTTTCACGGGAAAGGAGAGATTTAACTGTTCCCAAGGAACCAAAGTTTCAGAGTCTACATGTGCCAAAGGACTGCACCACCGGGAAACACACATAAGAGCCTTTTGGGGGAGCTTGTTCAATATATTCATTGAATCTTTAGCAACTTTGGGAAAATGGATAATGTAAAAGGCGTTGTTGTAACTTAGCAAGTTTGTCTAGACTGCATGTATCGGCTTAAGTTTTAATTTTATTCTTTTTATTTGTAAATGTACAAATATGAGATTTTGTTAACATGGTGTTTTAAATTATGACAATCATGAAGAGAGCTTTTTGAGTTTAATTATGCACGGTCACTTGTAAATTGAGAAATGAATGTATATTTGAATTTTTTTATTTATTTGTACTTTATCGGCTATTAGTTTTGATTTGTGTAATAACATTATATTTTTTTGGCTGCTATTTGGTTTTCATTAAAAAATTGTACATACTTTTAACCTTTTATTTGATAATCATGGAAGTTGACAGATAAATTTTGATTTTTTTTAGAGAAACAGCAAAATCATTCCATTATTGTAAATGTGCAAACAAATTTGGTTAATCTGGTGTTTTTATTAAGACAATGATGAAGACACCCTTTGAGTTCATGGCATGTTAGTGTTTTTAAATGCATGGCCACTTGCAGCATTTTTTGCTTGTAGATGAATGTTGCATGCACCGTTTGATTTGTCGGTCTCCAAACTGCAACCTTTGTTCCTATTTGCCTGTCCACTCACTTCAGTCCCCTTTGTTCTTGATTATGTTTTTCAATTTCTCATTTGCAGCCACAAGTTCAGCAGTTATGCCTGGTTCTTTGGCTGAATGCCCTGCATCTGGAACCACCTGAAACCATTGTATGATTCAGTAACTTGACCATGTTTTGCACAAGATTCAATATCAACATCAACAACACCTTTAACCCAAATTATGTTTTGCACAAGATTATGGAGAAAATTTTTGTTTGAAACTGCTTGTATGAGTTTCTTGATAAGAAACAAAATCTTAGAAAATGAGACTTCTCTATCCTGAAACATGATACATAATTATGATAGCATGCAGAGAAAACCAATGTATGCAAGACAAATTACCAAAAGCAACATTCTAGTCTCACCGTAAAATCTGCCTCTGGCCAAGCTTTATGAAGATCCCAGGCTGACATCATAGGACAGCAAACATCATATCTTCCCTGCAAAGTTAAGAATGAAAAACATTAAGAATCTCTGTTTTAAAGGATGCAGTATAAAAGTTATTTACCTGCACGATTGTGGTGTTGATATGCCTTATTTTATCAATTCTGTCTAACAGGAATGAATCGGAGGGGAAGAATCCCTTGTTCACAAAGTAGTGGTTTTCAATCCTTGCAAATGCCTGATAGAAAAATGTAACTATTCATCATCACTCATCAGTACAAGTTAACGAATCTCAACCACAAACAACAACAACAAAACACAACCATAAATCAATCCTAAATAAAGAAGGGAAAAGATTGTAGAATTTTTTTATTTATGTTTTTATATATATATATATATATATATATATATATATATAAGTATAAAACTCTATTTGACTAGGGATTGTTCGACTTTACAAATTTTAACAAGGGAGAAAACAATTTCAAAGTGTCAAAAGAAGGAAGGGCTCCTAACAATTAAGATTCAAAAGCACAGTGCTCAGGGTACAAAAAAAAAAAACCGTTTGTCCACTTCTTTTCCTCATTTCAGACAGCAAAGATTATTATTTCTCTATAAGGGAGAAAAGGTTCTCCATAAACTAACGACAGTTCAAGAACACCCAAATAACTAATAACAGAATGCAACAGAGATTTATAAAGTCAGAGTGCACTTCAAATTTTAGAAAACACAAAAAAATCCATATAATTATATATTATTTTATAAGAATTACATTTGAACTGAAAAATTTTACACAACCAATGCCATATCAGTTTCAACCATACATACAGTGAAATTAATAGATTTAGGTTATGGAAGTTACACAACATATTGGGATAAAATTTGGAAAATGATTAGCAAACTTTTTCCAGCCAAAATCCAGGTTATTCTTCACTTGATGTACTTACCAGTGAAAAGTAATCATCATCCCATTTTTTGATATTCTCTTCATTTGGAAGAAGATGAGCAGTCGCCATTTCCCATTTGGTTCATGCTCTAGCAGCTGCATACTAAGAACAAAGACATAGGTAAGTAAACAACACAAATTCTTGAATTCATTCATAAGTCCAGTCAAGCAATCTTCTAGAAAGGGGTTGATCTCTTTTGGCAGGATTTAGACAAGGGAAAAGAAAAGAAAATTTCAGGGCTATTCTTTATACATTTAAGAGACTTCCCACTGAACCCCCCCCCCC
>CM023953.1:21202244-21349755 GCA_013407115.1 Glycine latifolia | reverse complement strand
CACACACAGTTAAATAGAGAACCCTACTAGTAAATTGATACCCAACTTCTCAATATACACAAGAAAGTTACTCTAGATAATCTAGTCAGGTAACAAACTCAGATAAGCTCATTAGTCATTATTCCTCATTTCAGATACGAGGATCAGTTGATAACCTGGTATTGTTAAGGATAGACTTCTAAACTAGTTCAACTATCTTCAACTCTGTGTACTAAGTTTTAATAAGTGTTCAGGCCAAAAAGATGGAACAGTAGCTCTGAAACCAAACTAATACTTAAAAAAGTCTTGTTATGATTAAGGAGGAAAAGGAATGGAAGGCAAGCTGAGAAAAGAAAACCACAGGCACTAACCTGAGTTTTGATATCATCAGAGTTTAATCTCTTGTTATACGCATCAACAAAGCATCCTCTCTCACTCTCTGGAATAAGATCTTTAAATGGCTCCCAAGCTGACATGAGACAAAATGCACAAAGATCAATCACTTAAAGCCAGAATTTTAATGAGCTTACCAGAGATCACTATCAAAGTCAAATATTAGATTATGCAAAGCTACAATAGAAAACACCAAATTAATAAAAGAATATAGAACAATATAAAGTTGCAACATAATTCTATATATCAAATAAGTCAAAACCTCCTCAGATAATTAAAAGGAAATCTTATTATACATGGCAATATTCAAACTTAATTCACCAGAAAAATAGATGAAAAAACAGTTATATACCATCAGGGAATATAGCAGCAGCGCCTCCCTCGTAAAACTAATCAATTTCTTTCTTCCTTAAAAGGAAAATCCCCCTGAGGATCATGCCAGCAACCTTGGAATAAAATGATAAGATATTTTAAAAGTGTACAACATAGCATGGAAACAAACTCCTTAATTATAGATTACACACTCTTTAGCAGTACTGGAAAATAAATAATAATAATAATAATAATAGTAAAAAAGAGACATCATTATGACATAGTAAAAAAGAAACAAATCATATTCATAATCATAATAAAAAACAAAGGCATACACCTTGTCCGGGTGAGATTGGCTGTATGCAAGGGCAAGGGTGCTTCCCCATGATCCACCAAATACCTGCATATTATATGGAGCAGCAGATCATATCTCATTACATAAGAATCATAAAATGTATAATGGTAAACAACCAGAGGTGAAAAATGACCTGCCATTCTGGAATCTCCAAGTGTTCTCTTAGCTTTTCAATGTCATCAATTAGGTCCCATGTGGTGTTTTGCTCTAAGCAAGCATGAGGTGTGCTTTTCCCTGCACCTCACTGATAAAGAGAATGATTGTCAATTTGTCATTGCACAAAAGCCGGGGAGACCATTATTGCACACTACAGTTCAGAAACTAACCTGATCAAATAGAACAATTCAGTAAAAGTCGGGATCAAAAAATCTCCGATTGCTTGGAGAAGTTCCCCCTCCAGGACCTCCATGAACGAAGACAACAGGCTGCCAGAAAAACACTTAGAAAATGATGAATCAATTTTTCTTCTTTTTACATTTCCCCCCTCTTAACAAAGTTATATGTAAAAAAACCAAAGTGTCAATGTGTAGAATCTAGCTTTCACAAAGGGAGATAAATGCTTAGATCCATCCAACCATACATGCATGTGTAGGATTTAGTGGCCATAGACCTACTGACAGGTAAAACCTACTGACAGACCAAAGTGACTTCTAATTTTCCGTTTCCTCTTTATGGATTTCTCTTCCGTATTGAATGGTGATGGAATTAGGTTGTCTTTTAACAAGCTGTTAGGATTAAGGAATCCACAAATTTCCAATGACACAAAAGTTATTGTGAACATGAACTAGAGAGAGTAGGATATTTCCAATGGCTCCCATAAAATGGAGGTCTTTTCCCAACAAACATACTAACTTACTAAGATACCCAAAGAAGAACTAAATATAGCATCCATTTAAAAAACATGATCTGGGAATTGACTACATGAGGTTCAATGGAACAATTTAACAATACCATTCATTCAATTGCATCAATAAACAACCCACATTATAAAAGTTAAAAATTAAAATAAAAAAAACACATTCAAGCGATTGTTGGAGGCAATTGCTACTCACATGGCCACCGGGGTTTCCTGATTGCTCCCAGTAGATTGTGTGAAGATCTGAAACCTTCAAAGATCCTGTACTGTAGGGTTCTATTTGCGGGTAAAGATTTCTGTTGAGTTCTGGGAATTCCTTTTCTGAAGCCATCAAATAACTAGGAATTGGTTCAATTCTGTTATCAATGTTTTGCACACGAAAAACTAAGCTCTTTCTTCCTGCGCATCACACCAAAAAACGCAACTTTTAGCAGACCCTCGTGAAGGTATAAACTTGTTCAATATAATATCGCAGAAACAGATTCAACAGAAAAAAGGAGAGCAAAGGAGACATGAGGTAACAACAGTGTTAGCCAAATTAGAACAACAGGGCATGGTCTTAGAGATAACCTAAATAAAACACAAACATATGATGAAACTAGTAACCCCACATAACTCTATCATTGTACTATGACATAGTAACTCATAAACTAACACAGAGAGAGGGCACCTGAAGAAGTGGTTTTGGGATGAGAGAATGGAAATGAGATGGGAAGTTTGAAAATTAGGGAAGGTAAGGAGAAGGAGGGAGGGTGTTTGGAACAAAACCCAATTTCATTCTTGGGGGTGGGTTATTATGATTATGATTTATGAACTTGTGACAGTGATTATCATTATCCAATTGGCACTTGGCAACGCAAAGATCATGTGCAGTTCAAATCACTAAAACTGTGTCATCTCATAATTGGTGATCTTGTAGTGTCTTTTGTTTGTTACAATCATTTTAAATTTAAATTTTAATCCCTGCCTCGATACAATCAAGGTAATTACACTTTTATTTGGTGTTTATTATATTCATTTTTTAAGCACCAAATAAAAGCAAGATTGATAAAAAAAAAAATGGCCACATCAATTATAATTTAAAAACTCTATTGTCAATTAACCGGAATAAATACTTATATCCTCATCAGTTTTTATCATTAAATCAAATCAAATTAAAATATAAGTTTTACTTATTTTCTGAACAAATTCATAGATTAAGAAAAAATAATAATAAGTTATAAAATTTGACTCCCAATTCTTATAAAACTTGTTGCCATAAATATTCAGTCTAGTTAAGGAAATTGCTTCAGTTTCACAACATATCAGGTATACCAGGAAGCAATATTGCTATTTATTGCTGTTTATTTAGTTTCTGTTTTTCTCTCATAAGATCACTCTTCATGATGTATCTGATCTTCCTCCTAGAATCACTCTTGTACATGCATGATTCCTTCCAAGAATTACTCCTCTGTAATTATATGTAGCTATTGCATTGCTGTATATAAATAGTTAATTAGGACCTCAACATCAAAGAAATGAATCAACTTCATATCCTCTCAATATTATTCTTTCTAGTCCGGTTCTGTAGAAATTAGCATCACTATCCTTTGGCATTGGAAGATTCCAAATAATTCTAGTATAATTTATCTTGAATTAGAGATAACAGAAGGGCAATAAATTCTGACATAAGTGCCCATGAACTTCTCCAAGAGCAAAAGAACTTAGATAGGAAATTGCAGCATCATAAAAGCCATTGCCGGTAGAGAGACAGTTTAGAAAAAGAAAATGGAGACGAGGGTGAATCCACCTTTGCAAACAACCGTTGTTTTTCATCTCCCACTTCAACTTTGTCAAGTAGAGCTTTATTAGCTTCCATACTATTACACCTAATGATTCAAGTAACTTGTTAAAACTAATAATCACAGATCATTATATTATAAATAGCAGTGTTTCATTGATTTGCGTACCCATGGTACAAAGTTACAAGCTAATCCCGAGAGAAAATACAATTCGATTTGAAGGAAAATTTCATTGCTACTACACATGCTACAAACCTACAACATACAAGTTAATACTCTCTTGGTTTATCACTAGCAGATGGTTCATAATCACACATGAGCATTTTTATTTTTTAACAAAAAATTCAGGTAATGGGAGGTAATCCCATTCTCACTGCAAGACATCTTTCAAGTAGAGGTTACTGCCTTGACAAAATTGCACCCAATTGAACCCAAGACCAAGGCATATTTTCATATTTACTAGTATTTATCAACCCTTCTCAGCCTCACTTTTTGAGCTGCTTAATTAGCAAAGTGGAAAACTCAAATGTCTGCAGTTGAGAGAAAAATTGTCCATTCTTTGGAGCAACTTATTTAAGCATCAATGGTCACAATCATTTTGGTTGTGGTAAATGGATCTGCCTCTTCCAGCATTTGAACCAACATTCTCATTGACGGCCTTGAAGCTGGAATTTTCCCCGTGCATAATGTTGCGATTTTCAACACCTTCATTGCATCCTCTTTGAAATGCTTTGCAATGGTAGGATCCACCAATTCAAGAGCATCTTCTCTGCTCCTAATATTGTTGCATACCCAATACACAATATCATGATTCTCTCCAAACTCTGGCTCCATAGGCCTCTTCCCCGTTACCAACTCCATCAGCACTACCCCAAAGCTGTAAACATCACTCTTCTCTGTCACCCTACAAGTGTAGGCATACTCTGTCACAACAAAAAATCAACATGATCAATCTTCAAGTACAATAAGCAAACAAGTGAAGAATCCTTAAACAATTATAACAGATTATTATTTTAACAATACTTATTCTGATCTCAAACACCAAACTATGAGTACATGATCCTATTTTGGGATTCGACTCCTCTAAAGTGAGTAAGCACAAAATAAATAATTTCAATTGTTGATGATATTCTAACACGTGTATGATTTGTTATGTATATGTGTGTGATATGAATCACTAATTTACTCATCAATGACTAAGATTACTTAACTTACCCTTTAAAGTGAGTTTTACATGTATATATGGATGTGATGAAACAACGACTACTTTAAGCCAAATCCTAACATTTAAAAATGACTTTTTTTCCCTAATTGAAAATAAGGTGATTTAAAGCTTACCAGGAGGCATGTATCCAAGTGTTCCAGCAATGACATTGGTCCAATTGCCTGCTCCTCCCTGAAGAATCTTTGCAAGGCCAAAATCAGCAATCCTTGGCTTCCATTCCTCATCCAGCAATATGTTACTGGATTTAACATCCCTATGTATAACAGGTCTATCACACCCATGGTGCAGGTACTCCAATCCTCTAGCAGCACCCAAAGCAATGTCATACCTAACCTCCCACCCCATCTCAGACTTGTTCTTACAGGTGTGTAACCTGTCCCACAAGCTCCCATTTGGTAAAAAACTCATAAACAAGCAAACTGCTATCTTCACTTGTGATGCTACAATAGAGCTTCACCACATTCACATGCCTTATTGAGCTAAGAGTGGCCACTTCTGCATCAAACTCAGGTGACCTTGAACTCCTTCTTAGCATAGATGAGGTGCTCCTACAACTTCCCCTCTCGCTTAGATTTGAAGTCCATATATGTTTCACTGCAAATTCTGCCCCACTTTTAAGCACAACCCTATAAACATTCCCGGATCCTCCTTTTCCAATCAAATTCTCAGCCTTGATCCCATCAACTATTTCATTCTCATTGAAGCTTAGCACATGGTACTGCTTGACATTCCATGAAGTAGTCTTCAGTTGATTCTCAAACTTGTTCTGCCTTAGTTTTGTGAAGAGGAAACATGCTCCAAGCAGAACCATTACAACAGCAATGAAACAGACTAATAGGTTTCTGAGTCGTTTAGAGCTGCTAGATTCCATTGAACATGGTCTGAAACCTTTTAAAGTCTTGCTGCATAAACCAGGGTTTCCCATGAACCCATCTCTGAAGGCTGAAATAGCCAGTGGTTCTGGTATGGAACCAAACAACTGGTTGTTTGATAAGTCAAGAAGGCTAAGTCTCAGAGATGATAAACTAGATGGAATTTCACCAGAAAGCCTGTTTGAGGACAAGTTCAATGAATTGAGGGTTGGAAGAGAACCAATGCTAGCTGGTATAGCCCCAGAAAGAGAGTTACCAGCTAGGTTTATCTCATTAAGAGAAGTACAAGAACCAATGGAATCGGGTACAATACCAGAAAGATTGTTCCCATTCAAAGTAAGACTAGTTAGTTTCTTCAACTTGCCAATGGTTTCTGGCATGTGACCAGAAAATTGATTTGAACTTAGTTGAATTGACACCAGTGAAGAAGCTTCTGAGATTTCCAATGGCAACTCACCTGAGAACTTATTGTAAGATAACAGCAGTTGAGCCAGAGATTTTGCTTTGGCAATATCAGATGTCACTGGACCTTCAAATTGGTTCATTGCAAGATCAAATAGTTCCAAATTTGGCAAGCCCCATATGCCTGAAGGAACAACACCAGAAAGTGAATTCCTGCTCAGGCGAAATCGAGCCAAAGATGTGCAGTTTGCATATGTTTCTGGTATAGTTCCACTGAAGCTGTTGTTCAACAGTGCTAGTTCATCGATTTGGTTGTGCTTGCATAGGTGAGGTGGTATAGGACCAGAAAAAGAATTGTCTGAAACATCAAGGTATTGCATGCCAACCCACGAGCCAAGCTTTTGAGGAAGAGGGCCAGTGAAATTGTTACCATAAAGAGAAAGTTCTGTGAGATTCTTGAGATCTCCAATCTCTTTTGGAATTTCTCCAGAGAACTTGTTCCCAAAAAGATGAAGGGATGCAAGATTTGTCAAGGACCTTAGCTCAGAAAGATCACCTTCAAGCTGATTATAAGAAGCATCAAAGTTAGCAAGACTAGTAAGGTTGCCAAATCCAACAGGGATTTTTCCACTCAAATAGTTATCATACAACTCAAGCTGCCACAGCCTCTGAAGCTTCACAATATCAGGTGGAATCTCACCAGACAAATGGTTGTCAGAAAGCTCAAGATTCTGAAGCCGAGTCAAATTCCCAATCCCCAAAGGAATATTCCCAGTGATGCTGCAATTCGTAAGGTAAAGCCAATACAAATTTTCCAGCTTTAAGACCTCCAAAGGGAAAGGAGTTTTCTCCAACAGGTTATCTCCAAGACTCAGAAACTCGAGACTAGTTAGATTTTCCAATGATTTCCATGGAAACATCCCAGAAATTCCACTGGAATTTAAACTCAACAACTCCAACTTGTGCAAAATTGACAAATCAGGAACTTCACCAGTGAATGAATTATTACCCAAGTCCAGTTGCTTCAAGTTGGTGCACTTCCTCAAATCCTCACTGATGCTGCCATGCAAGTAGACGTTGGACCCCAAAGATATCTTCTCAAGCGATTGAAGCTCGCAAAGTGAATCAAAAGGAACAGTACCCTTTAGTTGTTGCTCCGCAAGGTTGATTTCTGAAACAAAGCCTTTGGAGTTGCATACAATCCCGGTGAATTGGCATGGAGAATTTGCTTGTATCCATGAACTGAAAACATTAGCGTTGGAACTTTGTATAGAGGACTTGAACTTCATGAGTGGTTGAAGTTCATCTGAGAGGGTGGAAGCAACGAGACAGAGGAATAACAGAGTAGTGGGAGAACCGTACCAGAAAATTCCTCCGGGGAACATGTCGGCGGTGAAGGGTTGGTGGTTGTTAGTGTTGAGTAAGTATAAGAGTGACTTGGGGGATGGGAATGGAATGGAACAGAATGGAGGGTGGCTAGTATGTTGAATTTTGGGTTTGGTTTCAGACGGAAAAAAATTATCCACGTGCATGGTAATATGGGCAAATATGGACAAAAAAAGATTTCAACGTTGACGGTTCTACTGCTTGTTTATGATGGGACTGATGTTCGATTATTGGTTGTGTCCTGGTTGGAAGATTTGTAGTCTGTGACATATCATGTGTCTCGATTTGCATGATCTTTCCTTCACTTTTTAATTAATCACGTACACGTCCCACTTCACAGACAAATTTGTTACCAACTAACTTGGGACAAATTTTAGATGTTTGCAAATGAGATTAGCAATAAAAGCAATTTTTTTAACAAATGCATATTCACACAAATGGTTAAAGATCCATAATTTTAACTTTCACTTTCCTCATGAGTGTGGTCCGAATTCTATGAAGCCACTTCTCTACTTGATGGATAATCTTCCTTGGGGAGATCTCGAGTGTCTAGGGGCTAATTGAATTACTGCAAACCATATGAAATTGCTTGTGATTCAAGCTTACACAGTAATTTTTTAGGTGGACCTCTACTGGCAGTTTCAAGTCTTAGCATCTCATTAGCGTCCTGTCTAATAGTATTCAAAGTCTCTTTCCATTACCATCTTTAGTCCAGGAAATTTTTTTTTTCTTAATAACAATGGTATTTGAATATCTCAATTTCTTAAAATTATAATTGTTATCATGGTTGTATTTTATTTCTCTTCAATTTGTAATAACTTTTTAAAAATAAAAATAAACTAAAACTAATTTTGATTTTTAAAAAATTCAAAAATAAAAACAAAAACCACCTCAACATGAATAAATTAAAGAGAAAATTATGAAAATAAATTTTTAGTTAATATTTATCATGCATCTCTATTGATATAGTATGTCTATTTGAAATTCTAAAATTCATATTCATATTGGGAATGAATAAAATTATAATGACAATAAAATTCATTTTAAGTATGTTTAAAAAGTTTTCAACTAAATTGTGATTTCTATGATTGAGATATAAATATATTTGACCAAAATTATAATGACAATTAAAATAAATAGTATTTAAGAAATAAAATTTAAACTATTTTTCATTTAATAGCTGAAATAGTATTTCAATTTAATATTTATAATTTATTATTATTCTTTTCATTTGACAGCTTAATTCCTTGAATAAAAGTTCCCTTTTACCATAATTTGTAATGTTACACTATTTATTCAATAAAAATATATTTCCAATAGTATACTATTTATTTTAATTATTAAATTTTTTATTTTTATTTTTAATCATATATTTAATTTTTTATTATTATTACTTAAAAATATGTGTTTATTTAGGAAATAAAGAAAATATATAATGCAGAAATGCTGAGGTTAAGCTCCTGTAGTTCTGTGAGCTGTGGCCGCCGAAGTTGACTGCGTAGCACCGGTTTTTCCGCGCTGCCGACCCTTTTGGTTTTGGGTCCATTTCATTTGGTCGGTCAGGTCAATCCGTCACTGTTATTATTATTAATATTTGTTATGCTCTTTTTTTTCTTTTTAATCAAATTGTATAAGATGTGTTATTTGACACTTAATTAATTTTTTTTATGAGATTAGTTCATTCTGAGGTAAAGGATATCTTTAATTATAATTTTATGTTAAAGTCAGATATCTAATTTTAAATCTTGATTAAGAAACTCAAATGTGGAACAAACAATAATTTTAGTTTTCTTTAGCTTCCTTTACAATATGATTTTGCGAAAGTACGTTTGCATTTATTTTAATCATTTTATTCTAATTTTATTAGTATTTGTGTTTGTGTTTAACTTTTGAGTTATATACTTATACTTGCTTCCTTGAAAAAAAATAGCTTAGATTTTAGAAGATAATTTTATTATAACTATAAAAAAAATTAAGAATGCTATATTTAATCTTACTCTTACATATATCAAATACACTATTTTCATATTTGAACTTATTATTAATAAGTCACTAAGACACAATTTTAATAAAAAAATATTTTATTAATTTATTTTAATATATTAGTACTTAAATAACTTTATATATTGTGAACAAGCTACTCACTTACTGGGCAATTACTTATTGCATCCCTTTTTTTTTCTTGCACCTCCAAAAAGGTATAAATAAACAAAATTATTCATCCACCCAATCACTTTTATATATTAAAAAGTGATTAATATATCAAATATTATAGAAAGTGGGATTTTTTTATGATGTACCAATGTATAACAGTATTTTGGTAGAAATTTAAAATTCAACTGTTTCGCTATCGTAATTTGGAAAGAAAAAAAATCCTAAAATATATCTTATTAGAAAATTTTCGTGCTCCGGTTAGAAGAATGTAATTATTGAAGAAGAAAGCAGGAAGCGAGAAAGTAACGGTTATCTAATTTATACTATTCATTGACTAACTAATTATGCTATATATATTTTCATATATGCTTCACTACTATAAGTGTGATTGCGTACACTAACAAGCAACTCTAGTCATGATAGTAGGTTTGAAAGATTGGATTCATTATATATCTCTGTATATCTTAGATGAAAGCAAAAAGGATTAGAAAGAGCGACGAAAAGTGACAATGGGCACAGAAGATGAAGAGTAATTGTAATTTGTAATGTCTTGTGGACCTTTCCACGCTTTTAGATCATTTGCAACAAAAATAATTGCATAATGAAACAGTGAAAGTGCACCAAGAAAAATATTAAATTCTCTATCATTTGAATTTTCTTTTTCCTTCTTACATATTGATAGTGTCACTTGTGAATAGATACATCATACATCAATTAAAATTTAAAATATATGGTCGACACGATATGCGTATTGCCTACCATATTTGAATTATACGCTAATCATATATAGTTTAAGCTCGAGATGTCATTGTACCAAAAATATTGAAATTTTGCCATCGGTGATGTTGACGTGACATTTCCAAACTTCATCCAAGTTATTATTAAATTTTACACAATGTCCCCATTTTGCTTACTATATACTAAAATGACGAGTCTGTTCGAATAATAATAGCAATACAAGTGGATTATTCATGCTCTTACACACACACATATATATATAGCAACGGGGCCTAAGCCCAAGAGGAAAACAGATTACGAGAGATTCATGCTCTTTTTAACCTCCAAATCTATTAAAGGAAAAAAAGAATGGATTACTAGTTAGACTAAACATCTGTTAAAATTTTACTTCGAAGCAATGCTCATATACCAATCCACCATGCACCGACCGACCTCAACCTAATGGGAAAGAAGTAAGATATGTGATTTTAGACTGTGTACAAGTATATATTTAGGAGTTATTTGATTTAAGAAAGCATTTTATATTTTTATCGTCTATAGTCACTTTGATCATATTTGGATCTTTTTTAATGAAAAGTTATACAAGAATAAAATAAGAAGATAAATAAATTAAAATTTTCTCATAAGTTAAAATCAAGTTATGCATTTTAATATATTTATTATTTATTTATAATTATAGATTATATTTACTATCAGATTGTATTTTTTTCCATAACATAACATGTTATATATCAATATTAAATATATTCATAGTTTGACGAAATTCATAACAAAAGTCTTAGACTTTTATTCATTTTTATTTTTAATAGGAACATCTAACATAATATAAAATATTAATCTCCAATAAAGGTCTAAACAGTAAACATGCATGAACAAACTAAATATTTCACTGAAAGTGGCGAAGCAACCAAAAAATTTTACCCCATACTAAATTTTAAATAATACCAAATTTTATTTTTAATCCAATCATTTTACTTAAAAAAATTTAAAAAAATATTTTTAGATAGTCGACCATTACTTATTTGATCATGACTCCATCACGAAGTGAACTAAACAAATTTAAAATCGAGGTCCGAGTTCAACCGACACTCTTGTTTTTATTGTTTGGGACAACCCCAATTGGTTTATTTCCACATCTCTGATGCGTGCATTCATGAAAAAAAAATTTGGTTTACCTTTTTTTTGCGCTACAAAAAAAATCTTTCTATTTCGATAATATTTGAATGGTTTAATTTGTTGGTTGAAAGACCTAAAAGTCTAGTCTAATAGAGTTCACGGGTGGAGTGATAATATTAAAAATTCATCTTAGATGGATTACACAAAAAGAATAGAGCCCTTTTCTTTCTTTGTGTTTTTTTTTTCTGTTTTCTTCATTTCCTTTGATGTTATTATTTCTTTTTTGTGGCCATATAATTGTTGATGTTGATGTGCACGTTAGATAGTTCATGATAAAGAATTTTTGTAGTTCATCTTATTTATTTTATCAGAAATAAAGGTATCTTTCAAAAAATTTGTCTAGACAGGATATGTCTTATTTGCAAGATGGAAGACCCGTTGATATGGTCTTCAATCCACTAGAGGTACCTTCACGAATGAATATAAGACAAATATTTGAATGTTCGCTCGGGTTAGCAGGAGGTATCAGTCATCCTAAAATTAGGATTCATTTCTTGTCAAAAATATTCACTTGTAACATACCATATCTCAATGGATTGGCAGTAATTTTTTTACTGCATGTACATTCCCATAATAATGATGTTTTTCCAAAATCAAATTTCAAGTAGTTTTATTGGCAAATGTCATTTTTGGTTATATGGTTAATTTTTATTAGAAGAGGAGATTAAACATGTGATTTTTTCCCTTTTTTCTTCTACTTTAATTATTCAACTCACTTTATATCTCCATTTATTTTAAGTAGTTATTTTATTAAAAAAATAATACTATGCAAGTAATATGAGAGGATAAATCAGGTTAATTAGTCTGATAAATAATATATATATATATATATATATATATATATATACTTTTTTTGTTTATCTCTCTTATAACATCTTATACTTATTAATCTTTTCTTTTTCCTCTCACATTGTTATGATATTTTTACAATCTATTGTATAAATAATATTACTCCTCAAAAAATCTTCCAAATTACTATTTTTATACTCTTTAATAAAATATATTAATTTAGAGATTAAAGTGATGAAATTTCAATATTCTAAGAATTACTTAAATAAGTTTTTGATAATTTCTTAAATAGTTTTATTACTTTAAGAACAAGAAAAAAAATGAAATTAGT
Source organism: Glycine latifolia (assembly GCA_013407115.1). Lineage (NCBI taxonomy): Eukaryota > Viridiplantae > Streptophyta > Magnoliopsida > Fabales > Fabaceae > Glycine > Glycine latifolia. The sequence continues at coordinate 21,337,006 of CM023953.1, read as the reverse complement.
GCTTTACTCATGAAAAACAAGTGTTCAAGGTCAGTGTGAGTTGGAATTTTGTTCTCGATCATTCAATGTCATATCGGAATATTGAGAACGTAGTCAAACCTCGTTGAACTTGTAGGACCATTTGTCCAACAAAGCCTCTGCCTGAGTACCTACCTATCTAAGAATTCATTTGTTTCGGTCATTTATGAAAAATAATTACTTTTATAAGAAACATTTTTCTTTTGCTGTATTTATTTGAGTTTTTGAAGAAAAGAAAAAACACGACTCTAGAAAATCAAATTTCTGATTATTTTGATAAACTACCTTGAATTGCTTTTAAAAAAATGAAATTATATTTTTAAAATTGAAGAGATGAGAATAATACTTTTAAAATTGAGAAAGAAATTACAAAAGTAAATTATTTATATTTTGACATATTTTTATAAATATGTTGTGTCAAATTTAAAATTTAAAATCAATTTTAAATTAAGATTAATAAAATTTACAATAATCTTAATATCTAATTTACCTAAATAAGATATTCTCATTTAAACTGGATTTAATTAAACTTAAGTAATAGTATTTGAAATGAATAAAAGTATTACTAAAATTAAATACTCAATGTGAGAAAAGTCATATATATGACTAATAGATTAGTTTTTAAAAATACTCTCAAATTAGAATTTAGAAGTGCTCAAGTTATGAAGTGCGTTGGGTTTCAGTATGCAGGCTTCTATGGGCCGCTCATAGCTTTGAGAGTGCACTCACTGTCATGCAATGACTAGTAATTAGGGACGATTTATTTAACATGTGTTGGAAACTTGGAATTGTGAACTTAATTGGCAATCCAATGAATTCCACAGCTGCAATTGCTGCAAGTAATGTTTTTGGGCTGCCTTGCAAGTAGAGATATACAAAAGTAATGTTTTTGGGATGCCTTCATGTACAGAACTAATGAGAAACCGCTAGTTTTACTCCACATATAAAAATCAATGCCAAGATATGACCATTTATCTACGTATTTAACATCTCCAGCTTGTGCAACTTGTATGAGAAACCTAATGCAGAAAATATGCATTTTCCAAAAGCAATCTAAAACATTTTCAGAAAACAACAAAATTATTAAACTGAGGCAAATTGAATGTCACTGAATATAACTGAGACAATGGCAACTTCATCCTCGAAGCTCGAAAGACTGAGAGCCAGAAAACTAACCATCAGCCAACCATACATAAGTTGTTAGGTAGTACTAACAACTTACATAAAACTTCAAACTAGGAATCTAGAAAATAACTGAAGCAAAATTCTAGTCAATTTTTTTTTACCATTAACATATTTAAAACATAGAATAAAAAAGAAAAAAAAAAAAAAAAACTTGCTTGCATTTTACTCCCTGCTGTCATTTTCCAGAGGAAGCCTTCAATAATCAATAATGAGTCCAATCCATGGCCACATTATATTTTCAGGAAGCTTTGGAGCTTCTTTATGTTAAACAATTTGGGACTTGGTATTTCTTGAGTTGCATCACTTGCATGTACACAAGGACACTGGTGCAGTGGCAATTTTTTTTTTCTTACGTCATGGTCTCAGGATTAGTCTTCAATGCAAGGTAACTCTCCTTCCTTCAGACTCTTGTCAACCTGAACCTATCCTCACAAACGTCTCATAGCAGAAACACCTGCCTTCAACAACCTGAAGAAACCCTTCTTGTCACTGTGGTAAACCGATTGGAAGTAAGGATCGTGGGGGCTTCACCCTGGTGATCAACAATAGCAAATGCCTCAGCAAAAATGTTCCTACAGTTTTACTTCCCCCACAATGAAGCTGTTCCTATAGTCTTACCCCAACCATAATGAAAAACCAATACCAAAATATGACGTCCTACATCTCCATCGTCCTATATATGGTCATTTTGTATTGACAGGAGGGAGACGATGTTCCTCTAAATAGACCATACTGCAGAGCAAAAGGTGGCTTATCTGGATCCAAGGTTGCTATCTAAGGTGCTGCTGTGCTGTGCCTGGGAGAATAGGACAACCCCTCACGTTGCTAATCAACTAGTTTCTGTTCTTCTTCTTCATCTTTATGATGCTGTGAACTCCCTTGGTACTGTCAACTATGTTATTCATATTACACTTTATTGCAGATGCCACGAAGGTGGCCTTTATTAGGAGTTATTTCTTTTGTATATTTAGAATTTCAGATGGACAGAAAATACCGTGTAAATAGAAATATTTGATACGTGTGGTTATTTATAAACTTATTAATCCAGTAATCCTGTATATACCAGTAATGTAGCTACATTTAAACATGGCATAATGTAACAAATAGCTGGAAAAATGTACCTAAATTGTGATAAGATGATGTAATTTTGGCAGACAAAAATGGGCAACATAATACATATAGAATATATATTCCCCCTTTAGCCATTTTGGTTTGCTGTTACACTGTGGTGGTCGATTTATGTCTTTTCCAATTTTTCTTTTTCTGCAATGGATTTGACTGTGGTGCATCCAATTGTGATTTTACTAATCTAAGATACCAGAAGTTTTGATGAATCGAGCTGGGGTGCATTTGATAATAACGATGATGGGGAATTAGTGTGGGGTTTTTCATACCAAGGTAACTCCCGCTAGACATAGCCTTTAATTTTATTCTGGACACAAACATACTGACTTTATATATTAATCATGATCGAAGGTAGTATAAACTACATGTAATGGTGTAGATAAAAGCAAAGCAAATAAGAACAAAGAATGAAAATGCATGAATAGCAGGATACTCATGCGGCTACATGGTCTCCAATTAATACTTATTAGCCTTATAGGCGAAGGTAATTCGGCTCAATGTTGTAAATCAAAAGTGCAGTGGTAACTGCACAATAAACATTCATCTAGAAGATGCTACCTTTTTTTCCCAAGTAAATCAATGATGACACCACCAGTGCGAAGTTAAAATATGTAAAAGCATACCAAAAGTATAACTAGCCAGGCAGCATTGAATCCAGCACTTTAGATGTGCTAAAGTAGTTAATTTGAATAGTCTAAGAAAGCAAATCATGGAAAAATAAAACAAGTTTCTCATTATTTACAATTTTACATGTATCACTGTTACGTATATCCTATATTCCAAAATCAAAAGTGAAACAAGAATGTTCCCTCTTCTCTCTAATAATCCCTTTTCCTTTCCACAAATTACAAATAAAAGGGGTCGGGTGGAGGATGAGCTTGTTGTGTCTTGGACATGGTCGCATTCCGAGTGAGCAAATTCTCCGCCACATTATCCACCGCAATAACAGGCTTCACCGGCATAACTTTCTCCGGCACAACTCTATCCCCATCCACCTTAGCCAGAACCTCAAAGTGCGTCGTCACAGTCTCAGGCTTAGTCCTCCACGCAGGGTAGTAACCCTCCAATTCCCCTTCCTTCACCTTCTTCTCCGCCTTAAAACCAATCTTCACGTAAGTCTGAGCAGAAACATCAGCCTTCAACAACCTGAATGAACCTTTCTTCTCAGCCTTATCCCCCAACACAGAATGCAACAGTTTCTCAAACCCCAACAAGTTTGCATTCGACCCATTAAGCGAAGGAAGAGGCCACAATGTCGCAAACTGGGTCGGAGTAAGAACCGTGGGGGCTTCACCCTCAAGATCAACACTAGAGAATGGTTCAATTTCTTTGCTCTTCATGGGTGATGACAATTCCACAAGACCAGGTGCAAGACGCTTGAGCTTCAACGAGGTTGAGGTTGACGTGTCGGAAGAAGGCGCTGCTGCAAGCGATGTAGGACCAACGATTCGCAGCGAGAGAATTGGAGAACTCTGGGTTCTAGAAGCATGGCGAAGATGCTCAGCCAAAGTTAAAAGACCGTTAGCAAAACCATTCTCCGTTCGGTTTAACGGAAGAGCGAAATCAAGAGGTTGACGAAGACTAACGGATCTTGCACCTTTCACGGTAACCGCTGCTCCCTCAGCCAATACCACTTTCTTCAACACACCAGCATCCACGTCATGCTGCACAACCGAATCAAAGTTTCATTAATTATCAGGTTGTGTGAAAGAAATTACAATTACGATTATTATTAACGGAAATTAGGTTGAATTGAAATTAGGGCTTACGGGAAGGGAGAGTCTCATGTCGTTGGCGTCGTGAATCCAGAGTTCCATGGGCCCAGCGAGAACGAACGGAGCCAAAATGGGAATCCCATCAGCCGAAGCCCGTTTCTGGACCAAACCGGTTCGGGCCTCGGCCCGGAAAATGGGAAGATCCACGTAATCCCAGCGCTTCACATCTTCGAGAAGCTTGAAGGGAATAACTTTGTGATTGATTTCGAGGTCGAATTGGTACTCCACGGAATGCCCTACCTCGGCGTCTCTCGGGTCGAACCCCGTAATCTTAACATCATCTTCCGCCGTAAACCCAAATCCCTTCACAATTGTATCCTTCAAATCCTAAAATAAAACATAGACGCCAAACATCAGATACAAAACCTAGGATAATGATTTTTGAAAAGGGGAATGAATAAATTAATGGAACATACGGAAATTGCTTTGGGGTAGGGGATGTCGGAAGCAAGGGAGGAATGGAGGAGGAGGAACGCGATTCCGAAGCGGAGAAGGGGTTGCATGGTGTGACGCGAAAAGAAGAAGGTGGTGGAATTGGTTTCACGATGATGGACTTGGATATTTGAATAAGTATGTTGGCTTCTGGTTTGGGTTGATAATGATATAGTGGTTTGGTTTTGGGATGGAAGGTTCTGCGTTGATGACGTGGACCAATGAGGATGGAGAAAGTTATTTCGGGAGGAATGTGATTGGGTGGCAATTCGTGGAGGTAGAAGCGTGGACCGTGGGAAACGGGTTGGGGGATAATTTTCGTTGCGTTTTCCAATTTTAACTGTTGGCTTTACTTAAGCGCCTTTAATCTCGGCGACCTAATTACGCATTAAACGACGACGTTTTGCTATCATCAATGACTTAGCCAAAACTATACCAAAGGTGCAAGAGATGGCGTCGCCCGGACTTGAACCGGAGACCTTCAGTGTGTTAGACTGACGTGATAACCAACTACACCACGACACCTTCTTGTGCAAGGTCTTGAATTAGTACTATTTGATGATAATCTTCCCACTATGCACCATACCTAAACGAAACGTTAATCAAATTATCCTATATTATTGGTTAGTTTGTTATCTTCTATTCTCAAAAGGTATGCATTTGAAATAAATCTATCACCAAATATGTGGACTAGTTGCCCGTCAAATTATTTCAATTTAATGAATAATCTTAAATTTAAGTATTGAATATGTAATTGTATTAAATATTTAAAAAGAAATATTTATATTATTTATAATGATTCTATTTGGTTTAAACAGAATTACCTCTCTCTACAGATGCATATAATTCTTTAAAGAGAAAGTTTGCAATAAATTTAAGTAAAAATTGGTTAAAAAGGATCTATAAAGATTTTGATCTAAAACTATAAATATGCATGTTTAAATAGTATTTAAGCTCAATAATTATAATTTTAGGTTTGAGAGGGGCCAATTAAGTTAAGTTGTTAACAACACAGTCGATCCAAAAAGATTATATTTTACTGCCATGAGTAATGATTGATAGAGTAAGAGAATCGTTTTGGTAGTGAATAAAAGTATTGAACATGTAATATCAATGTTTTTAAAGTCGACGAGTCCCGGGACGGACTCAGAAATTTGGTTTCAGGGCTTAAGAAAAAAATTATATAATTTTATAATAAAAATTACATGCAAAAAATAAAAAATAAAAACTAATATATTATTAAATATATCCAATTTTTTTCATAAATTAAAAAGCTATATAACTGTATCCAGTATAAAAGTAATATTATATGAGAAAAAATTAGGTTAGATAAAATAATTAATTTTAGATAATTATACATAGATATCTCAACATTATCAACATTTTATTAATACCTATAGTTTATATTTATCTTTCTTGGAAACATTAGATAATCTTAATTATCATATTTATATATTTCTCTCTTTTTATGTTCCTAAATATCATCTAACATAATAATTTTTATATATTATTTCACTATAATTTTATTATAAATTTTAGGGAAGTGATAAAATTATTTTCACAGTAATTCAAATACATTAAAAAATTTGGGGGAGGGGGCCATGACTGCATGCAGGTCCCCCCTAGCTCCCTCCGCCTCTGGACAAGTCAATGAAGTTATTGTGAGCATTTACGTTTGTATTAGTTTCAGTTTGTTTTCAAGCACATATACTCTGAGCAAACATTACTCATGAATGTAATACAGTAATAGTGGGTGACTTAAGTCATGATAGCTAGCATACCAAAGTCGATAGATTATTTTTTCCTTTCATTTCCATGTACGAAATTCGAAGAGATAGATAATTTGAGTTTGTAAAGACTCCACAATTTGCTCTAAGCCTAGAGAAGTTATAAGTGTTACTTTAGTATTAGCCACAAACGGAGGAACGTTAATGAAATAGTTTCTAACTCATTTTTACACACATTTGAAATTTATTAAAACTATAAATTTAGAAGAAAAAACATTTAATAAAAAGTGATACCCATAGTAATTTGTATTTTTAAAAGTTATTTCTACTAACAAAAAAATTAATTGATTGTTTAATAAATAAGTTTCTTTAATAATTTATCAATAACTTTTAGTATTTTTTAAATATTATTTAAAGTAACATTTTTTAAAACATTAACTTCTAACTTTTTATATTTTCTTCTATTTTTCTCCTCAATATATTTATTGATTTCAATGTTACATTTTTAAAATAAACCATGTTATTATTTTTTTTTCATTTATACTTTTAAGTTACTTCAATAGTTAATTTTACTTAACGTTTTTAATTTAATAAACTAATTTTTCACTATCAACTTCTAATTAGCTTTTAAATTAGTTTTAGCAAACATAATCTAGATAAAATTCAATAAGAAAGTTCTGTTTTTCATATTTATCGATACAAGTGTATAACTATGGACTATAAGATTTATTGGCTTAAACTATATTCAATAAAACAAACTAAAAAGCTAACTAAAAGTTGGAAGCTAGAAGCTGAAATTTAAAAGCTTTTAAACTAGCTTGTTAAGTCATACGCATTATATTTGGTAAAACTAATTGTTGAAATAACTTGGGAGTTCATTAATCAGAACTAACTTTGATGCAATATTAAAGGTTTTTCTCTATTCAATCATTAAATACAATGACCTTCATCTACTAATATATTCTAATCTTGATTCCCCAAGTGCGACCTAAATCACTTAATTTCACCATTATTCCCTCAAGAGTTATGTTAACCAATTTGCATTACGATTAGAGATGATAACATAACCTAGGCTAAACAAACCATTCTATTTCTAGACATGATACATTTAGAAGCGTTTTTCAGTTATAAGGAAGTTAACCATTTTCCAATGTATTAAAACCTAAACAAAGCATACAAATGGGTGATCAAACCACTAGCATGAATAAAGCTCCGAAAATGACAATAATGCATAAATAACATTGAATAGATAATTAGAATATTTACATCAAAACGTTCGGTTGGTGAACTCCCAACGATGGAGTCTTAGCCTCTCATTCCCATGAGAAGCTTACAACAATGGAGGTTAGGACAATGGAAGGGAATGAGGTGGAAAGGTAGCTCTAATGGTGAAGGATCCCTCCTTCGTGACCTAGCAGAGCTCCAAGCTTCTATTTTTCCAAGTGTAAAAGTAAGTCCACTTTTCCCTCTCTTTTTGCCTTAAAACACAGTCTAATGTTGTGGGTCGCGCTGAGCGCGCCTGCAAATGTCCAACTGGATAAGTGACTACGCACTAAGCGAGCTGGTCACACTAAACGGGCCTTCGCGCTAGGCGAGTCTGTCGCACTGAGCAAGTAATTCCTGTCGTGCCGAGCAAGCCTGTCGCATTGAGCGAGCAACAACGCGAGCAACTCCAGCCAGACCTTGAATTCCACCTTCTATGCCCTTGCAATGAATTTCTACAAAAAAATACAACCAAAACTTCATAAATCAACTAGTTTAAGCATCTGGATAAAAGCTCAGAAAAAAGCAATTCCTATATTTTAATCACAAAAAGAGACGTCAAAAGAAGAAAAAAATAAATAATTACTAAGTAATTTACATATAATGTTAAGTATGTTTAGCAATTATTAGAACCCCTCGTCCAATGACCACTTTTATTCTAATAATGAGAAATTATTTCTTAGTGAAATAACAAGCTAGGTCATATTAATAAAACTGAAATCTTTTAATTGTGAGGGCTAAGATTATAAAAAAAATCCCGACAACGATTGAACTTATTCTTCAATTAAAAATTGTGTTTTCTCTTGAAAATTCATACTAATATTTAAAGTAAATATTATTATGTGACTACTGTTTCAAGTCATTGATAAATTCAGATATTCACACCAAAAAGGAAAATTATATCCTCTCTTTCTCACTACATATCAGCCAAAATATTTAAGCATGACGTACTAATTAATAGACCCACCCGAACACACAAAGGAACAAAAGTAATGACGAACCATTCAAAAGGCACTAATATTCTAATAGATAAGGATCAGTTTAGATTTTTCAAGAGCAGTATCTTAATTAAAATTCATGGTCAACTACATAAGTGCTATTTGTTTTTTCTGGTTACACGTTGGGTGGAAGCCGATTCTATACTTAAAAGATATCTTCGATGTCTAGTGGTGGTTAATATTAAAGCCATTAAGAATACATCATATATTTGATTAAGGGTTTTGAATCAAATTCAAATCTGTCAGAAAAATCTTTAGTATATCTGAGCATAAAGATAATATAAAACATTAAATAGAGTATTTGAAGTCATTTAATTTTCTTGTGAAAATTTGTTTGGTGGCAGGAGATCTTACCAAAGGTTTTAAATTTTGTAACACCTGCAAGTATCAAAATTAGAATTTGATTAAAAGGAAAGAGAAAGAGAGAAAATATTAGTATTTGAACTATATCTTAATGTTACATAGGTTTTGTAGCATAATTGTCATAAGGACCTTGAAAACTAAATATCTGTGTTTTCCTTGAATCAAATATGCATATTTTGTGATTGTAAAAAAATGCATATTTTGTGGGACTTTTACAAGAATATTGAAGATCTCTCACAGAATATTGAAGATTTCTCACGTGCCTAAATAAGAAGCCTAGTTATCAGCTCCCAAATACCTTAATAATTATACACAAAAAGACTAGTAAAGCCTCATAGTAGTGCATAAATACAAGAATGGTTTTTGTGTAAATATGAATCTTTGGGGTAAAAACATGTGAATGATCGAATCTTTTTCTTCTTTGGTAAAATGCACATGTACGATTGTAGTAGATGTTAGAAATTGTCCATAATCGATCTTGTTCGAATCTCTTTCTAGTTATCAAACAACACGCTGAGCTTATTAAAGAGAAGTGCTAATAATACACTTTTATAAGTAGTTTAGACTTTGGACGATAAACAATTTTAAACAATAAAAAAATTCTAACAATACATTTTTTAAATATTGAAATGTATTACAAATTACAAAATTGTGTAACTCACTGCTTAATAAACTTTTTTACTCGTAATTTTAAAGTTTACAGTCAATTTTAAGTAATTGTAAAAGCTTAAATGGTATGACGAGAGAGCTTAATCCACCACCTAGAATTTACATATGCTTAAATTGGTAGCATTATTGGCTTTTGCAGAATATCATGTTGAGGCCATGCAATATGTCGTGTATTGGAACACATATACACGATATAAAAAAAGTACGATTATTCCATCACTACCAATTTCAACCAAACTTTTACAAGCATATATTTTGTTTCAAATAAGAAAGTAACCAAGAACACTTGCAAAAAAAAAAAAGATAACAAGTCACACAACAAAGGCCTGCTTGTAAAGATTTAGGTAAGAAATATGTGGGAAACAGGTAGTTGAACTTTTCAACTTCCTGCCAAAAAATGCCTAACAAGCTCTACATTCACTCTTGAAACAGTAGGGTGTGTGACAATAACACCGTCAACAAGTTGACCGTGCAAAAAGAAAATATCGCTAGAAAAAACCCTTCTGCATAAATGAACCTCAGAGCAAACATAGATGGCAGACATTGCAGGCCTTGGAAACATAATATTATTGAAGAACTTAAACTTGATAATAGTTTATATGAACTGCTATAATTGATTGCACTCCTATTCTTCATGAACCTTTTGGCCTTGGGGACGATCGAAAAATGCATAACGAGTGTCTTCACACGAAATATGAAAAGGCTGAGCGTAAACTTCTCACAAGATCCTTCACTGTCATGCAGAATTCCATATCCATCTGCAAATTGCAGAAATAATTCCCTTATTGAAAGAAAATTATATTTTAAATGGAACAAAATGATGAAAAACAACAACTCATGATGCGTACCAATTGAGCTTTTTGTATCACACGCGAACACTTATTTTTTTTAATTATTTGAACCACCTTAGGTGTTATTATTGCTATATAAATACATAGATAGATAGATTGGACTTGGTTTGTGTGAACTAAGGTTTCAGCCAATTGAATTAAGTGCAGAATTTACCTGAGCAATAATTGTTATATCCAGGATGAAACTCCCAAATGTCAAGGCACTGCTATTGATGACTTTTAGATGGAGTTTCTCAATTTCGCTGATTGTTTTCTCTATGACTCCTTTATTCTTCTCACAATGTATTCTTATGAGGACATTTCTGTCACAAAATCTTGCTTCAATTTCAGGTAGTGCCTCATCAATTGTATCACCAGTTTCTGAAGAAGAAGAGTCTTCAGCATCACTAGATAGCTGGGATTTCTTCACAATTACCACAGATTCGACAGTTCTCTTCCTGTTCTGTTCCTCCTCAAGAGCACTCACTTTCTCTTGCATTTGCTTCAAGTACTTTATAGCTTCTCCAAGAACAGAAGCTTTGTCCATCTGTTAGTAGGGAATTGAAAAAACAAAAGAGAGACTTCAAAGATGGTTTCAGGTTAAAAGAGTCACAACCTAATAAGGTTATGTTTAGATAATTTTCTCCATAAGTACGTAGGAAAGAAAAAAATAAGAAGTTAAAATAAATTGAATTTTTCGCATAAGCTAAAATCAACTTATATGTCTCCCATAAGTAATTAGAATTTTATTCAAAAATATCCTAAACAAATAGCAACAGGATGGACAAAAAATAATAACTACAACAGCAACAAAAACTATTACTATTACTAGCGTACAGTATTGCATATTTCATTCAAGAGCTTTGCTGTCTTTCATTCAAAAAGGTTTCTGATACTTATCCCAATCAAATTGATGATAAAACAACAAACGAGGATATAAGAATCTTCTGTAGTTTCTTACGAGGCTAAGATGAAAAATATATGTTTTGACAACATGAATCAAGAATAAATCAGTATTACACAACTAGTTAAACAAATGTCTTGATAAACTTATATTTAGCTGGTTTTTTATGTCTAGAAACTCCGACATGTGTTCATTCAACATATAGCTTTATGAAGGAGATATAAGGTGGGTTGAGTAGGTAAGGGAGAAGAAAAGGGAAAAAAGGTAGTGAATTCTATCCCATACTAACAAAAAACTAACAATTAACAACTAATATTTGTCAATAAAAAATATATATAACCTTATGAAAGACAGAAACAGTATACTCAGAATCATAATGACAAAAAGAGCAATAACAACATTGTTTGGTACCTTCTTTAGGCCCGGAACAAGGGCAGATAGAGCAATGAACCGTTGGCTGAGCTTCTCTCTTCGCTTCCTTTCAGCTATTATGTGGTCTTGAGGTTGAGAAAGTTTAGGACGTGTTTCAATCTCTTTGGCCTCCTGGCTAGCCTTGAAAATATAGTTTTGATTTCCTAAGTTTCCTTGAGAGATCAACATGTCTGCGAGAGTGTTGTTGTCGATTTTAGGACACACCATCTCCACCTTAGGCTTCACTAGTCCCAATTCACTCGTGTAATTCGAATTAACAAATGAAAGAAGATTTGAGCAGGAAGCAAATTGTGTCTCTGGTTTCTGTTGTTGACTTTTGTTGTGATTCCAGCTGTTATTTCTGAGCTGTTTCGCAGGTCTTTCAATTCCAGTTGGTAATGTTTCCATGGATGTTTTGGGGTTGAAGTTTGAGTTATCAGAGAACGAGTGCTTTTGCAAAATCTCTCCAAAAGGAGCACCTGTTAGGCTATTTATATCAATAGAGTTTAACTGCCAGTGATGGAGGAAGTTGGGATCCTCTATTATCCCCTGCAAAATCAGAAAACCTTATGCACTCTAGACAGAAAGAATAAAGTATATCCATGTCTTTCCTAACTAAATGTAATCTCCATGAATTAAATGATTCCAAAATATAGTTAGTCATTGCCAATGTAATAAATTATCCACCATCAACTTCCATAGTGTACATTTATTTACCTTAGTTCTAATTAAGAAGAATTATTTACAAGAGATATGTATCTTACCAGTTCAGGCAACCCTCTGATTGATGAAATCTCCATATGAGAACTCCTCATGCAATGAAAAAACAGCTGAAGCTATCAAGCTAATATATCCTTGTAAGAGAAGTCAGAAGCAAAAGCTGGTTAGTTTTGGTACTTAAATTTCATCTAGCTAATAGAAATGTTTGCTGAATGGCCATTACCAAATTCATGGAAGAAGGAAAGCCACATACAAAAAAAATACACCATCCCATGTACATGCATTAAAATCAATCATATCTCAACTGAAGTGAGAATAATTCTTTGGAACTTGCATTCATATACTATAACTATAAAGATCTTAAAAATATAGTTCCAAGATGGAGAAGAAGCTTACTGATTAATAGATGTGACAGCTTTCAATCATATTGGTCACCACAGAAGCTGATGATTATATATTTCGTTGTTGTAATTCCTTTTGTATACTAAACATATAACACAGTTCCACTGTGATGCTCACGGGTTGTTGATGTGAATTGGCTTATACACAACAATAGAAGCCTATTTTCAACCAAGGATAATAGACTTATCCCATTTTATATTTAAGAGAACCCTTCATGCTGACAAATTAATACCTCCACCAGTTGTTGTTTTGTGGACTTTGGCGGTGTTCTTCACCAACTAGACATTGAAATTTGGATGATAGGTTTGCAAATCAAAGTATAGTTCATCAGCATGTGGTTCCTTGCCACGTCTTATACCTCAAAGGTTATTTTGCCTAACTCATTTTTACCCTTTTGTTCATTATTTTCTAAGTTACTTTCTTAGACCCTTCCTCTTCAATTACCCATTCTCTGGGTCAAAGATCATGGAAAATCATAACAAATAAGCAAGATCTTCTAAGACAACCCATTAGCAATTAACAAAATAGTGCAAGCATGTGTGATAAATTGTAAGTCGATGCTTGCAATCAATTACTACCAGTTGGTAAGTTGTCATTTTCCAAATATGAACGAAAAACTTGGTTTTAAAGAACAGTTCTAAATTTATTTATTTTTTGGTGAAATACAACAAAGTTTCCATTGACTAGAGAAATTTTTAGCCAATTGACAAAGGGCATGTGTGGAGGAGAAAAACTTAAGGTTCAGTGTAGTGTGGGGCCTTGGAACCGGTATATTAAAGAGTCCACACAATAATTAAACGGATATTCAAAATTGTAGAGATTATACCTTTGTCGTTAGCTAAGGAGTGTGAATAGAAGTTAACAAATAATTAGACAAATAAATAAGTACCAGTGTTATGATCAAAGGGAATAAAATAATAATGGTGGTGAGAATTTTCAAATAATTCTCCAATTGAGTTGACGTTAATCCTAGAAACTCGGAGCCAGAGTGGCTGGCCAATGCTGATTCCAGTGGGAACGGCTGAGTCCAGTTTTTGGACATGCTAGCTTAGAAATAGTGATGTTATTATGTGTTGGAAGTGAAACTATTTACGCCACAGTAATTTTTCTAGAAATCCTGCATTACGTGGACTTTTTACTCTCGCTTTCTCATCTGGCGGTTTCCACCTCTTAAAAACAAAAAAGTAAGTTGAAAATGATAACTTGTTAATTTCAAAGTAATAATTAAAATGACACATTCAAAGTCTAAACTAAGGAAAATTTTTATATGTTTAGATTCGTTTAATTATTACATAAGATTTAATCATATCATGGATTAAATAGAAAATCAAGATTATCAGAAAAAATAATAAAAATCAAGATTATCAGAAAAATACTTACTTTGGAGTTAGGAGAGGATTAAAAGCACCTTACTAAATTAAAAAATATGTACTTTTGATTTTGATTTTTAAGTGATGTGAAATTTTGTGTTTATTAAAATAAACACTTGAGTCAAAGCTAAGAGATAAGTGTGGTATAGGTCTTCTTTCTAACTAGAATTAATGTTCCGATTTCAAGTCTAAAGACATTGTAGAATCATCATCCATGTTCGCTTTAGTGCTCATAATTTGTTAACTTTTTTCGTGATTTTATTTTTAGTAAAATGTGCCTTAGTGAATTGAAAGGAGAGAAAGTTTATAAACTACTCTTAGTTATTACACTTTTAATGATTTTGTGACTACTAAAACAATATTAAATGATATGAAATTATTTCAGCTTAATTATTAATATCAAATACAAACTCTTCCTGTACTTGGATCAATGATAAATATTTCTAATTAATGATATGCTGATCTAGAGTTATATGCATTACTAACATGAAAATTCTTTATAATGTGCTTTTGAATGTGAGAAATTGAAACCATATTGTAATGCTTGTACGTTATGTACGTTTAAAAGATATTAATGGATTTCAATCTTCTCCTTATAAGATACATTATTGTTTCCATAGAGAAGAAGACAAACATGCAATTCTCGTATATCTGGACCTTTGCAAGCACAAGACTAGGCAACAAAAGAAAGATTAACCAACCTAACGAGAAGGAAACCCAATTAATTTTCAAGATAAGTGATAAACAAGTTTAAGCTAATGCAGATGTAGGATATGACGATGTGGTCAACGTAGATCTGCTTGTTCTATTGCTTGTCCAAAATCATAACACAATTTGGTAAGCTTTTGGACAATAAACCCTGCCAGTATAAGTTGCAATCTTAGAATAAAATATGAACATAACTACTTTGCTGCCAATAAACTCGAATGATTCGAATTTTGAGTTCGGTTTTCACAATGGAAGAGCCGGTATTCTTGTCATGGTTGAAGAAGCAAACGTAAAAAATAACATCCATCCCCAAAAATGCAATAAACAAGTCCTTAAAATTTGTGTGCAATTGTACAAAAGTTAAATTTAGCATAAAATTTGGGATTCAACAAAAAAGATATCAATTTTAAATCTAGAATTAATTCTAAATTTTTCTCTAAAGTAAAATCAAACATCTGAATATGTTTATAAAATTAATTTTAAACTTTAGAATCATTTCTCCAACACCAAACGACTTATAGTTTGAGTGACTTGTTTCTAAAAACGGCTTGATAATTGGATTCATGGCTTGCTTGCTTGCTTTATGCTCATTAATTAATGTGGGACATGTTCTCTAACATTTCCCCTTAACTCCAACTAGTTTGATCCAATTACATAAAACATGTCTTTAATCTTTATCTGTGTGAACTTATGATTCAAGTTTGGATCTTAGAGGTTTATTGTCTGAGTGTATTTCTTTCGTGAGATTTATAAATGTCTTATAGCGTTTAACTTTATTTATCGAGTCCTTTTCTCTTTTTCTCAGTATTCACTCTGTTTTCTTGTTGGGCCTTTTTTCCTTTCAAATTTGGGCTTGAAACCCCCTTTAACCGTGAAGGAGAAGGAACTGAGAGTGTTTTTTGTCTTCACTTTCGGAATTCTTTCCTGCATTTCTCATATTACTTTTAGAACGATCATTTCGGAAACAATTTCTGGTGTACAGAAAGCAATGGCCATGAATTGATGTGTTGTAGCTTAAATGGCTTATTTGTTTAAAAACACTTTAAATACATTATATTTATAACCCTTTTGCCCTGCATATATTTTATTTATTTGTTTCTATCACATTAAACTATAATTAATTTGTTCTCTAACAATGTCTACATGTCTTGCTGGCAAATGATGGATCCATATTTCTCCGATATCAAGGTTGGTGCTTATATATGTGTATAAATTCCTGTTTAAATAAATGATGCAATGCAACTACCATATGTACAGCAGTGCAAGATGAGCTCATAAATAAAATACACACTTTGAATTGCACGCAGCAGCAACACCAATGAAAGAAATCAAAGTTGCGCCAATATGTAAATAGAAATGAAGAAATCCCTTTTATTCCGCTGTATATACATAAGTAACTATAACTATATGATACATTTGTTGCTGAAAAACACCAACCCTTAAAATTCAATTTTCATCCCCATATTTTAAAAAAATACTTTTATTTCTTATATTTTCTAATTGAGTCATTTCATTATCTATTTTAAAAAACTTTATAATTTTAGTTTCTTATATTTTAATTGAGATATTTCATCTCCACTTTCAAAAATCAGCAAATTTAGTCCTTATGACTAATTTTAAGCATTGATATATGTATTATGTAAATTGACTATTTATTATGTATATGACCAATATTTTTTAAAAATTATTTAATTACTAAAAAATTTAATTTATTAAAAAATAATTAAAAATATACCATCAACAAGTCTAAAATTGATCAAGGAAACTAAAATTATAAAAAGTGAAGGACGAAATATGTATTAAAAATAGAAGGAGTAAAATCATTATTTTTAAAAAATAAAAACCAAAATATCTAAATTAAAAAATAAGTAAAATAAAATTACAGATTTTAAAAAATAAAAAAATAAAAAATACATTTTAACCTAACTGATAATTGTGTTACAACTTACAACTTAAGTGTTTTCAGTGCATTGAAAGCTAGATAACGGTCAGATTATTTTCAGTAATGAGCAATAAAATTGATATAACAAAGATATTTAACTGAAAATCATAAGTAATTAATATGTTTAAAATGGTAATAAATTGCTACTAATCTAAGCGTTTAAAATAACAAGGAAAATTAATGTATGACATATTAGATAAATGCCACAATAACAAAAATAAAAAATACCTAAGAATTCTAATAGTTTTTTTGTTAAGCTTTAAATTAAAAAAATCTAAAAATATTTTTCAAAAATGTAAAAAAACTGTTAAATAAAGATTAATTCACTTATTGCAAAATTAAATGAAGTAAGAGAAGATGTTTTCATATTAAAAACTTATGGCTTAAATTTATAATACAAGCTTCATAATTCTTACACTCTTCTCTATGATTATTATTTTTATATGTAAACTAGTGAATAAATAGTGAGTTCGCACGGGATGTACTGATTTACTGTGTTTCACTTCGCTTTAAATTGGAAAACTATTTTTATAATAAGTAAACATATAAATATTTTAGAAAAGAAGAAAATAATCAATTTATAATAGGAATAAGAAATTATGTTTATTGTGTGTAATATAAAGATATGATAATTATAAGTAAACACACGAATGAAAATTCTAACACTTATTTGTGTGTATCTCTTGTCTTCGATAGCATCTGTTAGCATTTATTTTGCATGTGTAATAAAGAAAAATTATTTAATAACAATAGGTATATAGATGTAGTGTAATATAATTGTAGGCACTTGACAATCAATTTGAAATATAGTACTTCTTATCAATTTTGTTAATATTTTACAAAATTTCAACATAGAAGTAAAATATTATCTATAAATGTAACTGATGGGTCACAACAATTTCAAAAATATTGAAAACTTAAATAATTTGAGTGGAACATGACTAATGCATGGATGATAGATAACCTGTTAAAATTTGAATTCATATAATCACTAAAAGATAAAGATATAAGATGTATAGAAAAAATGAAAAAATTAATTTGGAACAAAAATACTTAATTTCAATCTAAGCAAGAATTGTAATATGTAGCAAGCAATTTTCAGTTATGGACTTAAATTAAAGAAAGCAACTGAAAATTTTATGCAAAATTAATGCTCTGCTAGTAAACTTTTCACTTGTTTACGTCTTCTCTTTCAATTTACCCATTTAATACATTTATTTATCTCCATTTTGTCTTGCATTTTTTCTCCACTCTGAACCTTTATCTTCTATTCAATTATCAACTTAATTATTTTTATTCACTTCTGTTTGTGTCAATGCTAACTTTTATAGAGGTTCTGCATCAAATTTCATAATAGAACATTTCATTGATCTTTTACCTGTTCACCTAAATTTCTGCAATAAACATAAGTTTTCATTTACTAACTTTTTTTTAAAACAAATATAATTGAAATATTTATTATAAATAGGAGTAATATTAACAAAAGATAAGCACCAACAACCAAAGATTGTATGTGAAAAAATCCTATCGGATAAGAGAATACCAAACCGATAAAATCAACTAAAAAGTTTCTATGTGAAAAGTAGTCTCAAAAGTGTCATAAATTTAAAAGTAAAATGAAAAATAAGGAAAGATACCCAAAAATATCATTTTGACATTTGATCAAACACATAATTTGCAACAAATAAATCAGTCTAGAACAAAATCAAACAAATAAGCATTCTCAACAAATTTAGTCCATATTCACAATATTAGATAACTTTTTATGAAGGAGAAAAAAATAAAGTAATTACGACAAACAAAAATCAACCAAGAATATAAAAACTAAGAAAATTGTTTGCCTTTGTTGCTACAGATCACTATAAATCATGAAAAATTATGAAGAAATTGTAGTCACAGTGGTTGGCAAAGGCATCTTTGGCAATGGTTGCGATGTTGAACGGTTAACGAAGAAATAAAAAGATATTTTCACTGGTTTATTTTTAGGAGAAAGATAAAATAAATTGAGTGAGTGAAGAAAATAAGAGAAAAGAGAAAAATGGTGAGAAGTAGAGAACATCAGAGAAGAAGAACGTTCTAGAGTTGAGAAAAGAGAGAAGATGATAAAGAAGATATTTGTACAGACATAACTCTTAAGAAGGTAATTAAGACAACATATCATCTAGACTAAAAAAATATTTGAAAAATTGTAAGATCTAACATAGTTTATTAATGACAAAATGGATGTGTAGCAAAAATAAGAAAAAGAAAGAAGTGAAGTTCAATAATAATTTTTTATTCTTGTAATAATATATCTCTGTTGAAATCAGGTCATAAGCAATTAATCCACTTAAGGTTCCATCTTTTGTCATGTCTGTGCAAACCTACTAATAATTAGACTCAGCCAATTGAAGTGAGAACTAACAATATTAAGAAATATGAAGTGCCCAAAGGAGAAAATTGTGGAAATGATAGCATAAAAAATGGATGATTTAGAATCTTTTTGGAAGAAAAAAATTAAAATAATATTAGAATTTTGTATTTTTGTAACTGGCTAGTACGATACCATGCGTAAATAGGTAATACCACTACCTACACGTTAAAGAGATAACATGTGAGAGGGATGAAAAAAATGATATAATGAGTATTTAATATTTAAAAAGAAATATTCATTTACTTATCAAAAAGGAATTGCAATTAGCAAGTTTTAATTTAGAAATATTGGAGTGCATTTATCAAAGGTGGTTTAATGAGCAATATTTAATTTGGAAATAGTACACTTATTAAAAAGGGGTGTTATTAGTAAATTGGTATCAAATTACCATTTTACCCCTATTTTTTGTCAAATGTCACATCATAAGGTGTCTACTTTTGTAATTTTGCTAGCAGTTAGTTTTATATATAAAAAAAGTAGATGAGTTAGCGTCATTAATTCTTTTAGTTTATATTTGTATACTATTGCTGACAAATTTTATTTAAAAAAATATATGGTACGGCAAAATGTAAAATAAGATTATTTTCAACACGTCAAATTGGTATTATTAAAAACTAAAAAATCTCATTATTATTATTAAAAACCAAAATCATGTCTTATTTACACGAGTCACAGTAATCCTTATAACATTATTATTTTTTTGTTTTTCATATATATATATATATATATATTTTTTTTTTTTTCCTTATCCAGACAATTTTATTTAACATAAAAAACAATTTTGTTTGAAATCCAATTATATATTAAATGTAAACAACTCTTTCAATAAAGATTTAAAATTAACTAATTGAACAGTGAAATCAGACATAATGTTGTTATCTTTTTTTTCTTATAATAATAACATTAATTTTTTTACTTAATCAATGTTTTGGTCCTTGAATTTGAGATATGTATTTTTTAATTCCTGAAATTTAAAAATATTTTTTTAATTCTTGAAATTTAAAAATGTTTTTTTAATTCTTAAATTTTTAAAATTGTATTTTTTTTAATATTTTACATAATAAATTAATACTTTGTGACAACTTTTAATTATCTTAAATTCATTTTAATTTTTTAACCACTTAAATTTGTATTTAAAAATGATCATAAAATGTTAAAAATTTATTATAAAATATTAAAAATCATCACAAAATATTATTTTATTACATCAGGAATAATAAAAAAATTAAAGACTAATTTAATATTTTAAATTTGAAAGATTAAAAAAATACACCCCAAATTTAAGAACTAAAATAATAGATAAATCAATTTTTTTTACAACTTTGTGGATATGGCTAATAATTATGCATGATCGAAAAAGTATAGACTATGGATGAGGCCAATAATGTAGGTCAGAATCCAACTTTCATAAGCATATACATTTTGGAGAACAGTGTCCCTCACGCGCTTGAACCCAAACGTGGTATTGGCGTATTGCACAATTTGTAAATGGACATCAATAAGGCAATAACAAAAATTGAACCAGAAAAAAATAAAAATAAAAATAAAATAAAAACCCAACACACAGAGAGAGACACTGCCACAAAGTGCGAGAAGCCTATCAGCAAACAGAGTCTTTTTTTTCTCTACACACACAGTGAAGGAAGGAAGAGAGTATCATCCATGGCGGCCACCAGAGCAGTAACCATAGCCAGCAACTCCACATGCTCTCTGCTTGCAAAGAAACCCTTTGTGGGTGGCACTGCTCTTTCCCTCAGCAACCTTAAATTTTGTCGTACTAGGAGGTCTTACACCTGCAGAGCCATCTACAATCCCCAGGTTGTCGTCAAGGAAGAAGGCCAACCCGAAACCTTCGATTATAGAGTTTTCTTTGTTGAAAAATCGGGCAAGAAGGTACCCTTTTTGTATTTTTTTTATTGGGTCAGTTTTGTTTTTCTAATTTGTTATTAAACGGGCATTGAAATCTTGGCTTCTTTTTTTTTTTTTTGTGTGTGGGTTTTGCTTTCAACTAGAAAAAAAATGCGATTTTGGGTCTTCAAAGTTTTTTCCTTTTTGCATCATTGCTGTGGAAAGAGGATGGTGTGTGGCCTCTGTATTTGATTAATTGAAATGTGGAATTGAAATATAATGACTTTCAGTTCCTCTGTATTTGGTTGTTATTTGTTTGATGGAAGTGTTAAATAGAGTAATGTACTATGGTGTAATCGTTGTGTTTTCTTTGATGTATCAATAGCTTGCTAAGTTGGTATGGATAGTGTTCAGGCTGAAGTTAACTAATTCTGAATATTTGTTATACTACTTCACACGCTGATTGAGATATTATGTTTCGTTTATCTGTGTGTGTTTTCCCTTTTTTGTTATACATTTCTTCTGCTTTTATGAAAGAAATGTAGGGCAGGTGCCGAGTGAGCTGTTACTTTCTTCATGTTACAATGTTTTCTGGGGACTCAGGAATTAGATTTGCTCAAATATGTTGGAAGCTAAGTACTGGGTAGTTATGTAATAAGACTCAGTTTACAATGAGATATTGGCCTTTTCAACAAGGAAAAATGAAAGTAATGTTGAATGAATGAATTCCTGCTATGTGGGCTACCTGTAACGGTTAAGATCCTGTATACTTGTACCTGATGAAAGTAATTTGTAAAATATGTAGGTTTCTCCCTGGCATGATATTCCCTTGCGGTTAGGTGATGATATCTTTAACTTCATTGTCGAGATTCCTAAAGAATCCAGTGCAAAGATGGAGGTTGCCACTGATGAGTCTTTCACTCCCATAAAACAAGATACAAAAAAGGGGAAGCTCCGATATTATCCGTGAGATACAACTTCAAAGCTCATACTGTTCCTTTCTTTTTTTCTCAATTACATTATTTATCTTTGGCAGTTCACTTTTAACATAATTTTTTTCTTCTAATTACATTATTTTATTGATGGTACGTTGTTGATATAAATGTCCTGTGGTATGTCTTCTTCGCTGTTGTCTATTTATAGCATAAATCTATCTGGGAGCAGGGAGCTTCAGTACCCATAGCTGGCCTTCGATGATTACCCTTCCTTCCTTGATGCCATCTTCATGTTATTTTACCTATAACAATTGAAGCATTTTGCACATCTCATTCAACAGTTTCTTTGGCTTTTTCCCTTTTGGTTTGGTTGATGTAGCTAGATTGATTTAGTTCCATATTTAACCTATTCTGAAACATATCTCATGCTTGTTCTCCAGCTATAATATACACTGGAACTATGGCTTACTTCCACAAACATGGGAAGATCCATCTTTTGCAAACTCTGAAGTTGAAGGAGCATTGGGAGATAATGATCCAGGTATTCCAATAATTATGGTTGTAGACTTGCATCTTTTCCATAATGTTATCTCAAGAATGCAACAAATGTGTCTAAAATTCTTGTTAATCTGTAGTTGATGTGGTTGAGATTGGTGAAAGACAGAGGAAAATAGGTGAGGTTCTCAAGGTCAAACCCTTGGGTGCATTAGCCATGATTGATGAAGGAGAACTTGATTGGAAAATAGTTGCAATTTCGCTAGATGATCTGAAGGCGCCATTTGTGAATGATGTTGATGATGTTGAGAAGCATTTTCCAGTAAGTTCTGTCACCTTACTAGTTATCACATGTTTCTCTTTCTCGTGAGCAATCTATGTTGAAGCTGCTTTCACTAAGATGTTAATTGTGCTAGATACTCAATTGGTGTCATGATCAGCAACTTTTGTGTGTTATATAATCTTTGCTTGTCTTCAGGGAACTCTAACTGCGATTAGGGACTGGTTTAGAGACTACAAGATACCTGATGGAAAGCCTGCTAATAAATTTGGACTTGGCAACAAGGCAGCAAATAAGGTATTTTTACTGCATGAATATCTTGAATCAAGTATCATCCGGAATTCTTTACTCAGTTTGTGTACTTTATGACAGAGTTTAGCAGTTTGTATGTTCTTTTAAATTGTTTGTTGATTGTTAAGGTTACTGAGTATAGTGTCTTTCGGGCTGCATTTTTTCTTGAATAAGTTGGTTGCCTTGATTACTGTAGGTGTCAGGGGAATAGGAGACTTTTTTTTGGATTATAAGTGATATAACATATTCTTTGTGTATGATTACTGAATTATATTCTTGAACTTGGCTGAAAATTTCCATAAATTAATAATGAAAAAGATAAAAGCTATTCGTTAATCTGCTGCAGTGTTATCATTATTGGTGTTTGGTGTTAATGTGTTCTGGTCATGCCCTCAATTTTTTTCAGCTGATTCTCAACTCTAAACTCTAAAAACTTGTATTTGGTGAACAGGATTATGCGCTTAAGGTCATCACAGAGACCAATGAGTCCTGGAATAAACTTATCAAGAGATCAATTCCTGCAGGAGAGTTGTCACTTTTATAGAGATGTATTGGGGGAGTGTCTACTGTTCATGCCATTGCTTGCATTTTCTACAATTCTATTTATGAAGTAGCAAATTTTTCTGTTGAGCTTCCCAGTTATAACTTTGACATCAATGTCCATTTGGCCAGGCATTAGTTCAATAAATCCATCTTGCTTATGTATTTTACATTTTATTTTGTCTTTTTTCAGATTTATTTCTAATGAAGTAACTCCAGATGATTTTAGGAATGGGAATAGACTAATTAACAGTAAAGAATAAAACTATACTCTTGCAGGATTCAACGGCAATAAGTTAAAACTATTGGCATTATTGGTGTTGGGGGATAAAGCAGAAAGAGAGAATTGAATGATAAACTTCCCGTGATATAAATGGTGGATGGATGTATCTGATATAAGTAAATGGTAAAAAAAAAATTGTTTTAGCATGGTAATTTCTTGTGATTGTTACATAAGTCACATTCATTTTTCTTCCTCGACGAACCTTTTTCAGTAGTTCACAATGAAAATTTTAAACACCATGAAACTACTGAGTATAACAAACGATCTATACAGTCAAAATGTTCAGAGTTTATTCTCAAATGACCAGAGACCATGTATAAATGAAGAGGGTTTAGTGAAAGGTTTGAAGGATAGCCACTAGCAATTTTATTCCAAAAATAAAGTTAAATATATGTTAAGCACAAGATGATGAAGCATAAAACTGAAATATACTCTTGCCAAATAATTTCCATTAACCAAATGCAAATACATGTACACATTGGATGTACAAAAAAAAATGTTTACATCATAGTGGTTATCATTGTGTGAAATACTGTGTCTGGACAGGCATAAAAGAAACTCATTGTTGGGATTGAGCAGGAAATGCTGATGTTTCTCCAGTCTTCTCTTGAAGCAACGGCATGGTGTTTGACCTTTCAACGTTTGATACTTGATGTTCACTGTCTTCATCAAATCTATCCACAGTATGCAAAAATATTCCTGACATAAGATACAAGAATCCAACACATGTTCAAAAAAACTTTTCAAACGTTTCTGAGAGTTAGACGTTTATGATTTGATTATGATTATAGAAATTTCAATACTAAATCTTGAAGATAACTACACAGTAGACAAGCTAATTTTCATGTAGCCAAGTAACAAACATCACAGGTATAATTTAAAGGTTGCAATTTGCTTTTGTTTTAATCTAAGTTGGGTTGGACATGGTTTCAAGGGTGATTTATTTTATTCATGTCCAGTAGTGCCACTTCTCAATATTAAATTTTCTTGCTCTAACAATAAGTATATGTAAAAAGAATTGCAAACAAGGGTTCTTCTTTGTAGTAAATCAACAAGAAATTTCCATGATGACTTACCAATAAACCATATTCCAGCTGCTAGAAACAATATTGATGTTAGAATCAATGCTGTCGTTCTCCAGTTGTTAATGTTATCCTGCATTATCATGATGTATGAGCCACTAGAATCCTGTATATCACAATACTTTCTGTGACCGTAATTTTTCTCTGCCTCCACATAATAGGTTTTTGAATTATTTGACTTTTTTTTTCCTCACGAACTCAGGCATTATGTGTGGAAAAGTCTCAATTTCCACCTTGGTTACTCAAACTAACAACTTAGAAGTAAAAAGGAACATGAAGTATTCAGCAATGCCACTACAAGTAACCGTTGGCAAAAGAATTGCCAAGACATTGATTCCCCATGTTAATGAACTCACAAATAAAAGTATAAAGGCTGACCTGGAGAACTCCAACAAGAGGCGAGGAAGGTACATCTCCAAAGATATGAATAGCAACAGTAGACATAGCCATAGATAGAGGCCTCAAACTTGGTTTAACACAACGTAGACATACATAATTCACAGGACCCTGAAAAGAAAATTCCAAGCAAAACATTTAGTGCTAAACTGCGAACTTCTTATCAGGTTACAGAAATTGTTTCCAAGGAACAACAATTTAGATTAGTTCTAATGGTCACATTCCATCTCAGCCCATGTAGAAAATGCAGAAGTCAGGCATTTTCTAATTCACACATGCTGTACAAACTCAAACTCAGTAGTTACTAGTTACTAGCACCATACTACCATCAAATGATTATCTTTCGAGTTTCAGGATAAAGTTATTAAGACAAATTGATATAAAGAAGGATATACTCTGCATGCTAATAGATACGAAAAAAGGGACAAAACAAAAATTGTCCCCTGAACAAGCTAAAATTCAAAAGACAAACCAACCATAGGATTACTCTAAGTTCTCAGAGAGGAAGTTTTCATCTAATTTCCAAAACGTAGAAGTGATTTTACTTGAAAACATAATTATTAATCAAGAATTTAACTTGGCAACATCACTATCAAAAGCTTAGCTAACAAATGAAAACTCAGTTGCTAAAATATTCGGAGATGATAAGCATGTAAAAAGGGTAGTACTTCAACATAGAAATTAAACATAAATACTTGAATAGAAGGAATGTACCTGAGTGGCAAAAAACAAGAAGTTCACCAATAGAGAAAAGAGCAAGGAAGCCATACATGCTTCTGAATAAGAAGGCACCAAAACAAAATGCAGCACCAATAAATGTAGTAATTGAGAGAAGCTGCAGAAGAATTTAGCGTGTTTAGTAGGAGAGAATATGGAGGAATCAAATTACACTGATTTAAATTATATTCACTGATTCACTCTTACACTATTCAATACTTTTTAATTACTATTAGTTTAAAAGTTCCTTGCATATAAATCATGTTTACGAAGTTTTATATTAATCCAAAATTATTTGATACTCCGTTCATCTACATCAGAACTAACGTATTATATACTTTTAAAATATATAAAAATGTGAACCATTTGATTACTTATTGCTCTAATTCAACGGTTGGATCGATAAAAGTCATATTGTATATGGTGCAGTTCAATGATTCATGGCTACACTTTTAAGTTAATACATTCAATATTACAAGGCCAATCTAGAACAGTATTATAAAGCCTATGAAACTCAATGATAAAGTCCTTTTTTTTTTTGGGTAAAGGAAATAAGTGGGTTTAAATGTATATAAAGTTAAAGGAGATCAAATATAAAAATATAAGATTTTCCTTATAATTTTCTGGAAAATAAAAAAATCACTTGATGCACTTTTTCCAACCTGTCACATACTCACATACAATTTAAGAATTTCAAAACTGCAACCATGATGTGGTCAAAACTTATTGTTGTTACACATGCCTCTCATAAGAGGCTGGTCAGTATCTCAGGTGAAGCAACTTAAATTGAAGTCTTAATATTTTCAAGATCAGGTAAAAGCATAATAGAGAAGTTTATCTGAATTTAAATACCAACCTTAAATGCATTTGATAAGGTGTTACTCATATAATCCAGAACAAAGCCTCCAGCTAAAGTGCCCGCTATTCCACATACAATTGTAATTCCTCCAAATATCAAATCTGCATCAGTCTACCAAAGTAATCCAACTTTAATATTACAATAGCATATTATATCTTACATGGAAAGTATATTTACTGTCTAGGCATGTTTAAATTCCATACAAGAAACAAGATATATAAGAAAGAATGAACAAGTACAATAGTACAATTATATGCATAAGGGGTCATTGGATGAAGCAAATTCTCACCATGTGATATATATTATAGCCAGCTTTGGGCCCCCAGTATGAGTAAGCACCTATGACAAAGTTGTATGCTATGTAACCTGCAAATAGACATTCAATTAATGGAATTAAATAAACAAAACAAAATAATATGACTGCTAAAAATAAAATATTGGACATTAAGGTGGATATGTATTTATACAAAGATGAATAAGATAAGAAATGAAGATATTGACGAAAGGTAGCAGTAGCACCGGTGAGTGAAAAGATGAGAGAGCATAGATTGAGGTGGTTTGGACACGTAATGAGATGGCCCCTGGATGCTCATATAAGAACAAGAGTTTGTCACAAAGAGAGGTAGAGGTAGACCGAAACTTACCTGGGAAAATGTAATTAAACAAGACTTAATGGAGTGGGATATAAATTGACGGAATGTGTGTCTTAGGACGGAATGGAGGGTTAGACCCGTTATCATCTCTATGTTCCAGATTGGTCCCTTTTTAATTCCTTTCATCTTCATTTTTTCCCTCATTCTTTTCTTTTATCTTATTTTTCTTTTTTTTTGTCTTATTTCTCTTTTTTTGTCCAACTTTTTGTATCTATCATTGGGTTCATTTACCACCGACCCCAATTAACTTAGGTTAAAGGTGATGTTGATGTAAAAATAAAATACATATAGGATATTAAGAAATGAAAGTTCACATGGATGTAAGCTACTATCCATATAGCATCCTTTGACATGAATTTACTAACAAAATAAGGTAAATAATACAAAATCTGTCAAAGCATACTGTAGTTAGTGGGAGAAAGAAGTACCTAGAACATTGACAACATAAACCTTATCAAGCAAAAGTTCTTTCATATCATTCAAAAATCTCCAGAACTTCTCAAATATTTGGGTTGCAGATTTTGACCTAAAATGAGAATCAGCCAGATAGAAATTTTAATATATCAGCCACTTAACGATGGATGTCAGGGTAAGTGTTCTTACTTGGAATGATCATTTGAGCTTTTATCTCTAAGCTCTGCCTTTAAGGACAGTGACTCATCTTTTCCATTTGAAGCCTCCATAACTTTGAATCAGACAAGTGAATTTTGTTAAGGTTAAAATAAAGAGACATTTTGAATTAGAAACCATTAACCAACAACAAGACGGAAACCTAAATTTTCAGTGCATTGCAATATACTAGATGAGAACTGAGTACTAGACTACTAACTCTACACTCCTAAAAGGAGTATTAATTCCTTTGGGGGTGATAAAGATTCCTCCTAAACAAACAGTATAAGCATAAAAGTAATAAGAAGAAGGGACAGCATTAATAAAATGCTCAAAGGAGCAAACCAATCCCTAATTATACTCTGAAAAAGATGTTGTGTTTAGGTAATGCATAATTCTTAGATACCTTGAACTCCTGATGCACCTGTTTCGGTTGTCAGTGTCTTTTTTGAATCAGCAGGAACAAAACCTGGACCAACATGTAGTTAGAGATGAAAAACAGTAATAGGGGATAGCAAGGGGTTCACAAGAAATCCATGCAAGACAAATGCACACCTCTCAATTGCAGAGGCTTCATAAAAAGTCCTGAAATAGCAAATGGAACCATAAACAAAGACTCTACCCAGAATGCATAACGCCAACCCAAATGACTTCCAACCTGTTAATAAATATAGAAAGGATTAAACCAGAGAGCGAAATTTATTTTATTTCTTTAAAAGAAAAAGAAAAAAAGAAGAAGCAAATACACACTGTTTCTGTAGTGTGAGTATCTAAGGGGCAACATGTCACTTGTCATGCTATGTTTTCTTTTCTTAGAAAGACCAATATTTTGTTTCTATAACAATTGAAAGGGAAGGGGAAAATTGTCGTTTCAACTTAATTATAATCCACTTCCTAATTTTAAGAAAATCTCTTTTCGAAATGCGTTATCATTTACAGTTTTAAACTCAAGTTTCTAAAATTTAGAAAGATAAAAACATGGTTATCCTATATTTAAATTAACACTTTCAAGAGGAGATTAAGAACTAAATATAATTTTCTGGTAATGAGTACAAGGTGACAAAACATACATATAGGGAGGCTAATCCTAATATTTATAGGCTATAACACGGAAATAAATCAATAAATCTGTACCGATAAAAAACTGGAATAATGAAATAAGGAAAGAATATCATGTGCTACAGCATTAAACTTATATATGTCCACTAAGGCACTAACTACTGGTGATACAATTAGTATTTAAGAATGGCAAAAAAAACAGATGAAGACTTACCAAACCACCGTAGACGTAGCCAAGTGCATAGCCCGTTGGTATACACATGTAAAATATTGCAAGCCACGCTGTTTTCTGATACATACTCCGAGTGAGACAAAGGTTCCACCAGGGGAAAAAAATCAATCAATCATAATGGCAGATGATATTCCAACTGCCAAGAAGTATGCCGAGGATATCATCCAAGGGAAAGGAACAAACCTGAGTAACCGGGGCATTGTCATCAATAAAAGGTGCTGCAAGACTTATAAATGAAGCCTCGCCAACACCAACTAGCCTATAGAGAATATCGAAAGGATATGAAAAATAAGAAAATTATTATATTGTGTGCTTCTGTTTAACTGCACAACCAGAATTGCATAACTTGAAAAATAAAGAATTAGACCACTTACATGCGACAGATTGAAATGGACCAGAAATTAAAAGAAAACCCACAACATAGGGTTGCAAGAGTCCAAACTGACAACCCAACACCTATAAGTCTAAATGGATTTACACTGCAAAATATACGAGCTGTGTAAGGATTAATACGCAAACTAATGATAGTAATTACATATCACAATAACCATGTGGTACATGAACAAGGCATTATAGCTCAAACATAAGAACTTCAGTTTAACAGACATGATAATTTATGCTGCAAAGTATTTAGATACACGATCCCATTGATTTTAAATTTGAAAGTCATAGCCAAGAAGATTGTCTTAACTACACACTAAATTGCACATTAAGGACTATCCGGAATTCAATACAATGGATCTATGGTGGTTTAAAAGCCTGTTCGGATTTCAGAATTTTTCATTTACAATTCATCTTTTGAAGCATTAATGGGTTGAATATTTGAGATAAATAAAGTACAACAGTAAGAATAGGTTTCAACTAATTGCAACACAAACAGTTTTTACCTCTTTGCTAGAGAGGCAAATATTGGAGAAGCCACAAGAAGTCCAACCATAAAAGCAGATGATAAAACTCCATCTTCAAAATTGTTCAAGTTAAAATCCCCCCTGCAGAAAAGGAGAAAAATATATTGTCAAAAACTGCTATATAGCTGAAAATTTTCTTCAGCATACTACCGTATTAATGTCATGGCATGCAACACATGCCGCAACTCGTACAGGCAACACAACAGTTCTCTTGCAGATTATAAACTTATTCTACAGCTTGCTGGGTGATGCTTCTCCTGCCATGACATCGAATTAATAAGATAGACAAAAGGAGTGTTTTTTCCATCTTCCTAACCTACTCCTTCACAACCCCTTTTATGGTTTCGCTTCTCCATCAGTCCATCCCCTTTTCAACTATAATTTCTATTCTAATCTTTGAGAGTCTTTTGCTTTAAAACGGAAAACACAACCAAATCCCCTCCTAAAAATTGGAATACACCCAACAATTAAAATCAGTGTATGGAAAATTAAACACCAAGAGGTGAGGGAAATGATCCTTAGAATATATCTTACTGTATTCCAGAGCCAGAAGTGCAGGTACCGCCCTCAGTGCACGTTACCTTACTTCCATTAACACCGTTGCTTGCAATGGCTCCTCGATCCACATAGTTTAACAAGTTAATCACACAAAATATAGCAAGTAGCCTACAAAACAAGGTAAAAGATATAAAGTAATCACATTAGAAACCATAGCCAAAGAACACAAAACACTTCATAAGAACATATTTGCTCAAAAAAAGAAAATTCAAAAAGACCCAGAATTGCTTAAAAGTTTCTTCCCACACCCAAATAACCAAAATTCAAAAAGACTGAAATCTTTCTCTCCTTTACTTACCCAGCACGGATCTTGGAGGGCGAAAGGAAACAAAAAAGGTGCATTGCATTCATCATTTACCTTTTGGGTGTAAACCATGAAGCTGTGGGAATCATGGTGGAGATTCGTGGCTCCACAAGCTGAGGTTCCGGCTTTGGTTTTACTTGTGAGTGGTCATCTTGTGCCATACCAATATTATGGTACTTGAAAACTTGTACTAAAATTGAATACCGTTGAATGGTAGTTAACTTTACCGAATTTCAGAGGTCTTTCTCTTCTTCTTAAGCTATGTCAGTTTTTTCTCTCTTACTTCTTACCAAACAGTAAATTGATTCTCATTCTTTCTTTCTTTTAGTTTTTCCGTTAAATTGGAATTTGCATTTTCCGGTGGACAAAGTGGTAAGCACAAAGCTCAAAAGAATCCGGGATCTTTGCCTCATCTAAAGTATAAACCTTTTCTTCTTTTGCCTTTCTCCGGAAACAATTATAATGGATTATTTTATGCCACTTTGTTGTAATTCGGATTCCCTGTGACATCTACTATCTTCTTTTACTTTTTGATTTTGTTTTTCTCTGGTGTTTAATTTAGTAACTGTTTTCAAATGAAAATGCATAATTTAATAATTTATGTTTAAAGAGTGAGAAGCCGGAAAAAAATAACAATTAATGTAGTAAATTTAATTGAATTGTTGGATAATGGGTATGAAATCTACACTACATACCTTTTTTTTTAATGGAATATATATACACTTTACCTTTTGTTTCAATTAATTAAGGTTATCTTCAAACAAAATTAGCTAAAAGGTAATTCAAAACTAAAAAGATAACTGATAATTGAAAGTTGAAAAATTAATTTATTAAATTAGAAATATTCAATAAAACTAGTTATTAAAGTAATTAAAAATAAAAATCAAGAAGTAAGTTATTTATCAGTCAAGTATTTTATTTTTCTAGATCCAATCTATTGGTCCCTTTGAAAAGGAAAAAAAAAATTTCATGTTTTTTCAATGACAAAACAACATATCATGATTTGTTTAAAAAATATAACAAGAAAAATAAATAAATATAATAAAGATAAAAATATAAGAAAATATAAAAATTAAAAATTAACATTTTTTAAAATACTACTTCAAATAATTTTTTTTAAAAAATATTAGAAACTACTAAAAAATTTGTCAACCAAACTGTCAAATAAACTTTTTAATTAGTATTGAAAACTAAAAACTAATTGAATTATGTTATCGATCATAGCCTAAAATAAAAATTCTTAATCACTTCAAACTATTCTCTTTTTATCTTTATTTATATACTTAATCTTTTTAATCATCTATTACTTTCAATCTATTTATTTTTAAATTATATTTCAATAATTTTCTTAAAATAAATTATTAACAGTTAAAAATAATCTTTTTATCAATTTAAATTATTCATTATAAATTTTAAATACAATATATATATATATATATATATATTTAAAAATAGGTATTTATTATAAAATTTAATTATATAAAATAAAAAACTATAATATTAGTTAATATTCTATAAAAAATGTCGTTTGGTGATATAGGAAGGATTGAAATGAATACAAACGGATTAGAAACTCTCTTTTATTTGAGATGTTTCTGTACATTGCAAGGAGAAAATTTATCATTTTATATTGGAAAATAATATTTAGACACTCAAAATACTAAGTTACACCTAGTCAGTGAGGAAAAAAAAATAGATATAGGTGCTATAAATCTACAACGCAAAAGGAAGAGACGTATAAACAGAAATAATAGGTGTAAGTTACGTGTTTAAAAAAAATGGATGTGCAAATATCATTGTCCTTTTGTATTACGGACCACACATTTGTAAGAACACAAGAGAAGCAGGTGGTCATGGACTCATGGCACTTCCATTTTCATGAGCGTATTCACAATATCATTATCACCTTCAATCTACAGAACATATATACACACCCAAGTACGAAAAACAAGCACAAATGAACATAGTAGACTCTAGTAGCAAGTGAAGAAGCGAACATAAATCATCAACATAACTCTTATAATCAACATCGTTATT
This sequence comes from Glycine latifolia, assembly GCA_013407115.1. NCBI lineage: Eukaryota > Viridiplantae > Streptophyta > Magnoliopsida > Fabales > Fabaceae > Glycine > Glycine latifolia. The sequence continues at coordinate 21,303,665 of CM023953.1, read as the reverse complement.
TAACCATCATTATATGAACTTCATTCATAATATAAGTACATTGCATAATTTTTTTTTTTTTACCAATGTTGGGTACTTAGGCAGTCACGTCCAAACAGCAGACTCAATTTTTATTAAGAATTGGCTGGCGCAAATTTCAGTGAAATGCTATTGACACAATGGCGTTCGTTAGTGGGTGTTGGAAACCCTTCTCCTTTAAAGACGTGACCTAGATGTCCCCCACAAGCAGCACACGTTATTTCTGTCCTCATCCCATCAGGGTCCGGCTGTTGATACATGACAATGTTATCAAATTTGTATACACTAGTTGATGCAGCTTAATTAAAATAATATTAAAGTATTAAATGAAAAGTAAGGATTTTCCAACATATTGAACACACAAAAACATAGATGCAGTTCCTTAGGTACTAATCTATATATATATATATATATATAAAAGTTCCTTAGGTACTAAATGGTACTATTCTCCTATCAAAATTGAAGTTTCACCTCGATAATCCGTGTGAATTGCATTAAAAGTCAACATATGTGACCAAAATAAAACTAAAAAAAGAATTGCATTAAAAGTCAGCATATGTGACAAAAATAAAACTCAAGTTTGATTGGAGAACGGGATAAAAAATACCTAAGATACCGTATCTAAGTTTAGTCTTATATTAAATCCTATATTTTTCATTTTTTTTATTCCTCAACAAGGGTTCTCACAGCAAAGAAAAAAAAAGAACAAGACACTTTGTTAAAAGGACTATTAAGATAAAACTACGAACAAGTGAACTTACATTGCGATTTATGGCTCCAGGAATCCCCTCATAAAACGCTGGCCAGCCACAACCAGAATTGAATTTTGTTATGGACCTGTAGAGAGGAGTTCCACAACCAGCACAGTTGTAAACTCCCTCATCAAAGAACTTGTCATACTCTCCTGTTCCGGGGAACCTGCATAATACCAAACCATTTTCTTACAATAGAAACACAAATTCTTATCGCGAATAAACTATTTACCATCTTCAAACTAACTCTATTGCCATAGATTTTGTTACTAAGAAAATCCAGAACCACCAAAAGTTCAGACCAGACTCAAAATTACTCCTACTTGTTAACTCCACACATCATTCTCTCGCATCAGTTTTTCTCTGAACATCTCTAATCAGTAACAAGAATCACATATGGGAAATTAGCCACAGCAAATCTTGCGAGGGTGATTCACAATACAGGACCATAAGCATATAGATAACACACAGCTTGTCTCTACTGCAAGCACACAAACTAACGAGCACAGCACACTTGAGAGGAAATTACATAGTAGCCTTTGACCTGGCTGTATTACTATTACAGTTAAGGGTGGTTAATGGTAGTTAAAAGTCAGTTACTGCTAGTTAAGTTTGTTAACTTGAGTTTTGTCCTATTTTCTGGGTATAAAAGACAACCAGTGTATCATGAAATCAGTTTAATGGAATATTAATCACTTTCCACTCATCATTCTCTCTTTCAAGAAATACTCCAATTAGCTAGGACAACACATTTTACAGATAGCCTCTTAACTATTGTGATCATAAAAGCTAATGAGTAATGACCACAATCATGGTTTTTAAAAAATGGTGCACAATCGCAAGCCACATTTTTCTGCAATTTTTCCAAAAGATCATGACAACATGAACGTGATATAAAACCTTAACCACACTTTATGAGGGGTTTCTTTGTAGCCTTTAATACACGTCATTACTCGGCAACATAGTTTACATGGTACATCAGTAAATGAATTAGTGAAATGAAACCTTCCCTTGATATGACTAAGGTCCTGTTTGCATAAATTTCTGAGTAAAACACTTATAAAATAAGAAACTAAAATGAGATTCTCCATAACTACAATCAACTTATGCACCTTAGCTTTTGGAGAACTTAAACGAAAAGAGCTTCTATAAAAATTAGATACATAAGTTAATTATAAACTCAATTCATTCTAGCTTTTTTATTTTCTTCTCCTGTAAGTGCTTACAAGTTACAATCGCCAAAGAAAAGAAAAAGTATTTTCATGACTCAACTCAATTCTTTGATATTGTATAGAGAGAAATTCCGGCAAAGGATCAAGAATCACAGAAACTTGACATCCTCAATTACCCACAACCAGCCCCGATTAATTAAAGCTTTGGCTTGATTTCAACATTTTGGAAGCTTAATTAATAAAAAAGCAAAGAGAAGTAAGAATGTTAGTATGTTACTCGGTGCCCTTTTGCCTGAGGATCCGAAACTGTTCAGGGGAGAGAACTGCGAGCCACTCTTCCTCTGATTTGCGGAGCGAGCCAGGGGCGGCCATGGCCACAATCCCACCACGAAAGCCGCGCTTGGGTGAGGCGGTGAAGAAGGGGATGGCAGAAACGAAAAGAGTGGTGGGAGTAACAGACTTTGTGGGGGAAATGGTGGCGAAAGATGAACGAACAAGAGTCGAGAAAATGGGTTTGGATTTGGAGGAAGAGATAGGAGTGGAAATGGAAGTGGTTCTCAGAATACTCAAGCCCATGGCAATGTTGTCCTGTAGTGTGTTCACTGGTCACCCTCACCTTTTACATTATCAGTCTTTAATTTATTCATCTTTCATTATCCCAATTGTTTTTTTTTTCTCACGTAAATTCAGTCGAGAAAAACACGCCACCTAAAATTATGTAAGAGGGTATATATTTCAAAGGTAATATGTGTGCTTTGGATGATAAAAAAAAATATTATGTGTGTTTGGTAAAAATAATTTTTTTTTGCTGTTCATTTAAAGTGTGTTAAAGAATTAAAATGAGTAAATATTTATTATGAAAATTATAAGAGAATGCAAAATAATTATGTATAATATAATTTTTTGTGTAATATTTTTTATATACAATGAACCTACTAAGGTTTGAACCTATATAATCTTATGCATATTATTCTAAAGCTTCCACCATTATTTCGTCCTTAGTGATTTACATATTTATATAATATTTTTATATAAATTTTAATTTGATTTTCTCGATAAAATATATATTTTATAGTATTTATAATTTTAATATTAAATTAAATTTAAACACTTGTAACTTTTTTATTTATAAAATATCCAAAAAAATAAGAAATTACTAAGTTAACTTATTTCATATCACTGTTAATATCATATATATACATATATATAATAATAATAATAAAAAGGTAAATATGAGAAAAACCTATTATATATAAAAAAGAAAAAAATAATAAATTTGAATAAGTAAAAAATCTAATAAATGTTCAAAAAGAAAATAAATATAAAAAGTTAAAAATTAAAATCTAACAATTTAAAAAATGTTATTTTAAATAACGTTTAAAAAAATGTTAAAAATCATTAAAAACATTTATTTATCAAACAATCAAATAAAATTTTTAATTAATAAAAAAATTAAGAATTAATTGAAATCTAACAAGGAGGTCAGAATATAAAATTTTTAATTAAAAAATAAGTTTAATTAACTCAAAATATTACATCACTCTTTTAACATTATTTAATAAGATAAACAAATAAAATTTATGATAAATATATGATTTACTTTTTATGTTTTTAAAAAACTTATATGAAAATATTTATAATTAACCAAATAAATTTAGTCATTATTAAAAAAATATGATTCGCGGACAATTTTTTTTCTTATACCAAACCTCCAAGGGAGTTAGAAAAAAATTGTGTACCAAATTTGTTTGAGTGATCATAAATATTTTTTAAAATCAAATAATATTTTTATCAGAAATTTTAATTATTTATTATATTAAATTATCTAATAATAAAAATAATGAGGTATTTTGTCATCCATGTAAAACTTTTTTCTAACTAAAAAAAGTTAAGATTCTCAGTCCTTTCCTATATGTACAATTTTTGTGTAAAATATAATTGTTTTATGAAAATTTTATTTTAAAAACAAAAAACTAAACATGAGAAACAACTCGAACAAAAACAAGCATGTTCAAACTTTAGGATAAAGAAACACACTTTTTTTTCTCCTTCATATACATTATTTTTTATTAATTAAAATATATTAAAAATTAGAAAATTAATAGTGAATAATTAAATAAGATATAAAGTTCATTAAATTTTACAAATTTTAATTAAAAAATGTATTAGAGATATGATTCAAACATTTCTCTTATGTTAAAACACCATTCGAGGATCATACACGTACACCTATAGATATGAATTATGAAATGAAAAAGACAATTTTTGTTGAGTGTGAGTCTAATTAAAGAGAGGGGCCATTTGTCGTACGTGTTTGTTTTTAATCGGCACAATTCAGCCACGTGCCATCATAGTACTCTACCGTCTTTTGCTGCAATTACGTGTCATAGTAAAAATAAAATCCTCTCACCACACATTTCAGTTTCAGACCCTGAACTCTGAACATTACGACAAATCGACAATCACGTATGTATGAATCCAAAATCCAATCCAATTTTCAAACCCTAAAGGGCTGAAAAGTAAATTCACAAAATAGAAGGGGAAAATTAGGTCCAGAATGAGATTTTAGTTTTCGCACGTGTGGCTGGTGGCCACCCCGATTTAGTCGCACGCCTAGTTCCTTTCTTCGTCTCGTCTCCCTCACATCGCACACGCTTTCGCTTTCTTTCTCTCCCTGTTTCTTAGGTAACACAAATCCTTGTACATCTCTTCTTCATTTTCTTTTCCAGAACACACCACACTCTCTCTCATTTAACTTCTCCATTTTCTTTTCTTCTGTTACTTCATTTCATCGATTCGTAGTTACTTCGAGAAAACCGATGACAAATAACTGATATATATATATTTTAATTTCTTTTATGTTTATCTTTATGCGAGTCTTGATTTGTGTTTTCTTCTCTTCCGCCTTCCCTGTGATGTTAATAATTTTGAATTCGCAGTTCATAATTAGTGGGATTTTGAATAAAAATGTTTTTTTTCCTGTAATTTTCTTTTGAATATTACTTGGCAACTAGGGATTCTGATCGAAAAGAAAGAAAGTCGGTTATGTACTATTTTGCTGCTTACACCTCTTGATTTTGATTGCTGCCGTTTGAAGAGTTGTGTGATGCTTTCTATTTGACAACGGAGTGTTTTATATACTTATTTCTTTTAATTGTGTTGTTTTTTGTAATTTTCAGTTACTTTGAACATTGTAACCTGCCTTTACCGATTCAAATTTTGATACTATCCGTGGTAAATTTGATTCTTCATAACTATTTTTGTATATTTGAACATTGTGTTTTGTAGCGGATGCTTTGAAAATTCAGTTATTTTGAACATTTCAATCTACATTCACCATTTTGATTCTGACTTGTAGGAAAGATTGATCATGCTCTGTATATTTACTATATAGCTTGCTTAGTAAATTGTAGATTTGACAATGATGTGCAGTGAGGCTTTGCAAATTTCAGTTTCAGTCAGTCATCACGAACATTGTAATGTACATTTAATGTTGAATTGGAAAGATTTGTTCTATCTAAAAGATATATTTTGATTGTATTTAGCCTGTCTAGTAATTTGTGAGGTCATTGTAGGGAACATCCTGCAGAAAAAGAACTTAGTTGTTTTGTTTTCATTGGATGTTTGACATTGAATCAATAGGTGTTAAGTACTATTACTATTAGTATGTTAGGATGATGGAATTGGAATTATAGTTTAGAATTATAATTGTAACTCCAATTTTATAGATATTGTGTATGGGGTTTTGCAAAGAATTAAAATTAAAAATTATAAGATCTAAAGTTTGAAAGTAATTATGATAATGGTGGTGGTAGTGGTTGGCAGCAGTGGGAGTGCTGACAGGGTGGTTGTAATGGTGGTGGCAGTGTAGGTAGTGGTAGCTGCAGTGGTGGTGGCAATAGAAAGAGGGAGAGAGGTTGCCAGTGTGGGGATGAGGAATCAAGAATATTAGGGTGTTGTTTAGGAATTGGAAATGACTAGTGCTAGTTATTCTGTAATTCCATGGATTGATCTTGGAATTTATGATTTGAATTCCAAAAGGACCACCAAACATAAAAATTAGAATTAGAGTTAATAGGCAGAATTCTAATTCAAGCTTCAATTCCATGTTCAACTCCAAAACACCAAATAGACACCTATAGATATTTACTACCACTTAATAATTAATCCAAAAGGAAGGATTATTGCCATTGTTAATTAATTGAAGATTTCAGATTATTTGTTTGAGGTTTCTGATTTCTTTGATTAACTTGGATAGGGATTCAATTATTCTTTTTTTACATTTTTTATCATTTATGATGTAGGAATACATATCATGGTATAGTTTGGGTTTAAGGTTGTAATTTTTGTATAACTGAAAATTCATATAGCATGTCGGAGAAACCACCCATTAATTTGCAAATTAGGGACATGAGGTAATTGCCGTAAATAAGAAAAGAGATAAAATATTGTCAAGGAAAAGGCTCTTGTTCATATTATTGATGATCTTTCAGTTCAGTGGTTGGTCTTGAAGCTTACCCGTTACAAAATTCCATTATCTTTTCAGACATTTGGCCCTACAATTAACACCATGAACCTTCCTTTTTACATAAGCCAATTTAGTCTTATCCTTTGGCTGAATCTATATGTCCAAAGTCCAAACATTAAGAGTGTTCTCTTGACACTGTTTCAGTTAAACCTATATCTACTGTAGATGCTATTTTAGATATAAATATCTAATGTATTTGTTTTTTAGTGCACTACCCCCCACCCCCTTTTTCCTTGCTAGCTGGTGTTGTCCACTGGTGTCAATACTTTTCTGTAAGTTTTTCCTTGTTCAACTTGAGTCAAGTGAGTTGTAAATATTTATGAAGGGTGGTTCACATATTTCATTATGTTATGGAAATGATATGAGGGATACATATGACATGTTAGGAAAAAGATGGGCAACAGATTTATTTTGTAAGTTGAGACTAAAGAATAATGTGTTTATTCCATGATAACAATACCATATTTATACAAATTGAGAGAGTCAATCTTATAAATTTAGAGATTAGAATCAACATATCTAAAGAGAAAGATAGTTGAATTTTCCTATGGTTAAACTATTCATTTGGTCCTATGATTGTCCTTATTTAAAGTTTTACTCCTTACACAAGTAAAATATAATTTTTAGTCCCTATACATGCATAAAATTTGAGGGCGAGTCCTGACACAGCTATAAAGTTGTGTCTTGATGACTTGTTGGCTATGGGTTCGAATACGAAAATAGTCTTTTTGCACATGCAAAGTTAAGGCTGCGTACAATATCCCTCCCCCTTACCTTCGCATAGCGAGGAGCCTCTGAGCAATGGAGTATGTAGTTTTTTATTCATGCATAAAATTTAAGTTTTGATCCCTATTACTAACATCGGAGAAAACTTTTTGGCAGTATAAAACTGCCAAAAAAAATTTTGACAATGATAAACCTCTACAAAAAATTGTGTAGGGACTAAAACTTGATTTTTTTTTTGTATAAGGACTAAAGCTTAAAAATGGGAACAACTATAAGGACCAAGTGAGTAGTTAACCTTTACCAATTACATAAATGGTTAATATTCCTTAATTATACCACGTATTTCAATAATATTTTTTCAATATCTCAACACCCCCTGATGCTGGAGCGCATATATTATATGCATCCAGCTTGCACATAGATATGTTGTCCTAGCCTTCTAGGTCTCCCCATAAAGATTTAATGAAAATGTTAGCTAACTGATCTTTGGAGCAGATGGAGGCAGTCTTGATGATGCTCAAAAGAATCTTCTTGTTGAGGAAATGGCAATCAACCTCTATATGTTTTGTCATTTCATGAATGATTAGATTAGAAGAGAGACAAGGTTGACTGATTATCACACATTAGCTCCATATGTTTGTAGCTGAGAAACATGGTAAAAAACTTTGAGGTACTCTTGGATTAACCCCAGGAAGTGTATTCAATTGTTCAGTAATAGTAACTGGGCTGAGATAATAAAAGTTCTTCATTTTCTTGAGTGTTCTTCACTTTTCTCACCCTTTTACCAGTTGGTTCTATCATTAGGCTCCTCCAATTAATTAATTGTATTCCTTAGTCAGTTGGGCATCCCACAAATAGTGGGATTTAATTTCTACTTCATTTCCTCTTCTACTGTGGTTTCTAATGTATGTAGCTCACCCGTGGATTTATTATTCAGTATGACTGAAATCTCTATTTTCTAAGTTATTTGAGGATGATATACTATCAAAAGATGGTTGATGTCATCCATATGTATTTCTGATAATGATTGTGCAACATTTAGCTTAGAGCCTTCTCATTCAAGATTATAAATAAAGATGGACAATCATCTCGGTAGATTTCAGCTTAGAACCATAGTTTAAGTGGCCTTTTTACAAAACTTAAGAGAAAGATATATCCAGTTTGAGATTCTATGATATTCTTATTACAAGACTTGGCTGAGTGCAAACTCAATACAATGGCATTGAGCTTTGTGTGATTTTTGAATAATAAATAGGGCCTTCAACACTTTTGTAGGTTCCTTCCATGTATTTTCTTTGTATTGATGTTTTATAATCAGCTTGAAATTATTGAGCTAAGGTAAAGTTCTGGTGGAGAAACCAGCTAATAAGCAAAAATAGTTTCAACTTCTTGGATTGATTGTGGCTGTAGGTTTTAATAAAGCCTTGCAAGTTGTAACTACTAACAATTGTTAATTGGGACTATAATGGTTGCTATAGTGTATAGCTCTGTGCTGGCATAGTGCCTCTTGTGTAATGCTACATTCTTAGCTTTTATGCTAGAAAAACAGTTTGTCGTGTCTTTCTGAACAGGACTAACCCTTTTTTATAACATTTTCTGTAGGAGTTTGTGATCTGAGTATAAAGATGGAGCTGAACAGCATCAAAGATGCATTTGATCGTGTAGCCAAGAAGCAAAAATTATCCTCTTCAAAGTCTCAAGAAGTTGTTGACCTGGTGGGGCGTGAAATTGAGCAGGCATTGGCAACAATTCAGTCATCACATGACCCCTCATCTCCTGTTGATCAGAAATCTGTTCTCACAGAACTTAAGTTTAAGCTTAATGCTATTGGACCACTTCAACAGTTGGAAGGATTGAATAAGGAATTGAACATAAGTCTTACCAAGTATCAAAAACTCCTTGAAAAATTGTTCAACCCTGACATATCAAAGGCATACAGAAATGTGGACTTTGATACTCGTATTGTCAATCAGATAATTGCAAACCACTTTTACCGTCAAGGTTTGTTTGATCTTGGAGATAGAATCATAAATGAGGCTCGAGAGCCTGATGCAGCTGCACTTAGATCTCAATTTTTGGAAATGCATCAGATTATTGGAGCTATGAGGGAGAGAAACCTTCAGCCTGCTCTCACATGGGTCTCTGCTAATCGAGAGAAACTTGTCCAGATTGGTTCGAATCTTGAGCTTAAGATTCACACGCTGCAGTTTGTAGAGGTCCTGCAAAATGGAACCCGAGCTGATGCCTTAAAATATGCCCGAACTTACCTTGCTCCTTTTGCTTCCCTCAACAAGGGTGAGTTCCCAAAGCTTATGGGTTGCCTCTTGTATGCAGGAAGGCTAGAGAGCTCCCCTTATTCTGAGCTCTTGTCCCCAATTCATTGGGAGATGACAACTGAAGAGCTCACACGGCAGTTCTGCACTCTCCTGGGTCAGTCCTATGAGAACCCACTGAGTGTAGCAGTTGCAGCAGGAGTTGAGGGGTTGCCTACACTTTTAAAGCTTGCAAATGTAATGGCAGCAAAGAAGCAGGAGTGGCAGGAAATGAAGCAGTTGCCAGTGCCGGTTGAATTGGGTAAGGAGTTTCAGTTCCATTCGATTTTTGTTTGCCCTGTGAGTAGGGATCAAGGAAGTGAAGAAAATCCTCCAATGCTGCTACCATGCTTGCATGTCCTTTGCAAGCAATCAATTATGAAGCTATCAAAAAACAGCACCCGAACATTCAAGTGTCCATATTGTCCAGCAGAAGCTACTGTTGCAAACTGCAAACAGCTGTATTTCTGATGTTTGTGTATTTTATCGCTTCCATACATTTCATTTGTGCAATACAGCATTTACAGCTTTCTGGTTGTATATAAATATTCTAAAAATCTTTTACATTTTGATATGACCAACAACGAATAATAAAAATTGAAAGAACCTGCCTATTCTACCGTTCTTGCTTTTCTTCGTCTGGAGAATTATACAGGTGCTACCATGATCTCACTGCTACAACTACAAGCTTCTATGATATGATCACATCCAGCTATCTATATGTACTAAATGATTGCGCTTGATATTTTGCTTATTAGTCTTTAGATAATTGGATTTTACTCTGCTAATTTGGAATTAGGCAATTATCTCGACAGTTAATTTTGTTAATTTTGCTAATCTTGGACTATATTTTGGTCAGTCATGATTCTTAGCATGGAATCATTCAAAAAATGAGTTAATGACAACGGATTTTGTTACATAGAGAACTAAAATGAACACTAATTCATTGTGAAAGTCTCAAAAATTTATTCTCCAAGATAAACTTAACAGTTAATTTTGTATTTGTTCTTCAAGAGTAACGATAATGAACACAAATTCATTGTGAATTTCTAAAAATACAAAGATGCAAATTGAAGTTTGAAAAATACAGCGGCAACTAATTGGAGTAATAATACTCTAGGGAAAACCAATAATTCTGTTGAGTCCCTCAAAGAAGAAAGGAGAATTAGTTGGCTTGGGAGGTGAGTTTTCTTGTCGCAGATATTCCTCCAACATCTCTTTTGTGGACCTCGCGGACAAGGGGTGAAAATGGGAACCCCACTCTGCAAGAAACGCTTTCACGAGAACCCATTTCTCGTCATTATCCATGTTGGTCCATTTGTGTTGGGCCTGGTCTTCGTCGAGGCCCATGTACTCGCAGAGTTCTACGAAGAGGAGCTTTCTGCTCTTGCGCATGGCCTCCTCCGCCTTCACCGAATGCGCGTTCATTCTGGCGGCCCTCGCCGCCAACTCCGATGCCAAGGATGCGTCGCTGATGCCGCGGTCTCCGCCGCCGGTGCAGGAGATTCGTCGGGTGGTGAGTTTGTGCGTGGAGAGAGCGACGGGGGAGGTGGTGGAGATTGAGAAGAAAGGGGAAGTAACGTGAATCCTGAGAGCCATTTGGATGGATTGGATTGGATTGGTATCTTTTTTGTTTTGGAATATGATCAAATCGGAGGTTGGAGGTATCCCAACCAAGCCTACAACAAAATAGTGAAGGACTGAAGGATACGTTTCCTTTCTGCATATATACAAACAAATTAGTCTTTACGCACTTTTTAGTTTTTACATTTTATGACTCCATTTCTATATTTATTGTTAGTAAATAATAAGATGTGTTTAAAGAAATGCGTGATACTAATACAGTAATACTGTTTTTTTTTTTTACTGAATACCAATACTATTATTAAATGCATTTTAAAGGATGTGTTATAAAATGTATTGTTAATAATTTAATATATAAAAAGTAATAATACATGAATATCATAAAAAAAAATTAGTTAAGACTATATCAGCAAAATTATTCATGACATTTTTATAAATTCTTCTAACTTGGTTTTAATAACTTATGCGATAAAATTTATGAATGTTTACTTAACAAAAACATATTAATAATGTTGATTACAAAAATGTTATAAAAAATTTGAACTAATGCAATTAAATCATTTATTCAAAAACATCTTTAAATTTCAGAATGATATTTCAAAACAGTTTAATTTTGACTGTGTTCAGCTTTCAGCCAAGTAAAATTGTTGTTGTATTTTAATAAGTTAATTATGGAAGCTATTAAATTAAACACGTTTATAAATGGTGGGAAACTAAGCTCAAATTTACAAGCTCCTTCTAGTCAGCGCCATAAACATGAACATGAGCATGATCACAGTGGCTGTAAATTGCAGCATCTCATCTTTTCCCTCTTCTCTAGGCTTTCGCCGCCGCGCATTTCCACACCTTTCTCTTTCTCCCCCTTCCGCTCTCTGCTTCTCCGGTACTCACTCACATCGCATTTCCTTTTCCTTTTCTTCCAATGCGCACGCAAATTTCGCTTTCCGTAGTTTATGTTTGTGTGTTTGAAAGTCACGTTTAGGTTACATTCGTTATAAGAACACAAGATCTGCCGAAGCAGCATCCAACGAATTAGGAAAATAAATTGAATAATTGCAACCTATCAATTTGCTTAAACTGTAACAATCTACCGACAATTGATACACTGTGCGTTGATCTACACTTCCTGCGATGGTTCTAGTTCTCAATGCGCTTCCCTGTGCATAACTCGTTATTTAGTGAATTATTATTTCGGATCTTATTATATCAATTTTTGTTTTTCTATTGTTGCTAACTTGCTATCGTTTGGATTCTGATGCTATATTACTTTTATTTCCCGTTCTGTTCTGTTGTGTGAATGTTTACTAGGTTTGTCAGAGAATATTGATTGTGGTGGTGGTGGTGGTGGTAGTGGTGGTCCATGTATGTTTCCATTGAACCGTTGCAAAACCATTCACCTGGTTAGTATTGAAATTGAACTCACTTTTTCAGTGAACACACTGTCTGTATCTGGTGTGGACTTGAAGCTGCTATGTTATGTATTTCATTATTAAGCACATTTAAGATTGTATGCAAATCAAGGGATTGCCAACTTATAAGACACACATCCAGGTGAGGCATGGACAGGGGATCCACAATGTGGAAGGAGATAAGGACTACAATGCATATATGAAGCCTGAATATTTTGATGCACATCTTACGCCACTAGGCTGGCAAGAGGTAGCAAAGCACCGCAGCTTATTGTGTGAAACGTGTTCGGAAAGGATAAGCTTACATGAGTCAAGATGTAGTTTAGAGATGGAAAAGATTGTTTAGTCTTGTGAATGTGTGATAATCTTTTGCTTATGATAGGTTGACAATTTGCGTAAGCATGTTCATGATTCTGGGCTTATGAAGAGGATTGATCTGGTCATAGCATCTCCTTTATTGAGGTATCAATACCTGTGTGCTTCTTTAGTGACTCAAATGCTTTATATGGATTGAGAAACTGTATGTCTCTATTTCTTGCAAGAGTACTTAGTTCTAAAATCTTGTACAGAATAACAGCTGAAGATCAAGAAATCATTCTTTTTCCACTTTCACAAATTTCCAATATCAAGTAGACTTGGCATGCTTTTTTCTTTCTTTTACTTGTGATTGGCTTTGACCTTCTCTTCAAGTTTTCTGGGAACTTTTTCGTGTTTGGAAACACTGTGCTTGTTTGTAATGGCTGATAAAGGTATCTTATGTTTATGTTTATTGTCTCTTCTTTCTGCAACATGATCAGCTTTTACCGATTGATGAGTGTGATAGACTATGGTAGTGTGTCTGATTACTATGAAGCAACATCAGATGGGCAATCATTAATTTGCACATTTTGAACATTGGTGTGACTTAATCATGTAAATAAAACATGTGCAGCAACTCGGCAAGTCCATGGATCGGGTATATTATCTTTCAGGTAAAAAATGTTGCTAAAAAATATAATTGCTAGCTAATTAAATGGAAATTTTTTTTTCTTGGAAACAGTTCAATTCAAGATAGTGTTCTCTATGTATGAGCTATGTTGGTCAGATGGTAAATTAATGTTACCAGGATTTAGATTATCAAATCTGTGAACCCAGTTGTAAGTTGTAAATCATTAATATGCTAGCTTAAAGTCTCTCCCTGCTCATGGTTCATGGGGGCAATGTGGGTCTCTTTAGTATGAAATCAAAATTATATGCACACTGAAAATTATTTGGATTAGTGATGCTTCATTTAGTCAAGTCTATCTATTTACCGTGCTAACTTGTTCCTGTTACGTAGTGTCTTCATGAATGAGGTTGCGTTAGTTGAAAAAAGCTGAGTTGGGACATATATCAGGGTTTTGCAAGTTATCCATATTCTAGGTTTATGTAGTTTATATTGGAATGTGTTTCTTATGAATTGTTTGAAATCACTTACAACGCAAAGTTTTAGGACTCTACAAACTGCTGTTGGGGTGTTTGGAGGTGAGAGCTACACAGATAGAACAAATGTGCTACCTCTTATGGTGAAAAATGCAGGAAACAGCAGTCGTGCTGCAATTTCAAGTCTGAATTGCCCTCCAATTGTTGCTGTTGAACTTTGTCGGGAACATTTGGTATGTGATTTTATAATATCAACATTTTTTTTTTATCTATTGACACAAAACATTCTTCTAGGAGACAGTTTACATAATTACATATCATATTGCTCCGTGTGCAAGAGTGAAACTTCAATTACCTTCACAACATGGGCAAGTGTTAGAAAACGGATATCTTGTAGCAGGAATTTTAAGGCAGCACACAAATGTATAACTTTACACAACTCCACTTTATTTTCAATTTTAAGACATGAATTTCAAATTATTGCTCATCTTCTTCCACTCTGAATGTTTGTCTGCTATAATCCCCTTCGAAAAAAAATAATCCTAATTATATTGTTTTCTAACTCTATTGGTCTGTTTGACACATAGTTTTAGTCTAGCTAGCTAGGCCACAATTTTAAGGCTTGCAGACATAACGGAAAAGCTTGACAAACTTAAGCCAAATAGCAGAAGTTGTTGTTAGTGGGCATTTTTTTTTATCCATAGGAATTAAACACAGTACTAAAAGGTTTACAACACTCACACACCTTACTCAACCAACTAAGCTAGACCCCCTTGGTTAGTGGGCATTTACACAAGTTGAATAAAATGTTTTTTATTTTTTTATTTCTAATAAAGACTTGAATGAAACACAAATGTGCAGTATCCTGTACAATATAATGGTCTGAATTCTGAACAGCTATTGTGGAGCTATGATCCAACAATTTTTCAAGGTAGTTGAATAATTGATGTATAATAATATGAAATCACAAATTAAATTTAAATTTGGGATGTACATAAAATTACTAATAAAAGATTAGTGTTGCTTCTTCATTGTCCTTCCCCCACCACAACATTGTCAGAAGTTATATTTTATGTTTAAAGACAAATTTAGTACATTTTTTTATGTAAGCGTCCTAAGCTTGTTATGGATTTATCTGTGTTTTCTCATGCAGGGAGTTCGTCCTTGTGACAAAAGGAGAAGCATCAGCGAGTATCAATCTCTATTTCCTGCAATTGATTTTTCACTGGCAAGTACATAGATTTTATCATGCTATGCACCCTTGTGGTTTATGATTTCATAGACGACGGCTAACATTTTTCTTTAGCTGTACAAAAAATCGGGTCTAATTATAATTTGTTCTGTTTGGGTTTTTGCCAAGTCATTTTTTCTTTTCTTTCCAGATTGATAGTAATGAGGATACTTGGTGGAAGGCCGATGTTAGAGAGACAAAGGAAGAACTTGCAGCCAGAGGGCGGAAGTTCATGAACTGGTATGATTTATATACTGGGAAATGTTAGTTTTTATACTTTTTGTTTCCCCTGGGCTTTACTTAGCCCAACCAACTCCTTTAACCACCACCACCCCCCCCCCCCCCAATTGCTAGATTAGACTTGATTACTAGAATACTAGATCCAACCTAAGAAATATTATCAGCTATACTGGAAATTGGTCTCAAATATGTTGGGTTCATATCTGAGACTCTTAACTTTATTTTTCACTTCGTCACAGGTTGGGGACAAGAAAAGAGAAGGAGATAGCAATTGTGACGCATAGAGCATTGTTGTTTCATACTCTTAATGCCTTTGGAAATTACAGCCATCCCTTGGAGGAGAAAGAATTATCAAAGCCGTAAGTTTTCCGATGCCTTGCATGTATATTAACATCCTTTTAAGCCAACAGAGTTGATTATTTATTTGTGACTCTTTTTAAATGAATACATCTTTCTTCATGGATTACATAACAATTTAGACCATGAAGAAAGTACTTATTAGTCCCCGCTGATCAGTGGTATCCTTCCTTTTTTTTTAAAGGCAAATATCATATATATTTAATTGACCGGTTCCAATATTTTTGCAGCTTTGCCAACTGCGAGCTTCGCTCCGTGGTCATTGTTGATTGGTATGAATACAATCTAAACAACTTTAAGAGCTCCCTTGCACCTCAGTCAGGGTTTTTATGATTTATTAATCAACTTGTAGTGTAACGGATAGGATGCATTAACCGTAAAAAATCAGACAAGATGCCTTCATGAAGGACCTCTCCTCTAGTGATGTTGCGCATGAAAACGCCGAGGAAAAATAAAAGGTTCTGTAGATATTTCATCTTGACTCAGGAAATCTAGCATAATTATTTCAAATTTCACAAATTATGCTTCTCGTCTGCAACAGGAAATATTTTATCTGGAATACTTGTCCGACAAAGTATTCTCTACTAAGGATACACGAATCGCGGTTATTACGACATACATTGATATGGTCATATGGTATTCATGTTTATTAATAATTATAAAGACTGATAGTAGGTTATACTTAACGAACAGCAGAATGTGGTAAATATGGAATATAATTCAATAGATAACAAAAAAATATTCTCTTTACCAATGCTGAATATTCTGTTTCAGTAGCAAATAGTCTTATTTTTGTTCTTAAGAAGCTCCTTCTATTGACAATGGGCACGTTACCTTCTCCCATGATTTTCTAAATAGTTTTTTTTATTTTGTCTTTAAATAATTACTATTCTTGTCTGCAGATTTATTTCCTAAGAACTTGTCAAATCATAAATCCTTTGGAAAACCAAGGATGAAAGCACACACAGCAATGACAGCATTTGCTAAATGCATAGCGATTTCCAAATGATAAAACAGCAAAGGCTCGGGCCTCTTATAAACCGTAACCAGCAAGAATATCTTAGCTTCATTTAGCCTTCAGAACATCATAGTATGACGCGGGCTTTTTCTTCGACTCACCACAGAGTTTCTGAATAAATTAGGTAGAACGTTTACCTAAAGAAATAATCATCATAATAATAATAATAATAATAGAAAAGTGACAAAATAAGTTATATATCAGACATAAACAGTGGAGAGGAACCTTATAGGAGTACCACTTTTTACATTTATGCAAGACAAATATACGTACCTCCACTTCAGCGGCTACACGCAGAATAGTAGCTTCCGCCCATGGTCGACCCATTATTTGCAAGCCTATTGGAAGTCCTTCTTTATCGTAACCAACCTATAGATAAAACATGCTAATTAAATGAATAAACAGTATAGGATAAGTGTCCAGTTTGGATTAATTATAGTTTATAGAAACTTTTCAATTAAGATAAAATATTTGATTCCTAACTTACAAAACAGTCCTTGTAAATTTATTATAGAGAAGACAAAATAACTTCTAAAAGTTTAAGTTGATTTCAACTTATCTAAGTGTAATTTATTTTACTTTGTTGATTCATGTTTTTCCTTCTGTAAATACTTGTTGAGAAATTTATTCAAACTTACTAGATATCGTTCTATTAACACTAACCATGGCATTTAACTCAAGTGCTCTTCAGAACAAAATAACAAACACTATTCGTAACTGATTCACTTCACTCTCACTCACCGGGACAGAAATGGAAGGGAATCCCAAAAGATTTGCAGGAACAACGAACTGCATAAGGTTAGCTGAAAAAGAAGCTGAGTTAACATATATCCAACAGTTATTACATAATAGGAAGAGTTATAATCATGGCATTTAGATCGGTCATGAATGATTATGTTCTAATAAGAAAACACGAATCCAGAGATCAGTGTCTCGATACCGATCCAATCCAAAACTTTTAACGATGTTTTATGCTAAGGCCTGATCGAATGGAGTACCGCAATGTTCAGTATAAATAATTGCCACCAATATTATGACATTTAAAATTGTTTCAATCATGATAAAATAGATTCTGGATTCAAAGTGTTACGGCTATATTAGGGACAAACTTTCACTTGACTCTTTTGTTGACCTTACAAATCCAAAGATCATTAACTCAAGTTATATCATCGACGGACAAGTTTACTTTGGACAATACTTAGATAAATTCCTCATATTTAATATCTTTATTATCAAGTTCTCAAATTAAATCGTGACGAGTAGTTTCGGGGACATTCTTCATGAAGGCTATTTATTGTTAGAAAAATCATCCACATGTCATCTTTTGATTTGAAAACTTAATAACAAGGATATAAGGAGCTTGATTTAAATTTGTCCATTTACTTATACTCGTCTATTTATATTAATACAAAACTTAAGTGCAGTTTTAGATACTTTTGATATTGTTTTCCAATCAAAATTACAATTTCACCTCAGTAACTTTTAAGGTCCACATTAAAAGTTAGAATTTGTTACTTAGATGAAATATCAATTTTAATTGGAGAACACCACCAAAAATACTTAAAAAAACTTTACTTTGTCCTTTTATATTATCAGAGTGCACAAGTAACAATAGTGTGTGACATCGGATATAATGTCAATTACAATGCTGCACTGCAAATCATTAAAGAAGAAAAATACCCTGAAGCTGCAACTTAAAGGTGAAGCTAATCGATTACCTGTAGTCTGCATATCTGTTTCACCACTTTTAAGAGCACTGGGAGGTATTATGGGTGCTGTCATGCTGTTACAAACAACGACAATTCAGGTGCAGTTCCTCCATATCAATTATTCCAGCCAAAACAACAAAACCATACTTCCAAAATAAGATTTGAATTTCGTCAAAATCCATTTCCATAGGCAAAGTAGATTTCATACCAATAAATTATTAACAACTGCCAGAAAACATATAAACTGTTTATCCAGACTGTAAAAACTAATTTCAAAGCCATTCAAAGAATTATAAAAGTAAGTAACCCACAGTAAACCAACTAAACTGAATCTGGCAGAGCGCAGGGGTCCAATACACTAAGGAGTACTCCACCACATTATTATACATACCCAGTGGTCGGCGTTACTATGACATCCACTTTCTTGAAAATCTCCAAGTGGTAATACATATTCCTTCGTCTGAAACATTTACGATAAATTTTAGAAGCTACATACACAATTTTTTGGTATGGTTTACATTGGACAATCTGTGACAGTAATTGTTTTTATTAGCAACTCTCGTCTCACCTGATACATTGGGCTGCAACATAATCTGCTGCTGTAAATGACCGAAAAAGTGCCAAACTTGTACGAGTATCATATGTCAAATTTACACCTTTCCTATGAAAACAAAGAAATAAAGGAAATAACCACAAATTTTTATAGCCACCGTCTAATATTAACCACTTATAATAACATATGAGAAGGATGTCTTTTAAGAATTGGACCACAAAATGAAGTTACCAGTATTAAGTTTTAATATATACTCAAACATACCCGTCTTCACAATCAGGATTCAGTGAATATAAGCATTCAGAGCCAATGGAAACAACATGGGCAGTTCGCATCTCAAGAAGCTCTGGTATAACAATTTCTATCATCTTCAAATAATAGAGATATACACTACTTAGCCCTGTTTAAATCTATCATGCTTATCTAGAAATAAAGTGCATTATGTGATAGAATGATGAACTTACTTCACAACCATGTGCCTTAGACAACAGATTAAGTGCTTCCTCACATTTATCAGAGATTTCAGTTGAGTGCACATCATTAAACCACTTCACAAGAAGATATATATATATATATATTATATATAAAAAGTATGTCACATTAAACTGCACAAAAATATATTTTTGAAAGGATAAGGTGATTACCGGGGTGTACTTTCCAATTCTTAAAGATCCCAAGGCATTTGAATTATCGTTGGATGACAGAGTTGGCAAACAAGGTGGTGACTACAATAAACACAAAAATATATGCATCATACTTACTAAAGAATGGCAAAGTTTTGTATAGAGAATATAGTATAGAATAACTGAATAAAAGTTGGTTTAGTAGTTTGTCTTTGTCATATACACTATCCATAAGAGGTCTAAAAGAGCCTCTGATTGATAAAGAGTAGCAGTACAAAGGGGTTTTAGAACATAATATGTAATCATGGAGGCAGGCTTACTTTGTTATGGCTGGGATAGGGAAATTGCCAAATGTCAGAGGGTAATTTATTGTCCTAGGTTGGATACGTCCCCTTTTTAGTCAGTCCTTTTAAATGACCGATGTCCATGTTAAAAAGTTAGATCCTGGTTTTTCTTTTTGCCAATTTTGTTAAAAGATTTTTCCAAGAACTGCTTGGCTTTATTTAATGAAAAATTACTTTGAATAGACTAACTCGACCTCACAAAACCGGCTTTGTAGTTCATTCTTAGAATTTGGGCATAGGGTTCATCGCAACAAAACCTGTTTTAAGGTGAACTACCTAAGTCTTGTAAGGATTACATTGGTCACATCTCTTGGCAATTTATGTGGGACTAAACACACCCCCAGAGGTTGCAATTAAGGCAGCCCAAAGAGGCCACAATTACATTGGTCATATTGTCAACATTTTTGGTTTTCAATCTCAACAATTTTCTTATTACTCAGAAGAATATCAACTGTTGGATTAAAGAACAAGATCCCCCCACCCCCACAGGAACAAAAAAAAAAAATACCGGTTTCAAACTGATTCTATTTGCAGGTGATGCACCCAACATTGCAGAATACCTGAATCATTAGGACCAAAGAGATCTGTTATATAGGTTCAAGAAGCAAGCCATAGTGATACAGGTTTTATACTTGATATCAACAACTGAATTAACTAAACCAAACAACTAGAAGTGCAAACATGTGCATGTGAAGTTGAGAGCATTCAAGTAAAATGAAAGAGTTGGTAAAAAAGGAAGCATGAAAGAGAAAGAGAGAAATATGCATTTCATACACTAGCAAGACATCCTCCACCGTTGAAGCAATGGGTCCAATAATTTCCACAGTCCCAGAATCACACAGTGACCTGTAAATGAAAACAAAAAAAAAATGTAAGTACACAGTGACCTGTAAATAAAAACAAAAAAAAATGTAAGTGTTCCAGACATTACAAATTTAGCTAGTCAAGCACTACAATGATTTACTAATACAACTAAATAGTTTATTCCGATATCCTTTTTAATTATAATCTATAGAATAATGAATATCACAAACTCTGGCATGTCAAAATTTTTGGAGACTTCATACAAGTTCTATTCAGACATGATGCCTTTGGAATTTGCTAAACAAATGACAAGATCACACTACCTATTCTCCACCAATGCCTTAGAGGCTTAGACTAAGGTCAAGAATGTGAAATAAAAACAAAATTCAAAGAAACTGTAGAACTGCATTCCATTATAAAGCCTGCCAGTAAAAGGCAGAACTATCATAAAAAATAGAAAAGATCTGAACCCAAAAAAAAAAAAGTTAAACAAGTTCCTTCACCACTCAGAACACCAGACTATTTACCCTATATTATAAATAGGAGTATTGTCTACTAAGATCAAATAACTGGCAGCCTTCAGTAATTTAGATTTTAGTCTTTCAGATAAACTGATAAAGTAACCTACTTTCATACCAATGTCATGTGATGGTATATTGAATATTAATCTTAAAGATAAAAACAGAAGCATTTTCATCGTAAGAAATGTAATTGATTTCTTCTCCTAGTCATGAGGTATTTGACCCAGATATTTTAAGTCTAATACAACAAATTTTCTTCTATTAGGCCCTAAAGGAATTTCTTCAACATCTTGTCAACTAAGAGCATCTTTAATAGGGGTTCTTGAGCTCAAGAACCCTGTCCACAAGATCTATCACTATTCTTGCTCAAGAGTTTTCCATGCTGGAGGTTGGGTTTTAGGGGAAAGAACTCCCAAGAACTCTTTTTTTCAAAAACATTGTTTTTTTTCTGTGTAAGTAAAATTCAAGAACCCAAATTGGGTTCTACCACTAGAGAAAAAATGACAAAAGTTCTTGCATCCTATGTGGCATCATGGGACCCACAAAAAGCAGTCCAAGAACCCAAAATGGGTTCTTTCAGTAAAGATGTTCTAAGTTCTCAACCATAGCTTTCTTCTTCCTTTACCAAACTTCTCAGATTCTTGTCATTGATGTGAATGTCAAGGAAAAAGAATAGTAATTTCATTTGATAGTCACAATAGAAAATGGGCAAAATCCTGACCCCAAATAATATAGAATAGGATCACAAAACATAATTGTTCCTACAATGTGGTAAAAGAAGAAAAAAAACATTTTCTTGAGGAGCCAATAGTACATATAAAGAGCTGGTAATGATTGATCCATTATATAGTGCAAGAAATTACCCTTCCATGCTTGTCCGCCCATAAGTTGTCTTAAATCCCACCACACCACAAAGGGAAGAAGGAATACGGACTGAACCTGCCCTTTTTCAAAATTTTCAAAAATAAGTTATACAGAGAAAATAGAGCCAAATAATCAGTTTAATACATTAGATTTGCACAACCTCCACCATCAGTTCCCAATGCAGCAGAACATAGTCCAGAAGCAACAATTGCAGCTGGACCTGAAGAAGATCCCCCGGTATACCTGTCAGGTGCATGAGGATTTCTTGTAGTTCTGCAACTCAAGAAAATTCAGTTGAATAATCAACAAAGGTAGATTCTGATGAGGAACACAAGATAATTACAAGCAAACCAAAACAGTTTTCAAGGTTATGTAAGAGATTCATGGTAATTAATGGAGAGAGTCTATCATGCTACCATATAACAGTTTTTCCTTTCAATAATGGTTCTTAAGTTTCTGATCAACAAGATGAATGAATAGGTAATGAATGAAAATACAAAGAAACCCTAAACCCTAAACCCAAACACACAAAGCAAGCAGAGATGTTGATAGTGACATCAAGATTTAAAATAACAATATATGATAAGCTTACCCATAATTAGGATTATTTCCTGTTGTACCCATGCCTAACTCATGCATATTTGCCTTCCCTATGAATATGACACCACAGGTACGCAGTCTTGATACACAGACTGCATCCTCCTTTACAGTGCGTACCTGATGCATCCATGTAGTTGCACCTGTAATCATCAGAAGAAAATTCAAAGTTTTTTTTTTCAATTACCAGGACAAAGTAAGATGCTAAGATTTACTTACCCTTAGATGGATGAGGATAACAATCTATGTCATCTTTGATGGCCATGACAATTCCATCCAATATCGATAATGGATTTCCTACATAATCAAAGTCCAAGAATATAAATTGGATAATTTTCTATGTCTATTCGCGCCATGTCTCAGCATAATCATGTGTGAAAGATTTAGACTGTAAGCATCCAAATCATACAAGATTACCAGCTTCAAACCTCTGAGTAGATGCTGCCGCCTGCTCCCGTACTTCTGCAGCATCAAACGATATCAATAGTGGTGTAGGAGGTTTATTTCTTCCATTGTCCTCTATAATTGAGATGATGCGCTCAGCAACCTATATATTCAAAGTGTAATTGTTTCATTTTTACAATTTAATTTGAATAAAGAGAAGATAAATCTGTACAGAGAGTTGCTACCAACTACATGCTATGTACCATAGATGGGGTTACTTTTCTAGATCGATAAGCATGAGCATAGTCACGTATTTTCCAGTATCGAAAGGATGCGGATGAATTTTCCCATGATTCAGCAACATCATAATGTGGAAGACACTTCAGAGCAGACTCAACTCGATCTTCAGGTCTCCCATCTTCCTCAAGGACAACAACACCAGGCTCCATTTCTAAATTAATGTTACAGACATCAGGATGGATTATATAATAAGCAAGCATCCTCAAATGCAATGCAAATAATTTGACACAATTACTAATTTCCATTATCTGTAAGGGAATTTGTTCCTCCTATCCTAATCTAATTATCTCAAAGAACTTCAAATTTTAAGTAAATCCAACATATAAGACCACCTGCAATTTAAACACAGACTGCAAATTGACAAGAAGCAATTCATAAATGAGGAGAGGAAACCACCTTGAGGTGGATATTCAGGTTTAAACATGGGTTCCTCAGGTATCACAGTGTGCCGCAATATCTGTGCATAATCATAAGGAAAAAAACAGACAACATTTAGTCAATTCGTTTTGTTACTGTGGTTCACACGCCAATCAGGTACTATTCATAAATCATAATGACACACACAACAACTGAAGCAAAATACCTGTAGTTAACCATGACATTAAAATACAGAGTACAGGACAGTAGTCGCTAATTTCAGCAACAAAACACGCACCTCATCCATTTTATTTTCTTTCTTCAGAATATTCATAATGATAGGGCCTATCAGCGGAGCTTCAATTATCCTCACAAATAATCTAAATACAAATCCAGTCAAATGCGGAGCTGCAAAAAACAAATGTCAGTAGTAGAAACTGGAAATTCAACTTAATTGCGGAAGAAGCAAGAGAATGAAATTACCTTGCACAATTTCACGTTCGTATTTGATGGAAGATAAGTCAACGTCCTTGGCTGGCGTCATTTTACGCTTTTTCCCCATCTTATTCAGAGATCTCGAAACACTGATGATCCTTTTTCTTTCAGCTTCCTAATTGAATTCAAATTATAAAAAGAAAATAAATATAAAAAAACAAATAAATTCGAATCGCCGAAGAAAGAAGAAAAACACAAGCTAAAAACGAAGTTAGAAATTGCAATTGCGGAGCGCAAACCTAGCGAATTGTGATGTGCGCGATGAAGAAGTAAACTCCTAAGTGGTAATATTAACGTTTTTGGTTTGTTTGGAAGTGAGAGCGAAGCATCAAAGGTAGTGTGAGTCCGGCCCTATCATTGTCATATGGATGATGATGATTCATAAATGCGTTTCATCTTCCAAGCTGCTTCTGGTTGGTGAAACCAACAAACTCTCTTGACTATCCTTCCCTCCATTCAAATCTTCTACCTAAGCTAATATGACTAGCTACATGTGAGTGTAAACACTTATGAGATTCATAATTAATTTTATATTATACTTAAAATTCAGATTTCTGTTTCAATATTTTGTTTATGAGAAAATAGATGATGCATGTCATTCAATCACAAGTTCACAACCCACCAAATACATGTATCACCATTAAACTTTATATATATATATATATATATAATTGTAATAGTGAAATTAACGAATCTAGATTCAAATATAGGTGACTAATTTATGTTTATTAAAAAATTAGTTAATTTAGTTATTATTATTAAATTTATTTATAATTATATTTTTAATTTATCATTAAATTTTCTAAAACTTTACTTATCTTCTCATATCTCCATAAGAGAAAAAGAAATAATTTAAAATATTTTAGTAAAAATATAACTAATATATAAAAAATTATTAAAAGAGAAAAAAACAAATTGATAACTATATCTTTTAAACAAAAACTGAAAAAGTATAATAAAAATATTTTACATAATCAATCGGTCATAAATCATTATATAAAAAAAATTAGTAATTTTTATAATAATTATTATAAAAAATTATTTTACCCATAATTTTTATTAGTTACCAATGTAAAATTACACTTATAATGTATAGCCTTTATATACTTAAAAATGTTAATAAACAATCAATTATTCCGAACCAATTTAAAATAAATTAAATTTACATTCTAAATTGAAAAAAAAAAAGTTGATTCGGCATGCCAACACTTTAGTATAGTATTATCGTAATATGTATTTCGCTCTGCTTATTTTCTGAGAAATTGAAAAAAGAATCAATATAGCCAAAAAAAAAATAACACTTCCTAAATGAATATTAGGTAACTCTTGCTTTTTGATATTTTGTATTAACAAATTAACTTTACGCACCAAGCAAAGTCTGTATATATTAATTTTCATGTTGCCTAATAAGTTGACACGTCAGGTTCCATCTTTCTTAATTCATTTGATGCCATGTCGTAAAAAATACAAGGAATTTATATTTAATAGGTCTGATAATGCTACTTATGAGTAATTTTTAAATGCAATAATACATTTTGCAACGGATTAAAAAATAAGTTCGATGAAGATATAAAGAAAATCCAAAATAGTTTTATATTTGTGATTAAATTATTATATATTATCAAGTGTTTTTTTCTCTTAAAAAAGTATAACACATCTTTTATCCACATATAGTCCCTAAATTTTTTTTGTTTGATTTTTTATTTCTGTTATCGAATCTCTTCGTTAAAAGATAACAAGACAAATAATTTTTAAATATATGTGGTAATTATTTTTTTCTAACTGTTAAAAATAATGAGAAATTACATCGATAAGGCATTTAATAAGGCAAAATAAATTGATTGGTTTAGCTTGGATTCTGAATTTGTAGGTCAGGTTGATTCAAATTTATAAACTTTTTTAAAGTCTGTTTTGGTTGGAGGAGGAGTCAAAATAGGAGTGATGAATATAAATTAAGAGTACCTAAAATTTTATAATTGATTAGATGAGTTGTTTATCTTAATTTTATGGATTTTATAATTTTATTTAGATTTAAATATTTTATACAAAAATTTACTTCATTGCTTGAAATTAGTATTTGACTTAATTTTGCAGGTATTATAATATCTAAAATACATATTATTTATGGTAAAAATTTGTTAAGTAACATCATATCATATGTTAAAACCAAAAATAAAAGTTAAGTAAAATTGGTTAAAGTTAAGCAATCTAAAGGAATAAAAAACTGTTACTAAACCTGAAATAAATAAGAAATATACGGAGGATTTAATGTTATTGACTTGTCGTAAAAAGAGATTTATAATGCTTCCAACTTCCTTTTCAATACATTTAGATAATGAAAAATGTATTGGTGTTCTGATATAAATATAAATAGAAAAAAAAACTTTTTTATTTTGAATATTAAAGAGGTTTAGAATTCAGATAAAGAAAATATCTTATACTAATGTCTTTTTGTTTATCTTTTATGTACGTATGGAGAATGAAAAATATATTAATGTTGATATTATCGTATGTTTGATAAAGTATTTTTATTAACTTTGGCGCAATAGGAATGACAGAGTGTTTTCTTTATACTCGGTCCCTGTTGATAGCATTGTGTGCAGGCTCAGGCAGATGGTGATTAGTGTAACATTCCTTATTTTTAATATTTTTAGTGTGCAGGCTCAGGCAGATGGTTTCAAATCGAACTGATTTTAAATAACTTATTTTGAGCGAAACTGATTTTTAATTGATTCTAAGAATCGGATTAGTTTCAAATTGATTTTCAAACCATTTTTTTCAAATAAAAAAAATATTTAAGTAAAAACTAGTTTGGTTAACCAAACTGATTTTGTAGAAATAATTCGATTAATTGAATTTATTAGTGTTTCACATTTTCACTTTTTATAGATGAATTTAACTATTTATCCTATAATATTTATAAAAGCATAACTACTTCTCATGAATGATCCTTGTAATCTAGACAAAAAAAAATGAGAAATTATACTTATATAGCTACTTGTACAACAAAGAAAGAGAAAGGGATAAAAGTGAGAAGCGAGGAAAAATTTTAAAATATAATAAATGATATAGTAAACAGATAAAATATAAAATAATACTGTATAAATTGTTATAAGAATTAATGTACATGTATCATATCTTAAACAAACGTACATGTTATTTCAGATGTCAATAAAAAAGCATTTCAGAGAAACAATTACTATAACCTTCAATTTTTCTGATTTTGATTTTAATGTATTATTTATGTAATTTTTTATAATTTTTTAAAATTATAAAATTAATATTTTTAATTATATGAAATTTTATTATTAAATAAAAATAATATATATATATATATATATATATTAAAAATTCATTATACTACATATTTGATAATATATTTTAATTAATTTTTAATTTTTTACTAAATGAAAAACTTATTTGATTAACAAATGTATTTTAAGCACTACTTCAATTAACATTTTTTAAAATTAATTTATAATTTTTTACATTTATTTATTTTTTGTTCTTAAATGTCTATATTTATTACATTTCATTTTTAATCATTTATGTATAAGAAAAGTTTTTTTCAAACCATTATAATCTAATAATTTAACTTAATGATTTTTACCTATCATTTAATTTTGAACTTTCACCTAATTTTATTAAACAAAGCCATTTAATATAACAGTTTTCTAAGTGTAATATAAAACTAAATTTGAGTAAGGGTAAAATAAATTATAAATACAAAAAAGAATGTGTAAAATTCCAAAAAATATAAGCATGTTACTATGTGTTTGTTTCAATAAAGAGAAATAAGTTTCAATATAAATTTTGTATTTTATTTTATGTAACTCACATCTCTTATACTCTATTTTAATTAAAAAAAATATTTCTCTCCTATAAACAAAAACACCCTTAATATTATACACTTTGAGACTCTTTTGTTCCTTAAACTTTTCACATGTTATTTCGTATGCTCAGTCCTCCCATCTCTGGCTACCATCGTTTTCTGGCAAGTAAGCGACCACAGCACCAATGACACACCTCTTATTTGCGTCGCCCCTGTCATCACCGTTATTGAATTAGAGAGCCATCGCCGCCATCTACGCACATAACAGGTGAGATCATATGTAAATAATTTTTTTATATTATTACATGCGTACGTACGTATTTAATCATAAATCTCACCATTTATTCTTCAATCAAGAACAAATAACTTATTTTCTTGTATATTACGATTGCATTAGGCAGATTCATGACTTTACTTTGACTTTATTTCGGATAGAGTGGTGGAAGTGAAATTATCTAACTAGTGTGCCCCCACCTCCTTTTTATAATTCAATTTGCAAATAGCAAGAGTTCCCGCGCTGGCAACGGAGACAGAGACTAAGGACTACACAATAAAGATTCCCTTTTAGCAAAGCAAAGGAGCATATTTCACTGCCACACGCGCGTATGTTATGCTTCAGGACACCAGTTGGTCCACAAACTGCATGCTTAAACGTTAGGAATAAGTCATAATCAATTTAATTTGTACGTTTATGTAAACTGATTCGCATAATTTATTGGTTAAATGGGTTTAATTTATCACTTCAGAGACCAATCCATTAATTCAAAACGATTAAATTTCTCCAAAAAAATATTTTAAATTAGAAAGAACATGTAAAAAGTAGAGTAACAAGAAGAAAAAAAACCTTGACAAAATATAATATGTGGACAGACGCACGGACTACTCATTTAACAGGATATTTAGACAAATTTATCAAATACAGACACAGTTAAGTTAATTATTTGGTCTGTGTGTAGTTGTGTCATGTAGGTAGGGGAAACCCGCATGGCCGCATTATCCATTTGTATTTATCAGAAAGGTGAAAGGCCCCTCTTTATTTTTATTTTTTTTTAGAAGAAGAGGTTCCTTTTTAAGAACCAGAGAAAAATGAGAAACGTTATCAATATGCTCTTTACTCATTATTTTTAACAAGTTTTAAAATGACATGAATTACACTAATTCTTATTTAATACACATTTTCCTAATATTGATAGTTTTGATAATTTAAATAATAATAATAATAATAATAAATGTGTTAAAAAATTAAAATTAGATTCCTCAGATGCAATTCTATACGTAGCCTTCACCTAATAAATTAGTTTTGATAATTTTCCTAATATTAGATTTCACCCCATGTAGCCTTCACCTAATAAATTTAGTAGGTTTCACCTAATGAATACATTGATCATGCACACAACGTCAATTATTACCTTCTTCCTATAATGCACAGGAATTAAAAAATGTTAAATAAATATAAAATATTACTGTTACATTTGGACAAAAATATTCTTTCTATCTTATTCTTTTGACATTTCAGTATCATTTTATTTGTCATTTTATAACATTAAAAAATTAAAAAATTCTATTACATCTTTAACCATTTAATATTTATCATAGAATGAAAAAAATAAGAGAATGTAATTAAAATGAAAACTAAGAGATATATTAAAAACTTATGTAGTACTAGTATTTTTTTATGAAAAGTAACATTAATTTAATTTATAAATTTCTACACAGAATCTTAAACGTCAAATTATATTTTATTACTAGTTATTTTGGTCATCATAATAATATTTCCTTGGTGACTAATCTCTATCTCCATAAAAAAAACAGACATTTTTAATTAATTTTTTTCTTAATTACACTTTTTTCATCACTTACAATTTAAATTTAAGATTTTACTTAAAAATACTTAGCCTCCAACGGTCTGGTGATTTTCATTACCAGTTATATTAATTACTTGTAATAATTATTAAATAAAAGAATAATTGAAAAAACAATCAATTAACCTTAAAAAATAATTGATTAGACTTTAAATGTTAATTATTTTTAAGATAAAAAAAGACTGAAACATCAATAATTATGAAATAGAGATAATATAAATTTATACCAATAATACGTTACCTAGACAAGCTAGATAACAAGTAATTTGACTAATTAGATGCCAGCCTTACAAGGCACACAACTCCAATCATAAAGAATGAAGTGAATTATGCCTAATATAATATAACGTACGTAGAATTGAACCGGGTTTCTTATCTTAATTAAATTCAACTGGATTTGTAATTAGATATTAATTTCTCTGACAACCCACTTCCTCGAACATAATAGTATTAAAATTCCCAGTATTAGGTTAAATTTATCTAAAGGGTACACCGGTATATAGTACCGCAGGATAAAACATCACCCGAATTGAATTAAGATATATATTTGAAAAGCAAAGCTAAGAAGAAAAGAAAATAAAAAGGATAGCATATCATATGATATCACAAGTGAGAAAAGTGTCTCTCTCAAGTCTCAAGACATAATGGAAGCTTAACAGCGAAGTGGAGAATAAGTGGTCCAAAGAGGAAGAAGAAGAAAGATGCAGGAGAACTACTCATACCAATCGTATCCAGATTCTGGCGAGTCCTCTCCACGCTCTAGAGAGATCGACTTCGAGAACCCTCCTCCATGGGACGACCAAAACTACAAAGCCAAGTTCATGTGCAGCTATGGCGGCAAGATCCACCCACGCTCCCACGACAACCAGCTCTCCTACGTCGGCGGCGAGACCAAAATTCTCGCCGTCGACCGCTCCATCAAGTTCCCCGCCATGCTCGCCAAACTCTCCGCCCTCTGCGACGCCCAAGACAACAACAACCTCACCTTCAAATACCAGCTCCCCGGCGAAGACCTCGACGCTCTCATCTCCGTCACCAACGACGACGACCTTGATCACATGATGCACGAGTACGATCGCCTCTACCGCGCTTCCGCTAGACCCTCCCGCATGCGATTATTCCTCTTTCCCTCCGATACTTTTCCTTCCCCTCCACCTGCTGCTTCTGCTCCACCCGATACGGTTATCAAACCTAATAACGTCGATTTTCTCTTCGGTCTCGAGAAGGGCGTTGGTGTCCCTGCCCCTGTCTCCGCTTCGCCGCCGCCTCAGCCACCACCTGCTGCTGTCAAATTCAATGATCCGATGCCGGAGCCCGTGGCGCCGCCGCCGGAGTATCTGTCGCGATTCAATTTTAACCCTGCGGCCTCGGATCCGAGCGCGATTCAGCGCCAGTTGCAGCAACTGCAAATTGCGGAGAACGAGCAAGCTGCGTATCGGAGGAAGAGTGAAGATAATTACCCCGCCGGTGATTACTACGTTCAAAAAATGCCTGAGAAGTTCCCGCCGCCGAATTTTCCCGCAAGCGCGCCGGGTTATTGGCCTGAAAAACATGTTTCCGGGGAGGTTTATCCTCCGGCTGTTACGGCTACGTCCGGCGGAGGGGAACCGTCGGTTTATATGGTTCCGGCGCCGGGGACGTTCTATCATGCGCCGGTTATGCGGCCTCCACCTCCAGCAACTCAGGGATACTACGCCGTGCAACGAATGGGTTCCGATAATTACCGTGAAGCGCCCGTGTACGGCGGTATTCCACCGCCTAAAGTGGCGGTTCCGGCGAGTTTGGCGCCAGCGCAGCAGGCGATTAAGGCTCCCGCGTATACGGAAGGATTCGGAATGGTTCGGCCAGGTGGAATAGTGGATAATACGGGTGCTCCGTACGCGCAGGTGGCGTACGATAGTACAAGTGGGAGACAGGTTTATTATACTGCGCCGGGTGGTGGTGGAGCACACGCTCCTCCGTACCATGGGGTTTTTCCGCCTGTGACCGCTGATATGAGACCGGGAGGGGTTTCGTTGGGTCAGGATGTTAAAGTCATAAGCAAGGTTACCCAAGGTTCAGTGTGATCATTACCGAACAAAAAAATAAAAATAATAGTTCAGTGTGATTATCATTATGGTTATCGCTAAATATGTTTATTTTACTATCTTGTTCGTAATCCTATTTATCTAATAAGAATACTATTAGCTTTTAGTTTTTCGCTTGCTATTGTTGTACACAATGTTGTCGATGATGATTATAACTTATACCGTGTTATTCCTATGGTTTTGTGTAGATTTCTTTCTGTGCTGCTAATTTTGTGTCTTGATAGTGTTTTTTTTTTCTTTTTAAGTTTTAACAATTATACTTGAATTAATTCCCAATATTTCATTATCTTGTATGGTGTGTCACATCAGGATGCTTGTCAGCTTGTCCCGCATAATTCGGTCACCATGGATAAGGGCTTGTCAAATGTTGAATCATGCTCTTCCTTCTCTCATTTCTATCTTTAGCAATGATGTTTTCGGTGCTTGCTTTCTTGGTACTAGTGGGTATGATCTCCTAGGTTCTTTGTTGCCTTATATTATATATATGTACCTTCGATTAATGAAAAAACACTACTAAACATCCTTTAATGATCACGCCGATATCTGACCATTATTACGCCATCATGTTTAATTAACAAATCATACCGTAAAAAGAAAAAGAACGTGATAGGCATTTTCACTCTTCTCGCTGATTTACGTCTAATCATACCCTGTCTTTGTTTGGCCTCTAGAGATCTGCTTCAACAATATAATATATGCCAAAAACAATTTTTTTTAAGAAAATTGAAAGTTTATCTACCAATAAGATTTTTGGCCTCTAGTTGTTTTAATTTAATGAAATAAATAAATTTACACTTTTCCAATTTATAAATCTATTCATTTTACATATTTTTATTTTTTGATACCCTTAAATTGAGTTTAGAGTCATATCCCCCTATTAAGACTCTCAAAATTTGATATTGAAGGTCATGATTAAAAGTTTCCTCTTTTCTTTGAAAAATAGTTACCATAATTTGAAGTTCTTTCTATTGAACATTGATCAGTTGAGGTAACTTAGAAGCGCTTTTCGCATATTCAAATGCTACTTGTTGGATTCCTTTTTTTCTTTAAAGCCGCCAATGTACTCTTTTTAACTTTAAAAAGACATTTTATTGATTATCATTAATCACAGTAATCAGTATACTTATCTACTTGATCCGTTCTTATGATCGCATATTAACTTATACTAATTAACAGGTATCTCTGATATTGAAAAAAGAGTTCAGACAATGTGAAGTTTTAAAAAGATCATTCGGTGAAAACAGATAAAATTTGAATAACCAAAAAGTTGTTCAAAATGACAGAAAGGGCGTTCACATCCGGAAATTAAAAAACTGCCATGGTCTTGGTCCACCTTCTATCCTAGACTTTGAGTGGGCATCAAAGGTTGCACAAGGGAACAAAAGTGTTGCAATCACACCTCTGATATTATGGCCAATTAAGATAATTTTGGATAGAACCTTTTTGGTTTCCCATATAGATATAGTACCAGCGTTTGACGTGTGCTCCGGGTTTAGTTAGACGCTCACATCCAAAATGATAATTATTTCGTTATGCTGAAAAAACAAAAAGGGTAGCCATAACAGGTGGAAATTTCGTTTTTCCAGTACCATCCATGTGTGCGTTTTCTCAAGAATCAAACGCCCATGATTGCCCCCACCACATCTTCCTTTGAATTTAAGTAGAAGGGTGAGTCTCTTTCACCCCAATTTTTCTTCAATATTCATTATAGCTTCACATCACACTAGCACAACTCGCTGTTTTGATGACATACTTCGAGGCATCGTGGCGCAGGCGCCAATCTGTGTTGGAAAGGTGGAGGGAGTTGTTACTATATTTTGATTATTTTTTATATAAATAAATGGCAACAAGTATCTATTGGTTTAAAAACTAAAAATACAAAACATTATTAAGAGTTTAAATTTATATACTGTAAGTATAAATATATTTAATAAATATGTGACACAAGCAAAGCAGCTAACTGTTTGTTAGCGTTCCAAACTAAAATACTAAATTCATGACTTAGTGTATGTTTTGAATTCTTGTTTACAAGCACCAAACATCCGTTTACTTTCCATTGTACACCATTGAACATTTTTTTAAACACACCCTTAAACATCTGCATTATAATTGCACCCACTTATTTAACTGTTGTCTTTCTTTTATCTACTAAAATAGTTTAAGAAACTTCACATATGCAAAAAAAATTGCATAAAGTAAATTACTAAATTTGATCACTTAATTGACTTTTATATTTATATTTTATCTCGTAAGAAAAACATATGTTCTAAGAATTCATGCCTGTGATAGTTAAGTAACTGTCTATGTTTAATTTAACATTTTTTTCAATCTAATAACTAACCTGTATAATTACATGTGATATATAATATATTTATTCTAAAATTTATGATATAATATTCTTAAAGTACGTGTAAATGTCATGAATATTAAATTTATGCAATGTAAATAAAATTTATCTGCGGGACAGACTCTATAAGTAAAATTGTGTTTTTGTAATTTATTGATAATAAATTCAAATTTAAAATGAGATAAATAATTTTTAATTTTTAATTAAGATTAGTTTATCTTTAGAACTAAATATGTTAGTTAAATCACACGTGATAGTCATCTATTTTCTAATTTAATACAATATTTAACACATATGTCTCAAGTATAACAAAACAAAAGTTGTGTATTAATATTCTTTATATTAACGAAGTGAAAAAGAGATGGAAAAAAGGGTAGTTACCACTGAACAAGGTGGGCAAGCAATAAAAGATAAGCATGTTAGCAAATTCTATATTTTAAAAGAATAAAGTTATAACTTATTAACATATTTCTTAAAAACAAACAGATATATACTAGCTAGTAAATTCCAGAAACATGATTTGAAAGTAACGGAAGGTGAGGTTAATAACTATACCATGAGCAGTTGGCTGTTGAACTGCAAAAGATCTTTATCCATAAATAAGTAATAGATCATTAATTAGTTCAGGATGGCATCCAACTGTCAGAACATAAGGTTATATGGAAATGGGACACATATTGAAGCCATGTTTCTGAATGTAGGAGAGTCATGGCTGACTATGACCAAACCAAATTCCAGTTGTCAAGTCAAGCAAGAAGGGAGATGATATGCGCCTAGCATATGTTATTTTCCAAGCCATTAGAAGCATGAAATCATCCATAATTGATCAAATTGCTCATTATCTTGATAGATGTTGATGATTATGAACCTTGCATGAATTATAATTAAATTGAATGAATTTATAACAGGAAAAGCCTTCAAATAGAGCAAGTCAAGTCCAAGAAGGATCCCACGCTGTCAGCGTGAGATCCCGCGCCAACAGCGTGGATAGGAGCCCAGAAGTGTAATCTCCACTGGAAGTCCACGCTACCAGCGTGGAGATCCACGCCGTCAGCGTGGTAATGTCAAGCTTCCACGCCACCAGCGCGAGACCCGCGCCATCAGCGTGGCAAGTGGCCTGGAACTCAAATCCTCACTGCCAACCCACGCTGTCAGCGTGGTATGCCACGCCTTCAGCGTGGATACTTGGAAGAAGCCGCGCCATCAGCGTGAAGACCCACGCTACCAGCGTGGATACTGGCCTGGAAATAGAAAACTCACTGGAGGTCCACGCTACCAGCGTGGAGATCCACGCCTTCAGCGTGGTACTTGAAATCACTCCCACGCTGTCAGCGTGAGATCCCGCGCTACCAGCGCGGGACTCTGCTGACAGTGTAAACTTAAATGCTGCTGAGGGCAAATCTGGGATTTCACATGTTTCTTATATATAGCTTAACTCCAGCATTGAAGGCACGAATCTACCACTGAAGACACACCAATACTAAGGTTTTAGGGCTTGGGAAGCTTGGCTAGGGCATTTGGAGTTGAAGGTTCCAAGTGGAGGTCTTGCTCCACCTTCTTCTCCTCATTTTCTTGGCTGGGCATGTCTAATATGGTTGTAACTCAGCCACCCATTATGAGGTTTGGCTAGTTTATTATGTAGTTAGGGCAAAGCACTTAATGTAACTCCCATTGGGATGTATTGAATGCTATTTTCATTTATCAAAAGTCATATTTACTACACTTTGCTTGTATGGTTTATCTCTTCTTTGGATTTGCGCACTCTAATGAAGAACGTAAAGTTAGGGTTCACAATAGGAATATTGGGGCTCTAATCTTGGAAATAAGTGTGGTAACTTGCTAACATCACCTAAGGAATTAGGGATGGGTGCTTGTAGTCTTGAATGTGTTGCTTCATGCTTAACCCTAGGAAGGTCACTAAGGAATTAGGGCTGGAAAAAGGGGTTAAAGGGTTATTTGGCTAAGGAATTAGTGAATAGCTAAACTTTTGGTGAAACACATGACTGATTGATTGAGATATGTGAATCTAGTAATTAATATAATTCCATTGGGAGAGAGCATTGAGTGTGAGTGCCCTAGCTACTACCGTCGCATATTATATTTCATTAACTTACTTGTCCATACTCCTTTTATGTTCATAGTTTAACTTCAATCCAGCAATTACACACACACAAACCAAACATTATTCTATTTTGTTATCCAACTTATCGATACGAATTAAAATCCAATTGGTCAAACAATCCTCGTTGGGAACGACAATCCCTTATCACTTTATTACTTGTACGATCGGTACACTTGCCGTGACGCAACAGGAGAAAATAGCTAAATGATTCTCCTTAACCAGGTCAATATAAGAGAAACAGGAGTAGTAGTTTCTTGCAAATTACAACTTTGAATTAGACCCTGCACCAGGCTTACGCTATACAAGCTTTAAATATAATATGTAGATTGAGTTTGTTTTGATTTGATCAGGTTGAAAATTTTTAATTTCAATATAAAAAAAATCAATTCAATTACTCAACTCATTAACTCAATATCAAATTGATCAGTAGTTTTCATTCATCTTCCGCCCCTCTCTTATCTAAGGTCGACACAGCATATCCGGTGTTTTTATTTTTTACTTTTATTTTTTGACGGGGCGTATCTGGTGTCTTTGTTTAAATGATAAAATGTGTTCATCTTCTGTATTTGTTTTTATTTATTTATATATGTCGTTTTTCTATTTTATCAATTAAGGTCTGTGAAGAAATTGTATCAACTTCAAAATATAAACTTGGGGTGATTAGATGTTATTTTAGTAAAAACTTAAAATAATTGAAGTATTATCAAATTTTAAGGTTATAGCTGCATAAAAAAAAAATTACAGTAAAAAATATTTAAAGGTTATGCCACACTGCAGACCTTAATTGATAATGGCAATAACAAGGACCCTACCATTGGATATGAATGCCTCTTTTGTGGGCTTTATAAAAAGAACTATAAAGACCCTGAATTTGGGCTACTTCAAAACCCCTGGACCAGTTTCGTTTAGGAAAACCTCAAGTTTGCTATTTGAGTCCCTTTTTTACTCTTTGTATTCCAGTTTTTTATATAACTTTTTATATCTAAATTTAGCTCGTGTAATTGATTATTAGGAAGCAACACAAGTTATAGGAAAAAAAAATAAGAAGGTAAAATGAAATAAATTTTTCCAAAAGCTAAATTAACTTGTAAAGAGGCTAATTTGTAAATTCTTGCATATTAGCTTCTTCAAAAAATAATTTTTTTACTTATCATACACTACTTTTAATTTGTAGAGAAGATTATTTTATTTATTTTTCTTATTTTTATCTCAAGTGCTTAAGGAGAAATTTATCCCAACATTGGGTAACATGTAATGATTACTTAGGTGAAACCAAAGCTTTAACCTTTTTATATATGCTATTTGTGATTATTTACATTCTTGATATTATTTTCAAATTTGTTTAATCTCTTTCCTTCTTTTCTTCCATCACTTTCTTCAATATTAGTGTAAGATTCATCTCAACATGTCGTTTAAATAATTAACGATTCGACAATCGTAACACTTGCCGAGTAGTCTCAGACGATGCTTTGGGTTTTAAGAACTTAATTTTCCTATTTATCAAGGAATACACTTGTTGGATAAACACAACAATTACTTGAGCAAGGGGGTTTTGGAGGACTTGTACCTTAATATCCAGTGCATTGTCATATTCTCTCTGTTTTACTAGTTTTTATTTTTATATTATGATTCTCTACTGTTATGATTTAGTTTAGTTTAGCCCTTAGTATAAGGTTGAGCTTAAACACTGAGATTTTATAAGGTTAAAAGTTAAAAAGAGATACACTTAAAACAACAATATGGCGTTATATTAAGGCACGATTCAGTGTACTTGTCGAATTTGCATCAGGTCTTATTGCAGCCACTAAGCATCCCCTTTCTGACTTAATCAATAGAGTTATAGAGAGAGGCTTCTCAAAACTAAATCTGGATGATCTTAAATCAGAGACTCCTATAAATCAAGTATTAACAGAGTACACTGATTTCTGCATAAAAATAATTCGTCAAGAACCAAATAATCTATAAAGGTCTAAAGTTGTGATTAAAAGTAACTAACATTAAAGAAGCACAGCCAATTGGCCCGTCCATTATATATCTAAATATCCTTTAATAGTACATAGTATCCGCCCAACTTAGCTTCCTCGGGTAGCTTGATCATTCTGCTGATTAAAGAGGGGCACCCCACAACCTCAATTCATTATTCATTGATGTACAAAATAGCTTTTTTTTTGTTGATCAGTTGTATATAGATAGATTTTTTGCTCCATGATTCCTTCCTTCCTTCACCCATAGGCAAGGCTATTTGAGGCACGCTATAGCAACCCACCCATTGGCCCCAAATGTGGAAACTTACACAGACACGAACCAATATGTTAATTAAGAAATTTGTGTATATATTAAAAGATTAAATAATCACTTGGAAACTATTAATTTAATGAAATTTGTTTGGGCCAACGATAATCACTTATCGTGAGTGTATCATGAGTGAGATTAGTCTTTAATACAATGGATTGAAAAATACCCATAATCTCTTACCTAGAATAAAAAAAGATTAAATAATCACCTAGCAAACGGAATCTAATTTAATTACTCAAGTTTAAGTAGTTGTTAGATTCTTAAATAATCACTCAAGTTATTGTTATCCTAATTAAAGTTTCCATAAAGAAGATACAAGACGCAGTAATAGCGTGTGCAACTGTGGAAGGAATGTATACGAGACCTTAAAGCTTATACTAACCCAAAATGCTAAGATAGGTACCATTCCCCACGAATAGAAAGCACTCTCAGAAGAGTATGATTTTAAATAGCATTCCACAATCGTAATGTTAAAGTATTTTGACTCACTTGCAACACAATTGCAACCTTAATTATCACCGTATCAACCTCATTTTCCCATAATTACCCATAATATAAAGGTTTTTTTAACTCACTCCAATCATAACTGCCATTGTAATTTAAAACCATGCTATGGAGTCCAGACTCAACATGTGAGTGCTTTTTGGTCTCAAACTTTGTATTCACATGGGACACCACACAACGCCAAGCCTTTTTTCTAGTTTCTAACCTTTTTATTAATTACTCCGAGTGGTGAAAGAAGCTTCGGAAGAAAGAGAAGCTGCACAAGAGTATTCTTGCCCTCGAATCACGCCACGTGTGAAAAAGGAGGTGCAAACTTTTTGAGATGTTCTTGCAGTTTTATTTAGGAATAGTAATTAAATAACCATCTTCCTCTGGAATCCATGGCCAAAAAAAAAAGGCAGGAGTTGTTTTTAGATCATATTGTTCAATTTTTTTTCTTCGAAGATGGTGGCGGTGGCCGGTGGGTATAACTTTTTGCAAAGTAACGGTATAAAGAAAGAAAAATATAATTGTAGAATCTAATAGTTACTGTGAAGTAACATGCCAACGTCCAATTAGTGTGAAACGAAATGAAATGCTATTTCTGGATCTTTCTTCTCAATTCTCTCCACCAATTATACTCTCCCTGCCAGTGGCGGAGCCAGGAATTTTATTGAGAGGGGGCGATCATAAAAAAAATTATATCATAAATAAAAGTACTCCGAAGACAATACAAATCTAATATAAAAAAAACTATTACATAAATTAAAATCACTTCATGACTTGACTCTTACTCTACGTGTTTTCATATTGTTAAAATCATCTATAATTGAATCTGTGCTAAAACTCAAAATAATTTTTTTTTCAATGTATGTAATCAAAGAATCATTAAGAAATTGGTCTTCCATTCTATTTCGAAGTCTGGTCTTGATTATCTTCATAGCTGAGAAAGATCTTTCAGTAGTTGCTGTAGAAACTGGAAGAGTGAGTACAAGTCTAATCACTCTATCAATAAGAGGGTAAATGATGGACTTTCCAGTTCTTGCTAGCCCTTGACATAATTCAGATGTAGTTGATAAATTAATCAAATCTGGATGTTTAGAAATGTCAAGCTCAAAATGTTGTAACTCCATCTTCAAATGCAATTTTTCCTGTTCTGTGAAATCTCTAGAATAAAATTTATCAACAAGTTTGCAAATGTCATCACTGTTAAATGATTTGTACTTGTTTCTTGGATCTAAAGCCATGCTTAAAGCAAGTAATTCAACAGTATTATCATTGAACCGGCTATTTAATTCTTGTAATTGATAATCAATTGTAGCACAAAAGATATTTACCCTATAAAATCTTTCAGTAGAAAAATCACCTTGTTCATTTCGAGCACGACCTCTCCTTCCAACATATTTTGCACTCATATCTGGAATGTCAATGTCATGTTTTATGCAAAATTCTTGAACATGAACCAAGAAAGCATCCCAACCTGTCTCTCTTAATTTCTGAAGTAACTCTTTTGTAGTTGAAACCAAATGTAAAGCATTTGAAATATCTTGAGACTTTCGTTGCAAAGCTTGACAAAGGACTTCAGTAATACCCATAATTTCCTTCATAAGGTGCAATATGATGACAAAATCAAAAGATGTCAATGATGAGTATGCATTATCTGCATCTCCACGATGTGATGCTGTCTTTCCTTCATTAGAAATATTTTCAAGAACTTCACATACGGCTTTAAACATTTTAAACAAACTGCATATTGAATTGTAATGAGAACTCCAACGAGTAGCTCCAGCTCGATGCAAAGTACCAATCTGATTAAGACCAACTCCTGATTCGAGTTCATCGATAGCAATCATTCTTGCAATTTCACTTGCTTGGGCAACTTTTAACTCATCATTACGTTTACAAGAAGAAGTAACAATATTAATTATGAAGTTTAATTTTTCAAAAAATTGATGAACATGTTTTACCTCATGAGATGCGGCAACCAAGGCAAGTTGAAGGCGATGAGCTAAGCAATGGACATAATAAGCATATGGACACTCAGCGCAAATTAAAGCCTGCAATCCATTCCATTCACCTCGCATATTGCTAGCTCCATCATAGCCTTGCCCTCGAATATTTTGAACATCAAGATTATGGTGACGAAGAGTGTTGGATATTCCATGTTTCAAAGTCTTAGCACTTGTATCTTCCACATGTACAAGACCAAAAAATCTTTCCCGTATAAAACCATTTTTATCTACGAATCTCAAAACAATAGCCATATGCTCTTTTCTAGATACATCACTAGCTTCATCAACAATAAGACAAAACTTGGCATTGGAAATTTCTTCCCGTATTGTGTTCTTAACCTTTTCAGATAAAACATGAAGAATTTCCTTTTGAATTTGAGGAGAATTATATGACGCATTTTGAGGAGCTTTTTCTAAAACAACAGCTGCAACTTCTTGGTTATAGGAAGCTAAAAACTTTACCATCTCAAGAAAATTACCACGGTTAAGTGAATCTAAGCTTTCATCATGACCTCTAAAAGCACATCCTTGAAGAGCAAGCCATCTTGTCACATCCACAGAAACTTGTAGTCTCAAACGATTAGCTGCAATCTCTTGAGAAGTAAGTTTTTCAACCAATATCTCAATATGTTGAGATTGGTTCATAAGATCACTACATGAACTCACAACATTTTTATGCATTGAGATAACATTTTTCCCAATATGG
Source organism: Glycine latifolia (assembly GCA_013407115.1). Taxonomy (NCBI): domain Eukaryota; kingdom Viridiplantae; phylum Streptophyta; class Magnoliopsida; order Fabales; family Fabaceae; genus Glycine; species Glycine latifolia. The sequence goes on along the minus strand of CM023953.1, from coordinate 21,261,620 downwards.
CGTAGAAAAGCACAATTTTCTCCTTCATTAACCTTTTTGACTCCTTCTATTCTCTTGGGATTTATGTTTCCTTTGTGTCCACACCTCTCCATTTTATAGTGTTCTTTCTCCATCTTCCTCTTTATTCTTTTCCTTTTTATTATTATTTTTTTCCGTTTTATCATCTTTCTTTCCTTTTTTTCTTTTTCTGTTATCTCTCTTTTCCATTTTATTTTTATTACATTTCTTTTTTTTTTTTATATATTTTTTCCTCTTTTTATTTTTTTTTTTTTTTTATTGTTTTCATATTTTTTTCTTTTTTTTTACTACGTTTTCTTTATATTTTTTTTTTCTCCTTTTACCTTTTTTTAATATTTTTTCTTTCCTCTTTTTTTTTTCTTTTATTTTCATTTTTTTTATTGATTTTTTTAGGGGGGGCGGTGGCCCACCCTAGCCCCCCCCTAGTTCCGCCCCTGCTCCCTGCCTTCTATTGTGTGTATATAAATATACGTCAAACCCTTGTATTCCAACCTAAATCCAAGAAATATTTTTTTTGGGTCTATCTGGTTTTTGCAAAGGGTGTTAATTAATCTTGCTAAGATGAGTGAGATCAAATATGGCTATCCATATCCAGCTCAAGGTAGGTTTCAGTTTTCAGCCTTCAAATTATGCTCAACCCTGGCCTTCTTACCATATGGTCTTTTGAATTTAATTAATCCTCTTTTTTCTTTGTATGGCAAATAATAATAGTAGTTTAGTTGCTAGTTGGTCATTTTTTGTCCCCTGCATATGTCATTGCCTGAATATGAAACATTTTTTAATTTGTATTTTTGTCAATTATTGCTGAATAGTTGTTGTTGTTGTCCCACACAGGTCCTTATCAGGGGCCGCCTCCGGTGGCGGCACCTCCACAGCTGCTCCACCGCCTAGAAGAGAACCAGGTTTCCTTGAGGGATGGTAAAGCTATTACATAGGAAAGGATTTGGTCTTCAAATTAACCAAAAGTAACATTAAGTGTTGGCTTAAATATTTTTTAGCTATTCAAATTTGAGCTTAATCTCAAAATTAAAAATGACTATTTTCCTTTTTTAATTTGAAAATAATTTAATTTTAATCCGTACAGTCATTTTTTTATTATCATTTTAGTCTTGAAATAATTAAGGATCAAAAGTAAACTATTTCTAAATTAAGAGATGAAAATAATTATTTTTTAAATAAACTATAACCAAATTTAAGAGAGAAAAAGATATTTAACCCTAAGATTTTACTTTTGATTCTACCAAAGATATTCTTTTCTTGTTCAATGCTCCTCTTAACTTTGTTTTTGTTTTTTCCCCTCAATTTGAATCCTAGCGGCTTTGTGTTGCTGTTGCCTCTTAGACGAGTGCTGCTGTGACCCAACTGTTGTTTTTGCTAGCTAATGCTAATGCTATGACTTTACCATACAGGTAAAGACACTTATTGTAACTATATTTTGATTTAACAGTTGCTATTGTTTAGTGGATCCCATCAAATTATTACGTATGAATGAGTAGTAATCAATATGTTGCTTTTTTCTTGTATTGTAATACTTAAATGAGTATTTTCCTTTGGTCATGTCCTTGTTCTTTTTAAAATAAAATACAGCATCATTATTGAACATCTGGTACAATCTTTAAAAAAAATAGTACACATAAAATTATGCATAATTATGTTTTGTCATTCACTTGTTTTTTATATTTTAAAAAAAAATCTTCTAGCATCAGAGAGAATTAGAAAAAAAAATGCTCTACTTTAATTATACAAAAACATTTTCCAATAAAATAAAATGGAAAGACTTGATGGATGAAACGTTTGGTGATAAAGCTTGAAAGGATAAGTATTGTTAAAAACCTTGTTCTTTTACCCTTTCCTTAGATACGTATACATAACAGGATTGTAAACCTATCTAATGGACGAAACATATCCGAAAAACTTTGTTCTGTTATTGCGTTTGATGAAGGATTCGCGTGAGACTATTTTTTTAAGTTGAGGATGATAGATGAAATGATCTTCAGATCTGCTGATGACTTCAAAGAAAATAAAGATTTAAACTGTTGTTATTATAAATTAAATTACTAGAATTACAGTTTATTCATATTATGATAAATTAATATTGAGTAAATCCTCAATGACTAAAGATTGCTAAAAAAATATCAATAATTTTTAAGCGTCGCATCATGGAGTAGTGGACAAGTAGTTGTTATTAATTTAAATTAGGAAATACATAATAAACTATATTAAATGTTTTATTAATTTTGATACTTATTTGTTAACAATTTTATTATTTATTCCACTCAAGTATATTTTAGCTAATTAAGTTTATGAAAGTATTTTTTTGTATAAAGAGAAAAATATTTGACCACAGTAGGTACAGCTTCAGTTTTTTATTATTTTTTCTACTATGTTCAACATACTAGTAATATTCATCAACCACAAAAATGGGAAATTATTATTTTCCCTCAATAAAAAAAGAGAAATGATAAATTATAGATACATGATTTTTTGCTTAAATATATTTAATATCTCTGATAAAATGATTAAATTTTATTTTAGATTTCTATTTTTTTTTGTTGATTTGAGTCTTAGATATATTTAAATTTTTATTTTGAATTTCCACAGATAATGTGATATCATTATAATAGTTAATGATATTTGAAAAATTAATTTATAAAATAACACATTATCACTTTATCGATAATAGAGATTTAAAATAAAAAATTTAATATATTAAAACTAAAACAACATAAAATTTATTAAGAATTTCTTTAAAATAAACTTTACTTATTTATTCATAACCTTCAACTTATCTGATTTTTTTTTTTAAATATAGATACATATTGTTTCCCACCTTAACCGTATACCGGTGTACGACGTGCACTTTTGTTGTACTTGTTTCTCTGGTCAGCCTTACTATTGAATGATCTATGTCTTTTCATCGAATTGTTTTTTATTTGTTTTAGTAGCCCTCTTTCAGCAGTAGTTGCTCCTTCTATAGCCTTTCCGGCAAAATATAAGAAACCTCATTTCAGACAATGGCATGGTGACAACGAATTTCTGGTATTCGAGGAGATGATGTACTACTCTACTGTGGGAAATAAAAAGCGAATGGCCTTTTTAAAAAATAAATGAAAACTTGTTTTTTTATTATAAAAAAAACAAAGAAAACTTGTTTCTAATGAGAGTAAGATTTGCTTTATATTTGTAGATATACTAAAAAGCATATCGATAAGAATTAAGAAGCAATATATTTCCTTACGAAAAAACCGTTTTATTCGGTGATGTCTATTGTGTACTGGATTTGGGGCAATTTTGAGAGCACATCATTTTTTTAAATCTAAAAATGAGGTAATTTTGAAAGTATTTTGCTATTTGTTAATATCCTCAAAGATCGATTTTAAACGTGTTTTTCTTTTATGGAGCTTCCGGCTAAATTGCATTTTATTGCAGTGATATGTAAACATTTTTTTTAATTTCCAAATATTAGCCAAGATAGAATGATTTAGTTGGTAAAAAAAAAGAAAATGATGTATAATAATAATAATAATAATAATATAAGTTTAATTTCCTTAATTAATACGAAAAATTTGTTAATGAATAATTTATAAATAATTTTATAAGTGTTGATTGAACATTGAGTAATGTAACTTTTGCATTTTATATAATGTTTTTAGCAAATACTTCATACGATAATGATAATCGATATTTTTAAGCTTAGATTACATTTAAATTAAAGAACTCTATTAATGAATATTTTGAGAATATTAATCAATTATCAAGTATTTGATATATTTTTAATGTTCTTGTTTATTTTTAAAATGCATATTAAGTCATTTTTATGTTTTTAATATAATAAATAATTATCTTTTAACTAAAAATTATCCTTAATTTAACATTCTGAGGGTACTCGTTAACTGTTTCAAATTTTAAAGTTATAAAGCACAAGAAATTACTTTAAAATTTTCAAAACTATAAAAGAGACATCCATAATTAACTCAAGTGAAATCTAAATAAAAAAAAATCATGAAAATTAATATTTAAAATTGTAAACCTATAACTCTTTTAAAAAATTAAAACCATAACACGTTATTCTATAAATTAATTTAAACTCATAACAACATTTCAAATTACCATGAATCTTAAAAATGCTGGAGGGTTTTTGTAAATCGATGCATTCCAATCAAAATGTCTTAAATTTAACAACAAATGAATGCCTAAATCCAAACAACTAGGAGGTCATGTCAAACACATACTGCAAGAGAATGAGTTTCTAGAACTCTGAGATTTGATCCATTTCACTCTTTTTCGTTCTTGATTGGAATAAAACATTGTTTTCAATATGTTGCTTGCATCAGATAAATAAACAAGAATCCTTCAATCAATTGTAAAAATTGTGGACTTAAAAGTGTAAATTGAACAAATTGGATTTCGTAAAATCTACTACATAAAAATATTCAATTTTTACACATGTTTCAATGAAATCATGTGATTTTCAATTATATTGATCAAAACACATGGGATAAAAAAATTCCTCAAACAATTTTAAGATTCATCAAATCACATTAGAGAAATCAAGCATGAAATTTTTAACGTTCTTTGCAGATGATTTTTTAATTTTTATAATTACTAAAAAATGTCACTTTGTTATTTACATGTGTAGGAACACGTCCAAACCTATAAGTATTGTTTTATGATAATTTTTACCTGTTGTTATGTTAACATTAATAACCACATTAATTCTAAACTGACAAAAGGATTAAATTGAATCAAATTTAAATAATACCAAAAATAATACCAAATTGAATTCAAACAAAAATTTAAATAACAAAGTATAATTTAACCAGAACTTAAATACAAATACATTAAGTGATCAGGTAAAAACACAAAATTACAATAAAAAAATTCAAATACAAAATATTCGGTGCAGATTACTTTGACATAAAAAAAACAAAATATCAAAGACGTGCAAAGTACATCAAAAGAAATAACAAAAAGAATGTAAAAGTAAAACATGAAAGATGTGTAGCAACAACATCATGGATATTGTTTTTAGTTTGAGCCAAATGCTCTTTTAGATTGTAGTCTCATTTTTTTCATGACTTTTCTTAAAAAAAGATTTTGCACTCAACAAAAAATTGTCGACAGCCATTACCTACACTTCACTATTTATTTTTCATGACTTTAAATATTTTAAAAAGTTGATTTAGCCTACTTGATCAACTTATTTAATTATTATATAAATATATAAGTAAGATATGATAATAATTATATAGTTTATTTATTATATATTAAAATTACATATTAATAATTTTTTAAAATAATATAATAATTAAAAATGGTAGAATTTTATTTCCATTACTAATTTTGAATGTATTAATGTATTATACATCAAGATTACATATTAATTTTATACATAATAATATTTTTATTAAAAAATATAATTCAAAAATTGTAAATTTAATTTTTATTACATATTTTGAACATGTTCATGTATTATATATTAAGATTACATACTAATTTCATACATAATAATGAATTTATTAAAAAAATCAATTTTTTTTAAATTTAGTTTTCTTTAAAGCAACCAAAGCCGAAGGTTAAGGAGCCCATTGGTGCAGTCTCCCGTGCGCACACCATCCCCAATGCTAGCTCCTCCTGTGAAGCCTTTGAAGCAACAAAAACCGAAGGCTAAGGACCCCAACAAGAGGGGTATGAGTCTTGAAGAGAAACACAAGTTGGGGTTAGGGTTGCAGAGTTTGTTGTCTGAGAAAATGGAACAGGTGGTGTAGATTATAAGGAGGAGAAACGGAGATTTGAAGCAAGATGGGGATGAGATCAAGCTAGACGTACATCGAGGCTGTTGATACAGATACCCTTTGGGAACTTGATCCGTGGGTGACCAATTATAAGAAGATGGTTAGCATGATCAAGAGACAGGCATTGATGGGTAACATTAACAACAGGCAATGAGGCAAATTTTGAACCATATATTGGTTTAATTGTTTTGCATCCTTACTTAGCATTGACAACTATGTTGTTGCCAGATGCTAATTTTGCTGCTTTTGATATTATTGACCTGACAGGAATTGCCTGCTAGCGAGAAGGTTGAAAGGACACCAGTTGAGGAGAAGAAGCCAAAGAAAGTAGAAGCCATCCCTCTCCCATTGGCTATTTTCTTTTCTGTAACCTCACTTGCTGACCATCACCTCGTCTTGGTTGAAATGGATTCCCAAGTTGCTTTGAACTTGGTCTGGTGGGGATGTGAATTTTTCTCACCATTGCTTTTCTCTTGTCAGGCACATCACTTTCTTGCTAAACTATATATGCTCATTCTGTAGACTTTGATGTTCAGGTTTTTTCCTGTTCCCCTGCCTCCTTTTTGTTCCCATCCCTCGGGGAAGAATCTTATCGAATTCCCTTCCCTGCTATGAATGTGTAATCTGTTTTGTTGGGCTTTGCCGTTTATTTCAATTATAAAAAAAAAAACAGTTTCCCCACGGAGGATCAGTACTGATATTCACAATATATTATTAATTGACATGGTTATTTTATTCTGATTGGTGCTATAGAGCGAGATTGTCAGAGGGAGACTACTTTATGTAAAGTTGTTATTTAATGAACTTCGATAAGACACAATGGATAGACTAAAGCTTATACCGAAAAGTTTGGAAATTGAACCGCAGAATGGTAAAACAACTAGCATGAATAGACGTTTTTGTGTCCATTTAAAGTTTGATAATTTTTTATCAATATGTGTGATAGATGATATACATCCATCACACTATCAGAAGAAGCTTCAGTATGATCATGACCGGTCTCTGTCTACCCCTCGCTCCTGTTTCATTCATTGAATAAGTCATCATTATCACTTGGTGCATCTGGATGCATTTAATTTTTCTTAATAACCCACTTCGCCATCTGCCAATACTGGATCTACCGTCTCTTCCCTTGTCTGGTGACCCTTCAAATATGTTCAATTTAGGTTAGAGCCCTAATATTGGATCGATTGCCTCTCCCCTGTGCTTGGGTGCCCCCGATGCTATCAATATGAATAAGCTTGAGGAATAAATGTGTAAGCTCTGGATGGATAGTGTTGCACTCCAAGATTGGCCATTGCTCACGGGAATGTGAATGTGTAGCTTTCACTTGAGTGTAAGACTCAATATTCTCATTAGATTTTGTGCTAAGGGTGTGGTTATTTTGGGAATGAGTTTTGTAAGGATGGTCAATCTTGTAAGAACACTTACGAAGGACCAGTTCATCTCATGAAGTAAGAAACTTGCTAATTGCATATTGGAGTTGCTTTGTTGTTTCTCTTGCTCATTCTTATAACAATTTATTCTGATGCTTATAGTCAAGTCCTCGATTCTTATAGTCTTTTACCCTTGGAGTGAGAAGTAGAGTAACATGTTTCATAAAATATAAAAGAAATATAACTATCATAAAAAAAAAGTGAATAAAAAAACGTGATAAGAAAAAAGGTCATTACATAAATTCTTCAAATAACACATTTTCCATTTATTTGTAAAATGAGCTCTAATATCCTAAAAAGTGAATAGCAAAAAATTACTATTAGAGAATAGATCCTAAATTGACATTTTAGATCATTTTTTATAGATTTATGTCACTTAAGATTGAAGATCTCTCTTATTTTTTTCTTTAATGATAAATCTTATTTTAAAATCTTAGAGAGAAAAATAAAAAAAAATTAAAAAATTCTTCTACAATAACTCATTTTTCATATTAAAAATTTATTTATCTCTTTTATTGAAAATATAGTAAAGATTAAATTTTGAACTATTATTCAACATCTACCGTAATTGGTTAAGACCAAGAAATAATACTACTAATTATTAATTAAGAATAAGCGACAGCGGTAGATATAGAGGTGCATTAATATCTGTTTGTCAAACCCTTCCACCACGAAATTGGCAAATCCCGTACATTTTATGAGGCAGGTAGTTAGAGTCCTAGATATCCAATTTGGGTACTCCTCTCCTCTCTCCTCCCAACAATTATATTATATATCTTTGTACCGTAAAAGCAAGCAAACTTTGTTAGAGTTGTCTGCTACTTTTTTTCCCATATTCTGGATATTATAAAATTCACGGATTTACAATCATAAAACTAGTGAACCGAAACAAGAATTATCAATACAAGTTTTAGTCCAAGCTTGGAAGAGCAACTTCGAGAGTAAAAACCTAAATCTGCAACTTGCTTCATATTTTCTGCATGTGTTATAATTTTTAGAGGATGGAAAGAAGGGTGAATGTATTGCTTGAATCGAAGAACCTGACCTTAGTGATCCTCAAATTTTCCTTCTACACTACAAATGCCCTTGACTTTCTCCATTTGGTGTTGAATAATTAATTTTAGGTTGTTGGGTTAAAATATGAATTTAGTTAAGCTTAAAGAGGAACTGCGCATTAGACATCTTGATATTACTACGTACATGTGTGCGGCTTTATGTATAAAAACTTTGAGATCTTAATGAAATTTATATTTTTATAATTTATAAATATAAATTCTTATTTTTTTTATTGACGACAAACTTATTAATTAAAGTTATTGTGGGCAAATGCCTCAAAATAAATTTATCCGAGTCTCTCTTATATCTTGGGCGTAGGTAAAGAGGGTGTACGAGTCTTTTTACTTTTTTTCTTCTTTGTACTCTTAACAGAGTCTGTTAAAAAAAACAGAGAGGGGAACCGTGAGAAAAATACGAGAGTCACCAAGAGAAGAGAAAGCAGAGAAATGATTTTGTCCTTGTGCGTAATAAAACCCGTTATAATTTTAGGAATAAAATTAACCTTAATTGATTTTTAGGAATATAAATAAACTTAACCTTATATATTTTCAAGATATCATAAAAAATACTTTAATAAAATATTTCTACTAAAATGAATTAATATTTCCTAGTTTTAACTGAAAAATAGAGATATTATTCTACCATCATAGTAACCAATCACTAATAGATGAAAAAGTTATAGCACCAAATCACTAACTAAAAATAATTTATTTCAAAGTTAAATAAAAAAAATACTCATACGTATTTGGCGTCAAAATTGTAGAAATCACAAGTATATAGGAAAAAAAAAAACAAAATCTTAAACATTAAATGCTACATACAGAAAATGTTGATCACACATTCCAATTGCAAAACCAAACAAAAAGTAAATGACGGAAGAGTAAAACAAAATTGCCACAATAGCAAGCAAAGAACTGAAGAAGGACGATAAAGGACCAACCCATGGAAATCATTCATGAGTATAGTATGGCCGTATGTTGTAAAGAGAGTGCAGACCAAAAAGAAAATGTTGAAGAGAGAGTTACAAAGTTGTCGAAGATGGTGAAGAAGTGACAGAAAATAAATTAATTTGACATTTTTAAATATGATATATTACTAATTTATCTACAAGGTAACTAACACAACATTCATTTACTTTTATTTTTTGAATTTAAAAAAAATGTGTGAAAAATCATTGAGAGTAGCAATACTATTTTTTAATAGCACTCAAAAATCCTATATATGTGCCAAGTTAAATAAATAAGTCGAATAAAAGTTATCAAAAGATGAATGAAAACTACACAAATAATTATTTTTTACATAAAATCACTGAAAATTAATTAATGACCCTGAATTATTTGAGATTACTCAACGAGTGAACTAATCTCGGACTCAACTACTATTATATATATATATATATATATATATATATATATATATAAAATCAGAAAATTTAAATAAACATTTACCATAAATCAACTTTGTATGTTATAGTTACCAACACCATATCAGAACATCTTTAATAGGAGATTTTGAGTTCAAAAACCCCTACTCATCATATTTACTATTATTTTTGTTCAAGAGTATTTTTATGTTTGAGATTGGATTTTAGGGAAAGAATTTTCATAATCTTCTCTTTTTTTAAAAAATATTTTTTCAATGTAAGTAAAATGCAAGAATCCAATTTGGGTTTTACTCTTAGAATAAAATATGACAAAAGTTGTTGCATTTTATGTGATATCATCATACTCACAAAAAGTGATCCAAAAATTAAAAATGATTCTTCTACCAAAAATGCTCTTATGGTTATACTTTTTCTTTAAAAAAATAAGGTTATGCTTCTACTAAGGATTTTAAATAGTTTTTTTTGTATACAATATCACTTGAAATTATAATTTTTCTTGTAAATTCTTTATGTATATATTTAAAATAATTTTGTACTTTTTCTGTGAAATTCTCCTATAAAAAATTCTACAAATTTTGCTATAACTATTTTTAGAAAAATATGATTAATTCCTTAAATATGATGAAGAATTTCTCATACACTTACAGAGTTTATGTTGTATAACTTTTTAAAATGTTTCTTGAAAAAGTTTTTTTAAAAAAACTTTACAGATAATTTTTCTAGTGTTGTTGATTCAATAGCAGACAAGGATATAAAAATCATAAAAAATAACCTAAAGAGTTTTATTAATATAATTAATAAATATTTTAAATAAATACAATTAATATTTAAATAATATTATTAAATGTTTAAAATTTTGCCCATAAAAAATATATTATCCAAAATAATACATTTAATTTATCTAAAATGATATATAACAGTTATAAACTTTTTTGTTCTTCACTTTTCATTAAAATTTTTGTCCTTCAACTTAATATTCTTATTTTTTATTTGATTTTTCATCTCTCTTTGTTTTATTTTTAGAAAATGTTGAGAGGCACGGCTTATTTTTATGGAAAAAATTATGTCATTTTTTATTTTTATTTTTTCTCCTATAGTGTCGATGCAGAATTTTATCCTAACGTGTCATAAATAGGTTATATTTCTTTGTTTACAAGCATTTGTTTAAAATTATAACTGGTTAACTAGATTTACTCTTGTACTTTTTTAAAAAAATTTCAAAAAATATATTAAAGAATAAATGGTATTTTACCTTATTGTTATTTTTAACATATGAATTTAAAATGAATGTTTCCTTGAAGTTTACAATTTTGGAAAAAGTTTCTACATTCCTTTACCGGTTGTGTGTGAACATGCTATTTAATCATTTAATGTAGTTTATTCTTTTTTCTAATTGAGTGGTGACAGAATGTCATTCAAGATAGTTACTGATTCTACCTTAGAATTACGAATACTACAAGCATTCCCATTAACTGGGATTCTAGGAATGTCATCAGAGTTGGATGCTATTCTTTTGGACCAAAAATTTGTGACTAATTAATAAAATGCCAGCAAATTAAGTGTCCAATGTGTGGAAGAATCTAATAACATAGTAGAAAGAGAGAGAGGTATGCTATGCTATGCTATGCATGAGCTTAATTGCTTTTCTTTTCTGTTGCCATATGGCTTCCAACTCCGAAACTTAAATGCATCGGCGCATTGACTGCTAGAAACAATTTTTTTGGTGAAAGAAAAAGGAATAATTTCAATGCAAAAAGAAAAAATATCGGGGAATAAAAAGTCACAGATCTATAAATATTAGAAATTAGTTTTGGATAACAAGTTAATGATTTGCAAATCTGTTAATCCAGATCCAAACTATGAACAACCATGTGGATCGACTCTGTGAGCTTGTTATAACTTAACGAGAATACATGTTGTTTAGAAGAAGATAAAAAACATTCAAACTGAATTCGGTATATTATATATTTGGAATATTAATGTAAGTCTCTAGTAGTTGAAACATATGCATGGTTGAATTGGTTTTTTCGGGAAATTTAGAAGGGTAGTGAATAATAAGATGAGTAGGGAATAAATGTTGATTTAATGGGAGATTATGACTTTCCAAAAATAAAATATATTTAAGAATAATTATTTTATTTGTTTTATTACTATTTTTAATAATTATTTTGTTATCGTGTAATAAATGTGGGATAAATTTCTTCAATCTTGTATTTTCAAAAATAAATATATAGTACTTGAAATAAAAGTCTCCTAAATATCTAGTAACAAAGTAAATACTACTGCATAATTTTCTTATTTATTAAAATAAAGATTAAACAGCAGTAAAATAAATAAAGATTAACTCAAAATTGCACTGTTCCTTATTATCGTGTTTGAAGAAATTAATGATTTCACATATAGGCTTAAAAGGGTTTACACCCAATGACATAAGATTGCATAATCCCATTCAGGGTATCTCTTGCGCATTAATACATAATAAAGATAAGTTAAAGAAAGGTCTAATTAACTCTTTGTAAGATCAGGCTGAAATAGTGATAATATCAATCTTTAGTTGAAAATGTGATAATACGTAACTGCAATAAGTAACTCAAAATGTGATAATATCAAGATTCGAGAATAGGAAAAGTGAAAATTTGACACCTTGAAATTAGTTGAAAATGTGAACAAAGAAGATAAGATCAATCCCCATTTTTTACCATTGTCTTTACTGTATAATATTGATAATACGTAACTGCAATACATTTATACATCTACAGTTATTTATTTATTTAAATAGATCACTATATACACCTTTTAACTTCTGTCTTCGCCACTGTATCTCTAAATTTAGAGATGATAAATAAAAAAATGGTTTAATCATAAAATTGATGTAACTGTCAATTTTCATAAAATTGGGTTAGAGTTGTATCAATAATCATAATAAGTTCTTAATTAGAAAACAATAAAGTTTTTTTTCAACGAATTAGTCATTCATGATTTGCCACTCAGTTAATCATTTTTTTTGTATTGATTCTTAGCAAAAAAACGCTTTTAAGGATTGACCTAATCAATCTTGTTTAGGTGCTACTAAAAACATATACCCTTATTGGTTTCTTTGCAATCATGAGACTTGTCGTTGTGTACATTGGTCCAATGCCTATTTGGAGTTTTATTGGGGAAACTCAAGTAAGTGGTTAAAAATTATTTTAATTACATTATTTTAATTATTTTATTTTATGCAAAATTTTATTCCAATTTTTTATTTAGTGCATTTTATCCTCAATTTTTAAGAATATTGCAAATTTTACCTTCCATCATTTTACTATTAACATAATTACATATTTTATCTCTAACTTATTATCTTTTTAGCAATTTTCATCCTCAACTTTCGTACATATTAATAGATAATGACAGAGAGTAATATTGGCAAGTTTCTTAAAAATTTGGGATAAAATGTATCAAATTAAAAAATTAAGGATAAAATTCACCAAAAAAATAAAAAAATAGGTGTAAAAAATATAGTTAAGTCTTAAAATTATACCAATTTTGTATGATACATGAGAAAATTCACATTTAATGAAGCTAAATCTTCATGCCTTATCCCCAATTCTAAATGTGTGTGTCATATTTAATACATTTGTATTAGTTACTTTATTCGTTCCTATATGTGAGACTTAATTACCTAATTATGAAGATTAAGAAAAATAATTAATGATAACAATAAGTTAGTTTTAAATTTATAAAAAAATTTCCAAAATTATCCTTATTATTATTCCTTATTTTTCTTTTTAGTGATTTGTCAATACATTATTTTTCTTCTTTTGATGAAAAATATTTCTAGTTTAAAAATACTTAATGCAATAAATATGATAAATTGGATCTTTTAAAAAGAAATAAGTATTATTTCAAATTTGAGTCTTATAAATAGAAACGAAAAGAATATTTATTTATTTTTACTACTTGTTTGATAACTTAATACTCATTTGGAATACCCGTTGACTTGTTTGATGACTAGTGCCTTTTTGGGGTGATAGACAACTTCCAAAGCTTTGAGAATCAACAATTAATTTAGTGATTGTATTAACAAATGAATTAGCTTGAAGTTTTGTGTTGACCATGATCAACGAGCAACCTATGAATCGTAATTTTTTTATCTTGAAAGAGACTCTTGGTTTGAGTATTTCAAATTGTTCTAGTAGTCAAAATGTCTAACATTATTTAACTGTCAACACTTGAGTCATTTGTAAATATTCTTACCTTTCAACTCATTGAATTATCTTTTGTAAGGACAAAATTGTGACAATGCACCTAATAATTAAACAGACAATACCTCATAAACAAAAACTTTAACAATGTCTGCAAATTTGAAATCAGAACATTTCCAATAACATAAGTCATCATCATTAATCTGAGCAGAAACTTTGTGATGAAATTATATATGTACATGATTAAGAGAGGGAGGATCCGTCTATGATTCATTTCAACTTATGCTCTAACTGATTCCATAGCTGATCCGCGAAGGAGTAATGCAGAAACAAATTATCAGATGTCTCAATAGCTTGTAGACAAAGTTTGCGTCTACATTGCAAGTTTAAGAAATATAAATCAATTTTCAAATCTTAATATCATCATAGTAAAAAAAAAATCTCAATACCATTAAATATTGTAAAAAATATTAATGAGACACCTACTTATTTGTGGTGGAAGTAAATGTATTTATTGACTTATTAATATCATTGGCGAGAAAAATGAACTCAAATTAAGATTAGCCTAATCAAATATAATACAACTTGAAGTAATTAACTTATGGAATTTCTAGTTTTTTTTTATATATAAAGAAGAGGGTTTGTTTATTTTATTGTAGTAATTTTGCTTTTATTTCCATTAAATTTGTTAAACAGTTAAATAATAAGAAGATAGGTTTTATCTTTAAGTATTAAAAGTACACACCTTAAAACCAAGAAGAAAAAAGTCGCCCCTGAATTTTGATATCACTTCAACAAAAATCCTTTTTCCAGTATCTTTTAGCTTAGTTGCTAGACTATCCCTATAATTAATTAATTTAATTGATAATTAACCTACTACCGCAAAACCCTTTAAGTTAACTAATTTTCATTTTCGTAAGAAAATTCATCATTCAAATATCAAAAGCGCTAATGTGGGTGATATTATAATTAGGTGAAAACACAGGGAAGGAAGAAGAGAAGAACCGGTCCTCTTTCAAGCTGCACTGTTCATTTACGATACTACCCTTTCACATCGACACGCGTTTTCCTCGCAGCCACGCGCTGCGCGTACCTTCTCGCCCACACGCCGGAAACGCCAGTTTGGCGTCCATCCACGTCATCAACGTGGGCCCCAACCCCCTGTCAAACCCTAAATGCACTACACATTCACCCCAAATTCACTTCAAACTCAAATCCAAATCCAAACAAGGGCCTCCTACATCCTCCCGCACTGACAACGACACGTGGCAGAATCACGAAATCATCACCCTCCGTGCCAGATCTCACGGTCAGGTTTCGGGACAGCCGAGAAATCGACTCCATCCGTCAGATCAGGAATCAAGAAAGAATCAACGGTAGAAAAAGCTTCCCGAAGCACCCACGGGCAGATCTCATCGCCTTTAAGAAGCGGCCCTAGCCCTCTTTCGTTCCTCGCACAGATTAGGGTAACCAAAGTTCCAAACCCTAAACGCTACGATTTTAATTTTCTGGTTTTCTCTCTTTCAATCGGTGCTTCCTCCGGCGGCGCGTGTGGGTGCCTTTGGCGCGTGATTCCTAGTTCCCCGCCGACCTATGCTTTGTTCGACCCGCATTGTAGAGTTCACGCCGGAGAGACGGCGGAATCTCACCGGACGATCGTGATTTCGCACCTCCATGGCTTCCGCCTACCGGAGCGAACCTAATTGGCCACGGCATAGAGGCGGTGGAGCTGGATTCATGGGAAAAGTACCTTTCTCTAACCCTAACCCTAACCCTAACCCTAACCCTAAATTAGCGAACGGCAAGAAGACCCAATCGGCGTCCGATGATGCCTCCTCTATCAACCGGCGATCGAACGACGACGTAACTCACTCCCCGTATGTGACCTTCAACGTCGCTTCGTGCACCAAGAAGGAGCTCAACGACTTCAAGAATCGCCTTGTCTCGGAGCTCGAACAAATTCAGAAGCTAAGGAATCAAATCGGGTCCAGCGAGTTTCAACCCGGGCAGAGCCTCAACGGACATCCAAAGAAACCGTCAAGCAAGAAAATTTCCGGCAACAAGCGACCCTTCCCATCAAATTCCGCAAAGGATTTGAAACGGTCGCATTCGGAGGTTGGAAACTTGATGAAGTGTTGCTCGCAGGTTTTGCAGAAGCTGATCAAACACAAACATGGGTGGGTTTTCAAAGCCCCTGTCGATGTAGTTGGACTGAAACTCCACGATTACTGTGATATAATAAAGCAGCCCATGGATCTGGGTACTGTGAAGTCCAATCTCTCTAAGAACGTGTACGCCACGCCTGCAGATTTCGCCTCGGATGTAAGATTGACGTTCAACAATGCACTGGCTTATAACCCTAAGGGTCACGACGTGTACACCATGGCGGAGCAGCTTCTGGCTAGGTTTGAGGAACTATATCGACCTGTGCATGAGAAATTCGAAGGTAGCATAGTTCATGATCGCGAATCTGAGGAGGAGTTGCAAGCCAGTTCGTGGAGCCAAGTTGAGCCAGAGAGGGTGAAGAAAAAGGAGAATTCGATCCCTCCTGCGAAATTGCATCAAGAGCCTCCTCCACCGCTCCCTGTAAGTTCTTCAAATCCTCCATTGGTGCAGTCTCCGGTGCGCACGCCATCCCCAATGCGAGCTCCTCCTGTGAAGCCTTTGAAGCAACCAAAGCCGAAGGCGAAGGACCCGAACAAGAGGGATATGAGTCTTGAAGAGAAACACAAGTTGGGGTTAGGGTTGCAGAGTTTGCCGCCAGAGAAAATGGAACAGGTGGTGCAGATCATAAGGAGGAGGAATGGACATTTGAAGCAGGATGGGGATGAGATCGAGCTAGACATTGAGGCTGTTGACACAGAGACACTTTGGGAACTTGATCGATTGGTGACTAATTACAAGAAGATGGTTAGCAAGATTAAGAGGCAGGCATTGATGGGCAACATTGACAACAACAACAACGATGTGCAGTCTAACAAAGGCAATGGGGTAAATTCTCTACCACTTAGTTCATTTTGATTAATGGGTATGTTCTTACTTAGCATTTACTAATATTTGCTGCTTTTGATCTTATTGAATTGACAGGAATTGCCTTCTAGCGAGAAGGGTGATGGGGGGCCAGTTGAAGTGAAGAAGCCGAAGAAAGTAGAAGCAGGGGACGAGGATATTGACATTGGGGATGAGATGCCAACGAGTATGTTCCCCCCTGTGGAGATTGAGAAAGATAAAGATGTTGTTGGAGGCCATGCAAGTAGTAGTTCTAGTAGCTCTGGCAGTTCAAGCAGTGATTCGTCTTCGTCAAGTGGTATTTACCTGCTCCTAACAGTCTTTGGTTTGTAGTCGAAGCTATTTTTCTATCTAGAAATATCCTAAGTTTGATCGCTATTGCAGATTCGGATTCGGGGAGTTCCTCAGGGAGTGATTCTGAAGCAGACAACGGGCACTCGTAGTAGCCAGTGGGTTTTTGAAACTAATGGTCATGTGGATGAAGAAAATGCCTTTGCTTCATTGGCGGCTTCCTTTGAGGGCGTGCCTTGATTACATGGACGAGGTATGCTCATCTCATTTGATGTATTATTTTTTTACGCTGTGAATATTGTAGCAGATGGATATGATTGGCTAAATTTGTGATTACTTTTCATTTCAGAGATTGTGACCGTTTGTTGGTTCGTTTTGGGAGTAGCGGTTTGGATTGTGGCGCTGTCCACTCCTGGATTTGTGGTGTGACATAGTTGTACAAACGATTTCGGGAACAGAAGTAATCATCAAAACAATTTGTAGGCCAGAAAGTAGTAGACGTAAATGGGGTGAAAATTCTAGGATAGAATCGTTAAAAATTAGGAATAGAACTGAGAGTTAGTGTTTTTGAGTTTACCTTGTACACATTACAACAGTAAATAGATGGAACATCCTTGAAAATTTGCCTTTTGTTGTGGATTGTGCATCAGAAATTTTGGGATCGTTAATAACTTAAAAAGATCAAATCATCTTTCATTTTGTATGTTGTGTACCAAGCACATGCTTGAACACCAAGGAAAAAACTACAATGGGAATAAAGGCCATGGAATCTCGTGGAAATTTAAAAAGGCTTCCTGACAATCAATAAAAAGCATAATTTTTAATAATTGACATGGGTATGTATTACAATTAAAAAAGGCTTCCTAACAATCACTAACATGCATACTTTTTGATAATTGACATGGGCGAAGTTCTAACTAATGCCTTTGGTAATACAAGATTAATTATATGAGCGATATAACAACACATTCCCAAACAAACTCCTACTAACACACTTTTACCTATCGGTTAAAATTTATAAAGTTGTTACTGAAAGACAATGACTTTGGGGGAGAAATAAAATCGAACAACGTACCACAAAACATAATACAAGGAGAGTTACGCTCGCCGGAGACTACTCAAATATTTTATGGAAAAAAAAAGGATCAAATTTAAGCACCATAAAAGTTAATCCCTTTACCAACACAAAATCTCATCATGTGTAACAATAGTAGAGCTTACAAAAACAAAGCATATCCAAAAGACAAATAAGAACTAATAATTTGAAGTTTTACCAAAATTTTTTACTGCAAACACCTCAAGGATGTTCGGAGCACTGTTTTCACCATACTGCGGGCAGAATAAATTTAAAGTATCTAGGGGGATAGCTTTTCTGGATGTCACTGTATTTTCCAACTAGTTTTGTTCTGTCGAGTGTGCCGGCAATGTGATACAGCAAAAACTTCTTTAGTCAGGCTGTGGCAGCAATTTTAAATTGTGCCGTTTATTTTTCCAGCTTCTTCAAACTAATGAATTGCTCACCAAGTTGCACCTCAAGGGCAGCTTGAGTATCAGGTGCCAAAGTTTTAACAAAATTCTTGGTGAGGTTATGCTTAGACAAGATTTCCAAGGCCTTGACACAAAACTTCTGTACCTCAGTCCGCCTTGCCGGTTTACTTGGCATATTAGTCACCAATTCTTTCATCAGCTGAGAAAGTTTATCAAAACTGTTCTTAAGAATCTTCTTCGATGCATTATGTTCATCATTGTTTCCTGATGTCAGTGACTTCAATATTTCCATTACCAACTCAAGTGCTTCCACTCGTCGAAAGTCTGACTTGGCACTTCCACATCTCTCCAAAATGAAGCCAAGAATAGCATGCCCAATCCATAGTCGTCTTCGAATTATTTCTTTCAAAAACCCAGATTTGATTTGAGACTTCTTATTGTCAAAATACCCCACCAATACTTCACGGAAAATTTGAACAATCCTCTCCAGTTCAGACTCTGCGAAATTTCTTGAATCAATAATTTTCAAAATCCAGAAGGTCGCAGTTTGGGCAAGGGAAGAAATCATTTTCTGCCGGTTCCAGGCAGCTGATTGCTTTGAAGGGTTAGATGCAGACTTCTGTCTTTTAAATGGTTTTGAAGCTAGTTTCAAATTTTTTTCCAACAGAGATTCAAGAGTGGATAACTGGACTCCATCACCCCTAGGATAATCCTTTGCTTTAAATATTTGCTTTTGTAATATTCCCCATATACGCTGTCCAAGTTGCTCACTAACTTCTGCTGTATGAGGGTTAACAAAAGCCTGAGCCAAATTTGAGTAAACCATAAGAACCTGAGGCTTACCTGTAAAGTAGCAAAACACCATGAGCAATTGAGTATTTATGTACAGAAGAAGTAAATCACAAGTTAAAAGCTCATGGCCCTAACTCATTGAACTAGTAATTACAAGTATTGCAAAATATCAGATAATACCATTTGTAAGACTCCACGTTCAATGCATAGCAATTTTGAACTTTTTATGCAAAAATGTAATTGTAAAATGCAAAATTGGCACTTCTTTGTTTTCTCAATCTCTTCTTATTGCATATATGATAATACCATTTGGAGAATAGCAGTGTTAAAAACATAAAGCTAACCCAAGAAGTGATAAATGATATAAGCAATGTATACTTGCCTGGATTTTCATGAAGGAAAATTTCCAACAATGAAAGGATTCTAAGTTTGAACAGCACAAGCTGGGAATGAGCCGTTTCACCTCCAGCTTCATTTTTCTTCTCTTTAAACATCTGGGCAAGATATGTATCAATCCTGAACATTGCATCATCATCCATCCCACTATCAGAATCATCAGAAGCTTCGGAATGGCCATGATGAGTCTCCTCCACCTCAACTACTGACTCAGAGTCATCTGTCTGCCCATCACTCTCACCTGTTTCACCTGTTTCAGCTTGATCAATTTCTTCTTCTTCTTCAATATTGATAAAGTCATCATCTTCATTATCATCATCTGCACTTGCTGCATCTGGATGCCTTGCAGGTTTTAAATTTTTCTTAATGACCCGCAACATCCGCATCAGTCCATCATCAGTGATATCACCGCAAAAATATTTAAATACCTGCACATAGAGCCATGTGTTAGATAAATAGCAAGACACTGAAGACAGTGCATAAGTCATGATATCTACGCCAAATTTAAATTAGGAGTCCGGCCAGAGACAACTAAGTTTTCTTAAATGACGTTGTCTTTCAACAAAGTACTTCAACATCTCCTACTATCACTCTGCACAATTGCCAATTTGACAGATATAGCTCAATAAATTGTCAAACAGCCTCAAACAAATCTATATTATAACTCATACGATAACCAAGTAAGTCACAGATTGCATACATTATTGGATAGCATGTTCATACCATCCATTTAATCAACGTTGGGCTATATATTTTTCATTGTTAATTGAATATGTGAACATCTGACCTGTCCTATTAAACAAACATGACATTCACAATTGAATAGGTGTAGGTTTATATAATTCCCCCATTACAATGTTAAGATGCAAAAAAAAGGGCATGCACTGAGGTAATACAATGGGGTAATCCAATCCAGTTGATGTATAATTATTGATGCAAAAGATAAAAAAACAATTTTCATTGTGACCTGTTCAATGGAAGACCGCATAGGAGCTGATGACTGCGGAAGCAGAGAGAGTAATGTATCCACAAGAACGTCCATCAATTCAGGGGTATCATCAACCTCCACATCATCTTCTCCTGAGGACTCAGGAAGATCAGAAGTTGAAAAGGCCTTCTTACAGCAAATGATGAGTTCAGAAGCAGCTTCTGAGAACTCCCCTGGACGAAGAAGCACTTGCAGAAGCAGCTGGATAAGCAAGTATCTCAGTGCATGCAAGCTATTAGCATCAGTGCTACAGTCATGGCTCCTTTCCTGCTTAATATTACCACAAAAATATGAAAGACAAGCATATATCTTGAATAAAATAAATGAAATTACAATATTTCACACAATTCAACCACAATATATTTAATGGTGCATATGCAGAAACACACACAAAGGATAGTAATCCAGATGTAAATTATAAGATAATATTATATCACAAAAACTTATTAGATAATAAGTAATGCTATATCCTGGTATTTATCCTCCAAATACTTTATAAAAAAAATACTAAATGAAAAGGTAAGGGCATTTAATATCTTGAAAACATAATAATAATCCAATACTTTCTTCATTTGGAGAATAACAATAAAATCAGTCTATAAACCATAAAGCATATGGAGGTCAAAGATTTCAACAACTTATATATGCAAATGCCACATAAATTACCACAATATCTTAAGATGTATTATTATCCACTAATTTTTCCTAATTGTTTTTGCTATGTAAATTGCAAGGAACATAATATTTTTCTATCTTTCATATTCCTAGACTATCCTACAAAGCATGACTAAAGTAAACACAAACAGTCCAGACTTCACTGCTAGTCTGCCCAGAGAAACTAAGAAGCTAAATGTGCCAAATCTTGGGGAAAAACTACCACAATATTCAACATGAACATTTTGTGGAATCTTAGACATAGACACTATTAATTAGTACATGGAATTACCCCATCTTTCATCATAGTGAAGAAAAAATACAACCATATTAAGTTTTGTCTAAGCATCAATAATAGGTCACAAGCATAATTACCTCTCTGGATAATCTGGCTTCCATTGCCTGCAATTTTTTTACTGCCTTTTGATCCACATCATCTAAAGACCGGAAGAGGGAAACTGAAGGAATGTTGCATAAGGTGCCAAAGAATTTCATGAAGTATGAACCAAGATCATTTGGCTCAACGCTATTAGCCAAAGGACGACTGCCCTCCCCTTTCTGAGCATTTGCTAATAACAATTGCAGCTGGTCTATACACATCTTACAAAGAGCATTCGATGCGGGAGATTTTGGCCACCTAAATTTCTCCTGTAACTCAAACGAAGTCACCTCAGAGCCAAGTGATGCAGTGAACAGACCCTGAACAGCCAGAAACTTCATGATTTCTTTCTGTACTCGGAACTTCTCTTCATGGTCAAGCTTCAAGAATTTTAAAATACTGGGAAGGGATTCTATAACCCAACTCTTAAAAAAATCAGAATTCCCATTGGTCCTAGGAGAATCCTTATCCTCAATAGATCCTATTTCAGAATTTTCATCTGTAGTTTGACTCTGATCTGAAGGTTCCTCAAGGGCATTACCTTCATCCACAAACAGGTTCATTAGGTTCTGAATAAAAAGCATGCAACCAGGTTCAGTTTTGAACTGTGACATAAAATCTTTAACATGTTTTGTTCGTGTTATACGGTCAAATTTTCCATTGCTGTGCTTCTGAATAGCCACTATAACAGCAACTCTTCTGACATCATCATCCCCCACCCAATCTGACAGTTGTTTCAGAAAATGCTGCGCTACTTTAAACAGCCATGTGTTCTTCGCTGATAGTACATCCATCAGGCACTGAACAACTTTGTTTGACAGAATAACTGGAACTAAAGATGCAGGCAGCTTTTGGAGAAGAAGAAACAGAACATCAAAAGCAAAGTGCTTACGGTCATGAGATGAGATGAGAAGGGATCCTTCAATTATTATTTCACAAAAAGACTGAAGATTCTTCGCAATTTCTTCATCAGAGGAGCTAGATTTTCGACTCTTTTTGTGTTTCTTTAATGAATTTGAAGCTGATGCTGCATCTTCTAATTGCAAAATAGTATTTGGTAACAGAATATTTATCAAAACTGGCCAGACACTATGAACGCGAGGCTGACAAAAGGTTGATTCCTACCACATTTAAAAAATACATAAGAATCATTTCTGTCTATTGCTTAATCCAATACAGAACTGGCCACACATAGATGAATTAATATAATCTACCTTCAAGCAATTACTCAGGGAGGACAAGTGATCAGCAGAGAAAAGCTGGCTAGAGCTGAATGGATTTGGCAACAGTTTACCAAATACAGAGCTGTCAATAGAAATCTTCTCTCTAACTTTTAAAGCAAGGAGCAAAGCATCAGGATTTCCTACTTCTATAGCAGCTTCAAACCACTCCTTGAGCCCAGGAGCTACAAGAACATGATTCACCAATGCTTCAACAGGTAACTACAAATAATAAAAATAAATAATAGTAAGCAATAGGCTTGAAATAATAAGTCAAATAAAACACAATCTAACAAATGGTCCACAAGAGTTTCAAATCAGCTGAACGAGCTGATGACCCTATTAGAAAGTGATCTACACATAGCATAGACACTTCCAATGATGCTAGTTGTTTGCATGTGCCTATGAGGATCTAGGCACATGAACATATGCATACAAGGATCTGATATAGAAAATGTACTTGCAATCCAGTCCTAGAGGTCCACCAAAGCATCCCATAAGTCAAAAAGTTCTTTTTACATTATCACAACTAGATTTACCAGGATACAAGCAATAGCTATAGACAATCTCCACCCACAAATTTTGCACATGTAAACAGGGCGATAAAAAAAAAAAAAAAAACATTTTATGGAATGTAAGTAGAGACTGATCATGAATAATTGAAACCAGTGGAAATCCAAGCCAATCATAAAAAAATAAGTTTAAGGGTAAGACATCTTATTTTTATAATGTACAAACCTTTTCAACCAAGTCTAAAATTATTGAGACGGCAGGCTCTTGCAAGTACCGCTTTTTATTTGCAAGAGAGATAAGTACACTGATAAATTCTCTTAAGTATGGAGTGCTTTTATCCATATTCCACTCCTGTGTGAGTCTTCCTGATCGAGCCAGAGCACCATAAGCAAATAAGCGCCCCAACAGACAATCTTTTGCTTCCTGCAATTTCACAAGAATACACCAATATAGTACTTATCATGTTGAAGAATGAAGAAAACAAAATAATCATGCCACTGCCATTTCATACCTGACCCTTCATTGATGAAGTTACTTCCAGCAAATTGACTACAAGTTTGAGAAATGACTCAACCTTAATGTTATGAACAGTGCCAGCTAAAACAGTTAAACCTAAAGCAAAACCTTGTCGTGCACACTGCAAAGATAATAGAAGATGTTATCTTAGCAACAATTCAATAGGCAAATTTGCAGCATCAATGTGCAGATTTTATATATTCCAGCAAAGAAAACTAATACAAGCAACATCAAGGTAACAACGAAACATGATCAGAAACATTTTCCTAACACGATGCAGAGAAGATGATTAAATATGGGAGATGTTTTTCAAATAAAACTTGCAACAACAAGCCTTTTGATCCACCATTCCATGTCACTTGCACCTCATAGAAAAAGAACATTTCAGTTCCAACAATCTGCATGTCATGTTTCTTTCATATAAAAGCTTAGAACTTGGCCTGCTTCAAACCGTGTAACAGAACGTTTGTAATGCAAGCAGAAGAGACTACAGCAGATTTGACATATATTACTAGTAGCAATGAAGAACATGACAAAACATAGGTAATTTAGCAGCAGAGTAAAACCAAGACGTTAGTTAATTAATTAAAGTGAACGAATAAAACAGAATTAAAAAAAAAAAAAGCAAACAAAATCTTAAGAACTGTTATACATAACTCAAAACATGCATTCATATTCATATATTTAAAAACACGCGCGCACACGCAAGGCTAGTTCCAATGCTTCAGTACCAAAACAGAAAAACAATATCACAGAATGTGACAAACCTCTCTGGACGAAGAAACACCGCGAATAAGCCTACGAACAGCGTATCTCACAGACGGAGCACAGTTATCCAATCCATCGTCTTTCTCCGCTTCCAACTTCAATCCACCCTCACCACTCTCCTTCTCGCGCAAATCATAAGCGTTCTGAACAGCCTTCAACTCCGTCACCATTTGCTTCGCGGCGGCTTCCCTCGCCGACTTGGACGCCGCCGCGAGGTCCTTGAACACGCCAATGTGGAACTCCGGCATAGCGCCGCCGCCACTAGTGCTAGGCGAATCCGCGGACGGAGGCGCAGGTTTGGGGTCGGGTTGGGATGCGGTTCGGCGCCTCCCTTTGTCCAAGGCTTTGCGCTTCTTCTTCCTCTCCATGGGCTTGACGGAAGGTTGTTGTTGTTGGCTATCATCGTCGGTGGTGGTGTTCTTCTGTTTCTTATTGAGCGTTTTGGGAGATTCGTCGGCGGCGAGGGTTTGCTCCTCTGAAGCAGAGTTCCTTTTCTTACTGCTACTACCCATGGCGGAGGAAGACGGCGTCGTTGTGGGGTTCAGTTTAGGGTTAGGGTCAGTTTGTCTCAGTTCTTAAACCTCGCACGCACACTACTTCACTAGCAAAGCAAAGCAATGAAGACACAGTTAATATTGTACTCTAGTCTCTTCTGCTTTCTGTCATTTGGCCTCCTTTAGGTTAAAAACTTAAAACACTTTTTTTTTATAATAACTTTTTTACACCTATCTAATATATCAATCAATTTATATCAATTATCTATCTATATATCATATAAAATATAATTATTAATTATGTTTATTTACACACGTAATAAATAATGATAAAATTAGGTATTTTATAATTAATTTATTTTCATTAAAATAAAATTCAATCAAATTATGAAAAAAAAGGAAATAATTAATTTATTTAAAAAGTTTGTTTCAACTTATCATGATATATTTTGAGAAATCACATTTCAAGGAATATTATCACTAACTCATAACAATATTATTTTCTCATTTAATATTTTTTTAATTAGTATTAAGAACAAACTCATTTACTTAAAAAAGAAGGTTGGTATTATTTATTTGCTTAAACCTACACCGATTGATTTAAACAATTAATATATTAAAAGAGTAATTAAGATAATTAATATATTGAACTTGGTAACTAAGATAATTAATATCACAATTTGAAGATTCAATTATTTTTTGAAGACATTGAATATACGTTGAAAATAACCTAAGGATAAAATAAATCAAATTTTATAATACTTACTGGACATATAGATAAATAATAACTTTGCTTATCAATAATTTGAAATCACATAAATAATTTTAATTATATATAAGTTAAGTTGCTCTAATATAATTTTAGTATAAATATAAAATTTAATTTTATTTATTTTAATATATATATATATATAAGTATTTATTTTAGTATAACATATATTTCAAATTTGTTTTTTTATTGTTTTATTTTTTTAACAGATACTTGTAAAAATATTTGCACACGGATACATGTATGGATACAAGTCATGTATGCAAATAAATATTTAAAATAAAAAAATATAAAAATCTATAAATCTATAAATTGCAAACATAATATTGGTGTAGGACATAAATTATTACACTAGTATTATATAAAATACACGTTTTCGTAAAAGAATGTCTATTTTTTTTCTCAAAGTTTGAAATTACAATAAAAAGGGAGGAAAATATTTTCGATTCATGTCAATTGTCAATTATATTAATATATATCATTTATACAATTAAAAATAGTAACAAAAAATTAAATGTACACTTAT
This sequence comes from Glycine latifolia, assembly GCA_013407115.1. Classification (NCBI taxonomy): domain Eukaryota; kingdom Viridiplantae; phylum Streptophyta; class Magnoliopsida; order Fabales; family Fabaceae; genus Glycine; species Glycine latifolia. Next base: position 21,234,941 of record CM023953.1, on the reverse strand, counting down.
GATAATTATATATAAAGAAACAAAATAAAATTTTTAAATTTTAATTTAATTATTAACTTTTATTAATATATTATATAAATGCTTATATAATTTTTTTATTATATTATATAAATTATTATGATTAGAATTTTTTATTAGATTTTTTTTAATCTTTATTTTTGTTTTAACTTATAAATTAAAAGTAATTCAAATTTATAAGATTGTTGGAATCACACCTAAATTAATGATTTTATCAAATAGAAAAAAAAAACATTTGGTGCAAAATATTTTTCCAAATATTATCATAAAGCATTTTAATAAACATTAAAGTAAATTAATAACTATTATTATTTGAATTTCCTAATCGAAAAAATAGTAATCAAACATAATGTATGTAAAATCATGTAATCATCTTTAATTAATTTTTGTGATGAAGATGTAAAATAAATCATATATAAAGGGGGAGTAAAATTTCAAATCAAGTCTAATATTCTATGATGTAAGAATGGATATAAATGAGACAAATTAGGAAATTGATATAAAATAAATTAAAAGTATTATTTAGTTGGAGAATACATATTAATTAAAGGTATTAGTTAAATATAATCATATATATCATCACGCATAATACACATACATTTACTTGATTCTGATTGTATTAATAATAATGATAGTTAAAATTGTCAAAAAATGATAGTTAAATATAAGATAAAAAAAAGGAGAGAACTCAAAAATATATATTTTTTAATTTTTTTATAAGTTTTTAATTTATTTTGTAGTTTATAGTATTTAATTTTTAAATAATAAAAGTATTTTTCTTCATTATTTATTTTACTATAAAAAGTAAGTTCTTATATACATGTTAAGATACAATCTAAAGTAAGATTTTTTTTTTATATATAAAAACTGAAAAAAATTGCTATTAAATTATTAATTTTATATTTATTAATTTAATTATTGGAAACTTTATAAATTCCTTCCTAAAAATTTAAATTTTTAATTAATTCCTCTTGAAACTAAAAGTAATTAAGATTAAAGAATTAAATTGAATTTAATAAATTTTAATTATTTAAATGTTTATAATATTTTCTTTAAGTTTAAAATATTATGGTCAAATTAATAATTTTTAATTTACTTACTTTAATTATTTATATTGAACATAAAAATATTTTTCTGAAATTCAAAATTATATAAAATGTTATGACAAGTGTCTTGAAATCGATAATAGTTAGAATTAAAATTAATAATGCTAATTATCTAATTATAAATTATTTTTTAAAATTTTAAATATATTTTTAAAACTAAGAAAAAAGTTGTGTATAAATTAACAATTTCAAATTATATGACTCTAATTATTTAAAAATTGTTACAAACTTTAAAAAGATGTTATAAATGTTTAATTGAAATTAAGAATATTTGAACTTAAATTCATATTTACTAACTTTTAGTCTATTAAATATGTATTAAAACAAATTGTTTTATAAGATAATGAATGTAATATATAATCAAATTTAACACAAATTAACATAATATAATATTGTGCTGACTTTTAATCTTTTAAGTATGTGTTATTAAATTTATATTTCTTTTAATATTTTTTTATTCATGATAGAAAATTACTTATCTCAATCAAAATGATTATAATGGAATAATCTACGAGTTATTTTGATAAAAAAATTAATTATGTTTTTATAATGTAGTTCATTTGTTTATACAATTTTTTTGACTTTAACAGAATAATATTGTCAAAATTAAATTCATTTTTGTATTTGAAAAGTATTTACATTTAATTATCTTCTGTTATTTATTATTAATAAATAAGTGTATATTGTAGACATTTGAATTGATTTTAATATTTCCAATAATATAGGAAAATAATAAAATTGCTAAAGTAAATTTTTATATAATCTAAAAAAATTCCCTAATATGCATGGTACTACCTAGTTTTTTTAGTAATTATTGGTTTGATGATTTAATTTTAAAATTCTCATTTATTATTCAAAATGATTTTTTTATTAGCTTAATACTAACAACTTACTGTGTTTGGACGACGAATAGTAAGAGAATAATTCATTTAAAAAAATTAAAATGTTTTGTGATAGAATGTGTTATTTGTATAAAAATATTATAATGAAATTTTAATTTTATAAATTTATGAAAATATTTTGATTACTTAAAATTATAGAATTACAAATTTAAAAAAAGTGTAAAAAATAATAAATACTTCATTCTTTATTTCCCATTATTTTCTTCTCTATTTTTTTCTTCTTTCTCTTTTTTCTCTTCTTTTTCCTCTCTTTAGTCACTCTCTCGCCTCTCTTATTTCTCTTTTCTTTTCACTTTTTCCTCCCTATTTTTTCACTATTTTTTTTTTGTTGTTATTATATATTTTTAAAATGATAAACCCCTTAATCCTCTATATGAATCTTTAATAATTTTTGAACCAACAGAAACTAATTTAACAAAACAAATAATGATAATTTTTGTGAAAAAGGTGAACCTTAAAATCTTGGAATCCATTGCTTAGAATTCAAGTGAGGATAATTTATGTTGGGCTTTCCTTCTTTAAGTTTTATATTATAAATTAAATTCACACATCTTTATTTAAGTTTCACTCCTCCTCTCCCTCCTTAAAACAATAATATCATTTTCATAAGAGAACAACCACATCCCCTAAATCTCAGTCAATATCCAATTGTCAAAAAGTGACAATTTTCTCATTGTCGAGATGAACTTCCCCAACTCCATCTAGGTCAACTTCCCCAACTCCATCTTTGACTCTTTGTTAATAACCAAATCAAAGTCACTTCAAGAAACATCTCTCCAAAAAGCATCTTTCACCCAACATCATTGGTCTATTGCCACTTCGGCCACCTTTTTGCCATCACACCCTAAGCCATGTGACTCCATTCCAAACTCACAAACAGAATAAAAGAACAACCCTAGTTAGATTTTATATCGAATTATAAAGTCCTTCATGGGTTGGTCCGAACATTCTTGTAGTGATTGTGTATTTGAGATGATTTAAAAAAACACTAAAAATTCAAGAACTCAATTAAAAAGGAAAAAAATTAAAGGCCTAATTGATTATTTAGTAAAAATATAGGGATCGACATAATAATCAAACCTTTACAAGATTACAAGAGATTTATTTAATATGAAGTGAAATCCATAAAAAGTATATAATTTATAATATATTTTTAGTCAATATTAAAATGCATGTGTAAAACAGTGTGTTAAAAAGTACATTAACTATATTTTAATGTAATTTATATATTTCTCATTTTACACAACAATAAAAATCATAATCCTTGTTTAGAAAAAATCATAATTCTTTTATTCATGTAACAGTTGACAATAGGTGAAAATATATAATTGTGTACAAAACAAACAAGAGACAACAAATTTAAACTAAAACACACACACACATTATTTTAATTGAAGAAACACAAATAGATTACAAAATGTCTTCGTAATTTTAATTTTTTTTACTGAACGTATTTTCATTTATATACTTATCAGCTTAGTTATATTATATTCAACTATTTACATTTTTCTGCTTTAAATTGTGTTTAATAAATTAATTCATTAAAAATAAAATTATAATTTTGTAACTATAGTTTTAATTTATATGTATATATATAATTTCGTGATAATTATATTTTATTTAATAATGAATTTTAATATACATAAACTGAAATGTAAAGACAAAAGTTTTAGGTTTTACAAGATGTAATATATTTATTAAATTTAATAAATATATTATATTTGACAATTTCATAATTAATATGTTATGAGTATTTTGACTTCTCAATAACATTAGATATTATATTTATTAATATAATATAATTAAATTATCAATGATAAAATTAAGCCATAAATTATTATATATTTAACATTTGTTGATATTGCTGCTATAGTCAGTGTATCTATATTATATTTATTAAATATAATATAATTAAATTATCGACGATAAAATTAAGATACAAATTATTATATATTTAACATATTATTATATTAATATATACGAATTTAACATTTGTAAAATATAATATCTGTTATAACAATATTAACAACTACCTCATCAATATCAATTATAAAATTAAGAGATAAAATCATTAATTTTGTTCACTTTTTTTTTTTCTTAGCACATCATATTATCTATTTTATTTATATTTTTCTTATTTTTTTTATCTTTTCATCATATCATATCACTATTATATCTATATAATTATTTATCATTTTATTTAATAAAAAGTACTATAGTACAAACTTAATCAATTCCTATATAATAAATTAAAATTTTCACTTTGGAGAGTGAACATCTTATTATTCTCACTCTTTCAAGCATCCTGGGAAATTTAGTAATAGTTTTTAATTACAGGAAGGGAGAGTCAGTCCATGACGTTATCTTTTAGCCTTTGGGCGAATATGGAAAAATTAATGTTTAATTAATTTCAATATAAAGTACCACTAAATTTCCGTGAACGATTTTTCAATTTAAAAAGAAATTCAAATCTGGGAGTTCATAACTACTGCTGGGGACAGATAACGACTGGATTTTATAGTAAAGGGAAGTTTCCTAGAAGCTCAACCACTTCACAATTATATTCGATGTTTTCTGTTGGTTAATAATTAGTTTATTGCACTCACATCCCCTTTTCCTTGTTACCAACAATAAGGAGAAAAAAAATCCCTCCTTTTCCCTTTGAACTTTTCAATACTGTGTCGCTTTAGCCAATTTCAACGTTGGAGTTTTTCAGGCATTCATTCATTAGTTTCATAATCTGGACATTCAACAAGGTAATAATGCACTTCTTCTTTACTTATTTTATTTATTATTTAATTGGTTGTGTTACTTTGCTGAGTTGAGTAGAATCTGAAAACTGCAGCTTTTGTTCAGGGTTTGATTCGTAGTGTGCGCATGGTGGGTTTTGCTGGAAGATTTTTATGAACCTACCCATTCGGTTGTTTGAAATAATTCTGGGTGTACCTTACTTTCAGTCAATTTGGATTTGGATCAATTAATTGCGTTGCGCTGGATTTGTTGACTTTGGTTTTGGGATTGCGAATAATAGCGTTTTCACTGCAAGTAGGTTGTTTTAAACGACGTGAGATTTCATGTGCCAAGTTTATGAGATAGGAAAATTGAGTTCAAAGTTGAGGTTTTTTGGTTCAAGTTGTTTAATACCATATAATCTTGTTTATTAGTTAGAAGCCTATTTTGGGGGTAGTTGCAGAAAATATATGGAACTAGCTCAACATAGAGTTATGGATGGGGTAGGTGAGGAGATGGAGGGTGAAACTTCTGCACGGGTTCCCCTCAGGGAGCGCCGAGTCTACCCTGCTCATCCTTCAGGCTTGGTGAGGAAGAGAGCGTATATATTTGATGGCATGGGGAACTTTTATCATAAGGATTGGGATCTAGCAGACCTTTTTCAAAAAGAAGAGAAGAAATCGGGTGTGGGAGAAGGCCGAGGGAATGAGTTTTCTTGGTACCACGTTGAATTACCGAAAGGAAATCAAAAGTTGTCACAATCTGCACAGGACCTGATTGGTGTTTTCTGCCCGCCTTTGAAACTCCAAGACATTCTTTCACTTGTTAGCAATGGACCCTTTTGTGCTCATGTAGATGGGGCGCTTGTCTTCCGGGTTAATTCGCCTGGTCCTCCCTCCAGCGACTTCACATTTAGGATTGCTGCTAGAGTTACTGAACATTCAGTAATTACCGTTTCCTTGGGACGTGTTCCCAGGTTAGGCTTCTCACGTGTGGGTGAATCTCTACTTTCAGAGATTCCTAGTGTTGAAAGTTCCTATCCTTTAAGAGGTCAGCAGCAGGAAAGGACAGTGATCAAGGAGCATGTTCTTGAATTCTTATTGACTATGAATCACTCTGAGGAAGCTGACAACCCTGTGCCTAGATCTGTCTCAAATCTTGTAGTTCACATAATTGACACACATGTAGATCAGATTCAAGACCTTGTGACTAAGCTTGAGATGGAGTTGGACTCTGTGGAGCTTGACTTGGATAAAGGTAATTTCATGATACACTCCTTGATCCTCCCTCCCAATACATTCTGAACTTTTAGTACTCTTCATGTTTCAAATTACAAATTCGGGCTGTTCTTGATCACTGAAAGTATGCCTTAGTTTTTAACTTTCTATCAATTGACTTGAAAAGATTACTGATGTGAATATAGACATACTTTGTGGCCATTCTGATGTAGACGGGTTGAAATTGTCTAACAGATGACATTTGAAGTTTATGAAGATTCATATGTTTGATTATTTTTACATATGACTTCATTAAACAAAATTTGTTGATGACATTAATTGAATAACATCCTAAATCATTGTGTTAGTTTGCAATAACATCAACATCAACATCAACAGCACCTTTAACCCAAAGCCTCTTTTGAATTGTTTGTTTAACATCTGTTAACTGATTTAAATTATGGATTAACTATGTTTTTAGTCCTTGAACTAAAATTTGACCGGTCACGGTCCCTGATGTTTTATTCCGTTATAACTTTTGGTCCCTGCCGTTTAATTGTGCCGTTAAACGATGACATGGCAGTCAATGAGACTGCCACCTGTAATTCTTCAAACTATTATTATTTAATTCATTTTCTGGCGGTTAAAATCCACCAGAAATTGCTTCTTGTGTTTTCCCTTTCCACCGCTCATTGAAGAAGAGAAACAAAATAACCATGATTTCTGAAAAGAAGAGTCCAACATCACTGAATATTCTTAAAATGAATATATAAGATAAATAATCATAAGAAAACTAAAGTGTACCAATAAAATTGGTTGTCGAAACTTCATATCAAAACCACACTCGTGGTCATGAACTACATCCAAAAATATGAATGTGTATTTTATTGCAGAATACAAACATCATAAATGCAGTTTTTTTGGTTAATCAACAATCACCTACACTGGTATTGACTATGGAATTTGGGAAGTGGTAGGAAATAAAAACGAAAATGTCTAAAAAAGAAAGGGGATTCTTGCATTTAGATCTGGAAATTTTCTCGAGAGAAATGAGGAAGGCATGAGGCATGTTGCACAAGAGACAAATCTGAACCGGAGAGATTTAGATCTGGACATCCTTGCCACCATGTTGTGACGCCACAACCTTGACTAGGACAAGAGAGAAATCCGGCCTGACCACCACGTCGCCGCAAACCACAACTTGCCGCTCAAGACCTGACATCGTGGTGCATCCTCTCTGACCCCACGTGTAAGACCTGACGGCACCGCTGGAGTGAGTGGTCAGGGGTGAGGACCTCCGCAACGACAATGTTTGGCTTGCACTCTGGACATCTTCAAATCGGGCGTCCACACCCTCATCTTGGTCTTGCATTGTTTGGCTTGGTCTGACATTTTTAATTTTTGGTTGAGTGATTTTGGTTTGTGTTCTCTCCTACTATGTCTAGGAAAGTATTTTTCAGCGTTTTTAGCTGCCACAAATAGTTTAACACCCTTTAAATGTGTTTGCTAAGGAATTTCTGGTGGTTTTTAACCGCCAAAAAGTGAATTAAATATTAATAATTTGAAAAATTACTTGTGGCAGTCACCGAGACTGCCACGTCATTGTTTAACAGCAAAAGTAAATGGCAGGGACCTAAAGTTGTAACGGAATAAAACATTAGGGAGCTTGACAGGTCAAATTTTAATTCGGGGACTAAAAACAAAATTCTGAAAAAGTTCAGGGACCAAAAAGCATAGTTAACCCTTAAATTATTTCTTTATCCAGTATCTTAATGATGTATTGTCCTTGGAAAAATGTTATATGGTGGTGCACTACTATTCTTTTCATTGTTGGCTTGTTTATTCTTCCTTTGATTTCAATGTGATTATTGATCTGATGGAACAAATTACTGGTATTTCTCAGGAAAAGAGAAATGTTAATGACACTTTTATTGCGGGTGAAATTCATGTAGTACTAGTACCCACTATATATGGTTTGGGAGGTGTCCTCATAGATTTTATTCAATAGTGTATTGAAAAGACTCTGTCAAATAGTATGTTGCTAACATTTCTCTTAGGAAAAGACTTAAATATTTAGTGCCTGCCTATAAAATCTCACAAGAAATCAGACAACATGCCACCTCTAGCAAATCGTGTTTAAGTTTCTCTTCTTGAAATGTTCCTATGTTTGATACATTTCCATTTGGAGGCTATATTTTTGTCATATTAAAAACATTTTTGAAATAAGAAAGGCTCTTCCTCTAATTTCATCAAATATCCTGTGAAGTCCATAAGATTTGTTTCATTTTTATCGTATCTTAGTAATAAATTTAGTTATGGTAATATGATTATTGATTTTGTGAAAACTTATACATATCCATACATTTCAAGGTCAGCTTAATATATTTTCATTATTTTGACTGAATCCATTTTCCAAAATATGGCCTTGCCACCGTTGCATTTGCATCCTTGTGTCTCCTTTTTTTAACTGTAGTGTTTGAGGTCATGAAAGAGTGGTGGTAAAACATTTATACCTTTAAATGTTTTTGCCATTATTATGCAATGAGGAAGGCCTTTTAGAGCATAATATTTGGCAGAAAGTGACTGTTTTGGACATTCTGTTAATTGTTTATGCCACTGTTCCCTAGTCAAAAGGTGAAACTAGGGGAATAATTCCTGGTATAGCTGGTTTATAAAATAATAAGAATGTTTAGTGTAACATTTTTGTGTGTATCCTGAATTTCCGTTTTTGACAGGTTTTGTGCAAGTTTCTTCTAGATTAGTTCCTTGATGTGCCATATATGAAATGGTTTTATAGAATTGAATGAGGAACAATTTCTCTGCTTAATTGTAGGTGGTTATGCATTGAAGAAACAAATGCTAGACGACAGAAGATTCCCCAAACTGCATATTAATTTGCAGCGTCTCTTGCAGGTGATAATTTACTCATTTGTGTTTATTCTTTCTGATCAAAAGGCATCAAGTTGTAGTTTAAATAAATATTGTTGAAGCTCATTCTATTAGTGAATCATGAATAATGAAACATTGTAGTTTTGAATTCGATGGCATCAATATTCAATAAAGGTGTCTTTTGAATTCATAAATGCAGATAAATCTGGGAGAAAGGGTGTATAAAAGTATATTTGTGTTCAAAATAGAAAAATAAGAAGGCTTTTGGAGACATAATTGCTACTGGAAAATGATTCTTCTTTATTGTGTTAGAGGTGAAAATGAACATGGAAAGAAAAGAGTGTCAACATGAATTTGTAAATTACAGTAATGAGGACTGTTACCATGATTGAATGACAGTACTGTTTCCATCTGATTTGTTCTCATATTTATGAAATCAAATTCTATTCAGGTGATTGCCCACGGAGAGCAAGTATATCTTCGAGTTAAAGAAAAATGCTCTTCAAAAAGATGGTTTTCCAGTGATGACCTTAACTCCCTTGAAGAGCTAATTGGAAGGTTAAGGAGGCTGAAGGAGAATGTGGGGTTTATAGTAAATCGTGTCACAGCAATTCAGGCTGGTCTAGACAGCTGGCAGTCAGAGCAAATAAACAGGAAGCTGTACTATCTTTCGTTCCTTTCAATAATATTCCTCCCTTTGTCCATCATAACTGGAGGTTAGAGCATCTTCAACCCAGCACCTCTCTTTTTCACTTTTTACACATTTTAAGTAGGTCCCACCATTATGCATAACTCAATTTTACTTGTTACAACTTAAGAAACTCTTCTCTCCAACCCAGCAGCTTAAGCAACTCTCTATTTTTCCATTACACATCAATCATTTTTACTTTTATTGTTTATAAATGTACGCACTCAGGATCCACAACAAAATTTTAGCACCAGTGATTAAATAAGCACCTGGTATTTACCTGAAACTTCATAAGCACCCCCTCCAATGGTCTTATGAAGCACTGATGCTTAATAAGTTTACATTACTTATTCTGATTTGTTATGATCTTTCATATCCACTTCCACTGGTTATCCAATAATGGTATGATTTTGATTTTTGAACTCTAATTGCAGTCTTTGGAATGAATGTTGGAGGAGTTCCATGGACAGGTCAAAATGCACCAGAGCTAAAAGAAGGTTTTCGTAATGTCATGTTATTGTGTGTTGCTATGTTATTTCTTGTACTACTCTGCTTCATTTTCCCGGCCCTTTATACCCGTATAGCGGCTGCCTGGCGAAATAAGAGAGCTATGGGAAGAAGCTGGTCACTGAACAGGAAGTCATTGCTCCGGAGACCATTAAGAATAGGAGAGCAGGAGCGAGGGGGCTATCTTCGGATTTGATGGTTCATGGCATTGCCTATTTCATTCTATGAATGAACATTTAAGTCAATTATTACTTCCTTCTGTTTTCAAGAATGCCTCACTTGCAAGCTATTTTATTAGCTGCTTTTCAATGGCTCGCATGCACATACGACATGTAATAAACTGGCAATTAGTTGTCAGTAAAACAATCATCTGAAAGCCTAAATGGAATTCTCATGAAGCACAGATTCTCTGGTACAGTAAAATGGAGTTTGTGATCAAGGCAAGCTTTATTGCTTATTATTTCATTGTTTTTTCCCCCCTTTAGGAGAGGATATATGGATCTATCACTTTCTTTTTGGCAACTATCAGTACATTTTAAACTTGTACAGTGTACTTTTCTTTTTTGGTTAGCGGCAGATTTTTTTAATTTCTTATTTCTTATGTTATTAGTTGTCACTGATTGATCATGGAGGACCAGATCAAGTTGCTTCACTGAGACTGTAATTCCTATTCTCCTGCCCATTTCTAAGCTTAGTAGTTCACTTTCTTGACAATAATTTTTTCTCTCTCTTGAGAAACAATCAAACAATTGTTCCTGTATCAATTTACTTTTCTCATTAGGAAGGTTTTATTATTTTTTGTATTTGTCAAATTTCATGAATTTGTTCAAGATGATGAAAAATAGTGAAAATTATATAATTTAAAAAATGGTGTAACGACTACAGATTAAATTCCTAACACTAAAAAATGGTGCAGTGAGATTAGAAAGTGTGTGTATCACATAAAATGGTGATGTGCAGTGCAATGGATAGTTTTTTTTTTAAAAAAATAAAAAAAATCTTACACCAGCTGAAACCATGGCCCATAAGTAAGTAATAAGAATCCGGTACTTATACAAGCATATGATCTGCTATTATGATGCATCTTAAGAGCTCCCTCAACCGACCATGGATTCTTAATAAAACACGGTGCTTAATAAGAAAATTTTGGTTTAGCATGATGCTCTTAATTAATTTTAACTTGCAAGGTCAAGAGTCAGACCTTGGAAATGTTTCAATCTGTAAACTAATTCCTATTATTCACATTAGAGAATGAAAAATGTTAATAAACTGAGTAAATAGTCAATTTAATTCCTAAAATTGTATTAAACTATCACATTAATCCATGAAACGAAAAAAAACTCAAATAAGTCCTTTTAATTTTTTGGTTTCATTTAAGTCCCTAAATTAAAATTTTTTATATTTTAATTTCTAAATATATGTTGTTATTATCACTCCTTAGTATAGAAACCAAAATGAAAAAAAATGATTAATTTCCGAAACTTAAATGAAATCCTGAATTCTTTTAGAGATTTATTTTATTTTTTCTTGATTTTAAAGACTAATGTGACAACAAAATAGAATTTTAATGATTAAATTGGCCATTTACTCTTAATAATAGTAACTAATACAAAAACCAATTAAAAAATGATAACTGCCAGCTGATGTTAGGTTAAAAAAGTTTTTTTTAAGAAAAAAAAATTAAGAATTGGAATGATAAAATACAATAAATTCATTTATCTATAGGTACCTTTCTTATGTATAGATATTTTAAATATGAAAAAAAAATCTCTCCTCTAAATTACCTACACGATTTCTTAAATTTTATTAAACCCTATACATTTTTTTATATATACTAGGGCAAATGAGACACTTCCTAACTCATTATTTACAAAGTAACCGAGGTTCATGAGATAATGAGACAGTTAAGTATGATGTTCATATCTTGAGAGTGATAACGGATAATCTTTTTTTTTGCTTTTGATTTTTTTGAATAGGTAGTAATAGAAAAAGCAGTTGAGGATAAATTGGAATATATAATAGATATGTATATTAAATGAGATAATTATTATTATAATAATTATAGATAGATTATTACTAAACCCTACACATTAAGTCCATACAAAAGTTTTCAACACATGTATATATCCATGATTTGGTATATTTCGTATTCTCATTGTTCATTAAGGCTGTGTTTATTTCCTACGATAGAAATAAAAGGCATCCGACGGGAATGACAGGAACGGGTTTGATGCAGATGATTCCTGAAAGAAATAAGTAATTAACTTGTGCGTCTAATTATTTAATTTTTTTATTTTATTTCTACTAAACAACTATATAATATTATTTTTAATCTATTTTTTATTTATCTCTCTTAAAACAAACAATCCAAAATATCATTTTATTTCTACTCTATTTTTTCTTTTTCAAATTATTTCTCTCCCTTGAACCAAAGAAACTTAATACTAAGTGTTAATCAACAGAAAAATTTATAAGTACCATTAAATGGGTTCATTTGATTAGTACATTACATTTTGCCTGAAATACAATTATGACAATTCTCAAAAAGTACCAACCAACCAAGGAGAGGTCGTGGAATTCCTGCGTGCCACGTAGCCAAGGATGTCCGACGACACCGTTTAGGTTATCGATCTAGAACCTTCCTTCTCTGACTTTCCCTCTCTGAAGAACTAGAATAATCTGCCACTATCCTTAAAAACCAACACCGTTTTCTTCTTGGTTTGGCAACATAGCACCAAAACCCTAAACCCTTCTTCTCTGATATTTAAAAACCTCTCTTACCACCACATTCACCTATCTCCATTTCCTTTCTGATCAATCAATCTCCTTTTCTCTTCCGGCCATGGCCTCCTTGCTCCGCTCTCTCCGCCGCCGCGATGTCGCTTCCGCCTCCCTCTCCGCCTATCGCTCGGTACCATCTCCACCTCTTTTATGCTTCCTTCTTTTTCTTTATTTTGAATATACTTGTGCTGGTTACTCCATGTTACCTAGGTTTTCTCGATTTGATCCAATTATGCCTTAATCCAGTTATGTCTTGCTTTTGTTCGGATTTTGGCTCGAGTTGCTTAGAATTTCAGTCTTCTAATTTTCGTAATTGATTTTCTATTTCTAGTGTTTAAGAGTGGGATTTTAATACCAAAGGCGTTAAGCCGTTGCTGTACTGAATCATGATTTTGCTCGATCATTGTGAAGTCACTTAGTAGCTACTCTACGATATTGCTTTACGTAAATAATTGTTGATATTTTGCCGTTGTCCATAGAATTTATCTAATTAATTGATTTGTGTTGTGAATGATGTGTGGTAACTATAATTTTGGAGGACCTTTTTTTTTATTTTTTTTTACTTTTGCATTGTTGTGCAGTTAACGGGCAGCACCAAGCCAGCATATGTAGCTCACAACTGGTCTAGTTTGTCTCGACCATTCAGGTGCAATTTGTTTGCTATGTGCTTTTGTAATAATCCTTATAAGGTGTTGATCAAAATTACTAACTATGACTTTTCATCTTCACTGCAGTTCAAGACCTGCTGGAAACGATGTCATTGGTATTGATTTGGGTACTACCAATTCATGTGTTTCCGTTATGGAAGGAAAGGTAACAGTAACACGTTAAATCATTAATGCTTTTGGTTTGTTTGTATGTGTTTCCATTGTGCAATTTTTGTGCTGACTCAAAATATGTTTCTCAGAACCCCAAAGTCATTGAGAATTCTGAAGGTGCACGTACAACACCATCTGTGGTTGCTTTCAACCAGAAAGGGGAGCTGCTTGTAGGTACCCCAGCGAAGCGTCAAGCTGTAACTAACCCAACAAACACTCTCTTTGGTACCAAGCGATTGATTGGTAGGCGCTTTGATGACGCTCAAACACAAAAGGAGATGAAAATGGTTCCATTCAAGATTGTTAAGGCTCCAAATGGAGATGCGTGGGTGGAAGCTAATGGGCAGCAGTATTCCCCTAGTCAAATCGGTGCCTTTGTTCTCACCAAGATGAAGGAAACTGCAGAAGCTTATCTAGGAAAGTCAATTTCTAAGGCTGTAATTACTGTACCAGCTTACTTCAATGATGCTCAGAGGCAGGCAACAAAAGATGCTGGTAGAATTGCAGGTCTTGACGTGCAGAGAATTATCAATGAGCCCACTGCTGCTGCACTTTCATATGGGATGAACAACAAGGAGGGTCTCATTGCCGTTTTTGACCTTGGAGGTGGAACATTTGATGTGTCCATCTTAGAAATATCAAATGGTGTTTTTGAGGTATGCTGATTTGTTTCTTCTGTCTTCCCTTATTAACCTGTCAGATGGAATATTATGATAAAAATTGTACTGACAACATCTTCTTATCAAGGTAAAAGCAACAAATGGTGACACTTTTTTGGGAGGAGAGGATTTTGACAATGCCTTGTTGGATTTTCTGGTGAATGAATTCAAAAGAACCGAGAGTATCGACCTTTCAAAGGACAGGCTTGCACTGCAGAGGCTTCGTGAAGCTGCTGAGAAAGCTAAGATCGAGCTGTCTTCAACATCTCAAACTGAGATCAACCTGCCTTTCATCACTGCTGATGCATCTGGTGCTAAGCATCTGAACATAACATTGACTAGATCGAAGTTTGAGGCTTTGGTGAATCACTTGATTGAAAGGACCAAGGCACCATGTAAAAGCTGCTTGAAGGATGCTAACATCTCTATCAAGGATGTGGATGAGGTTCTTCTAGTTGGAGGGATGACTCGTGTTCCTAAAGTCCAAGAAGTGGTTTCAGAGATTTTTGGAAAGTCTCCTAGTAAAGGAGTAAACCCTGATGAGGCAGTGGCCATGGGGGCGGCAATCCAAGGTGGTATTCTACGGGGAGATGTTAAAGAGCTACTACTCCTAGATGTAACACCACTCTCTCTGGGTATTGAGACTTTGGGTGGTATCTTTACGAAATTGATCAGCCGCAACACTACTATTCCTACAAAGAAGAGTCAGGTGAGCCTTAATTCTACAGACTTTGCTTAAGACATTTGTTTCTAATTTAACATTGAAATCATGCATTTTATATTTAATTGAAATTTCCCTTGAAAGTATTTGTATCTGCTGCAATACATTGATCCTATTTGATTTAGTGGAATGTATTATTTCTATGTGGTTGAATCTTTTTCCTAACTTGTATCATTATTTCAGGTCTTTTCAACGGCAGCTGACAATCAAACTCAGGTAGGTATCAAGGTGCTACAAGGTGAGCGGGAAATGGCTGCAGACAACAAAATGCTTGGGGAGTTTGACCTTGTTGGTATTCCTCCTGCTCCCAGAGGTCTGCCTCAGATTGAGGTCACATTTGACATTGATGCCAATGGGATTGTTACTGTCTCTGCCAAAGACAAGTCCACCGGTAAAGAACAACAAATCACTATTCGGTCATCTGGTGGACTCTCGGAAGATGAGATTGAAAAGATGGTCAAAGAAGCAGAATTGCATGCTCAGAAAGACCAAGAGAGAAAGGCTCTCATTGACATTAGAAACAGTGCTGACACTACCATCTATAGCATTGAGAAGAGTTTAGGTGAATACAGAGAGAAGATTCCCAGTGAAGTGGCCAAAGAAATTGAGGATGCAGTTTCGGATTTGAGAAAGGCGATGTCAGGGGATAATGTTGATGAAATCAAGTCAAAGCTTGATGCTGCAAACAAAGCTGTGTCCAAGATAGGAGAGCACATGTCAGGTGGTTCTAGTGGCGGTTCCTCAGCTGGTGGTTCTCAGGGTGGGGACCAGGCTCCTGAGGCAGAATATGAGGAGGTGAAGAAGTAAGTCGAGGAGGAGTTTGTATCCACTTTTTACTGATTTATTTGTCTAGATCACAAGTTAAGATGAATCATCTTTTTTCATTTAGCATATGATATAAGGTTTTTTGTACTTAAAGGTGGAGTTCATTTTTTACCTTGGCCTTTTAAACTTGGTAGTACTTCTGGAGAACCAAATTATGCTGTTTGAATAACGATATTCAAAATTTTGCCTAGTGACTAGTGACGCATTTTTACTTATTAGTTATCATGATTGGCATTTACTCGTGTTTTGCACATCAATTGAATTTATTTATTCGTTGTTTTCGTGTTTTATGCACCGCTGACTTAGCCAAACTGTATCGACGAGTGAAATCTGTAAAGTGTGTGCATATCAACTAAAGCATCCATTTTCCTCATCAACATCAATTGTTCATTCTTAGCTTCCAATTTCTGTGAATTATCAACAACAAACATAAGTTACCTTGAATAATTCATAATCCACATTTGCTCAAACTGTGAATAAAAAAGTTGGCTTACGACCGTGATAATATGGTTAGGGTTGCTTAAAAACACAAGGAATGTTGTCTTCCTTGTTTTCTCCTTGTTTTCTTCATTGGAGGTAGTTCAGGTGGCAGATAAAGTATTTTAAAATATATATAGAAGTATAATTTCTGGAAAAACAATTGGGTTTTTCGATCGAGTGAATTGATATATTCACACGCTGTTTTTTAATCTGAAACCGTGTATTGATTAGATGGTCCCCCACTTCAGAAAGCAACTCACCGATTCTTCCACATATGACTTCTAGTCAGAGCCAAAATCAAATTATTGGGCGCACTTGTTTAATTTTTCATACATTATTTTTAAGAATGTACAAGAAGTAATTTATTTTAAAAAAAATATGAAAAATGGAAATTATTCAGTTATAATTATAAAAATGTATTTTAAAGTGTAGGTATAATTATATATTTTCAAAAAAGTTACTCAATAATTTTTTTAAAATAATTAAAAACTATTTTTAAAAACTTAAACAAATACACCTTTTAAAAGTAATTTTAATGGGGAAAAAAACTCACTCAAAACCAATCCTAATTGGTTCTTACAAAACTGAATTTCTGAATGTGTCGTGCTACAAAACTATATAGTGATATCTTAAATATTACTCAAAATGCTTATTACTTCTGAATGTAAGAACTGGGGGTGGCCAAAAGAACCAAACTGAATTGAACTGTGGCAGAACTTAACTGAACCAGAGATATAACATTTGTATGTAGTCTGGGTTTTAGCTCGAGTCTTCTTGTGGTTTTGAAAAATTAAGTACTATGTTCATGGGAGCACAAAAATCTCAACTTTTGACAATTGCTTTATGTGATCAGACACCAGGATTGAATATCATCATTGAGTATGTCTTTGGTCTCATTTACCCTCGAAGACCTATAGCGAACGTATGCTTCAAAACCTATGGTTACATGAGCATGGCGCAGGTTGTTTCTTTCCTCAGTGATTTCAAGCTTGGGCATTACATGAAAATCCTTCCAAGGTCTATGTTCTTAATTCAGGTATACTTTTGAGGCGCAAGCTCATTTCTTTTCCCTCAATTTTGTAGGGTTCATATGCCAGCTTTTAATAATTTACTAGCTATGGCCAAATAAAGAAACACTAAACAGAAACATGATGCCTAAGGCAACTATGAGCACTTACTCATAGAAATCATTTTAGGTAGTTAGTAAAATAAAATTGATAGAAAATCATCAGTTTTCATACATCTTAACTATTGTCTTTGTGATATTTTTCCTTAGCATCCAAACAGTACATATTACACAACCTGCTATAAGGTATTTTTATCAAGAAAATCATCGAGTCACATCTGCAAGCTGCAGTACATTACAATTTATGAGTATATTTAACCAAAGGGTTTTGTTGTCTTTATGTTCCTCTTCACTTTTTCTTTGCTTAAATTATGTAAACACTAAATCAAAATTTCATAAATCATGATACAAAATCAATTATATCATTTATGCTTAGAGGTTGGACTTTTATTTTTTACTTTGCCAGGGTTTATAATGGATTAATAGTTCATCAACAGTTTTAAGGCCTCATAATTATGTCACACACACGAAAACAACTCACCTTACATGCTGACAGAGATATTACATTTATTCCGCAGTTTCTGAGGCATTCAATTTGTTCACACATTTATATATAGTTCATAGGTACAATGCTTGCTGGAACAATCAACATTGGGGTAGCATGGTGGTTGCTGAACTCTATCAATAACATATGTCATGATGATCTCCTTTCAGAAGGCAGTCCCTGGACATGCCCGAGTGACCGTGTATTCTTTGATGCATCAGTTATTTGGGGTCTGGTGGGACCAAAGCGTATCTTTGGTTCTCAAGGAAACTACAGTGCAATGAATTGGTTTTTCCTCGGAGGTGCATTTGGACCCGTAATTGTTTGGCTATTGCACAAAGCATTTCCCCAAGCAGTCATGGATTCCACTAATCAATTTCCCAGTTCTCTTGCGAGCAACTGCAATGATGCCACCAGCAACTCCATTGAACTACAATGCCTGGATTTTTGTTGGAACAATTTTCAACTTCTTTATCTTCCGTTACAGGAAGAAATGGTGGCAGAGGTACAACTATGTTCTGTCAGCAGCACTTGATAGTGGGGTTGCTTTTATGACTGTCTTGCTCTACTTCTCACTGGGTTTGGAAAACAAGAGTCTAAATTGGTGGGGAAATGATGGTGAACATTGTCCACTGGCAGCTTGCCCAACAGCGAAGGGCGTAATAGTTGATGGTTGCCCTGCAAACTAGTGGTATATTTTATACCTCTTTCAATGGTTTCATTACGATACCAAGCATGAAAAACACGTATTTATAGCAAAAGCAAAATGTATAACATAGAAGCACAATATTTTCAAGTAAATAGCTAGTGTTACATGATTTATTTTGCTTCTTATTGATGTGCATTCTTACTGTGGTGTATGTCTCATTTCGATTAACTGCACGTGAGAGGAAAAAAGGTGGTGTTGATGCTCATTTCACAATTCCCCTTTAGTTCAACGTTATCATAGACACTACGATTTACTTACCACAATATTTCAGATTTTGGCTGCAGTTTGATTGACTATAATTACATAAAGTTGCTCTTAATCTGGCCAAGGATATTTGTGTTCTGCAGAACAGCAAACTTACACCAATCAAGGGTAGAACTGAATCTTACTCTCTTTTATCTTAGGAGCTGGTCAAGCAGCTTGTTATCTCTTCGAAGAAGAGAACACATGAAAGGGTAAAGGTTGGGTAAACTATATATGAAGGATTCCATGTAAGTAACTTTTAAATATGATTCAAGTTAGCGTTTCATCAAAAACCTAACTCTAACCACGTCAAGCCACCAAATAAAGAGTAGGATGTTCTTACAAAGAAGTAGACCATAATTTTGCCTACTTATCTATATATTTGAAATTTATTCTCCCCTTACCTCCCCAATAATTTCACCATACTCTATTGCTTGTGTAGAAGTCCCAAATACCTTCTTGATTTAAGTTTGAGAGAAAGAAAAAAAAAGCAAAAAGGTGAAGTTATCTCAAAATTGAAACTTAAGTGATTTTTGTGTATTTCAGGAGGGTTAATGAAAAAAAAAGAAGCTTTTTTGGCTAAATACTCTTGAATATGGCACGTCCATGCAGGCATCCAGCCATCTAATTAATGAGTATGACTTGGTCATGAACCCTCTCCAAAAAATTGAGTGGTAAACATGTGTCCAGATAGAGATAATACTAAACCTTTTTCTACTTTCCACAAACTGCAAGTCCTCCCTATGTGTACCACAAGCTGGCCAAGTCCTCTACTTTTCGAGGACTTAATTATGATGTAACACTTTTAGGGTATCTCTTAGAGCATTTTTAGTTATGTATCTGATTTTGATTTTGAGATTTTAAATCATTTTTTGATAGATCATAAAGAATCACATATGTATCAAGATTTTATTTCTTTTTTGTTCTAATGATAAATCTTAACTTGAAATTTTGAACCATTTTTATGGGTCTTATAATGGACTCCACTTAAATATATTTTATTAATTATTTTATTGTACACAATATTTTTCTTCCCTTATGATGCATGATATTTCCTTTCCCTTATGCGTTCCCCTCCATCCATTCCTCACCCTCCACCTCCGCGAGGTGCACAACGCCACCAGCGCCCCCCTTTGTGACGCGCAGTGCCACCACCCTCCCCCTCCGCGGCATTCGGCGCCACCCACTCCCCTATGTAGTGCATCACACCTTCTTCTGTATTTTTCTCTGTTCATTCTCCTCTTCATCTTGTTTCCCTCTTTTTTTTTCATTTATGATGTTTTCCTTTACAATTTGTTAGGAAAAGAGACAATCAATTTTTTTAGAATGGTGAGGATCTTAAGAGGTCTTGTAAAAGACCTCATCCTCCATACTGGAAATTATATGTCTCTCTCTAGTGAAAAATCTGAACAAGACCGGCTCTTGAGCTTAAGATCACATCTCAACATCTTCCACTAAAGATATTTTTATAGACAATTGGCTAGTTGACCCAATGATTATTATTTATGATAAACACAATTTGTTATCTTTTGATCTTTTCTTTCATTAAACATGACGTGTAATAGTCCTAAAATGCAGAAAAAAAAGCTTTTTTTTTAATTTATATTAATTATTCTTGAAAAAAAATTGTAAAGAAAAGTAAAATTAATTTCAAAATATTATATTTTAAAGTATATTTTGCTCATTCTGTTTGATAAAAAATTAAAATTAGTGAAGTAATTCCTCTAAGTTTCTGGATTATTTTCTTATAATTTTATTGATCTAATAAAAACCACTAATTCAATACAGTTAAAACATAGAAAAGATTAATATTTTAAATAAATATTGTTTTTATTACTTTCTTGAGGAAATTATACATTTTAAATAAGAATTAATTTTTTTATCTTATTTTGTTAGTCAGTTTTACATAAATTTTATTATTTTGAATTCAAAATTTTCTAATTAAATCACAAAAGTTATTAATATATATAGAAAATATTGTTATAAAGAGTGTAATTATCTTTCCGAGAGCTTGATTCTTATTACAAAGGTTCAATTAATTAATTTATTATGATTAAAAAATTTAGTTAATTTAATTAAAAACATTAAATTTATCTCAAAATTACTCTTGTAAACAAAGTTATTTTACAACAAAAATAATTTTTAATTTTTTTTACTGACTGAAAACTTACTTGACTATTTGGTAAATAATTTTTTTGAAACATTACTTGAATTAAGATTTTTAAAACATCAATTTTATTTTTATCCTTAATATATTTATTCAATTTCTTGAATATTCTTTTTAAATAAATTATGATTTTATTATTTTATTATCAATTTATATTTTTTAGTTCCTTCAACCGTTATATTTACGAAACACTTATAATTTAATAAACTAATTTTTAAACTTTCAACTATTAACTTTTAATTAAATTTTTAATTTTTAGTTAGTTTTATCCAAGATAATCCAAATAAAAATTGCAAGAACAGTTATAAAAAAGGACCAGGGAGTAGAAAAAAAATCCATCTAAAGTTTGAGAATAATAGTCTCTCAAAACCAAACCATTCTATATCACTTGAGTTAGACATTGAAGAAGATATTGGAGAGACCGACTCAAAGTCAAGTCTTTTATTATCTTCCAAATCGAACGTAACAAAAACAGCACAAGTAGTACTCTTAAAAACCTGAATGAAGTATAAAAAAACTATCGGTCCCTAACACCACACCATGAGGTCTGATCCAGAGAACCCAGCCGCAAGCGAAATGGAGGAAGATGATGAGGTGTCTCCAATTGAGGAGGTTCGGCTCACGGTGTCCAACACCGACGACCCGACCCAACACGTGTGGACCTTCCGGATGTGGTTCCTGGGTCTTGTCTCAAGTTCCCTCCTATCCTTCCTTAACCAGTTCTTCGCCTACCGCACTGAGTCTCTCGTTATAACTCAGACCACCGTTCTGGTCGCTACCCTCCCTATTGGGCACTTCATGGCCGCGTTTCTACCCAAAACCAAGTTCACAATCCCCGGGTTCGGGTCCAAGACCTTCTCGTTCAACCCGGGTCCGTTTAACATGAAGGAGCACGTGCTTATTACCATATTCGCCAATGCGGCAAGCGCATTCGGAGCCGGGTCGCCCTACGCCGTTGGTATTGTCAACATTATCAAAGGCTTTTATGGACGCAACATCTCCTTTGTTGCTTCCTGGCTTCTCATCCTTACGACTCAGGTGCAGCTTGTGACTATTGGTCTCTAACTCCAATTTCAATTCATGCCTTCACCACCCTTATGTGGTGTGTCTGCAGGTACTAGGATACGGATGGGCCGGCTTACTCATGAAGTACGTAGTGAAACCAGCCCATATGTGGTGGCCCAACATCCTCTGCCTGGTCTCACTTTTTTGGTATGCCAATCAAAATCAAAATGAACAAAACTCCATTAATCATATAATCATATGCCACTATCTATTTTTAATCCATCCCTATTAATTATACTCTTATATAGGGTGGAA
The DNA here is from genome assembly GCA_013407115.1 of Glycine latifolia. NCBI lineage: Eukaryota > Viridiplantae > Streptophyta > Magnoliopsida > Fabales > Fabaceae > Glycine > Glycine latifolia. Next base: position 21,212,551 of record CM023953.1, on the reverse strand, counting down.
TTTTTTTATATTATTATATAAAATATCCATAAGACTTAAATCTGATGACTTGTTGGTTATATAAGGTGGGACAAGTATTGTATTTTGTCGTAATTCATTATTTATTGTTTCAAAGCAATATGATAAAGTTATTCTATCCTCTGTATTATGATTTGTATAGTATATTTCCAATTCTTGAAGAAGGAATTGAGTTAAAAAGTATAAGTCTTTCTCCCTCTCCCCTACCCTTATATATATATATATTAACTTTCTTATTTAGCATATTATCTTATATATTTAAAAATATTTATTTATTCTATTTTTATATATAATATAATTTATATTTTAAAAATATTTATTTATTATAGATTTAAATATATAAAAACAAACATTTCCCCACAATTTATAACCTAAAGTAATAGTTTTTTTTGTTAAAAAAAGATCTAAAAAATTGGATTAAATCTTTTTTTTTACCGTTTTTAGATTGGATTGTTGGACAAATGTTTTCAAAACTGAACTAATTTAGATGGAACTGATACTGTTTAATACATATGTATGTATTTGTTTGTATTTATGCAATTTATGTGTTTCAACTTTCATATTTTTTAAATTTTATTCTTTCATTGATTAGAGTTACAAAGCTACTAATCAATCAAAAATACTTTAGTAATTCTTTAAGTTTATTTTTTTATAAGAATCTTTCTTTAAGTCTTTTCGAAATACCCCTTCAAGTTATAACATTTTCCCATTTTATATAATTTTTTGCATTTTTTAACTTCCACATTTCACGTTATTTAGTGTTTCATATGTATATTCTATTTTTTAAAATAGCCGCTATGAATGAATCTAGTAATATAATTATGTGGAAATGTGTTGGTAAAAACTGAATTATCAAATCTAATTAGAATCACTTTTTATTGAATTGAATCAGATTATATTTTTTAGAAAATAATTCAAACTAAACAAACAACGATTATTTGATTATTTTAATATTTGAAAGTAGTCTGATTCCCATTCGGATATGACTGTCTTTTTTAAAGGATACCCTGTAGCTTAATTATTTAAAGAAATACTAGCTTAATTGATATTATCAAAACTATTATAATTATAAAGGGCAAATACTCATTTTAGTTCCTAAATGTGTAGAAGTTGATAAATTTGTTATTAAATGATGAAAATTCAAATTTTAATCCCTAAAAATAAATTAAAAAATACAACAAATCTATCCATATGTTAATTTCAGTTCATTACTGTTAACAAAAGAAATGTTAGTAAATTTTAATCCCTAAAAATAAAAAAGTTGACACATATGGACAAAAATGTTACAAAAATGATTGTCACCATGACTGTTGAATATATTGAACCGAAATATTAGTAAATTTTCATTGGATTAATTTGTTAAATCCCAAAATTTATTTCATTTAATCTTAATATTTTTTTCCTTTTTTTATCGTTGCAAACATAACATTACAATAAACAATTAAAAAAAATAGGAAAACAAGCATAAGTTAAAACAAACATAATAATAAATATAATATTGACTAATAAGCACAATCTATTATTTTGAAATTTCTATTGTGACGGTACTTTATCCAAAATATGACATTCAAACAAAAATGCATATTCATTAAGTTAATCCTTACAAAAAATGTGACTTAACTTGATTTTGTCACTATTTAATGTTGTCATAATAGAAATTTTAGAGTAACAAATATATTATGCTTATCTATCAATATTATGTTTAATATTATGGTTTTTCTAATTTATGTTTGCTTCCCTATTTTTTTAATTGCTTATTGTAATGTTATGCTTGTAACAATACAAAAAAGGGAAAGATAAAGATTAAATTATATCTTATCTTTAAATGAAACAAAATTTTGGATTTAACAAATTAGTCTAATGGAAACTTACTGACATTTTGGTTTAATGAAAATTTACTGATATTTTAGTCCAATCTATTCAATAGTCATGTTTGCAATCATTGTTGTGACATTATTGTTCATGTGTTCTACATAGACTCTTTTATCAACAGTAATGAACGAAAGTTATCATATGAATTAATTTGTCGTATTATTTTCATTTTCAGGAACTAAAATTTAAATTTCCATCTTTCGAGAATAAATTTATCAATATTTTACATATTTAGGGACAAAAATAGTTATTTATCCGATTATAAACTTATTCATTTTACTTCCCAAGATATTTCTCTTAATGAGTAATCTTCCGAAAGATGTCCTTAATTACATAAAAGGACTTGTTGGTCTGCACTATGCAGAGCATTGCATGAGAAAGATGACCACCGAATTTCACGGACGAAGTTTTTCTTGTTCGCGCAATTGTTCAGTATATCGTGGTACGTTATCCCTGGATACTTGTTCACAACGCTCACAAATATTTCATGGGTGTGTTGGATATTCCCCAAGTCAGTTACAGCTCAGCAGATAGGCTCAGGCATGAGGGGCCTTGGTGTTGGGGCCCTCACGCTTGATTGGACTGCCGTGCATCATTCTTGTTCAGCCCTCTAATCTCACCCTTCTTTGTCATTGTCAATGTTTTTGTGGGCTATACATTAATGGTCTACGTGGTCATTCCTATATCATATTGGGGCCTCAATGTTTACAATGCCAATAGGTTTCCCATTTTCTCCTCACACTTGTTCACAGCTCAAGGTCAAATATACAACATATCTGCTATTGTAGACAACCATTTTGAGCTAAATGTTGCAGAGTATGAAAAGCAAGGTAGAATTCATCTAAGTGTGTTTTTCGCTCTTACGGTTTTGGATTTGCCACCATAGCATCCACCCTCACACATGTTGTCTGCTTCTATGGAAGGTAATGCTACTCAAAGTCTCAAATTATTTACCAGTTGATATTTAATTTCTAATTATATTATAAGATGATAGCAAAGAAGACTATAATGTTATTGACTTTGAAATTCTGGAATAAAAGCATGCAGCAGTATGTTCTAAAGTAATGTGAGTTATATGATGTGAATGTACGTTGCATATTGTGCATTGCAATCTACTCCGATTAAACAACTATTCTCAGAATTCTAGACAACTTTCCATAGAATCATGGGACGGAGGGAGTAAGCTTATTGAGCTTTAGAACTTTTATGCTTTACAGAATAACTTGAAAAGTTGTGTTATAGTGGTTATATCCGACTCAAACAGGATTGTTTTGTTTCTAGTGAAATCTAGTTGTGGTCCAAAGAAAGATAGATCAGATTAAAATAACGATGATTTTTCCACAGTTTTCTTAAAGTTCATGTGCAATATCTTAAGAAATAACGCCATGACAGAGCAGAAGCTGCAAATGAAACATTACGACAACGAAAGGAACTTCCTTCAATTCACTTTGCAGTCTGAATTTTTGTTGAACTATCCTCTATAATTCTAAAAATTGTTATATTTTAATATATAACTAAATATGCTGGGAGATTATGGAGCGCTATCGCGCTTCTTCCAAATGCAAAGAAGATATCTACACAAAATTGATGAAAAGATACCAAGACATACCTTCTTGGTGGTTTCATTCATTGCTGGTTGTGACACTTGTGGTTTCTCTCGCACTATGCATCTTTCTAAATGACCAGGTTCAGATGCCTTGGTGGGGATTTCTCTTTGCTGGAGTCCTAGGTTTTGGATTTACTCTCCCCATTAGCATCATCACTGCCACCACAAACCAGGTTAAAGTCTAACTTTTGCTACCCATTATGTGATAGCACATGCATAAACCAACGCTATGTCGTGCATAAATTTAACTTACTTTAAAAGACTAGATTTGGTATAGATTGAGCTCCTAGCTAGCCAATTAGTAAGAGAAATTCTAATTTTATGTCAATTACCAGTTATGCTAAAAGATTAAGTTGTTAGATAAACAGATATGATTGATTTTATATATCTAACATTTATCTACGAAGTTATATGAATATACATTTTAATCTGATGAAATTCGTCTAATGACAAAACTAGATATAGTGATATCTTAAATACTCAACGTAAAATGTTTCGTCATTGATTACTTCCAAATCTAAGAACAGTTTTAGATAAGATGGAGATTGGAGACAGTTTGTATTCTGTGTAATTTTAGCTCGAGAGTCCTCTCTTGTGGTTTTATACAATAAGTATTCTATTCATGGGACCACAAAGTCTCAAGTTTTGACTATACTCGCTTTGTCTTATGCTGTGTACAGACACCAGGATTGAATGTCATCTCCGAGTACGTCTTTGGACTCATTTACCCTGGAAGACCAATAGCAAACGTATGCTTCAGAACCTATGGTTACATTAGCATGGCGCAGGCCATCTCTTTCCTCAGTGATTTCAAACTTGGGCACTACATGAAAATCCCTCCCAGATCAATGTTTTTAGTACAGGTATATTCTTAAAACGCAAGCCCCCTCCCTCCTCTTCCCTCAAATTTTGTAAGGTTCAAGTACCAGCTTTTAATTATTTCCTTACTATGACCAAATGAAGAAAAACAAAAAAAGAAGTATGTTGCCCAGGGCATTTATGAGCACTTACTCATAGAATGCCATTTAGGCTTCAGGTAGTCAGTAAAATGAAATTCCTGGAAAATTATTAGTTGTCATAATTTTTTTTATCACTCTAATTAGGATATTTGGTTCTCCGGTGAGATCCGAGGCATCTCCACAAGCATCAGTTCTTTGGACTGATTATGAGACTAATCTATGGTCCAAGATTTAATCACACTTAAAGCTTCTTGTCTCTCTTCAATGATGTATTATACAAGAATCGAACCCAGATTTTTTTCCACAAATTTAACGTGAGTTGTGAAATAAGTTACACCGGATGGGTAGTTATTTTGAGATGGTTTTCCATAACATCTAAAATCACTCAAGCCGCTATTGTAGGTATTTTTATCAAGAGAAATATTGAGTCACATCTGCAGTAAATTTGTCTTTTATCTTCGTCATAACTTTTTCTTTGCTTAATTCTCTGGGCAGGAAATGTAAGTCTTACAAATAGTTAACAAATTTGTAAATAATACATAAGCTCGTGCTGGCTGTACATGTTTGGGATGCAATCATGCAATCTATACAAACTATTTGATATGTTAAGATATATAAACAGGAAATGAAATGTTATAATTCAAATGATACAAAATCAATCAACAGATATACTTAAAGGTTGGACTATTATTTTTACTTTGGAAAGCTTTATGATAGATTAACAGTACAGTACAGCAACAATTTTTAACGCCTAATCGTTGTGCCACACTCACAAAAACCGATCACCTTATATACTGATAGAAATATTACCTTTATAAAACAACTCACCTTAAAAAAATATTATAAAAATTATATCTAGAGAATTGGTCCCTAAAGATTTTTACATTATCAATGTAAAAAAAAATCTATACTATCATTCTATACTTTCAATGCAAAAGTCATATATGGCAATTTTTAATTAGTTGACGTTGATGATGTAAAAATCTTTAGGGACAGTGAAGTAAAACTAAACTCTTACATTTATTCTGCAATTTCTTATGCATTAAATCTGTTCACACATGTACGTATAGTTCATAGGCACAATGCTCGGTGGAACCATCAACATTTGGGTAGCGTGGTGGTTGCTGAATTCTATCAAGGACATATGTCATGATGATCTCCTTTCAGAAGGCAGTCCCTGGACATGCCCGAGTGACCGTGTATTCTTTGATGCATCAGTTATTTGGGGTCTGGTGGGACCAAAGCGTATCTTTGGTTCTCAAGGAAACTACAGTGCAATGAATTGGTTTTTCCTCGGAGGTGCATTAGGACCCGTAATTGTTTGGCTATTGCACAAAGCATTTCCCCAAGCAGTCATGGATTCCACTAATCAATTTCCCAGTTCTCTTGCGAGCAACTGCAATGATGCCACCAGCAACTCCATTGAACTACAATACCTGGATTTTTGTTGGAACAATTTTCAACTTCTTTGTTACAGGAAGAAATGGTGGCAGAGGTACAACTATGTTCTGTCAGCAGCACTTGATAGTGGGGTTGCATTTATGACTGTCTTCCTCTACTTCTCCCACTGGGTATGGCGAACAAGAGTGTAACATGGTGGGGAACTGATGGTGAACATTGTCCACTGGCTCAAATTCCCTACGTCTGTGGGTTGGAACTTGAGGATTGTAGTCCTCTCCATTCTAGGCCGAGTACCTAGTCCATAACTCTGCCCACAGTTCTTATGCCTATGCCTTGGGACTCGAGGAGTAGTAAACCCTTTCGATATTAGGTTAAGCAAATTAGCCATATCTAGGACTAAAATCCTTACAGTTATGGCTTGAGACTTGAGAGGTTGTGAACCCTCTTGGTTCCAGGTCAACCACCTTGGCCATACCTCAACCCAAAGACCCACATCTGAGTTATGACCCAAGATTCTTCCCCATGGGGGAGTGAAATAGAACATGAAACCGTAAACTCCCAAGCAGTGGAAGGAGGCTCGAACTTTTTCTTTTAAAAAGTGTATGTTCCTTGGCAAAAGTCATTGGGTTCTTTAGGTCAATTATTTGGCATGCATGTATGACCAAGGAATAGTTGAGATATTAGTACTAGGGGTGGGTATATGGGTTCAGGTCCGTGGACCACGCAGATAACGAGCCTACTTTATAAAAGCCCGCATAATTATAGGTGAATTTGAGTTCGGTCTGTGAAACCCGCGAACTTTGCGGGCTTAATCCGTGGGCTCACAGACTAACGCGCTGAACACGATGTTTTGCGTTTTGTAAGACTAGGAGAGAAGACTCACTCAGAATTTCAGAACTCACAACTCAAAATCTAACCTAAACAAACCCTTATTCCTCACGCCGCACCTCCGGACCTCCTTCGCCCTACATTGGTTGCGCCACAATGGCATTCTCTAGTTGTCGTGCTCATACATTGTCCACTCCCTGGTAGCACTCGCACCACCTACGTCTTCACACATCGTGGTTGCAGACTTGCAGTCAACGTCAAACTCGTGCCGCACCTCTAGATCTCATTGGTCATGCACTAGTCGTGTGGTCGCGGCTTTCTCCTGCCATCGTCGTGCATAGTCCTTTCACTGGTCACACTCGCACCACCTCTGCGCTCGCATATCAGTGTTTTTGTCCGCTCTCGCGGATCGTTGAATCATCCTTGGTCGGGCCACCTCCGTGCCCTTTCTCCTGCCGCCATCGCGCTGTTGTCATTGTGCCCTGGTCACTCCGATTTGCCTCTGATAAGCTTTTACTTTGTTGTAGCTTTTTTGTTGTTCTCGTAATTGAGATCAGTCCATAATAGGGAAATTGTCTTTTGTTTGGATGCTGATATCAAGTTGTTGTCTTTGTTTTTTCACATGTGGAATTTGATGGGTTTTTTTAGTTTGCTATTTGGGCTCGCAGACTGGTCCGATTATCCAAGGGGCTTTTGTGGACTGAATACAGATCAAGAAAGAAAAACCATTGGGTTCTGCATCCTACACCAGGACTTTTGCTTATACACCCAGTGTTGAATAGAGTAATACCGAAAATGCCCTTTTAAAAAATGGTTAACAATGTACAGGGTTTTTTTTTTTTCCATACACCCAACACACACAATTTCTTCCTTTTCTTCTTTCTTCCCTGTCGTTCCGCTGTGCCGTTCATCTTCTCTGCGCGTTGGCCATTGATTTCCATTGAGCAACACAGAAGTTGGGCATTTGCAAGTAGAGCATAGTTGAAACCCAGAAGTTCCGCCATAGCGTCCACGTAAGTATTTGCTTTGATTTTTCACAGCATTGTTTAAGTTGATTTGGGAAAACATTGGGCATTCATGGATACAGATTGACAATCCGTAAGGCAAAGCGGAATGGATTACATGTCTAATATAATACCTATACGAATTGACAATTCGTAAGAAGACAAAAAAATTTGTAATACTCATATAGATTGTCAATCCGTATGAGTATTGGTTTGCTACAGTAACCACGATGCGGAACGTACCTCCAACGACGACAGCGGCCAACCAAACCTCCACTAATGCTAACTACGACCTCCATCACCAAACCAACAGTAGCCAAACGAAAAACCAAGCAAGAAGCAAGAAGCGCCTAAAACGAAGAAACACCAACCTTCACAAAAGCTAGCTGGTGTATGTTAATAAGAAAGAGAAAAGGAACAAGGGCAATATTGAAATTTCAACAAAATTGTTAAGTGTATTAGAATTGTTCTGGGTGTAGGAAGTAGATCTCAAAACCATTTATCTTGTAGACCAAACTTATTCGATCTGTCTAAAATGTAGGCTTCGCGGACCGGTCTATATATTCACCCCTAATTAGCATTAAGGAAAATGTTTAATAAGAAAATTAACTGCACGAATAAAGACGAATGATTGTGATTGGTTATTTTATAATCTTTACTCCATCATATTTTTCAACAAAACCAATTCATCACTGTCCTTGTTTTTGTTAAAACAGTGCACATATACATTCGTATAATTTGTGCAAATATCATTTTGTAACAAATAGTAGTTGTCTAGCACTTATGAGGACTTAGATTTTGCTCCCCCTATCTATGATAGATTCCATGAGGTTTCATTCTCCTTAATTCTTGGCTGGAATGATATAGTTGAGAGCATCTTTATCATTTAGTTCTTCTTGAAATTTTATAAGTAAGAACTTGTTTTTGTTGAGTTCTTCTACTAGAGAGGAATGAGGTGATTATCAGCTTAGAGAATCATTCTTGTATAAGAGCTTTGAAGATCTTTGTCATCACAAAGGCAAGACCTCTCTTTCTTGAATGTAGTGTAGAGCTCATATTGGTTATACTATTAGAGAAAAAATGGTTAGAATTCTTAAATTTTAAGTGACAATAAAAGGTCCACAAAAAGTGTGTTAAGAATTCAAAACGGGCTCTACCAGTAAAATTACTTTGAAAAATAAAATTGTAGGAGAGTAGTCTTAAGGCCTAGCTCTACTTCAAGCAATTTGTGTTTTTATTTAGTTGATAGTATGAAAATATAGAAGAAAAAAATAAAAAATAGATATTAAAATTAATTACAGTAAAGCGTAATAGGTGTAAGACTAATGTAAGACTCATTATATTTTTCTCTATTTCTCTCAATTTCTCCACCAAACACAGGCTTAATCTTTTAATATTAAGCTAGATTGTGTAGACTTGTAGCTAAACATTGAGGGAAAGAGAATATCATAGAATGTGACTAAGATTAGGAGAGCAGGATCTAGATCCTCGTTAATGTTAATATCTTGACGATTCCTCAACTGATCATGCGAACCAAATAATTGTCCTAAAGAACCTAATGACTATTGTATAGAGAGTGGACTTGGGTCATACCACAGGTATGGGATCTTTGGGCCAAGATATGGTCAAAGTTCTTGACCCAGATGTAGGAGGATCCTAAGCACCTCATGTTCTAAGCCATAACATGAAATTTGGGTTGATAACAAGTTTGATTTGTTTTATCTAGCCTGTCGTAGATGTCAGTTTATAATTACATGATAATACATTTATTATTTATTCTTATATATTTTATATTTTTCATTTTTTCAAAACAAATGGAAATCCCTATAGATTATGCTCAATACAATCAAATGTTCGACTAAAGTTATGGTCTTTGTCAACATGTTGATTACTAAAGTTATGAGAGGAGGCTGGATCATGCAAAGGAACATTCGTCATCTCAAACGTATGCATAAAGAAATATTAATCAATTTTAAGCATTGGAGGTCGCCAAAGCTACGACGAATAATGCTCAAGTTGCCCACTTGCTCTCTGCTCTGCTCGTCCACGTTCAATGGGAAAAGGGAAGGGACACTCCTCTTTGGTTGTCTTTGTCTCTAAAATTTCCTATTTCCGACAGCTGTTCTTTCTACGTGTCCCCTAAAGAACTTCTATTATATTATTTCTTTGTACTTTTTCCTAATTATATATTTTTTTGTCTCATTAGTTCCTTAATTGATGTTCTTATGATATTAATTAACATTTTTTTTTCTAAATCAAAAATTTCATAAATAGGTTCGTTAGATTTTTTTAAACTTAGCATAGAACGTGCCCTAGATTTTTTTGTAAATTAATTGCATTTGACAAACCCGGTGTCTATTTCTGATAAATTTCTACATTGGAGCAATAAATTTTGTTTTTAATCAGCAAAAAGGTTAAATTATATAGAGTCCTTAACCCTGTTGCCACAAATTTTAAAAATATTTACCTAATTGCCACACTATCCAAATTATTTGCCAAACTGCCACGCGGCGTAGTTCGCTACTCCCCCAAGCGAACTACGCTTGCTGATGTGTCACGAGCTGAGTGGCTACATAGTTCGCTATGGCCCCTAGCGAACTACGTATGTAACCACCCAGC
>CM023953.1:21077795-21201844 GCA_013407115.1 Glycine latifolia | reverse complement strand
ACAGAGAAATATAGGATAATAAGAGTGAAAATATGCTAAATATAGACAGTACAAATGGGTTCCCAAAGCATTTCTTCATTCCACATGTTATGGCTGGGTTGGATTAAAATTGGAAAAGTACTTTTACAAATTTCATTACATAATAACAAATTTCAATGCACCAAATGAAGACGAAAAAATTATTACATAATAATAAATTTATTTTTTAAAATCACACTAAACATTACATAATTGAAATCAAATACTACGTTCAGGATGTTTAAATTGAGGCCAAAATAGAACACGCATTCACGAGTAAAAACAAAAGCAACACCAAAAACAACCCATATCATTATCAAATGTTTGAACATGAACACGAAACACTAACATAAAAATCCATCCGACATTACATAATTTAAATCAAATGCTACAATATGATAATTTGTATCTAGCTATTAAGATAACCAATGTATCAAGCACGATCACAAATTCACCACATTAAAAAAAAATTCCTCAAAAGACACGGTAACATTTCCCCATTATACTCTTGAGATACAAGCACCTGCCTTGAAATCAACAAAAAATTATATAAGATGGTTGTCTAGCTCAACCAGATTGAATATTCCATGGATAGGAAAGAAACAAAATAAGAAAAAATCCACATGCAAGAATCAACAGAAAATTATATGTCAGAATAAACAAAGAGACAAGGAAATTAACACTCAGTTGAACATTTTGGAAGATTTGTTTTTCCTTCATACTAATATTTCCAACAGTTACTCCCATGCAGAGTACCTTCTTAAGTTGAAATTTAACCATGGTCTTAGACTCGTTAACCTTTGACTCAACAGTTTCCTGGTGAGTAACAAGTGTAGGGAACTTTCCTGCAAGGTTTTCACAACATATCAAAATCAACTAAAGTTACAATAAAGAAACACACACTATTAAAATTCTTTCAAACAAAGCAATCCACTATGTGCAGGGGAAGAAATTGACTGCAAGTTATTTCATTCTTTACTATTAGGGAGCCATCATTTTGAACTGTGACTTACAACTTGTTCTCCAACTTAAAGCAATCCTTTTGTTCGTTCGCTGTTGTCAATTTCTTGTTCTCCAGCTTGGTCGTTGTCACTCACAAGGCAGTGAAAGTAGAGACTCTGTATAGACAAGCCACATAGAATGGAAAAGAATTGTCATCATTATATGAAAGATCTGCAAACCCAGTTCAGAGATGGACCAAACGGTACCACCCACCACCTCTACCATCGTTAACCACCCATATTTGGCTAGATCCGCTAGATCAAACACTTCCATGACCAAATCCGGCCCAACCAACACCAGCCAGAAGATGAAGAAGGGTTGAGGATGGGAAATATGAGAAAGAGCCGTAGAGGAAGCGTGGAATAGAAAAAAAAATTAACAGAAAAATGCAAAAAAAACCTTTACATCTGGTGCCCCTTCTTAAATCTCAGCCATTGAGTATTTTATAAATATATCTAACGGTAATAATTGATGCTTCATTGGTGAGGATGTATATTAAGACTTCATATTAGCTTTCACCAAGTTTAAAGCTATGTTTGGTTTTTAAATGTTGGTCTATCTTGCTAAACTCAGGTGATATGTTTGATTTCTTATTTATTAAGTAATTTTGCACATTTATGTTTACCTTCAAATCAAGTTTTCAAAGGAAAACATATTGGTGGTGCTTTTAAAACTTAAGTTTGCAAACGAAAGTACTTTTTTTTATAGTGGAAAATGAAAGTATTTTTTTAATCTAAATATGCACATAATTTCTAAATGAGCAAATGATCCATTTTTATTTTTTCTGTCTGGTTATCTTCTAACTCTGTTAATTTTATAACTCCATCAATTTTTACTTGTTGTAACACTATAAAAAATTTCCTATTTTTGTGACAGTTAACCATAATACCTCTAGAAATTTTGTGGCAATTAAATATAAAAAAAATTCCTATTTTTTTGGGTTAGAGACAACAGGGTATTTTCTAATTTATTGGACCAAAAATTAAATTAATTCGTCATACGTTATCCTCTTGATCCAAGAAAATATTGTTTATAACAAAAATCAAATGTCAATTTTTCTTAAATATATCATTTTTTTGGCATATTTCACATATGACATAATAAGACTTTATATTATTATTTTAATTTTATGAGTTAAATTGATAGAAAATTAGATGATGACAAAATAATAAAAAATTGACAAAAAAAGGTTATTAGATCATACTTTAACTATGATACTGTAGACACTTAACGAATATTCATAATTATTTTTTATATAAATGATATAAAAATTTGTTATACATATAAATTGTCCGGCCGTGATCAATTTTTAACGACGGGACAGTTTGAACTTTTTTTTTGTTTTTTTAATGCATTTTATATTTGTTCTTTTTATTATAAAAATTAAACATTTTATTCTATTACTTTTTTCTATCACTTTTTTTTTACTTAAAAAAATGTGCATTGCACGTATTACAGCTCTAGGTAATTTTAATTTGTTTATTTTGCAAACAATAATAGTAATATTTTTAGATTATAATATTCATCAATAACAAACACATTCAATTATTCATCAACTTAATTTTACGGCTGATATCTCTTTCGAATACAAAAGTTAATTTCATCCCTTTAATTATATCCAATAGTATTTTCCAAAAAAAAAGAAGCTTACAGAGGGCCAAAAGAACTATTATTTTGAAGAATAAAAAAATTTAAAATTATTATTTTAAAATGGAAGGAGTGTTTAATAATAATAATAATAATAATATATAATATATAATATATAATATAAAAAATGTAGTAAAATAATTCATACAAGTACTTTTATCCTATTCCAAAATAATTTTCTTTAGTAGAGGATACCTGTGATTTAAACGAAAATAATTTATACAACTATTTCCTCTAATTTTAAATATAAGAAAAAAAATATTGAATGCTGATTTTAAATATAAGTAAATATCTACTAATTTTATTTTATTTAAAAATATAATTTTCAAAATATTGTTCATTCAAAGTAGTTTTAATTAAAATTACTTTTTATTTTTTTATATCAGTTAGTTTTTCTTCTTCTTATATTTAAAATAAAAAGAAATGTATACTAATTTATATAATATCATTGTTTTTTTCATCTCTCTCTAATATTATGATATGTAATGAATGATATCAAAGAGAAAGACAAAAATAAAAAAATATTGTTGTTTAAACTGTTTAATGAATTGATGTATAAATAACTTTTTCCATAGTATAATACAGTATTTAAAGAAAAAATAAGATGAAAAATAATTCAATTATAAATTAGTAGTATGTTTAAAATACGAATAGTAATTATTAAATTAATAACCACTGATCGACTTCCACTGAATGAGTAACAGCTGTGCGGGTACATGATTTCCTCTTGACTCACTGTGCAGAGAATTTCATCACTCCAACTATTTAACTAATAATTTAATGCCTATTGAGTAAGATATTTTCTTCTCTCTCTACCACGTTGCCGTTTTTATAGTACCCCATGCCCCCTTCCGCAAACCAAACTCTTGAGAAAACGCTGATCAGTGATTCTTCCTCTGAATGATTCAAAATGAAGAACCATTGGTTCGTTTTCTCGTTCTCTTCGCCGATTGCCGTCGTGCTTTGCTTCTCGCCGGCAAGCATATGGCTCTTTATTTCTCTCTTTTGTTGTTTTCGCCGGCGTTTTGAACTAAACTGAGTAGTTTTGCTTACTGTGAACAGTTATGGTTAGTTGTGTGACCTAACATGGAGAACGAGGAAGCCAAAGAACACAAACGGATCTGCCAAGGTAAGCTTCAAATTTATCTTCATAAATAAATATGCATTTATTGGCCTGCTTTTCACGTATATACGAGTGATTCATTCTCTGAATATGTGTTTTGCCCCTCTTTTTTAAGTTTGGAGCTACATATCACATTTTTTTTTTTTGCTTTTACTCTGCTTCTTATGACTTATGACAAATCCACATGGATTCGTGGAAATAAACATTTGCTGATTCGTTTTTTTCTTCCCCCAATTTGTGCTGATTGCAAGTAGCTTTTGGTGCAACATTGTTTTCATGTTAGTTGCTTTACCTTTTTAGCATTAATTGATTTTCAATTTATTTAGCTGACATTTAGTTATGTTACTAATGGCAATGTTTTGGATCAATAGATGATTAGTAATACCAAATCTATGTTTTTTTTATCGGCAAATGTTAATAGTTATTGTTAGTTATTTTGTTAGCGGTGAATCGAACCCACTATCTTTCCCTCCCTCCCTTCTTCTTTTACTAGCCAACCTTATAACTCCCATACCAAATCTATGTTGATAATGGTTCCCTATCGTGTACCATCTTTATAGGTTATGTGTAAAACTAGTTAAAAAAATCAGTTGAAAGCTAAAAAGTTAAAAAATTAAATGGTAGTTGAAAGTTAAAAAGTTAAGCAATTAGATGGTAGTTGAAAGTTGGTATGGAAACGGAAATATTAGCTTATTAAATTGTAAATGTTGGATAAAACTAGCTTTTGGAGTATGTAAAAAGTGTAAATGACAAAAAATAATAAAACCATTATTTGTTTAAAAAATGTAACAAGGAAATTAAACAAATATATTGAGAATAAAAGTGGATAAAAATATAAAAAAACTAAAACCTAAATTCAAGTAGCATTTTAAAAAAATACTAGAAACTACTACCAAACTACTAAAAATAAACTTGTTTATTGAATAATCAAACAAGCTTTTCAACTAGTAAAAAAAACTATAAACTAACTGAAATAACTTGCCAAAGATAGACATAATATAATTATATCATGAATTCTTTCACAATTTTGAGAATAAACCATCAATTACTTTCTCCCTGTAGCCCTTAAATAATGAAATTAATCAAAGTAATAAAGTTATTCAAGTAATTTCTTTTAAGTATTGAATACCATCAATTTTAGCATAATTTATAATACTCAGTGATACTTTTATGGAAAAAACTTAGATACAGTTAATTAGGTACCGTTCTCAAGTTAAAATTGTAGTTTCATTTCGATAATTTGCATGTAGACATTTGTTATGCTGATTACCAATGTGAAACTCTAACTGTTAATGAAGAACAATACTAAAAATATATAAAGAATTGCATCTAAGTTTTGTCCTGCTTAATGTGATTTTTATTTTTAACTTTAGGAACTATACAGGGGAGAGAGTAATATTTTGAGGATGAAATTGATGGTTGATTCCAATTTTGGAGATAGATCTTTTATTGTGAGAAAACCTCTGAAGTATATATGAGACTGAGAGGGCGTACACATTGTTCATTCTAACTAAGTGCTTGTTCAGTTCTGAGAAGTGAGGGAACTTTTGAAATTTTTTCCTAATGTCTCGAAGAAACTTAGTTCACTTTAATGTAAAGCTAGATATACTTTTCAGAGATGATTGCAATTATGCATATGTTTCGAACTCAAGTATATTGCATTGTTAGGCTCATCATATTTGAGATAGTGTTTGCTTTAACTTTCGTATGAACCTTTCACAATTTTATCTTTAAAAGATGTCTTAATGAGTTAAGGAAGAAGAATATTTATAAATTATTATTGATCTTGTTTCCTATACGATATGTGATTTTATTAATAGATTACGAATGTATAATCGATTATTTTTATAATTGATTGTGTTAATGAGTTTTATTTTTAGATATGTTATGTAGAAAATGTTTTGGAAGAATTAATTTTTGTTTGATTGTTTTAAAAAAATAATAAAATTATAAATAAGTGGATGAAGTTATTTGTAATAATTATTTTTGTATTTAATTTATCAATCAATTATTGAGAATGAAATGAGAAACCAAGCGTCATCTGGAAAGTAACTTGTTATCTTTTAATCATAATTTTCAAAATTGTTTATCACAATTTTTTTCTTCGTTAATATTTTAATCTTTGATCATAATCTAAAATAATCAAACATATTTAAATAGTAAATAACTTTTTTCATTTGATTATTAGTTTTTTATACTGAATTTGATTATTAGTTGTAACATTGAGATTTTGATCTTATAGTAAGTAACATTATATGGTCATGTTTTTTTTTTTTTTGGAAGATTATATTATATGGTCATGTTAAAGTGAGGAAGATATAATTTTTTATCAAATATAATTAGTGGTTGCCACAATCAATCATGTTGGATCTTTATTAATAAAGATTGTACAGTATCATTCTGTCTTCAACACTAACATATCATGTTATCGAATAACATGAAAGGATTTAGATTGATAATCTTGAAGATGAACACATCCAAAAAATGCTCATTACATGCATGCTAAAAGGCTTTCCTATTTGAGAGGAGCTTAAATGTACAATTTTATCATATTTTGAGTCTCATTGAATTGGATTATATTTTGAGAATTATAATATGTTTTCTTTATAAATAAAAAAACTGTTTATAATCCTGTTCTCTACTGATTGATAATGTTGGTGAAAATTAGATAATAGTTAGAATATTAATCCTCGTAAATGTGTTAAATAGTTATATTTATTTTATTATTTATATTAAAATCACTTTATTATATTCTTTTAATCAATCAAATTAATATAAAAATATAAAAAAAACATCCTATTTAATTTAAATTTGAAGATAATAGTATAATTATACAATAATATTTTTAATATTTTTAAAAGAATAGGACTTACTAGAACGTAAAATATAATAGTATAATTGACAACTTTATATAAAAGCAACTACTACAAATAATTTCATGCATTTTTTTGGGTAGTTTTTACTATAACAAATAACAAATTAATTATTTTAGATAATCCAAATGAAACATCTTAAATACTCTTTTAACAAAGATTATCGTTAACAACGTTTGTTTCATATAATTGATTACATCTATAATCAATTATTTTAATAATCACTAAAAACAATCAAATCAAAATAAATTGCTTATATGATTAGAAAAATATACCAATTTAAATAAACCAAAAGACTATTGGGATTTGGGAGTCTCTAATCTAATTTGCTCCTATAGCTTTTTATCTCTTAGTGTCAATGTCGGCCAAACAAAACACTTTTGCCATTGGAAATCATTTCAATCTCTATGCATTTCAGTGCTTCATTGGAAATTTCCTCTATTCCTTCCATACTTCAACTTGGTAGTTTCCATTCCCTATCTAGGTTTGAGTCTGGGATTTGATCACAAACTTAAAATGTTTGGTACAAATGTTTTATATATAATTACTAGTTTATACTAGTTACTAGTATTATTATTGAGCGGACACTATAATGAGAACATTCAAATTTCAACTACATGAAAATAAAATAAAGAAACTACATGGGACACTGAGTGACAATGCTTATACTAAAACTTCTTCTGGATCGTGTTCAGGAGGAAATTTGTTAATTACCTGTTTTCTGAATATTTTCTTCTTTGGGAAACTAAAACTGGGTTTGAAGATGAGTGTAGACTGTAGAGTAGGATAAAAATACTTTAATTTTGAATTCCTTTTTTTAGTAAATAATCAAAATTAGTCTTATGTCACTTTGTGAGCCTTACTTTTTATATAATGAATCTCACTCATAATTTTATAGTTTTTAATAAATTTTAATCAATAATTAAAAGCATTAAAAGAATGTGTAGTTAGTACTCATGACCTAGATACTCTTTTCACACTTACTTCAAAATATAAATTAAGCTTATTTTAAAATTTTGATCTATAGCTCCATCAAATGGTGATCACTCACCTAATAGTGATTGGTTGAGTGGATTGTGATCATAAGCAATTTTTACAATCAAGGAGTGTCTAAGTCTGATGAAGTTTAATAATTAGGACAAATTACATTAATATTCCTGAGATTTTTTTGAATTACATATAATACCCTTCTTTGTTTAATTTTTATAACTGAGTGTGAGTGTAATATATAAGGGGTGTTAGTGTAACATTTTGAAATATTAAGGGGATTAGTGTAATATATAAGGAGGTGTTAAGTACTTAAGTGTAATATTTTCAAATATTAGGGGAATTAGTGTAGAAATTAAAAAAGAGTGTTAGGTGTAATTTTAAAAAAATCTCAGGGATGTGAGTGTAATTTGCTCTAATAATTATTGTAAAACTTAAAATAAATAATATATGTGTTGATACTTGATAGTGTAAAGGTTTTTTATATTATTGTCTAAGAGTTTAATGTTGATTCACTGGAAAATAGTTTTATACTGTCGTCCAATCACTATTAATATGACTTATATGATAATTTTGTAAAAATTAACAAACTTATCATAATCAGTTGTTGCTGATTGAATGATAGTGTAAAACTATACACTGCAAAAAATAGTCTTTTTTCTCATTATCTAATTACAAAATGCTAGATGTGGTAATTTTTTTTCTTTTATAATTATCTTTAGAGGCCCATTTTTTTTCATCGTACAAGTCATATAAAAAATAATTTCTGACTGATTGATATCATAAAAACTTTTACAATTCATAGTGCATGATTATTAAACTCTAAACTATTATCAAATGTTTGATGGTTAATAAATCTTAGGAATCAAATACAAATTTATATTATTAATTATTAATATAATACATTGATGTTAAGTTCATGTGATTGAAATTTCTTTAATTATCAAAGCATTAATTTATAACGGAAGAATTGAATTATTGTTAATTTAATAAAAATAAAGAAAATTCTTTTTTTTTTACTGCAAAGTTCTTATATATTATAAGAATTGTAATAAAGATTACTGATAAAAAATTACAATATTTAACTAGAGAGTGACTTTGAAATACTCCTGCGGTAGAAGTCTGTATAATTTTATAATTGTCCAGATTTTAATCATTTTAGATAATAGTATTTATTTTTAATTTTATGTAATTATTTGGTATCGTGTTACTGTTAGAGACACTACTGCACTATAGAAAAAGATAAATTGTAGAGGAAATATTCTGTGTTGTTTTATTCAGATAGATGGTATTTATAAGGATACAGCTGAGGGGTAAAGATGCCAAACATTGGCCAGCTGCACAGAATATTGCAGGAAGAGAAAAATAACAGAATTGGAAAAATGGTCCTAGGTTGTTATAACCAATTGCTGACTGAGCATGAAGGAATCTTCAGCAATGCTTATCCTTTGCTAGCTGGTGTCAAACGTAGTCCCTGAGGTGATTGGGCCTTCGTAGTATCCTCTTGGGCTTGCTGTTGTGTTGGATAGCATTGCTATCAGTTACATTCATAGTTCAAAATTGTCTATGTAGAAATCTTGAACACGGTGGTATGACATAAAAAATGGTGTTTTTCTCGGTGTTCTGAACAGTTTTCTTTTGTATCATGAAAAACAATATTGCTTTGAGTTAGGTAGGAATAGGATCACTTGACGTTCTGAACTGTTCAAGTTTGATGAAAACCGTTTAAACTTGACGTTTTGAACTGTTGGTTTTAAACTTGAACTAGTGTGCTTTAATTCAAAAGGTTTGATTGCACTTTTGGTATCTCAAGTATCGCAATTGTGCGATTTTAGTCCTCTAGGTTCTAATTGTGTAATTGGGTCCCTCAGTAATCATAAATGTGGGATTTTAGTCCCTTAAATTTTAGTCAGAAATGATGGTTTATGTTTACCAATGGCTGAGTATGTATTTGTTGGAATGAATATGAATATATTCACTAATTTGTAAACATAAACTTTGGCAGACAGTATATAAAATGCGGCATCCTATCCTTCTTGCATGGTCAGAAATAGATCTGATTTACACGCATTTATCAGTTTCCAGCTAAGTCAGCTACAACCTCAATATAGTGAACCATCAGTCAAAGCAATGAGACCCAGGTATTCCCTCAAAATGATAATATATCAAGTCTATAAATTTTCTTTTTATGTTTATTGAGTATGCTGCATTATTAATGCTTATAACTGACTATCAACTTGGTCTGAATATTCAGATGCTTTAACTATTTAAGTGTAATTTTAGGTGTGCTTCTGAATTTGGATTTTTTCCTATTATCCAATAGATAAGTTTCTGTTTCTTCTGCATGTGTGCAAGATATGCATGGAGTATATGTTGGCGCAAAATATATTGGTCTGCATGATTTGGGGATATTGGTTCCCTGTTTATTGTTAACAATACTGCTTTACAATTCATTTTGAAGAATCATAAGTCATGCTTATTACTCATTTACTTAAGACGAAACAATGATTATTGTGAGTCTGAACTACATAGTTTCCAATGTGGTCTGGATTACTTATTAAAGGTACAGGAATAGATGGTTGTGTTCTGAATACGATTTAATTCATCACAACATATGTATTTAGAATTTATATAAAACAACACCAGACTCACTTGTGTTATGTTTTTACTGCGCAAAATTTATAAAGGCAATCATTATGTCTGATCCTGCTTATTACTCATTTACTGAAGACGAAACAATGATTATTGTGAGTCTGAACTACATAGTTTCCAATGTGGTGTGGATTACTTATTATAGGTACAGGAATAGATGGTTGTGTTCTGAATACCATTTAATTGATCACAACATATGTATTTAGAATTTATATAAAACAACACCAGACTCACTTGTGTAATGTTTTTACTGCACAAAATTTACAAAGGCAATCATTATATCTGATCCTTGACAGCAATTATATGCTTCTTGATAGATAATCTCGTACCATACATGCGTTGTACTGTTGAATGGAACAAATGTGATTGAAGAACTATGAGATCCAACTCAAAGAAGCCTGATCATTCTAGGGAGAAGTTGTTGCTTTGTTGGCTGCTTGGCACAAATGACAACCTCCCTGATTACTGAACAGTTTTTGCTAATGCAGCTGCAATCTGGTACAGAGATTAAGTGTTTAATTTCTTGTGAAATTAAAAATAAAAATTATAGACATGATACATTATCAGTTTGAGTGAATACCCGAGTTTCATTGCTTTGGTTGATGGTTCACTGTATTGAGGCTGTGGCTGACTTAGCTGGAGATTGATAGGTGCATGTAAATCATATCCATTTCTGACGGTGTAAGAAGGATTGGATGCCACATTTTCTTCATTTGTACTCCTTGCTTCATAAACCTTAGATCGATCCAAATCTTTTGTTTAGGTTTAGCTAAAGGAAACTTGAAGCCTTTATCTATACTTTGTAAAATTATTGATTTTAGTCCCTGTTCTGCACCATCAAACATTTTAGTCCCTGAACTTTTATAAACCAGTGTTTTTAGTCCCTTAGGACAGACGCCATGTAGGAAACATTGTTAACAGTGTTTGTCCCTGAACATTTTGGTTCCTAAATGTTTAAAAGCAAGGGTTTTTAGGCCCTCAAGAGAAACACGGTTAACACTGCTTCCTACTTGGCATCTGTCTTGAGGGACTAAAAACATTGATTTTTAAAAGTTCAGGGACAAAAAATGATCAATAGTGTAGTACAGGGACTAAAACCAAGAATTTTATGAAGTATAGAGACTAAAATCATATTTTCCCCTTTTTTTTAGTTTCGATTTGGTGCTCTTATTATATTTAAAGGTTCAATTAGGTCATCTATTTTTTTAAAAATAGTTCAGTTAGGTTTTTATTTTTTTAAAATAGGTCCCATTTTTCTTCTATATGCTCCAAATTTTTTGAAAAATAGGATCAAAATTGGTTCTATATGGAACCAAATTGAACCCATTATAAAAAAAGAGAGACCTAATTGAACAATTTTTTTAAAATTACATGGCCTAATTGAACCTTTTAATAATAAGAGGTCTAAATTTAACCGAAAAATTAAATTAGAAGACCACAAAAGTAATGAAACCAAAATAGAATTAAGCCAAATAAATGAGTTAAATATGTTTGATATTGTCCTATCCATATGAAGTGCCTGTGTATGTGCAGACTTGTTCATTTTTACAAGCCTTGTTAGGCTTAGGCATGGATATGTATTAATGGAAAAATGAATAATAGATTCTTGAATATAGAATGTGTTTTTATGAATCATTTACCTTCTTCTGTAGCTCTGAATTTTCTTTTTGGATCTGCTCCATCTTTTGATAGAGTTCAACATTTTCTTGATGAATGAGATTTCCCTACGATAGCATTAATCAATATTGGTCAAATTTTTTGGGAAAACCTTAGTCAATCTCAGCAAGAACAAAACCATACTCCTCAAACCTTTTGGCGTAGTTCTGTAATCTCATTAGTTAAAATTTGATCCTGCAGGGAAATAGATGATAATGTAAGTTATGAATATGCGGAATCTTAAAGGGCAGAGATATAATTTGAACTGACCCATCATACCTTCTTCATGCGGACACCCTTTAAACTCATCTCCAGTTGGTTTTCCAGATTTTGTAGTTCTTTAATACCCAAACCCGTAAGTTCTTCCCCCATTATTTGCCTGCTTTTGCCGAAAGAAAAAAAAATGAAATGTTTTATCATATGAGATGGGTCTTTCTCTTAAGACAAAAGTATTCTGAGCGTAAGTTTTTTTTAGCATTTCTATATTTTTGTTTAAGAAGCTAAGCTGTAAATTTACAACTTCCTAGAACTATCAGTAATGTTTTCAGGTGGCATCACATGGCTAACTTTTTTTGGCAGTCAGAAATCAAATCACCTGGTTAACTGATATAAAATTTTTTAGGGAGTCAGTAGAACAAAATTATATGATTTACCATATGATTATTTCCAGTAATGGGCTATTGAATCAACCTTTTGGGTCTTGGAACATCTCCTTCATTTCATACAACCGAGGGGTGTCTCATGTTTGACATTGACTTACTAATAAGTAACAAATATATATATTTTCTCCAAAAAAAAAAAGAGAAAAAGTAACAAATATATAAGCTACTCTTTAATATATTTTAATTTCATTCTCTGGAAATGTTGGGAGAGAAAAAATAAGCAAAGATGGATATCATTTTTCCCTTTTGGATGATTTAATGGACACTGGGAAAGGTGGATGATAAAATTTGCCTTCTCCTTTTCCTATTTTATGCCCTCTCATTATTCTTTTTCTTCCCAAAAGGTCATGGATGTAGGATTTGGATCCTGTAAAGCGAGATTTGTAAAGTGGAAAAGTAAAACGTACATACTGTGGATTTGAAAAAGAGCACCTCATAAACTTAACCCACTTTAAAATCAATGGTTGATATACCTTTACTTGGTCACTTCAGACATCTCTTTGCTTTACTGGAATCAAATCTGATGAAATAACCTATTCGATTCTCTGTCTCTGTTTACTTTTAGTACATTCATGCAACTAATTTGTGTTAATTTATTTATTTTTTACCTGTGGCATTCTTGCAAGTACTGAAGCTGCTGCCTCAAGCTTGCTGCTTCTGTCTGCCAAAACTAGCAAGTAGAAATGCATGTATCAAATATATTAAACAGTTATTATTTAAGGAAATTATTTTAAATGCAAGAATTGTAGGATAGACAATTTGAAGACTAACATAGTAACATCAGAGTTGAGAACCAACATGCGGATGTTTTTGATTATCTCCCCAAGTATATTATTCCACTAATGGTTAATTTCAATTAGGCGAATAAGTTACATTTTCATGTTCAAGGAAGATAAGTTTTGTGCCTCTTTAAGAGGTTGATTGATACCCAATGCTTCCCTTTCCTTTATGAGTCCAAAGAGTCTAGCAGAAAATATGGTAAATAGATGCAATAGAGGGTAGTTTGCTGCTCATTTTTTGGGGGGATTCATTGGTACTTTTATCACACCAGTATGTGTGGTGCTTGTTATTGATGCCCATGCTTGGAATCCTGGCCCCCTGTATTCTACATATGTATGTGTGAAATCTGACATCACTGTATTCTACATATGTATGTGTATTTCGAGTCTTTCAATTGCCTTACTTATTAAGAACCACTCCTAAAAGCTTAAATTATTATCTGAAGGCCTATTAATGGTTTTATTTCTCCAACGACCCTTTGTGACAGAGCTGTTTTGGCAAGCATAGGCAATGTATTTGCCCACTTTATCTTTTGCGGGAAATTTAATATGACGAATGGGGCAACAAAAATCAAACTGTTGACCACGTGATTTTTTAAAAAATTGATAGGATTTGGATTCTCTTATGTTTTAAATTAATAGCGGAGAGAGGGTTCTGTTAGAGTGATAAGACAATTTGTTTTGATTATAATTACAGCACCAATAACCCATCATGGTGGCTTCCTGAATAAAAATCCTAGTTGCTATCTCTCATTGGATGGTTTTATGATATTAAAAGTTGAAATCCAATATTTATCCCTAACAAGACTGTACACGTGTATCTTGAGTTCCATATATCTGATACTAGAATGCCTCGCATACTAGTGAATCGCTCATCTATTAATTATGGATGGACGCTAGGAAATATTAGGATGGCTACATGAATTTGGCAGTTAGAAAAGAGTGCTGCCTTCAATTTTCTAGTTAATTTGTGGTTGTTGCCTTTTGAAAATAAATAGAGATTAAGGTGTGACTATCCAAGTATGACGGTGAAATTAGTTTATACATGTCACTTACCTTACTTATGTTGGTTTGTATTTTTCTTGGATCATTTATTAATTTCTTAAGTTTATTGTCTATTTCTCATATTGCTTTCTTGAAATTGTGAAGTTTCCCTTCTCATTTTCTAATCATCTGTGGATCTGCTGTTTACATCTTCATTTTCATCTGTTTGTCACTTTTGTTTATTCCACCCACACATTGGCATTCTGTGCTAGGCATGTATCCATTGTATGCCTCCTTTACAGTTGCTTTCCTTAATCATGCTTTAGCAAAATAGCTGTCTTGTAAGCTTAGTCATGAAGAAATAAATTTTGAAGTTGATTTTGTTCCATGAAATGCTTTGTCTGATGTAAGAGAAATATTAATGCCACTAAAGAATTTAAATGAGGCTATGAGATGCTTGAAATCCTAGCTATCGTATACTTGCCAAGAATCATGACAACTCGTGATGTGTCTAAAATGTGAGTTGTTTTTTTTTACTGGATATAATGTTAGTTATAACATTGAAATAGTATTTTTTGGATTCTTTGGATTGAATTGTGATAAATTCTAGTAATAATTACTAGTAATAGCAAGGAGGGGAATCTTGGAAACATCTGCTTGAATACCCTAGTATCCTTAGTATAAGGATACGAGCTATGCTTGTATTCTGCATGATGCAAGCTAATAAGGAGAAGTGATCAAATTAGACAAGTGGTTTTTCCTTGGGAGAAACTAGTGTTTCTTAAGTATAGAGTTAGAGGGGAAGGGGATGGGGTCCATTATTTGTTACTTTTTTGGCACATGCAGATGCCATTACCATGGCTTGAGCCTATCCAACTCCCTTAAGCTAAGCCAAAATGATTTACTCTCTAGCAGCAAGAAAAGAAGAAATATGGTATTTTACTCTCTAGTCTGGAACCTGGATCTCTTGTAAGATGCAAAACAGGAATTGTACCTGCTATTGTTTGTATAGAAGGTAACTAAAAGAATATAAAACTACGTAATCCATTATCCAAAGACTCATTGTTATACGGAGGTAAAGAAAGAGATATATTATATACAGTCTTATCCTTGCATATGCAAAGAGGTTGTTTTTGAATTCGAATCCATGACCAACAAGTCACTAAAGTACAATTTTACCACCATGTCAGAACTCGTCATCAACTAAAAGAATATAATGTTCTCAATTTTCTTGTCTAACCTCTTGATTTGGTGGTGGATTGATTTTAATCAATTGATTAGTTCTCCTTAGTTTTCCTTACCCCTTAAATAAGAAAAACTTCAATGTACTTGGCACATATATGGTTTGGATTATTTCAGAAGAAATAATCCCATTTTTCCAAAAGCTCTAAAAAGATTAATGAAAAAATTAATTAATTAGTTGTCCATGAAATAAGTTGAATTAAATTCACAGTTACATGTGTCCTTCACCCTTGTTTTGGTTCTTTCTCATCCAAAGTCCAAGCACCATGTCGGTTATGCTGCTAAATGTAGCCAATAAAATTGAGCCGCTTTTAACTATAGAAATTTTCCCAGGCTAGGATTTGCATTAAACTAGCCTGGCTTATTTAACTAGTGTCTTTTGAAGGCGTGATTTGATATTTTTAAAAGCTTGACTACTTGACTTGAAAGGAACAATAGAAGTGGAGCAAATGCAAGCTATAATGATGGTACACTAGAGGGTCGAGCTCTGGCTTGGTTTCAATAGTGGGAAAATTACAACCCACATACTTCTTGTGAGAAATTTAAGGTACAGTAGTAGAGAGATTCCAACCCTTAATAGTCAAAAATCCATTTTGAAATCCATCTAGGTCTGAAACAGAGTTAGTAGTAGATTATTTTGAGAGTTTTGAAAGATATTCAGGAGTGTTTAGGGGAATGAGCAAGAACTTTTCATGTGCATTTTTTTGTACTGATTAAAGGAGGAATACAAGTGGAGGTAACACTGTATGAGCCTCGTTCTCTCAGAATTGATAAAGAAGTCGTTGATGGTAGAGAAGAATCAAGTGGTGGCAAAGACTGGGGTTCGGGTGGGGCCACACTGAAAATTGTTAGGGTTTGCTTCCTACACCAGACAAATTTCTAATACACCTAGCATAAATAGTGTAATACCGATTTTGTCCATCTTGTAATCCGTAAAGGTTCATGAGGATTGACAATCCGTAAAATCTTTACGGATTACGAATCCGTAAAGGTTCATACAGATTGGTAATCCGTATAAACCTTTACATTGTTTATGTTGCGTGTATTAGAAATTTATGTGGTGTAAGAAGCAAACCCCAAATTGTTATATAAGTTACACTGGCCCAAGAACAGTCTAGATTGAGGCTAACACAAAAGGTGAATTTAATGGAGACTAAAGCTGGTGGAAATATGAGAACAGGTACAGAGGTACTGTTGTTAATATACCTTCTAGGAATGAAGGATAACTTAAAGGGATATTGGGAAGATTTGAGAGGTTGTTAGAGAAAGAAATGCAGGAAAAGATTAGAAAAAGGATATGTATGAACCTAATCATGTGTAGAAAGAACATTACCAGATGCTATTGTTAGAGAAAGAAGGTGGGGAATGTCAAGGGGTTTAGCTTATCAAAGCAGAGGAGGTCTAAGGGGTTCAACTCTCTCTGTCTAAGAAGGTCATTGAAAGTGTGGGAATGCTTGGGAAATCGGAAGGTAGTAGAGATAGTGGATTGAGGAGCTTTAGTCTCAATTTTATAGCCACCAAAGTAGTGAAATAATTGGGGTTGCAGGTCACAAATACTGCTACCTATCATGTACACGTTATGATGGGTGCAAAATAAAGTGCCAAGGAGTTTGTCTAGAGCAGATGCGGAAACTACAAAAATGGAGATACAAGACTTTTTCCTTTTCAGATTGGAAGGATGAAAGGATGGCTTGAGTTGTGGCTTTGCTCACTATTCTCAGGTGGTAGTTTAGGTATCCTTTGAAATAAATTGAACAAGAATAGGCTTTGCGAACTACTGGACTGGAATTATGAAAATGCAGTAACGTATTGCCCAAAAGCTTAAAGTCAAGTGGGTGATGGTATAGAAACTGTTACCTTCTCTTCTGAAGCCGGATTCATGAGGTGATGGTTTTCCTCTTTTAGCTTGTTGTAGCGTTCAGTAACCGCTTTCATGCTGTCATAATGTAGGAAGTCATTACAAGATCACACTAGTATCTCTTTTTTATAAGTAAATAAAAGATATAGATCAACGCGTTGCATAATTTAATATATTGTAACAAGTGTCTATAATATGATGGTTTGAGACATACAAACCATATGATCTCAATTAGCTAAACTCAAATATGATTTTACTTTGTTCAAAGAAAGCTCGATATTAACGTAAGAGGAGGCTGGTTGTATATTTATGTTGGGTTTAAGATGGCATCGTGGTTGGCGAACAGCAACTCTGTAAAAACAAAAAAGTTAGTTTTGGCCTTTTGGGGATTCAAGTGTATACTGTCCGCATATTTCTTTTATTTTTTACCGTTTAATAAAGGATGTTGCTAATCAAGTAGTGATTAAATAAAAAAAAGTATTTATTGTAATAATTACAAGAGAACACAAAAAATATCATGACCAGTATCTCAATAAAAAAATTTCTACTCGAAGTTAGCATTCATTAACATTTGGGTCTAATTATTAAATTTATTGATGATATCTAAATTAAATATATCATGTTTAGGGTTTTATTTTTCATACAATAGATTTAGGGTTTAATTGGACTAAAATAAAATAAAAATGTAAGCAAAATTGATGATTAGATCAAAATTGTAAATTTTCGGAATCAAATGCCTTTGTTTCAAAATAAATGAACAAAAATTATAAATTGAAAAAAATAGAGGAATTATATTGTATTTAAATTTTAAAATTAAACATGAAAAAATACAAAGAAATAATCTAAAAATATGTGATTCAAAACCTCTTTTACTATATTAAGAAAATGTCTTAACAAATATGTTTATTATATCAAAGATAATTACAAGTTTAGCATAGACTTGCAAGTGTATCCTAAGTTGTTTACTCCCTCTATAACTAAGGTTTTCTTTGGTAAAATTAGTTGAAAATTGAAAATTGAAAATTGATAGTTGGAAGTTTGAAAAATTATTTTATTAAATCATAAATGTTAGATAAAATTAGTTATTAAAAATAGTTGAAAAATATAAAATAAAAATAATAATAAAATCATGATTTATTTGAAAAGATAACAAAACAAATGAATAAATATATTGAAAATAAAAGTAAAAAAAATATAAAAAATTAAAAAGTAGAAGTTAACATTTTAAAAAGCAAACTTAAAATGTTAGAAGCCGCCAAGAAGTTGTTAAAAAAAGTGTGTTTATCAAATAATTAAATAAATTTTTAGCTAGTAAAAAAATTTAGAAATTATGTGAAATGTCTCGGTAAACATTAAGACTATTTCAATTAATTCACACCATTTAAAAAATTTGATTAATATAGGTTACTTTGACAAAACTAGTTGAAATATTAGTTAGTAGTTGAAAGTTGAAAAGTTAATTAATAATTAGAAAGTTGGAAAGTTAACTTATGAAGAGTATGTGTGGAAAAACTAACTTATTAGAGTATTAGAGTAGAAATGTTTAGTAAAATTAACTACTAAAAGTAGTTAAAAAGTATAAAATGATAACAAAATAATAAATTATGATTTATTTCAAAAAGATAAAAAGGAAAATAAATAAATATATTGAAGGAAAAAAAAAAGAAAATATAAAAAATTAGAAGTTACCGTTTTTTAAAAATTTTATTTCAAGTAGAAGGGAAGAAGTTACTAAAAAAAGATTATCTATTTTTTAGCTAGTAAAAAAAGTTAAAAACTAATTTAAATATCTTATTAAATATATGCAATTAGTAGCATTAAATTTATTAATAATTTATATTATTTTATCAAAATTATCCTTAAGTTTATTAGAACTTATAATTTCTCTTTTTGTACTTAATTGCTTTTATACCTAATTAATTAATTAATGTGTGTTAGTTTGTTATTCAATCCTTTTATAAGTATATTTATTGTAAAATAATGAAAGATATTTTGATAAAAAATAATTAATATAAAAGATAATTTAAAAAGAGTTTTATAATAAATTAAGAATAAAATTGAAAAAAAGTTTCATATATAGGAACAGATGCATGGAGTATCATCCTGAATACTTCATTACCTCATTCAAGAGTTACAAAGAATTATAAACAATCTCTAACGAGAGACTCTCTCACTAAGTGTGGTCATCCACACTTGTTATTCTCTTTTGGACTTAGATTGGGATGTGATAATCTTACAAGACTCTCTTATACAGTGGCGGGATGTGACCTAATAAATAAGTGCCACCTTGTTTCACACAATTCCAAAAACCTTGAAAAATCTCAATTTCCTTCTGCTAATGTTGAATGTAAGCCTTTCAAAATTCAAAATAACAATTCCAATAATATTACAATTCACGATACATTGTAACCACAAATTTAGTGGGCATTTGATTTCGCCTTAGAGAAAATTAATTTTGGAGAAATTATCGTATGTTTGATTTTATGTCTGAGAAAGTTCAAAAGTAATTTTTATTTAAAAAAATAATTTTGGATAATTTTTGTGTGGGATAAATTTTTTAGGATTAATTAAGTTTAGTCCTTCAATTTTTCAGATTTTAATTTTTAGTCCTTCATTTTTTTGACAATTTTTATTCCTCGATTAATTTTGTCATTATTTTTAGTCTCTTATTTATTTTTATTGCTTAAAATTAGTCTTTGTTTTCACTCTTTTATTTTATATTTAGGACTGAATTTTAGCAATAAAAATAAATAAGGGATAAAAATGTACAATTTTTTAGAGATTAAAATTGCTGAGGAAAAATTAATAAAAAAAACTAAAAGTTGTCAAAAAAATTAATATCTAAACAATAGAATTTTAAAAAGTTGAAGAACTAAACTTAATTTTTCCAAATTTTATGTTTTGTTTTACTTCTAACATTCTTTTATAATAAAAACATCCAAATATAAATTAATCACTTCCAAATTAATTTTATAAAGTTAATTTAATTAAAAATTAATTTTATTAACACTCATACAGTCTTTTAAAAAAAAAACTCATCCAAACTTACACATTTTTTTTAAAGAAAACAAACATACTTAAAGGTTGGCAAATATGCATCAGCTATCTCAACAATTTCTCTCTTAATAAAAAATTCTAAATTTTTTCAAATTATTATTATTATTTTACCTTCTTTCCTCTTTTGTTACCGCTATTTATTTGCCTTTCGAATGGCCTTCACTTCTAAAAGGCAAATTTTCCGCCCTCATTATTCTTCATTCACAGCCTCCTATTGTTCACCTAGCAATCCGACTTTAAACCAACAAATTAACTTATGCTATTGTAGCATCATCTCCCCTAAAGGGATTATGTTAGCAACAGACAGATGACACAAACTTCATACTGTGACAATTTTGGATGGTACCAACAGAGCTTCATTCTCATACTTCTAATGCCTTCAACCTTTATTTCCCCCCCACCATTTTCTATCTTAAAATGACCAAAATTTTCACTATTCCTCAAGGTATAACACATGATCACTTGGTCTAAACAAATGTGCTAAGTTGTTCTAAGAACACGTCATCATCTTCAATGTTACTAACTTAATCTTAATTTCTTTTAAGTCATCATTAATCTGCATACATCTAGCTTGATCATGATATATATCTATATCTATTATATTACAATGTCCCATAGCTTTTTAAAGTATTTTATTTTATAATATATTGATAAATATTAATTTATTAATTATTAGTTTTTTTTATTAAAAGATTTAAACTTATAATTTCTTTCTCTCTTTTTTTCTTCCTTCACTACCAAGCTAACTTCATAACCTATATTATATATATATATTTATATATATAATATTTTAAGCTTCCAAAAAAAATATGAAATATTAAAAACAAAAGTCAAGTTTTGATAAAAATGAAACTCGCATCACACGCTTTTACCTTTTTTTTTAATCTACTTACATGTTGTATGTGCAGTACTTATTTTGTGCATCTTTCTCATTCAAAATTATCTAAAACTTTGCCCTTCCATCCTATGGACTCGCCTTGGAGGCTTGTCGCTGTAACGGGAAGGCTTCGGACTTTGACTCAAAATCAGAACATGTTATACTGTTATTGCTTGATGTTTTGTTAGAAAGAGAGTGACATTTTTACTTTGAATATTATATATTTTTCATTTCATTATTTTCATTAGCTTTCCTTTTTTTTCTTCTTCAAAAAGCCCAGAGTCTAAAAGGAAGGAAAAATTTGCAAAATAACTTCTGTCTCCTTCAGGCTTCAGTCAATAGCAGCATAGCACGTTGACAAACCCACACCCAAAGGCAATCGTGCTATATTGTCTCCTTCAAACCCAAAGTCTCGAAATTTTGCTTCATGTTGACAACTTTGATACCTAATAAAAATAATTTCGCAAAATAACTTGTGTCTCCTGCAGTCCCTCACCAATTCTCCAACACTCTCAAGCCACCTGCCACAAGTTTGATCAACACCATGTCTCCATCCATGGGAATTATGACTAAGAGAATTCAATCCTTAAATTCCTCTATCTGTATATCTTACAACCTATATATGATCGAATTGATTCTAACGTATACAGTATTCCTACATAAAAATGTTCCAGCTGTCACTCCATCTCCTGATTTTCCACCCCTTTTTTGGTAGAGATTTTTGGCCTCTACATGTACACCATCTTAATTGGTTATTTTCTCACCACACGTGTCTATCTTGGTTTGCTTGTTTTCCTTTGGAACCTTTGACTAGCAGCTAAAGCGTGACAAATTTACCCGTTGGCTAACTAACGAATAACATGGGAAGATCCACTTGCAGACTAGCTGTTAATAATAGTCTACAGACTTAGGAGACACATGTTTGTATCCAAATCACAGTATTTTTAAGAATTTTTTTATTAAAAATATAAATTTTTTTTCCGTAGATAAACTTTCAAAAATACTTCTAATCTTATATCTAAATATACTTTTAATCACCATTAATCAACTTAACTTTACAACCCCCACAGGAAACAGAAAAAAAACGGATCAACTAGAAAGTTGACTCCTTTATACTAATAAAAAGTTAACGTAGAATCATTAATTAGTGTGAAATGTTTATCTTCAAATTTTATGAAAATGTAGAGGTTAATTTAATAGATTAAACTAGCAGTTTTTTTAGCTCCTACAAACCACTCGAATATCTTAATTTTAGCTCATTCCTTGATATTTTAGATACATACAGGCTTAGCCCATAGAAAACCTATTCCAATGCTCCCTTTTGTCCCCCTCCACACTCAGCCATCAGTTTAGTCAATTTTCATACGTGGTTCTTTGCCTTATGAAGACTCAGTAGTAACTAAGTACTACACGTATTCTTTCTTCTCCATCACATATGTTGTACAACTTCAGCTCGGTCAACTAGCTGCCACACATTGTTCTTTAAAGTTCATCTCTTCACAAATGATAAGAGTCACATGCAATGCAACCACATGCTTGTGTCCTCTCCTCTCCATCACGATTGTTGTCAACATATCTAATCCTCATGTCACATTGTGAAAATGGGTTCATGAGTCAACCATATATGATTAATGGGTTAGGTTATATATGAAAATAAATTACTTACTCATTGAGACCTCGAGTAAATATTTTTTTATAAGCAAAAATGTATTTATCCCAGAATAGCATAGTACGTAGAGTCATATATACATCTAAATCAACCCAAAAACAGAAGAAAAAAAATTGACAGAAAACTCCGACAGATGCCAGCTCCAAAATCCTCATTAATCCAAACAATCCTCACCTCAAGTTAGATTAACCTAGCTCACTTAACTCACGAGTTAAACTTAGGAATTGGGTTTAACCTCTTCTTTTAAGTAATCTTCTCCAACCTTCTTTCCAAAAAGAGAGAGCGCGGGACCTTCAAGGATTGAGCATTTAAGGTTTACCAGCAACATTGAACGGGAATTCTCTCCACTATAAAATGTTTTCTTCTTTGACTTGGTGGTCAAGCAGCGTTGCCACACCATGTCTACCGAGATACCATTTCGATGACAATGTGTAGCAACGTTTTACCGATAGGGCTAGCGTGGTAGTTAACATCAATTGCACCTTGTTGAAGCAAGACTTAAAATACAATTCTGTAATGCATTTTTAATTTTTTAGTCTAAATGGACCAATCTGTTTAATTTAAATCTTAATTGAAAGTTGGATTGGGTTAACCTATTCTTAAATTTAAGCTCTGATCATGATTCATCCAAGGTGTTGGATTAAATCACTTTAGGCATTTGAATCCAGCACTCTCTTATTTAAATTCTACACCTCTCATTGCATTTAAGAATGCCTATTTGTATTTCGAAATGAATTTTTTGAAATACAATGAGAGATGCACAATTCCATAGTAATAATGGGAGTACGGAAACAAATGTCATCACTTTATTGCTAAAGATTGTACACAGAGTATCCAAATTGAATTGTGAGACATTTCCAACACATTTTGAAATTTGAGGCATTTCCAATACATTTGAAACAAATGGAATTATTAATTAATTTTATAATTTTAGGTTTGCATCATCGATACAGGAACGAATGCAGAGAGGGGCAAGCAGTAGCCCTAATTCCTACCCACTCCCTTGAGAATTCATGTGTATATACAATTATGCAAATACTTTAGAACTCAATGATACAGGGATACGAGCCTATAGAACAAATATTGTTCAAATTAAGATTGTATATACATATTAATAACAAGATTTAACTTTTTTTTTCTTTCAAAAAGGAATATGTATATACATATATATTTTTATGTTGATTAGTATAAAATTATGTAAGACTAGTTGTGTATGTTATTTTATAATAATGATTAAATTTAATTAGTATAAAATTGTATGAAAATAATTATCTTTGTTGTTATCATGATAATGATTAAGACTATTATTATCATTATTCAAAATAAAAATAATTTCAATTTTATGCATAAAATTAGTAAATATTTTTTGAAAATTCTTATTTATTAGAAGTTAGATATTTAAACAATTACAATAGAAAAAATATTACCCCTTTGATAGATTTATGGATTCATCCTAGTTGGATAATAACATAAATTGAAAACATAAGATATAACGTGAAGACATAGCTAATTGTTTGAAGCACTTTATCACAAGAGGTCATTCACATATTATATTTGATTTGCTTCTATCTTTTATATATATGTATATTATATATATATATATATGTATGTATGTATGCATGCGTGAATTATATTGTAATATAAGGCAGCTCACTTATCCAGAAGAGCAATTCTTTCAGTAATTTATGTTAAAAGTAATTTTACATTTTATAGATTAATACTAATTCATAATAAACTCTATGTATAAAAAAAAATATAATAAACTTAATTACGGCTTCGAGAATATAAGTTATATGCATTCCCGTATCCATGCTCGATCAAGTAGGTAAATTATAGATTACCCAAATATTATACCACAATATGCCTTAATCTGTAATATTTTATCTTATAGTATGAGGTTTTACCAGTTTAAAAAACCTACATAAAAATAGTCCTACATTCAAAACTTATATGAGTTCTTAGACTAATAGAGTGAAAGTGGAAGGTTACGTTTGTGTCCTTTTCATCATAACTTTATTAATTAATTAGCTAGGAATATCATCCTGCGTTGTAACTTGGAGCCAATTAATAACTCAAAACTGGAGGCGCTAGCTGGAGACAAAAAGGAGAAGACCAAGAAAGATTGGGAAGATTGAGGAGGCAGAAGAGAAAAGCATTTCTCAGAGTTATTCTGCTATCAGAAATACTAAAGTGTCATGAAGATTAACACCGTACCATGCAAACGCGCATGCACATTTCTTATTATATACACTCAACCTAGGCAATATTAAACGGGGGAAAGAGTTAATTATAGCTTGGCAAGCATTAAAGAAATTGAAGTCACAGTGTCAGATGTATTCCTAATGCAAGTGGACATATATAAAATGTTTCGTAGAGCACGGCATAACACCAACCACGAAGTATACGAGAATCACAATCATCGTGTATTTTAGTATCTATGTAATTATTTTATTCACTTCATATAGTAGAGATTTTATATTATCAAAGAAAAACTGAGACAATAATATTGCACCCAAAATTTTAGATCGATTTCCATCATTTAAAGCGAAAGGGCTAATAAATTTGTCTAAAAATAAATTGATCTTAATTAATTAATTACCTTGTGCTTGCATAGTCATAAAGCTTCCCAGTGCTGGAGAACACCATCAATCCAACTTCAGCATCACAAAGAATCGATAATTCTCTAGCTTTCTTCAGCAATCCATTTCTTCTCTTTGAGAAAGTCACTTGCCGGTTAGTGGAGTTGTCGATCCTTCGAATCGCAATCTTACCTCTCCCCATCTTTGGTCAAAAAATTATATTTTTAGGGTTCCTTCACAAATATCACCTTTGACCTAAT
This sequence comes from Glycine latifolia, assembly GCA_013407115.1. Lineage (NCBI taxonomy): Eukaryota > Viridiplantae > Streptophyta > Magnoliopsida > Fabales > Fabaceae > Glycine > Glycine latifolia. Next base: position 21,175,919 of record CM023953.1, on the reverse strand, counting down.
AGATCAGTGAACAAATTCAATTAAGATCGTGAAGAACAAGAGTTCTTGAACACTGATAGAGTTAATTGGATTAAATATTAAATTAATAAATGAGAAGAAATTAAGTAGTTGAAAAACTATCATGAAATTGCAAACATAAATGGACAAAAATAAAACAAAACCCCAAATGAATAGTGGAATGTCAAAGAAGCAACTTACTTGAAAATTATAGGAGTGATTTGTAAGGAGAAAGAGAAGCAGGGGAGAGAAGAAGAAGGAGAAGGACAAGACTTCCTTAGATGAATGTTCCTAATCCTAGGAGAGTTATGTGATGCAATACTATATGCTTTTTATGGAAAGCCAGAGTGGTTTATTTGGACAAAGGTCACAACCACTATCCCTTTGTGGTTTTTGTCCTAAAAGCGGTTTTGTAATAGCTTTAGTGGTTTTGATGTGGGGTAAGCGTGGTTTACGCGATCGAGTATTAAAACAAAGCGTACACGCCCTTTTTGTTAAGTGTGAATTCTGAAAGAATCCGTGAGGGTATCAAGCAGCATAACCTAGATTGAAAGTGACACGTGTCGAATGGATAGAGCGAGTAGCTAGTACGTGAAAACGTGGGAGTTGGCGAATGTGAAACCTAGAACTGTTTGGGAGTCCAGGAATAGTGAGGACCCTGTAAATGTGCATTTGTGTGACATATGGGGAATGGACACATGGACTTTCCAAAACCGAGGGCGCTTTCTTTTCCTGCTTTTAGGTTTGGCCAAAAAAGCGTCAAAATGGCTCTTCACTCTGTCTGCTTTCCATTATTGACAATTGTATCCGTTGCAAGTAACATCCAGGTAAATGGGTGGGAAAATTAATAAATATTGAAAGTAATTTGTGGTTCTCGTTATAATTATTGCGTAAAAAAAAATTTATTTTAAAATAATTGTTATTTTATATTTTTAATATAATATTAATTATTTTTCACTTGTATGTATTATAAAAATAAAAATAAATTAGTGATAACGTTAATTTTTAAAATTATTATTCTTATTTATTTATTTTTTATTTGTGTAAAATATGTTTGTAAATATGCATATATATATATATATATATATATATATTTATATATATTTAATTAACATATGAAAACTATTAATATTGATAGATATTCAAATACTTTTATATTGGCATGTTATATTATTTTAATTTAAATATTTTAAAAAATGTCTTTGTAAATATTAATGTCAATTATTTTTATTTATTGTACTATTAATTAATGACAAAATTATATATATAAAAAATTTAATATGTAATTAAACCTCACATTAAAAAAATATCTTTTCACCACACATGTCATCTGAAGTTCGAACCACTATTTATTTGACATGTGTACTATGAATTTGAAAGTCTCCCTTGAATTATCACTTGGATTTCAAACCTCCCAATGAATTCACAAATTAAAAAACAAAATTAGATAACATTCACTCGGGGTCACTCCTTATCCGACACATCATAATTTTATCCTATGTCGTCTCACCTATATTAGCATTTTGAAAATCATTAACAAAAACCAATTAAAACCTTAAAAAAATCTCAACCTTTAATTAAAAAAAAATCGAAGTGTTTAATATAAGTTTTCCATGGTGGGAGACTTCACTCACTCTTTTACTCTAGAAGCCCCGTATATTCATATACAAACTTTTCCTTCCATTTTTTTTATTACATTTTCTCCTTTCATTACATCCTTTATCACAATTTTACCTTCTCTTTTCTCCTTTTTAATTTATTTATTTTTGTCTTTTTCTTTCTTACATCTATCCCCCAAAAATTAGTGTAAACATGCAACTTTTTGCTTAAAAGATATAATCCCGTGGTTTAACTTGGAGCTATCATTTTTCAGTTTTGATCAACTTCATAATTGTTTCTTTCCCAATATCCTCTCCAAAATATCATCCACAAGAAAGTCCTAAGAGTCTATGGCTGCATTATCCCTAAGCACCAAACCATTATTGATCTCCATGTAATGCTTATAATGCCCTATGCATGCTTAGGTATGATAGCGGGACCCGAACCTATAGGTACTCGTCTGAATCCGCTCCAATTTTAACACTGAAAAATCGAGTTGATTGGATTCGAATTTGGGTTTGGGTTTTCTCTGATAGCCAAAAGCGGGGGGGGGGGGGGGTATGTGATTACTGATACCTGCACCCGCGCCCACCCCGTAATAAATAATATTAAAAAAATAAAAAGTATATTATTTTATAAATTTTTAATTGAATTGATTGATTTTGTTTTGTAATTTTTAAATTATGATCCCATATTTTAAATGTGGGTTTGCTATTATTTTTTTTGTTATATAATTAGCCTTTTCGTCTGATTTTTCAATAAAAAAAGCTATATTATTTTTTAAATTTTTAAAATTTTAATCAAATAACAAGGGTGGGACGGGACGGGAAAAACCCGACTCCCAATAGGACGGGGATGAGAATAAATTTTAAATCTAACGGGAATCAGAAATGGAATTAAGGAACAATTTTTAAGTCAAAAATGAGGATGATAAATAATCAAAGAGCAATATTACAAAAACCCTAAGATATTACAAAAAGTCATTGTATATATAACTGTATATACTATGACTTTTTAATTACAGACTTTTTGCACGCCCTTCATCGAGCTCATTCATGGGGGAATAGTTCGTACAATCATGAAAAAATAGTTTAATATACTATGTTTTCTGCAAAGTCCGAAATGGAAGGTTGCAATTTAGAGAATAGGTTCACTTTTATGACGTTATATATCTTTAAATGGGATAATAAACCATTTGTATAAATAAACTTACCAATAGCACCTTCTTTTTATAGTGCTTACCATTAAAGGGGATTAAACCCAAACATTAATAATCCCTTTTTATATTTGGATTGAGTAGGACGCTTTTGGAACTTATGACATTGATTAGTGTAGCCCGCGTGATAGAGATTTTGTGTCCAATGAGGATATCTTGTTTCCTTAAACAATCAATGATCTCGTTAATTATATATATATGTTCACACTGTACCTAAATCTCTATTTAAGGAATGGGAATAGAGAACACCTTGGGCTTAACCTCCCCAACTAATGGTCTAGCCAGGTGTCAATCATCAACAAATGATGGGTATAATTGGTCAAACAACTCAAGGACATCCCCGAATTAATTAACATATCATCTTATAATCCCAACAATGAAGATGGTCATTTAAATATAATATAGCCACTCTGTGTTAGTTCTGGGATGATGGTTAACTTTTGATTAATTAATTGGCTCGGCTCAGTTGATCCTGGCTTATAAATTACTCGCTCCCTCCCTACTTGATAATAAAATCCTTTCAATTAATTCATATTTTTTTAAAAATTAATTGATTTAGTTTATCACATTAAATATATTAATTATTTATATTATTATTTTAAAATTTTTTAATCTTTTTATCCACTTAATTTTTTCTGATTAATATTTAGATATAAAACAATTAAATAAAGATATATAAGAAAAAATAATTAATGCATCTAGAAATTTAATAATGATTTTATAAAAAAGAACAAAAAAAAAATTCAATCTTATAATTAGGGATAAATTTTTTTAGCTTAATTGGATGAATAGAATATAAATTTTATAAATTCTTAGTACCGTATTTAATTTCTATAAATAAAAAAATCTTATAATTAACAACCATGAAAATACTACTACTAATAATTTTCTATTCCTTCCGCACTCGCACACAGAGAAACACACATTATCATTACCCATCAAAGACATAAGATTATCTCTTAGCAGATGTAAAGAGTAGATCCATGTGCGCCTCGATTATCCTTTCATGCCTTATATGAGGGAAGGTCCAGAGGAAAAAGGGTGAAGTTGAGGTTAGTTTGACATGGATGTAAATTTTTCAGGTACTCCTAGCTCCGAGCTAAAACGCAAAACTTATTTGAAAATCAACTAACAAAATAAATAAAATTTAAAACCTTTAACAATCATAAAATGAAATTCTTTTTTTCTTCTTCTAATCTTTCTAATATACTGAGCCAATATAGGAATGCATTTTAATTTTAAAACCGTTTGACAAGAGAATTGAATGTTAATTTATAAAAAAATAAACGTATTTTTTTTCTTATTACAAAAAAGAAAGATTAGACAGGAGCGATATTACACTTCTAATTAATTCCAAATTAATTAACATTGGATTTTTTCTATTAAGCGGTTATTTCAAAAATTGAAATTATTACTCTTTATATAAAAAGCGGTTGTGAATTATACCTCGGTTTTTTGTTAATATTTATATTTTTAATATCATAATTATTTACTAACTTTGCTATCAAATATTTTTACAATACCTTTTTATAACATTTTTTTTCTTTATCTGTCATTATCATTTATCATTTGATTTTATCTCACACTTTTCCCTCTCTCTTTTTTTCTTCTTTATTTCGATCTATATTATTGAAAGTGTTATGATAAATTAAAGTGACAATAACGTTAATCTATGTTGGTTAGAAGCTTTATATTCAAATTTCATTAAGTGACATTTTAAAGTATAGTGTCTAAAACAAAAGAATCCTAGAAAATTAAATAAATGAAAATTGGGAGAGTGGCAAAGAAAAAAAATTGATTCATTATATATAACAACTAAAATATTTAATTAGATATATTAAGTCTTTTTAATTAATGTAGGTAATGTAGTTAATTATTAGCAGAGAAAAAAAATGAAAAGCATAACTAATAACTCACAAATACTTCTTAGATTATTTGTTGAGAAAAGAGGCCTCAGAGCTCAATCTCAAATAAATTGCATGTGAATAACTTTGAATTCAAGTGCCTCTTTAACTTAGTATATTTTTCAAAAGTATTTACGTAATTTTTTAAAAATAAATTTAAACTAGTGTATATAAGAAGAAAATTGAAACTTAATTATTTTTAAAGTAAAAATATTGGAATTAATAGAAGAAAATATGGTAGATAGACAAAACACAATATCAGAAAATTTGTAATACTAACTAATTGAGCTCTCTGATATTAATAATCATATATGTATATAAACGTAAAATAATGTATGCGTAATTGTATGGATACACTTCTAATAAGAAAATAGAGTCTGGTGACACCGTGAGATTTCACATTTTCAGATGCGATGTGATGATACTAAAATTAAATAGTCAAATGACACCGATAGATGTTCGTGCCTTCGTTGCTAAATAGTCAATTACTCGAATTTTATGCCTTATAATTATAGTACGAGGATATCTGCAGAGTGGGATTTATTAATTAGAGTGCATATGAAGAACAAGCTGTAAAGGTCTTCGGAATTGCTTCCCCCTTTCTTTCAGATCCCAAGGAGGATTCATTTGTTTTTGTGTTTGGCTAAACTTTTCTTTACTATTCAGCTGTTCAGTAGTTCTTTCGTAGTCCACCTGTATTGTTCATATATATAAGGCATAAAAAAAATATTGTGATGACGGTCTTACAAACAATTACATTGAAATGTATGTTAGGTTGAGGTTCAAGAGTCAATTTTAAATCTATATCTATATACTTACAATTTCAAAATGTTTACTTCTGCCATTTACTTACCTTTAATCTATTAACCGAGAGGTTTGTATTTGCGGATAATACAATCAAAACTTTAATACGAGAAAACTAAGAAATGTAACATAAAAGAGAAAGAGATTAGTTGGAGGAATGACAACTGTGAAAGGGGGACATGACCTGAGAATATTAAAGTTGTATACCTTGAAACCAATATATATATATATATATATATATATATATATATATATATATATATAATATTGTATAGGCCAGGTCACATCCTAGTACGACAATGTGTAAGTTACCAAGTACTCGGATGGTTTCCAGAATTGGTTAATTCTATGTTTCTAGGTAGGCAGCAAATGAACTTGTACGTATGATTTTAGACAAATCATATATAAATAAAATTCACATGTCACATAAGAAAATTAATTATTATAATACATGACAAGCCATTGAAGTGTTAACCATATGCCTGCTAGGCTTGATTGATACCAAAAATGGCTAACTGACATTAATTGGTAATGGTATTTTTTTTTGTTGGGTTGGATGGTAAGGAGAAGGAAAGAGAGGGAAAATTAATTTTTTCAACTACCAAAATCAATATTCTAGCAAAATAACATTTGTTTATAAAAAAATTAAAATTGGTAATGGTATTATCAATAGCACACCGGCCAACTCTTAGGTTATGCCATATATGCAATGGTAACCGTTTAATTACTCCATCCTAGAAAACATCCACTATTGCTTAGCTACCTTGGCCTTCTTTTGGAAAGGAGATGCACAAGTACTGTCACGTTCAGAAATCCAAGTCACACTGGGCAGGGTAGTTAACAGTGTTGCACGTGTCACACCTCTTGCGAGCATGCATGCACCTCTGGGATATATAAAACTTAGACACTTCACTACCGATCGAGTTTTCCTTCACGGTCCTCAATCGTAGGTATTAATTAATTTCAACTCTAACATAACTGCACCAAGCATGGTTGATGATCATATGCCAGTACATATATAATAAAGTTCATAATTCCACCACTCTTAATTTCAGTGTTTCATTCACTGGCTACAGTCTCCGAAATAGTGCCCCAGTTCATACAAAGTTGAGATTTGAGAGAGCACTTACCAAAGTGGGTTATGGTTTGTTTGAGGTGCATATATATTCTGAAGTCATGGTCATTTTAGTTCAAGCTTACAAATAGGAGATAATAATAGTGAAGAAAGAAGATTATATAATTGGTTGAGTGGCAAGGAATTGGGATGGCTTTGGCTGTGGTTTTGTTAATCAGGATTGGCTTGTTTTCATGTGGAAAGGGATTAAAGGAAAGAAACAAGTCTTAGAATTTGATCTAAAGGGCATTGGACCCAGGAGGTAGCGAACGGGAAAGTGCAACAAGTAAATTTGCAGTCAGAGAAGCTCGGACAAGGTGGTTTTGGTGCTGGGTATAAAGGTTTTTTTTTTGAAAGATTTAAACTCCTATGCTGCTAAATCAAGAGTCAGGGGGTTAAGGAATATGCAACTGAAATTAAGATCATTAGCCAATTGAGGCACATAAGAATTTGGTACAACTCCTTGGTTTGTGCCATGGAAAAGATGATCTCCTTCTTGTATATGAATTCATGCCAAATGGAAGCTTAGATTTCCATTTATATGGTGGGAAAGGCTTCTTGACATGGCCTGTAAGGTATAAACATAGCTCTAGGCTTGGCTTCAGCATTGTTATACCTGCAAGAAGAGTGGGAAGAATGACATGTGTTCCTCATAGGGACATCAAATCGAGCAACATTATGCTGGATTCAAGTTTCAATGCTAAGCTTGGTGATTTTGGTTTAGCTAGGTTGGTGGATCATGAGAAAAAGGTTACAAACCACACTTAAAGTAGCAGACCCAAAGCTATGTGGAGCATTTGATGAGGAGCAAATGGAAAGGTTAGTGATTGTTGGCCTTTGGTGTGCTCATCCAAATTTCAGATTCAGTAGGCCTTTGTAATGCAAGTGATCCAAATGCTTAAGTTTGAAGCTGAATTGCCAATTCTGCCAGAGTGGATGCCTTTCACAAACTACTAACTATCCTTTAACACTAAAAACAATTTTTTAATCATTTTCAAACAGTGTATTTAAGTAGTAATTTTTGCAGTAGAAAACTATTGAAAAGTATTGTGCTGACCATTTTACATTGGAAAAATTTTAGATGCAATTGTTTTTGTTGTTTTCTAATTAAAACTGGACTTTTATCTCAATAATCTTTTCAATAAAACTTTACATTAAACATCAATATAAGTTATTAAGGTGAAATTCTAATTTTAATTGTAGAGTAACGTCAAAAACACTTACAGGGCAGTCACTTCTTCTCAATTTTTTTATTTTTGAGGAAACACATCTTCTCAAATTTAATTTAAAAAAAAACCCCGAAAAAAACAAACAAGAAAAAGGGTGTTATAACATCATGATGGGCTCGAGCAGTTCATTTGACATAGAAGTGGAGTTAACAAAGTATCATGACTTGAGTTTTTATTCATCACACACTTTTTTTTTATATATTTGGACTTAATTAAATATACGAATAATATTATGAATTTTATTTTATTAAAATTATTAAATCTTTCTGTAGAAAAAATTAATTTGCAGAAATAAATCTTTGAATAGATAGTATTAAATTCTTTTCAATTTTGACTCAATATGATGTCATAAAACCATTTTGATAGTGTGCGTGGCTCCTTAATGAGTCGAAGGGGGTGTTTGGTGAGATACGGGGTAGTAGGACAAGATAGAGAAGCGAAAGAAACCAAACCACAATAAAATAAAAAGCCCCTTTTATAGAACAGTGATACATACATTTGCCTTTTCTTTCTTCCTCATCACGTTCGTTTCGTGGATCTTTACTACTCAGCACAACACAGCACAGGTGTGAGGTGACTCTGACTTTCTTATTAACAACCACTTTCGCTGAAATATTACTATTTGCAAAGCTATTTTGTTATATCGTCAAGTTCTCGTTCGTTTTGGCCATCTCTGTTTAGGATTAGGATTTCGTATTTTCATAATTCATCCTATAAAGTTCCTGTCTTGATAGATCTTTAGGCGATCTGCTTAATTTAGTTAATGAATTTATATATGATTCTTAGGCTGCTTCTTATATCCGTTTAAGTCAACTCAGCCTGTGTGAGTTTTGGTCTTAGCACTTGCAACCATGAAATTAATTATGTCATCTGACTAGGGTCTTGAGGCAACATTTTTCGTGTAATTATTACAAGCATCAAACCAATTTTTCCCACATTTTTTCAATCTCTATCCCTGACTTCTTTGATTTATTAGAAATTACATGAGGATAATTAGCTTTAAATTCTTTCTAAACTTCCTTTATGTTAGTTTCATGAAAAGTAAACTAATAGTTAATCGCATTGTGGTGGAGTAGAAAAATTATGAGTTCCAAAGGTGTTGGTGAAGATTGCCTGGGATGGGCAGCAAGAGATGCATCCGGAGTTCTATCACCTTACAAATTCAGTCGCAGGTATATATGTATCTCTCTTATTCCACTTTATATAATGGAGTATGGACTAATGGAGTGTCTATTTTCTGTAAATCACCATATTCTTTTTTCATGGCAACCCAACTTCCAAAAGTTACTAGTTATTGCAGTTCCTGGTTGGATGCTACATACTGATATCAATTTATTCATGTATATATTTTTGTTCATTTTTTGTCTTGTCTTGGGATAAAAGTTGACTTTCTGACCTTTTTCCTCCCCCTTTTAAATCTCTTGAAAATATGATAATGATGATTGCTCAGGACTCTTGGGAATGAAGATGTTCATATTAAAATTACACACTGTGGTGTTTGCTTCGCTGATGTAATTTGGACAAGGAATAAACATGGTGACTCAAAGTATCCCGTCGTGCCTGGGTATGTGGCCTTATTTTTCTGTATGGATGATAAATTGAGAATCCTGTATACTTAAGCTAATCGGCCTATGGTTCTTTTTTCATATCAGTCATGAGATTGCTGGGATTGTGACAAAGGTTGGCGCCAAAGTCCACCATTTTAAGGTTGGCGACCATGTTGGAGTGGGGACTTATATCAACTCATGTAGGGATTGTGAGTATTGTAATGATAAACAAGAAGTTCATTGTACCAAGGGATCTGTTTTCACTTTTAATGGTGTTGATTTTGATGGTACAATTACAAAAGGAGGATACTCCAGTTACATAGTAGTCCATGAGAGGTAAACTTAATAGACTGCTAGATGCTAATAACAAGTTTTATGAGGTCTTCTCTTCCTGAAGTTTATCATAAGCTCTAAAAGTACGTTTGATTTCATACTAAATACAGGTTATAGCTCCGGTTCATGTCATTTTTAGTTTTGCATCTGCAGGTACTGCTTCATGATACCAAAAAGCTATCCATTGGCTTCCGCAGCTCCTTTGCTTTGTGCTGGAATTACTGTTTATTCACCGATGGTGCGCCACAAGATGAATCAACCTGGTAAATCTCTAGGAGTGATTGGTCTTGGTGGCCTCGGTCATATGGCAGTGAAATTTGGAAAGGCATTTGGTTTGAGTGTAACGGTTTTTAGCACTAGTATATCCAAGAAAGAGGAGGCACTGAGCCTGCTTGGTGCAGACAAATTTGTTGTTTCATCTAATCAAGAGGAAATGACGGTAAGCATAACATGAAGCATCTACTACACAACATTTTCTTTAGACCATGAAGAAAACACTGATGATGACAGACTCATGGTTCTTTGTTCTGAAAACTAATTGCAATTCTCATTCAGACGTTGGCTAAATCGTTGGACTTTATAATCGACACAGCATCTGGTGATCACCAGTTTGATCCTTACATGTCACTGCTGAAGACATATGGTGTTTTTGTCCTAGTTGGCTTCCCTAGTCAAGTCAAATTCAGCCCTGCAAGCCTTAATATAGGTATGTTGCCTTTGAAGTATAGAAAGCTTGTTGGAATGGCCAGTTTTCATTTGTGTAATTCAATTCGTTGAAGCAGTGGAACTGTAAATATTCATCTTCTGTATGACAGGATCAAAGACTGTAGCCGGAAGTATTACTGGTGGTACAAAAGATATACAGGAGATGATAGACTTCTGTGCTGCAAACGAGATTCACCCAAATATAGAGGTGATTCCAATCGAGTATGCCAATGAAGCTCTTGAGAGGCTCATAAATAGGGACGTCAAGTACCGGTTTGTAATAGATGTTGAGAATTCCCTGAAAGAAAAATAAGTTGTTGCCTCCCAAATTGGACATTATTGGACTTTACCTTGTGTTATTTTAATTTTAATAATAGATGTTGTAAGTAGTCTGCGTCTAAAGTGTGAAGATTCAATCAAGATTGAAATGCATAACAAATTTGTTGAGTTTTGTAATTATTATTTTATGAGTTCTACTTATCATGATTTTTCATTAGAATTATAAGGTTTGTCCAGTAGTTGGAGAAAAGTAAAGAGGGAGATGTTGTAGGTTTAAATTCATCAATTGATATTTTTAATAAAATTAATAAATTAATATTTATCCATAAAAAAAATCATGATTTTTTATTGTTGGTTGACTATTGAATTTTTTTTACATTGAAAATGTATAAATTTTAAACTCTAATGCATATTTGTTATTGGATTTTTTATGTGGATAACCGTTGATGGGTTGGTTTATGCCCTTATGTAGTCTAACTACAAAAGTTGTTACGATGGTGAAGTGAGTTTGGCTGATGAAGCAACCCGTTTAAACTGATTAGATTTTCAACTCATCAATCTACTTTAACTCCTCTACTTAATCCTTCAAGAAAACTAGACAAGACAAGTCAACCACCAACCTTTTTTAAGTAAAAATGTTAATACTTTTAATTTAAAAGATAATTAAGATTCATTTATTTATTTTTATTTACTTTAGTTTTGTTAAGTTACTATATTATTTATTTGCTGAAAAAAAAAACTATTTTATTTATTTAATAATTTAGTTTTTTGGACAGTGAATTATTATTTCATTGGTACTTCTTCTATAAAATAGAATATATTATAAAATTTACCTAAAATACTCGACAACAATTTAGATTAAAATTAAGTTTGTAAATTGAATTTGCAAAAGTATTTCAAGACTTATTTGTTCAAAATTGAGTTTTCAAATAAAATTATACTCTCAAACATATTTTTAAAAAGTAATCAAATATGATTTTAAACTAATTTTATTTTCAAACATACTTTTAGATCCTCTAGTTGAAAATTCAAACATACTCTTAAAAAGAAATTTGTACAGGGCAAGACTCCCACACCACAACAAAGTAAATATCAAGAGAGGAACCTTGCTTGGCTTGCCAAGAGGCCAAGACAATTCAATGATAGGCGAACGAGAAGAAAAAAAAAGACGTTGATGTCATGGATGAGCACTGAGAAGTGTCATTAGTGTCGTCATGGATGATCACTGAAAAGTTTCATTTGACATAGGAAGCGCAACTTGACTTGATACGTTTTGCTTTTACTAATTGCTAATTAATGTGGTTGTTAATTAAGGATATGATCATATGAATACTTTAGAAATGAACTGCATTAGATGCAGTTTGAATCCAATGACTTTCACTAACACCTAACGACCATTCAGTTTGAAAGGCAACGGCAAAAGATCTCATAGCATATTCTTTAAAATTATGTTGACTATCTCAAAATCATGATCATTTTTTCAATGCAACTATGTGTAACTTCATATTCATTATGATTTTATAATTAATTTTGATTCATGTCATCCATTATCCTAAACATACAATCAATCCAGCTCGTAAACTATAGAAAATACCCTATATATAAAAGAGACAGATACATTCACTTTTTATTTCGTATTAGATGATAATTTTTCCTTTTGAATAAATCATGAATTTCATAGGGGGATTATTATCTAAGTGATCATTGTAAATCTATTTAGCTAATTTGCCAAGTATTGGACATTCACCACTCTCTAAATAAATATATTTTAGTAACGTTTGAATCATTTAAAGGATTTTTATAATATTGGAGGAACTACTTAACATAATTTCTAATATTTCTAGAATTAATTATTTTTTATTTAGGACATTCTAGGAAAGGGGATGATATTTCATGGAAGAAAATGGTGATTATTTTTTGTTTTTGGAAAATACTGAATATTTATTCTATTAGAAGTGATAAATTTGGTAAATAATGTAATGGAATGGGAAGAGAGTAATATAAAGAAAATAGAGTGAAAAATGAAATGAGGGAAAGAAGATACTTACAATGACCATTTTATAATTGCATTGTATGACATGATGATGAGAATGAGACACTTTCTAATAGCAATCAGATGGGCACACATCTATTTGTCATAATATGAATTGGTTGAACAGTTTGTAAGTTGTTGTAAACCTTCTAATATTATTTTCAATTTTTTACACGATAAAAAAAACATGTTCAAAATATCTCATAAAAAGTAAATATACAAGTAGTAAAATCTCGATACTAATACTGGTGGAAACTTATTAGGTGATCTGGTTAAAGATAAGAGAAAGGCTAATGTATTCTTGTGTTGATGGATATTTTATGTGATCTAGTTAATTTGGCTAATGAATAACAATCTCGGTTTGAATGCAAACTTATTTAAGCGCTTATTCATGAGTAGCGTTTGGATGCAATTACATAAGCCTTTCTATTTGTTCACACTGATAAAAAGGGGTAGTCTAAGATAAATCAAGGTAAATATTAAAGTTTCAAGTACTGATAAAAATAAAATTAAAAAATATTTTTCGTTCATATAAATATCGGATTAATATTTTAATTTACTTTCTTTTGAAACCAACGTATGATTCGATACTGAGACTCCTTGATCCAGTATAACTTTATCCTAAATGTGTCCCCCATTACTACCCGTTTGAACAGCAACATCAGGCACTTGAATGAAATAAATGCCGCACAGCCGCTAGCAGTAAATTTAGCTCAGATTGAGCGTGGCCAGAAATTCCCTGCTCATGCACCATAGTGGTGTGTAATAGTTAGATTGGACAAAGAATTTGACCCATTTCAATCTTTGGGCCAACCAGAACCAGCTAGAAGTCAAAATTTTGAGGAAAAACTCGTTCTATTAAGGGTACTCCAGAAATTCTCAACCCTTTACCATTGAGAGGAAGATGAAACAGAGGTCTGTAATTAGGCCTGGACGGAAACAACTAGTTTAACCTTGGGTCCAATCAACCCAAAATTGCTTTATTTTGCTGTTAAATCTAACAATTCCCTTTCTGAAATTTTGCATATTTAATAATTTCATTTCTGAAGAAACTGACAAGAAATGTTGACAAAATAAACTTTAAAAAAAAGCTGAAAATTCAGTAACACAGCAAACTCAGGTGCAAATTAAAACCACGTATCACAGTGCGGTGATGCGCATTCAGATAAACTGAACCCCCAGCAGCTACAATTACAGTAAACAATCTGAATGCACAATAAACATATCAAATCACATCAACCTTCCCACATAAAGATATTCGGATATATCCCAATATAATAAACCTTTTTGAAGTATGACAATACTCAATTCATAATAAACAAAAATAATTAAATGAAGATTAATTGCAAGTATTATAAAATATGAACAGAAAAAGATAGTTAAACCCCAATAAAATTACTGATAAAATAGATGAAGCTTGGTTACTTCTAACTTCAAAGAAGAAACACATGAAGCTTCATTAATTAATAATGATAAAATGCAAATCAAGTCTCAACTTTCAACAAAATTCTCAAATCCTGCCAGTATTTTAAATCTACCTTAGGCATGCTGGTAATGGTGCAACTTATACAATAACACTTTGCCTGAAGCATTTCCCACAGCCATGAATCCACTACCAGGACTAAAATCAATACAGCGGGGATAGTGCAGGTTCGTGTTTGATGGTGGCCAGTTGGAGAACACAGAATACGATGGGATATGTATTAATTTTAAGCTGCTCTTCTTCATGCCTGAACAGATTGCTAATATTTGAGAGTCATGATTAAATCTCATAAAATCCACTTTTGTAGTCAAATTCTCTATGGTCCTGATAGGCTTTCTCTTACCCCCAAGAAATTCCTCTCTATTGTAAATATTCACAATTCCACTGTCTGAACCAGCTGCAAAATGAGTCCCACTTGGTGAAGTACAGAGAGCTGTGCCATTGATGCAACCTTCATCTACACCTTTATGCAGGCAAGTCATTGTTCTCAGATCCCAGTGGTAAACCTGACCATCACCACCACCACTCAACAACTTTTGTCCATTCTCAGCAAAAGCTAAGGAACGGATTGTTCCATTCATCTTTAGAGTACCAACCAATTGCTTTGTTTTTGTTGATACCAACAAAATATAACCTTCATTACCGGTAAATGCTATCATTTGAGAATCAGGAGACACCTCAAAAACCTCCAAACTCTTCTCTTCCCTACCAACCAGAGGACCTATTTTATCAACTCTAGCCTTAACTAAATCAAAACTATAGAAGAACTTTCTCCTTCCTGATACTATAACCTGAGACCCATCCGGCAAAAAAGAGGCTTTTCGAATGGGGCAATCTTCAAGGAAGATGCTCTGAATTTTGGTGTTCCGCTTGCCATCAATTTGAAAGAATCTAAGCTTCCGGTCCAATCCGGCTGCAAGAAACAACTGTGCATTCGGATGGAACTGGACTGAATTTATGGGACCATTAGCAGGATCCTGAATATTTGCATCCACAAGTCTCGAGTATTCAAGATGTCCAGGCAACAATTTTGTGCCACTCTTCACAACCAGGTCTTCATTTGTCCTGAGAACATCATCCACATTCTCATAGCCACGGCTCAAAACAGCTTCGTTTTCATCATCCGTCAACTCATCATCAGAGGATCTATCTATTCTAGAATCAGCCCGTGCCCATTCAGTTCCTGGGTTAAGCTTAACATGCTGAGCCCTCAATCTTGACACATACTCCGAACCCGAGATCAAATCCTCATCCTCTCCCTTCCTCAACTTCCTCAATCTGTTAACCTTGGCTATGTTCACTGTGGCATTTTCTTCTTCATCATCCACCCACACAGGTTTCTTCTGCAAAGCGCGGTCATCATCATCATGACTTCCCTCAGACAAGTCAGCATCTTCTTCCCGGTAAACCGTGAGAACGCTATCCGCAGAACGGTCAGTGAAGAACAAATCAGAAACCTTTTCGGCAGCCTTCCGAGGTTCAACTTCATCCTCTTCCTTTCCAAACTCAAGTGGGGAATATAAAGAACCAAACAAAAAGTTCTCAAGCTTCTTCATCTCTTTCACTTGTTCCATTGCCAATTGTTCCCCCTCGTCATCTGTCTTCTTCTTCTTCTTCTTCACTTTCAGAGTATCACTATTCTCAACATAATCTTCAACCTCCCTCTTGCTCTTATTGACCACATTTTTAGTGAGAGCGTTTTGGGATATCAAACTCATTTTTCACAACCCAACCTGCAAGGTAAATAAGGTTCAATCAATTTGACATTTTGGAATTCAAATCATGAAATGAAATACATAACAAAATACGGAATTAGAGAGACAGCAAATAACAAATTCAAATGAAACAACTAACAAATACAAATAGGTGACGCTGTGATTGGTAGAATCAGAGACATAAAGGAAAAAGGGGAGCTTAAATCACACAAATTAGGGTTGAATAAGGAGCGGGATTACCTTTGTTTAATAGCCAACTCGGAGTTGAGCGAGACGGTGGTGGCTGAGTGAGAGTGACGACGGAGGCGTTTTACGGTTTTAGGTTTAAGAGAGGAGAGAAAAACTGCCCCAAGGGTTTTAGCAAATGGATTAGGCTTTTTATCTTGGGCTGGGCCTTGCCACTGTTATGTACCAAAAATCTGAACTGAGCCTCTCTAGCGTTGAATATCTCTCTAACCTTAAAAAAACTCTTTTTTTTTTTTTATCTCCAAAAAAAAAATTCTTATTTAACTGTTTTTAATTTGGATTAGAATCTCTAGTAAGATTGGAAGAAGCCAAACCCAAAGTGTTTCTTTTAAATTTTATACGGTTTAGCTTAACTTCTTTCGTTTAACCTTGAATTTCAATATTTTTTTTTAAAAATTGACAATAATTAAAACTACAATATATCACATAAATTATTTATCATAAATTTAAGATATAGTTTATATGTTAAAAAAGTATTTATTTAATATTTTAATCATAACATGATTTTATATATTTAGAAATATTTATTTATTATAAATTATAATTTTAATTGTATAAAATAAACATTTACTCTCTTTGCTACGCATATGCTAAAATACTAGCATATGATAATTTTTTATATTAATAATGCATTTTAATTATAAAAAATCTGATCACAAATATAATTTTACAAGTTGTTGGTATGAAATTAGTATTGTAAAAAATATGCAAAATAATCCTATTCTCATTGTAAAATAATAATAATAATAATAATAATAATAATAATAATAATAATATTCTCATGAGAATAAAAATAATTACTTGGTAAGTATTTATTCTAAGATTATTATTACAATGTGCTAGCTACTACTATAAGGTATTCAGCATAAAAAAAAAAGCTACTACTATAAGGTCAAGCTTCTTGCTTTGTTCCAAAAGAAGAAGTATTAAAGTAAAATAAAAGAACCATATGTTATATGTACTACATGTTGTTTGACATAAAAATTAAAATAACATTTTTAGTGAATAAATTAAAATAATAATAACAATTCACCTGTGAGCTAAATTAATGATTGGGTTAAAAAAGATACAAAAATGGTTAAAGTAATTCTCCAAACAATTGACTGTTGATGCTGAGTGAACCAAACGCATAATCAGTCTTTAAATTTCAGATCACATGCATCCGTCTAGTCTGAATGAATTAACCCCCCCTCCCCAAGTATATATTCTTCGTAAAATGTAAAATCTTATTCAAGGTATGTTCTGGCATTATGTGTGATAATCTCTTGTTAAAGTTTTAAATTGCGGTTTGTTAAAACTAATCGAGATTATATAAATTAATCATTTAACCAATGCTTCAAACCGCGTTTTCATTTAAAATTTTTCTTACCTCATTGTCGTATGGATAGCTTCTCTTTGTTGCAACTTTCAATCAAAAATTTTTTTGATTGGATTTTAGCATTCGGCATCGCTTGTCGTGGGGAAAGAAACTTGTAACATCATGGTAAGTCAAACTATATATATTTTTTGGGTGTCTAGAAAGAAGCAAAACAGCATTTATATGAACCCTCCTTTATTTTTTAGGGGGTGGGGAATTCATGGAAACTTCCTTCTATTACTTTCCCAGACGTAGAATATCATCCCCTTGGTTATTGATCATTGTCTTTTTCAGCGTTTGTTCTTTTCCCTATCTCTGAAAGCTCATTTTGGAATCAAAACTCATTTTGTGTGTCTGCGAGTTTGGTTAAGAAATACCATCCATGTAGAGAAAATGTGATGCAACTTTTATCTTTCTCATAACAAAATCTTAATACTAGTGTACCAATCTTAGTCCCCATTTCATAAAACAAGTTAAACTAGCCTAAGGTTAAGATATAAAATATAGTCCGTGACAAATCATGAAAAGGACAGAAATTTGGGCTAGAGAGAATATAGTTGGAGAAAATAGAATTAATAACCAAACAATAAGCTCAAATTATTAATGAATGTAAATTCATTACATTTCATCATCTGAAATGGCATACTAAGCAGGCCTAGCGGTTTGACTATTAAATAAAAAGGTGAACTCTAAGCTTCATTCGATGTTCGAGATGAGGTTTGTGGCCCTGCTCATTTCTCTATTGTTAGCCGACGAAGAACTATGAGACGATTATACAAATCCAAAACTCATAAAAACAACGAATAAAATCACTGTCTAAGTTACATAAATAAGAAAATCAAAGTTGAGCAATCACATAAGACTCATTTGTACATGTATGATACAATAGTAGCCAAGTAAAGGTTTCAAAATCAACTCTCACCCAGAGATGGCTCCTTTCCATGTTGGTCTCCATGCAACCAACCATCTAATATTCTGTTATGCAAGGGGAACCATTTTCTTACTTCTTATGATTACTTTTGTAAACCCACTTTCATTTCATTACCAAGGGTTTGAGTATGATAATGCCAGGATTGAAGGAGATGCTACTTTGTTACATTCAAAAATCCAACCCACTTCAACCACAAGGTACCAAAGCAATGCTTACAGTGTTGGGAGAGTCACAAGTTTTGAGTCATTGCACCTGTGGCACATGAGCTCAGGAAAACTCACCGACTTCACATAGATTGGGGAAGTTACATGAAATAGTAGACTGAAAGCTTGGGGGAGCATTTGATGAGGAGGAAATGGAACATTTAGTGATTCTTGGCCTTTAGTGTGCCAATCCAAATTATACTTCCAGGCCATCTGTAAGGCAAGTGCTTAAGTTTGAAGCTCCTTTACCAGTTCTCCCACAGAAAATGCCTAAGCCAAATTACCATTCTCCAACTTAGAGTACAATTTTTGCTTCAGTTTCTTCTCCCTCTCCAGCTACATGTGAGAGCCAAATACAATGTGATCAATAGGGGAATTTGATGTACATAAAGTCATTGTTAAGTTCATGTTTCTTAAGTTTTGTAGTGACATCTCACATTCTTGTACAGCATAACCTACAGCATATAGGCGAGTCATTATCTGATGGGGAACTGATAAGTTTCCTTTTTTGCAGTTATGTGTAAAGTTTATGTAAACTCTTTGCATGCTCGTGTGTGCACTTGTGTTCTTGTGAATAGTGCCGTACGTTTGTAAACTTGTGATATAGAAATAGAGAGAATGAAAGACGTAAAGAGCAGAAAGTGGAAAAGAGAAGGGCATAGAGCCCAGCATTAGTTTCTACTCTTTATAATATATATGATTCTCCAATTATGAAATATTTGTACAACTTAATGAAATAAATAGATTTTGTCTGATTTCTAATATAGTAGAAACCGATGTGACACCCTAACAAATCCTCTCACCATGCCACTCGTTTTTGTGTAAATTCAGTGATTTTGAAGAGTGCTGGTTGTTGGGCTGGTATAGAAGTAGGAGTTGGTCAAATAATCAGTTTCATACATAACACCCCAACCTATATACTCTTCACTTTTCTTCATCCCAATTATGTGGAACTTTATACTTTCCAACAATATCACTTGTTTTCTTTAGTAGTACAAACTACAGTAGTAGTTTTGTACCAGACTATAAAAAAACTATATCATGAGCTATATTACAAAAAATTGTACTAAAGAAAGCAAGTGATATTGTTGAAAAAAATTGAATTAAATATATGAAACATTAAGCTCGAATTATTATTAAAATGAATGTAAGTTCATTACATTTCATCATCCTTTTTATTGGTCAACATAACATTTCATCATCTGAAATGGTATACTCAGCAGGCCTAGCCGTTTGGACTTCATATCGTATATGGGTCCTGTGAGTGCGACTTAGTCTTATTGATTTTAATTAAAAAGGTGAACTCTAATCTTCAATATTGCAAGGTGAGCTGAGGCAGAACTACAAGACAACTATACAAATACAAAACTCATAAAAAATAACGAATAAAATCACTGTCTAAGTTACATAAATAAGAAAATCAAATTTGAGCAATTACGTAAGACTCGTTTGTACATTGTATGTTATGATTTAGTGGCAAGGAAAGGTTTCAAAATCAACTCTCACCCAGAGATGGCTCCTTGCCATGTTGGTCTCCATGCAACCAACCATCTATTCTGTTATGCAAGGGGAATCGTTTTCTTACTTATGATTACTTTTGTAAACCCACTTTCATTTCATTACCAAGGGTTTGAGTACAATGATGCCAGGATTGAAGGTGATGCTGCTTTGTCACATTCAGAAATTCAACTCACTGCAACCACAAGGTACCAAAGCAATGCTTACAGTGTTGGGAGAGTCACAAGTTTT
The DNA here is from genome assembly GCA_013407115.1 of Glycine latifolia. NCBI lineage: Eukaryota > Viridiplantae > Streptophyta > Magnoliopsida > Fabales > Fabaceae > Glycine > Glycine latifolia. The sequence goes on along the minus strand of CM023953.1, from coordinate 21,155,476 downwards.
AAGTTATTGCAACTGTGGGACATGAGCTCAGGAAAACTCACCGACTTCACTACCGAATTTTCATTTGTCATTTACTCAAACGAGACTAGTTTTGGAGATGGCTTGGCTTTTTTCTTTGCAGATCCAAAGCTTCCACTTTCAAATCAAATACAACAAGGAGGTGGTCTTGGTCTTGTGGATGGTAACCAATTATTGAAGCCAACTATACATCCATTTGTAGCAGTTGAGTTTGACACACACCAAAATTCTTGGGATCCACCTGGCACTCATGTAGGTATAAATTTCAACTCTATGAGATCTAACATAACTGTTCCATGGTCCATTGATATTAGGCAAATGACAGTTTATTATTGTGCAATTCAGTACAATGCAAGTACACATAATTTAAATGTTTCTTTCACTGGAAACAGAATCAATGGCAAGCCAATAAAAAGTTATATCTCATGCAATGTTAATTTGAGAGATTACCTACCAGAGAGGGTTATGTTTGGCTTCTCAGCTGCTACAGGATTTATGTTTGAGATGAACACATTGTTGTCATGGTCATTCCGTTCAAGTTTACCAAGTGATGAGAATGTGTCAAATCAAATACCTCCAATGGTAGCCCCACCAATCCAAAATCCTGGTCCTTCACCGTTTCCCACTGCTAATATTAGCCCTAAACAAGAGGGCAACAAAGGTTTATTGAAGGGGATAGAAGCAGGTATAGGCATAGCTGCAAGTTTCCTTATTTTAGGGTTGGTTTGTATTTTTATGTGGAAGAGGGCTAAATTGAAAAAAGAAGATTCATTTTTTGATCTGAGCATGGATGAAGAATTCCAAAAGGGCATTGGACCCAAAAGATTTTGTTATAAAGAATTGGCAAGTGCAACAAATAACTTTGCAGAGGCGCAAAAGATTGGACAAGGTGGTTTTGGTGGTGTTTATAAAGGCTATTTGAAAAAGCTAAACTCCAATGTTGCCATAAAGAGGATATCAAAAGAATCTAGTCAAGGTATAAAGGAATATGCAGCTGAAGTTACGATCATCAGCCAACTGAGCCATAGGAATTTAGTACAACTAATTGGTTGGTGCCACATGAAGAAAGATCTCCTCCTTATATATGAGTTCATGCAAAATGGTAGCTTAGATTCCCACCTATATCGTGGAAAAAGCATCTTGACATGGCAGATGAGGTACAACATTGCTATGGACTTGGCTTTGGCAGTGTTGTACCTTCATGAAGAATGGGAGCAGTGTGTTCTTCATAGGGACATTAAATCCAGCAATGTTATGTTAGACTCAAGTTTCAATGCTAAGCTTGGGGATTTTGGCTTAGCTAGGCTGGTTGACCATGAGAAAGGATCACAAACCACAATTTTAGCAGGTACCATGGGCTACATAGCCCCAGAATATTGCACTACAGGGAAGGCTAGGAAGGAATCTGATATATACAGTTTTGGGGTTGTTTTGTTGGAGTTAGCCAGTGGAAGAAAACCAATTGACCTTAATGCCAAGGAAGGTCAAATAACCATATTTGAGTGGGTTTGGGAGCTCTATAGATTGGGAAAGCTACTTGAAGTAGTAGACTCAAAGCTTGGGGGAGCATTTGATGAGGAGCAGATGAAACATTTAATGATTGTTGGCCTTTGGTGTGCCAATCCAGATTATACTTCCAGGCCATCTGTAAGGCAAGTGATTCAAGTGCTTATGTTTGAAGCTCCTTTACCAGTTCTCCCACAGAAAATGCCTGAGCAATATCACTATTCTCCAACAATGAGTACTATTTTTGCTTCAGTTTCTTCTCCCTCTCTGGCTACATGTTAGAACTAAATACAATGTGTCCAATAGGGGGAATTTGATGTACATAGTTTTATTGGAAAGTTCATGTTTCTTAAGTTTGGTGGTGACATCTGACATTCTAATGCAGCATAGGTTACAGACTACAGGCGAGTCATTTTCTAATGGGGAACTGTGAAATTTCCTTTTTACAGTTGTGAGTAAAGTTCATTTAAACTCTTTGTAATTTGTATGTGTGTGTGTGTGCACTTGTGTTCTTGTGATATGTACGTTTGTAAATTTGTGATATAGAAACAGAGGAAATGAAAGAAAGAAAGAGCAGAAAGTGGAAAAGAGAAAGGCATAGAATCAAGCATATTAGTCTCTCTTATACATGCTTCTAGAATTATGAAATATTTGAGCAACTTCATAAAATAAATAGATGTTGTCTGAGTTCTATCAAAGAAGAAACAAATTTGACACAATCAAAATCAATTCCTCCAACTGCAAACGTTTGTGGGTAAAACCTGTAATTGAAATTAATTTGAACACACAACAGATTCAAAGTTAATTTTATGCACAATCAATTATACTTTACTTTAAAATAAATGAGTCAATCTTCAGCTTTGGATCACTGAGAGGTGCAAATATTCATTTGCTTTCTTAGTACAAACTACAAAAGATGTTCTGAACCAGCTATGAAAAAAATATATTATGAGCTATATTATAAAAGTAATGTTTGGTCAACGCAATTAACATATATAAGTTATGACTTATGAATGATGGGAGTAGTAATCATGTGAGAAAAAAAATCATGCATGTATAATAGTTGATCCTTAATTCCTTAATACCAAAAAAAAAAAAGTGGACGTATAAGAAAGCTTTCTGAATAATTTTTTTTACTGATGAAAAATTTTTATTCTCGAAGAAAGAAAAGCAACTATGAATCAAGGACCTTGCATGATGCATGCAAATGTATGTATTTTTTTATCAGGTGCACATGTATGTATAATGCAAATTAGTAGTATAAAACTTAAACTTCCAAATTAATTAATTGTCAAAATAAGTCTGAATTTTTTACACTTTAACTAAAGAGTTAATATATTGTGATTATCTGATTCAAATCTATTTAAGTAAGACAATACAAACAACCGCAAGGAAGTGAAGTTTAACTGAATCAGTGCCAAATTTCAATGATATTAGTAGTATATTTGACTTTACAAACTAACCCCCAAGTTCATTGGCTACCCAAAGTAAGAATTTTTTTAAGTGCAAAGCAACTACTCCATGCCATTTAGATTATCCCTGAATCCAACATCCTCAGCCATGGCCACATACCAATACTGTATCTGTAAGTATTCTCATTTACTTCCTTACTTGGGCATTAACATAGCAATTTTGTCTTTCTTGATCCCTCATGCAGCTCCATTAGACTTTAGCTTTCAGCAGTTTCTCAACAAGGAAGGTACCTTGAATTTTGAAGGTGATGTTTATTATGACAATGGACTCCTCCAACTCACCCAATTTAAAAAAGACAGTGTTGGCAGGGTCACATATTACAAACCACAACATCTTTGGCACAAGGACTCAAGAAAACTTACAGACTTCACTTCCAATTTCTCATTCATTGTTAATCAACCAAACAAAACCCATATTGGAGATGACATCACATTCTTTCTTGCAAGCCCCAACTTTCCACTTCCTGTCCCACCTGATGGGTCTGGTATAGGCCTTGTGAGTGGTCAACAAATGGCAGATCCAAATTACATAAATGAGCATCTATTTGTAGCAGTGGAGTTTGACACCTTTTGGAATCAATTTGATCCTCAATATGAACATGTAGGTATCAATATTAAAACCATCAAGAGTCCTTTCACTGCAGAATGGCTTAGTATTAAGGATGAGAGAATACATGATGCACAAATTAGTTACAATTCTAGCACATGCAACTTAAGTATCATCTTCACTGGATATATGGATAATGTCACAGTGAAGCACACTACTCCGAAGTAATAGATTCGAGGGCGGTCCTGCTGGATTGGGTTGAGTTTGGCTTCTCTTCAGCAACAGGATTGAGATACATATACTTTGCTCGTGGTCTTTTAGCGCGAATTTGGACATGACTGTGCACAAGGATGAAAGCAAGACAAGGATGGTGATAGGTCTGAGCATTGGAAGAGGTGTGTTAATTGTTGGTATAGAATTAGCTTGGCTTCTGAAGTTGAAGATGAAGAGAAGTAGCAAGGAAGATGACTTGGATCTTATTATGGACAGTGATTTTGAAAGAGGGACTGGACCGAAAAAGTTTTCATACAATGAACTTGTTCGAGCAACTAACAACTTTGCAATGAACTGAAGCTAGGAGAAGGAGGATTTGGTGGAGTCTCCAAAGGATTTATAAGAGAATTAGGTGACTATGTTGCAATTAAAAGGGTGTCACCAGGATCAAGACAAGGTGTGAACGTGTATGCCTCTGAAGTAAAGATCATTAGTAAATTGAGGCATAGGAATGTGGTGCAGCTCCTAGGTGGTGCCACAAGAAAAATGATCTTTTACTTATTTATGACTCATGTCAAATGGGAGCCTAGATTCCCAATTGTTTGGATGCAAAACTGCAAAAGCCTTCTAATGTGGGCAACAAGGTATAACATTGCTGGAGGCCTAGCCTCAGCATTATGATACCTACATGAAGAGTGGGAACAATGTGTGCTCCATAGGGACCTAAAATCAAGTAATGTTATGTTGGATTCAAATTTCAATGCAAAGTTTGGAGACTTTGGATTAGCCAGATTGGTGGATCATGGCCAAGGGTCACAAACAACAGTTTTTAGCTGGAGCAATGGGGTACATGACTCCTGAATTTGCTACCAGAGGCAAGGCTAGTAGAGAGTCTAAATGTATACAGTTTTGGTGTTGTGGTTTTGGAGATAGCTTGTGGAAGAAAACCAATTGAATTAAGAGCCAGTGAGGAACTAATAGTAGTTATGGAGGAATGGGTTTGGGAACTCTGGCATTGGTAATCTGCGAGAAGCATCTGATTCAAGATTGTGTGGAGACTTTGATGAGCAAGAAATGGAAAGGTTAATGATAGTTGGCCTATGGTGTGCTCACCCAGATTACTCTGAGGCCTACAATTAGAGAAGCAATGCATGTACTTAATTTTGAAGCTCCATTGCCCACTCTCCCATCTAAGATGCCTAAAATTGACGTATCCAAATGCTACTTACATTGTTCCTTCAACTACTGCATCTGCATCTGCATCTTCAAACGCTCCATCTTCTAGTGCTGATGCTTTTGGGCCTACTAAAACTGAGCTTTTGTCAAGTAGCTCTTACACTTGCTCCTCAGAATCCAAAACTGTTGGGGACCGAGCAATCACACAACAATCGAAAAGAGAGAAAAGGGAAGAAAAAAACAACACACAGAGTTTACCTTGGTTCACCCAATATGGACTACGTCCAGCTATTCACTATATTCCCTCACACACTCGTACAATTGCACTCAGATTACAAGAAAATATATAAACTTAGAAACCCAAAGCCCTAAGCATTGTAGTTATTCATGGGCCCAAGCCTAAACTACAAATAATAAAACACGAGGCCAACAACAGTATAAGGCCTCGAAAAAAGTCCCCATACCCTATTTGCTGACGGCACATTATGAACCATTCCCAACAAAAACATTTGCTGCACTTCTGCATTCTATTGATTACTATGATATGTAATATGTATTTTCACATGTAACCCTTTTGCTAATCAATAGAAATGATAGTTGAAGTCACATGCATGTATGTTGAAGTATAAGTATGAGGTAAAGTCTCACATATAGTAGAAATGAAAGAAATGAGTATTGTATAAGTGAGAAGAAGAGTTATAAACCTAAACTTTAAGTTTTTAGTTTAAAGTGTCGTATCAAATTCATTTATATGATTATTCATGATTCATTGGTATTTTTCATATTGATGTTCAACCATGAACTAGTTAAGTTCATATATGATGAATTCCTTCTAATAATCATATAACTAGTATTTTATATATGCACAAAATCATATATATATATATATATATATATATATATATATAATTTTGCAACATTAAGTTATATTTTTTAATTTGTACACTATTACACCAAAATTGTTTCATATATAAAATCACTTAAATTTTCAAATTTGATCTTCTTTTTTTTATTTTTCATACATGTTGCACTGAACATCCAATAAATGAAAATATTGATTGCTTCATAGGCGCTTGGGGGAATGAATCTGAATAGCACTTAGGAAGTATATTACGCGTGATAAGAGTCTTTTCTTGTAATCTTGCACTATGACATCCCTTGCCAGATGAAATTAATGCCGGTCAAAATGGTTGTACCAGGTGCAAGAATTTGAGAGGAGAAAACATTGTTTTCACTCCTCCTTGTTCCATCAAACAGTTAATCTTTCATAAATCATTACATATATAAAAAAGAAGAAAACAAAAAAATACTACTAGATTATCATATATATCAACTCCCCGTTGCTCATAATTTCTTTCAGCTAATCTTTTTTAACATTTTAATTTGGTAATGCATTGAGAGGAGATTCACTCATTTGGGGGCATTCACTGCGCGCATATTTCTCTCAAAACAAAATTAAATGGGATCCATATTTGTTGGTTTGTTTAAAGCAAGTTTTAAGATGATATTATTATCCCTCTGCATGCAACGAATGTGTGTCAATGCACATCAGTCTTATCAATGGCTGGAATTACTTCAAACCTTTGGCCTAACGTGTTTTTTACTATTAAGAGATTACTTGCACTGCATTGGACTAGTCAATCTCATTAGCAGTTCAAGTACTCATTCAAAGTTGTTTATTCACAAACTACCAAGGGCAATGAACATAATAATATCGATCTGCAGCAGTGACTTTTTTTTTTTCGTGTGTTTACTTTTGAAAAGCAAGTATAGTTGAACCATTCCAAATATTAATTAGCGGTAGAGTTCCAAATACTCTATCCTTCAAAATAATTGCATAAATTTTCAGCCTTATAAAATGTTTGATTTATTATAACAAAAAAAAAACTTTAACAAATGTGACATTTGATCAATTACTGCAGCTTGTGCAGTTTTTTAAAACATGCAAAGAATCATGATCTCTTGTCTTGATACGGTCGTCATGTGCATATTCCAATTTCCAACAGGAGCTGTAGACTGTGGATTTGCCTAGTTTGTAACGCATTTTTTTAAACATTGTTGATAGGATCTAACCTAAAAAGAATTCATTTTCTCGTGCTTTATACACGGTGCAATATGGCACTGAATCTTTTGTCACGTAACCATTCCTAATTTGACCAAGACTGTCAATACTCAAGGGAAACAAATTGATAAATGATCATTCTATCTGTATCAATTTGTATTCAGAAAGTTTATTCGATTAATATTTTAGCATGGGAATTGATAAATACTAAATAGGGATGTGATAATGCGGCCGGGTATAGAGATGTTTATTTCAGGAACATTTCTATGGTACGTACGTAGTTGGGGTTGGGGATGAATTGCGGAGAACCCATGCAGTCCGTACTCCCATAAAACTTGATGAGTAGAAATATATGTACCCATTATAATTTTATACATCTCACCTATATATACATTTTATTTTTCTTATTTTTTTCCCAATCACATCATAAATCTAATTACACTTATGTTTTTTTCTTCTTTTTTTTACTCTCTCTAAATGTTACATAACATATTAAATATTCATAAAACATTTTTCAAACTCAAGCTTTATAGAAATTTTATTAACATACCCTCATTTCTTTTAGTGTTAGAATATCTTATTAAGTTATAACTCAAGTATATCTTAAAATTTACCTTAAAAAATAAATGAGTGTTCCTTAATAAATACTTTTTGGATATATTAATGTATATATATTTATTTATTTTTAGTTAGAGCATGTTCATTAATAAATCACGCGTAACTAAGAATTATCTTAAAATTCACTCACAGTATAACTTATCAGTGTATTCCAATTAAAAAAATAAATGAATTACCTTAACAAATCCAAACTAAAGTTAATATATACACACAAGGTGTTTCAAATCAAAATACTTTTTATAATAAAAATATAATTAATAATCAAAACTCTTAAGTTATAATTAAAAATAATAGATAATTAAATTAAAATTCAATTTTAACATGTCGATGTCTAATTTTTGGATTACTATTGATATAAAATATGATTTTTATTGATTTAACTATTGAATCATATTTATATATTACAAAGATCATTTATGTCAAATTTTATCAAAATTAAATAACAAGAAAAAGGTAATCAAATTATTTATATTTTAAAATCTTTATATTAAGTTTATGATAATTTATATGAAAGAAATAACAAATGATTTTAGATTAATATGATAAGATTAACCGACCAAAGTTAGCTTTGATCATTATATATTAAACAAAAACAAAAATTTTAGATCAAACAATAATAAAAAACTTTCAAGACATTCTTTGAACCAATCATTAACTTTATTGAGATAGGTAAACCAACAACCTCCTGAATATCACATATAAGAATTTCATACCGTACTATTCAAATAAAAATATCTAAATAATATTTGTGTAATAGAAAGTTTGAAATTTCTTTATTTAATCCTCTGATTTTAATCTTTTTAACAATAATAAAAAATAAAGATCCAAAAACTATTATTTTTATCTATTCTGTACATGTGATTTATATGAAAATAACTTTTAATCTAACATGAATTTTTAAAAAAATATTATTCAATTAAAAATAATAAAATAATATAATAGATATCAAAATTACACGAATATAATTTAAATTCTCAATTTTTATATAGTGATTGGAAAATTTCTCTGCACATGTGGGAAGAGACCATTAATCCGTGGTATAATAAACTTATATAGCCGTTAGTTTATTAATTAATAATTCAGAAGGCATAGCAATATTGCTATCTTTTTATCCTTTTCTCACGTGGCAAACGAATAAGATACCGCACGACAACGGCTATATTTTTTTAGTTATTATTTTAGCTAATTTCTTAAAAGGGTTTACTAATCATATATATATAGAAGGTGTAAAACAATAATATAAATTATCATTATATAATTTTTAAGATAATTATTACATTAAATTTATCTTATATCATAAATTGTGATTAGATAATAATTTAAAATTTTAAAATTAGATGAAAATTGAAAAGATCCAATGCATAAATAGAGATTTTTTTTTTTCTGGAGATGCATAATTAGAGATGTAATCATATTTAAGCCAAAAATCCTTAGGGTTTGATGGAGGATTTTCTAGTCTACCGCATTATATGTGTGTGTGTTTTTTTTTTTTTTTCAAATCCAATCTAAAAATTAAACATTTCAATTCCTTTTATTTGGACTTTTGCATGTGGTAGAGAATTTCTTTTACTCTTCCAAAAAAAATAATAATTAGAAAGGGCACTTCTACTAGAGTCTATAATATGAAATATAATTATCCCAATTTCGTTACTAATATAGGAATTTTGGTGGACAAGTACATTTATAAATATTTTTTGAACCTTAAAACATAATTTAATATATAGCTATGAGTTCCAAATTCAACTCACCAATATTTTTCTTTAAAAAAACATACGAAATATAATTAATATGTCAACATTAATATCAACAACACATTTAATTCAAACTAATTAAAATTGATAATTAATATATTCTTGTTTAAAATCTGAAAATATATAAATGCAAAATAATAATAAAAGACTTTCTATGTTTTACGCATTTTAATTTATAGGGAAGAAAAGACGAAGGCGAGTTATTTTTGTCATAAAAATATTATTTAATTGATAAATTATCAAGTATATTTATTTATTATCAAAGTAGGTTCATAATAATTTGTTTTTTATAAAAAAAATTAAAATAAATATATGATACTCCAATCTAAAATTGGAAAATCTAACAAATTTAAAGAAAAAAAAATAACTTACCCTAAAAAAAGAATAAATAACTTACATTTATTTTAACTTAAAGAGATCAATAAAGCTGGAATATAAAGATATAATAAATATGTTGTAAATATATAAATTTGTTTGTATTGTAAATCCATCTCATTTGGTAATTGATATAGATAATAATATTTGAAAATTTTCTTTAATAAGAATTTCAGTACCCTTTCCCCTTTAATATTTTTCCTTAGATTGATAGTAGAAATTTTGTAGAAAGCAATTTAGTGATAAATTGTGTTTTTTAACAATATATATATATATATATATATATATATATATATGTATTGTCGATGTTTTTGTGAAAAGATCTGATTAGTTACTTTTAATAAAAAAAATTAATGTAATAAAATTTCTTCTTCAATCATTTTGTTTATCCGTAAAACTTAAACTTAATTTGTAGTAATTTTTAGTAATGGAGCTTTAATAAAATTGAATAAGAAAAACTTAAACTCCGCCTATTTTTTTAATTGTTACCCCTGGATTTGTTACTAGTAATAAGTCGTCACTAAAATTTATTATTATTTTTAACCCAGGATCACTCGATTTTTTGTTTGTAAGCGTATATAATAATACTATATATCACTCAAATATATTATTATTATTATTTTTCGTATTTACTTATTTAGTTTTGTAAGTGTATTTAGGAGGAGAGTTCTTCCTCAAAAAAAAAAAAAAAAAAAACTTGGAAGAGACCAAACCTGAACACGTACTATTTTATATACGTTAAAAGAGTTGATTAGTGATTTGTTTTTACTGTTGTACATAAATGACTATGTTGATTACTCTTTATAAATATACTCCTACATTGCATTGAAAAAAGAATAATGAATAATGATTAATACATGTGTAACGGCATGGAAATATTAATCTCTGAAATGGTCCGAGTAATGTGAGCATAACCGATGCTGATTGCTCACACCTCTATTTCTTCGCCTCTCGATCAGATCCCCCCAATCCCAGTTTCTTCATCTTCTTCATAACATGACTAGAATACTTTCTCTCTCTCCGCGCTTACAAGAGTAGTACTTGTTGTTCCTCTACCCTTGTAACGCCAAACCAAACAAAAACATAACATAACCAATGTTCCATTTCCACATACAACAACATTCATTGTGATCAATAACGCTTTTGTTTTGTTCCCCCACACCCCCATCGCAATCCCTCCATTATTTTCATTATATTTTCATATTGATATTTTCCCTTAGGATTGGAGTGTGTGCGCGTGTGTGTATTGTATTGTATCCCTTGGACGCTAAGATTGGGATTGGGTGTTGTTGAGTCAAAATCTGTTAACCTCACCCAGACGGTGACGCAGATGCAGACTCTGGGTTTGTTGGTTGCTCCTGTTCTCGGTTTCTACCAGAGGTTCCTTCGTTTCTCTCTTCGCTTCCTTCTTCTCATGTTCATGGATTTCCCTTCCACCTTCAAGTTCATCACGCAAGCCAGTGAACTCGGTTGCGGCTTCCTCCTCCTCGGTTACTTCTCGCGCCTCTTCAACCTCCTCGGCCTCCTCTTGATCTTCTTCTTCTGTCTAAAGTTTCTCCGCTCTCCGCTCCTCATCTCCAGCCACGAGAAATCGTCATCGTCGAGAGACGACGATTCGAATTCGAAGGAGGAGGATAATTTGTTGAGAGAGGAGAGTTTGGAGGACGAGGTTTTCGACGTAATGTCGCTCAGGAGGATGGTGAAGGAGGAGCGGCAGCGGTACAACGCGGCGTGCACGGAGATCGAGCAGGAGCAGGGGGCGGCAGCGTCCGCGGCGGAGGAGGCCATGGCCATGATTCTGCGGCTGCAGAGCGAGAAAAGCGCCGTGGAGATTCAGGCCAAGCAGTTCCGGCGCGTGGTGGAGCAGAAGCAGGAGTACGATCTCGAAGTCATCGAGTCGCTCCGGTGGACGGTGGTACAGGTGGAGTCGCAGAAGAACCTTCTAGAGCGTCAGTTAGGGGTTTTGAGGGAGAGGCTTAGACAGTTCGTCAATGATCAAGAGATACAGCAGCTTCAAGAACAAGAACAGGAACTCCAAGGCACAGCCAGTGATGATGATTATGTTGATGATCATGATCATGATGGTAATGATGATGATGGTGATGGTGATGAAGATAGCAGTGGATTCTGGAATTTCTCTATTGAATATGATGATATAGATGCCTCTTCTTCTACAAACCACTCACCTACACACACACCACAGCACTTGTAAGTTTGCATGCTCATCCACATGCACATGGACATGGTTCCTCAATGAAAAATGCCTTTTTTTGCCTTTCAATTGTAAATTGTATTTATTTATTTGTTTGTTTTATTCACAATGTTGGTGAAAAGCTACACAATATTTGCTAATATGCGTGTGTCTGTTGTCATGATGGGGATTGGAATAGGTTTAAAGTTGGTTCAGGTTTACTGCACTAATTGTGTGATTGAATTTCATGATGCTGTCACTTGACAGGGCAAGTATTTCACCAAGGTTTTAAATTGTGATATCGAGGAGATAATTTACAATCTTGATTGTTGATTTTGTATCTGGTTTTGCTTTTGTTAAAACCTCGCTTTAGAAAAATGTAAGTAGATAGTTTCATTGAATGAGTGTAGGATTAGGAATCTCATGAATGAGAAAGCAACCTGGTACTGGAGGTTGAATCAATCAGATGGGCCAGTGCTAGTGTCAAGTGGGGCTTGTCGGGTAATGTAGGAAGCACTAATCTTTGCCTAATATCTTCGACTTTTTCATAATCCTCTAGGAGATTTAGAAGTTCATTTCTCAATGTCTGGAATTTAGTGATAACACGGGACTGTGTATGAAGTATAAACTAAAAAGGAAGTTTATTTCTGTTCAAAAATAAGTAATCTTCAAATGAAGAGCACTATTAGGTTCCAAGATACATGCATATTCCTCAGTTAGCGTACCATCTTGTAGACGTTTCAATCTTCAGGTAATGACACAGATATTCACATTAATTGTAACCTTTGATGTTCAGAGTTCAGACTCTTGAGTATCTACTTGCTCGGTGTTGACACAATGTTAGTAGATGTTAACACGGCATCCTAAAATAATGTGATCACTGCAGCACTGCCATTTTATTATTTTTCTTTTTGAAAAAAAATAAAAAGTTTAGATCGAAAACAACTTTCATTTTCTAAAGATTCTTACAAATTTCAGAAAATAAATATATTGTAGAAATTAAATTTAACATCTAATCGACATATGAATAAGTTTTGGCATTTTTGGGGGAGGACAAAAGACCCACAAGCAACAACTAATGCACTACCACACGGGGCAGAGGATTGCCCATGAGTTCATTACATCAAAATATGAACATGATAACATCAGGGTGATTTGAGAACAGGATACGTGAAGTGCTGTGTGTATGCTTGCGCTTCCACCCGTCATGTTTGATTAGAATTAATAAAAGTATTTCATAAGCCTTGCATCCAAACTAATGTAATGATTAAGGACAAACATTTTTAAAAAGCTTGGAAGGTCCTGTAATATTTACTCGGGGTTGTTATCAGCATTAATTTCGGAAGTGAGAAAGGAAATAAAATTAGTTAGTTCAATAAAAATTGCTATTATTTTAAGTTTTTTTAATGCAGTTTAATCTTTTATTTTGACATTAGTAGTTTAATATTGATACACGGTAATTTATTTTTACAATATTATCTAATTATCTCTATCTATTTTTCTATTTACATTATACAATTCACAGATTTTTGTCTGTATCTCCTACATCCTTTTTTGTTATTTTTCTGCCTGTAGGAAAGAGTTTTTTTCGTTAATGCCAGAAGGTAAAAAAAGTAACATTGTATATTTGCATCTCTTATTTCCTATTTTGTCATGCTAGTGACGCTACTGTCTCTTAATCTGCACTGTCCAATTTATGTGAAGTTTCTGATTAACCAGAAAAGAGATACATTTTTAGAATGAAAAATATTCATTTAGTATACAACATCACTTTTTCCTCACCCAGTAAGAGTTTATTGTCTTCTCTTATTTTCCAAAAGGAAAGATAACCATAGATTTCTATACAAAGCGACAATATGATTCAAAATAGTTAGGTGATTGTTAAGGGTCACATTAAAGATATTGCGAGTGATTGAGGTAACAATGCAACTGTAATCGGTACCCCTTGTAACAATCTTTTTTTATCAAATTCTCTTCCTATTTCTGAATGTATGTCTTATTTCATTTTTTTTAAAGCGGAATCAAACATATGTCTATTACTTAGTTCAAAGCAATATGTCAAATACATATGAAGAAAAAAGACGATAGCTAGCAAGGAAACTAGATGGTGCAGTCCTGCAGGCTATAATGTTGATTCTTGATTTAATATATCTAGTTTGTTAAATAACGTTTTATCAAAAACCTCACTTTAAAGAAATATAACTAACTGGTTTCATTGAATAAGTTACTATTGATGTTGACGGAGTCTAGGTTCCAAAATACATGCATATTCCTCGGCTAGCTTACCATGCCATAGATGTTTCAACTTTCATTTATCCAAAAAAAAAAATGTTTGTTGACAATGGTCTATTTTTTTAAATCTATTTCATGATATATTTTTATAGGGATGCTTTTATAATTATTATAAAAATAAAAATAAAAACTGTTCAAACTAAATAAAATTTAATTAATTAATTCTAATTAAGATTGAGTACTAGAAAATACCACATATGATATTGATAAATTTCTTATTTTTATCATATTATTTGATTTACAATATGAAAAAATAGTAGATTTTCTTAATGAAATATTTATTTTAATAAAAGCCGCAAAAATTGATCCAAACCAAAAGATTGATTATGTTATTTCTCAATCCTGTCTTTGCTAAAAAAGTAAAGATATATGTTAAGAATAGATATTAACCAGAGTACAATATGTTGTTATCCATAATCATGTAAACAATTCTTCCACTCTTAGATAAAGTTTGCTACATTCTGCTTTGCTCGAAACTCTCATCATGTCAAGCCTCAATGCGGCTGAACCCATAGCATTTCTTTAACCTTTGTAGTTTCATGGCTTCCCTCACTTGTTCTGTATCAAGCCAATGACCATATTCGGCATAGATCATATTCAGTAACGTGTAATTACCAGCGTTATTTGGTTCTGATCTTATAAGCTGTGGTGCTACTATCATTTCTGCTATGTCCAATCTGCCATGAAACTTACAAGCCGACACGAGAGAGCTCCAATTCTTGCACTTGGTTTCATGGGCATTGTTCTCAGTATTTTCAGAGCATATTCAAGCTTCCCTGACCTTCCAAGAAGATCGACTAGGCATACATAATGCTCTATAGTTAATGGAATTTTACAATCTGCTTGTACTTGTTTGAATATCTGGTGCCCCTCAGCTACAAGGCCAGCATGATTACAAGCAGATAAAACTTCAAGGAAGGTGATTGCATCAGGTTTCACTCCTCTCGTTCGTTTCATTAAAAACTTGTAAAGCTTGTTCACCAAACCCATGAAAGCCATAGGCACTGATCAAACTACTCCAAGTAACAGAGTCTCTGTTCGGCATTTCTAGGAATATCTTATGAGAACCATTCAAACAACAACATTTGGCATACATGTTCATCAGTGCATTGCCCACAGAGATGCTAGAACTGAATCCAAATTTAAAGATATAGCCATGGATCCTAAACTGAATCCAAATTTTACTTTTTTTTTCGTTTAAGGTCAGAGCTTGAGTTCAAAACGAGGAAAATTACAAAGTATCAAGAAGGAGATTAGGAACTCATGGAATCATATTTACTAACGAGTGAC
Organism: Glycine latifolia; assembly: GCA_013407115.1. Taxonomy (NCBI): domain Eukaryota; kingdom Viridiplantae; phylum Streptophyta; class Magnoliopsida; order Fabales; family Fabaceae; genus Glycine; species Glycine latifolia. The sequence goes on along the minus strand of CM023953.1, from coordinate 21,139,965 downwards.
GAAACAAACGAATTCAATTCTATACTTTTTATATATAAAAAATTGTATAATTGTAGAGTTGAATATAAAGAGACTAGTAAAATTTATTAATTTCTTTTATGAAGTTAATTTAAATAATAACAATAACAAAAAAGAAGAGGTTTTGAGTTGAAATTATAATTAAAGAAAATGATGATTAAAAATAACAAGCAAAGCATTAAAACCGATGAAATTCAATAGTGATAAAGATTTTGGATTAATGAATAATCTTGGTTGATCATTGAAATTCAAGTTTCCTTCTCACTTTACTGGTGGAATCCTCATCCAAATATCCAACTTTCTCCATTTTTTATTTCTGTTCAAATGCTCCGAGCAATGAACGATCATGAGACATTTATTTTTCACCATACATTAATCACAGCATAAAACAAGAGAAAAAGATATTAAAAATAAAACATTCCAAACACTTTCGGAAAGTGACCATCAAACCTAACAATATACTTAACAAATTAACTAATTGATACCATCTCATTGGTTGAAATATATTGAAAATTAAAATATGATATAGAATCTATGTGAAACCTATCATTTTTTGTAATTTCTTGGAAATTTCAACCAATAAAAAAAGTTTTTAATCAAAACATTTTTCTCTCTAATTAATTAAGATCTACAAACCACTTCCAGTAAAGTGTGGAAATCTTGTGCTGCTTTCCCATGTGGTCCTGCTACATCCACCACTGTCTTTTTCATCTTGATTGCAGTTTCCTTCATATTTTTTCCCCTGTTCCTCCACCAGAACCAGCCTCAAGCATTTCACCAACCCATCTTTGGTGAACACTCCACCTTCCACTCTCACACCAATCTCCCAAACATCCTCCCATTCAACTCATTGTCCCCTACGAGAGGCCTGCATATCATAGGCACCCCATTGGACATGCTCTCAACCACCGAGTTACACCCACAGAACCATGTCCCAAAACCTGAGTCTGTGGGGCCCAAGCCACAACTTTCCCACTCGCACTTGTTCTCTCAAGAAACCCTCTTGGCAGAACACCCTTCAGATGCTCCTTGAGAGACCAAAGAAAGGGAACACCACTTGCTTCCAATGCTTCAGCCACTGCCACAAGCTCATGTGGAGGTGGAGTCACCGCTGTCCCAAAGCTAACATATGCCACTGACCCAACACCATTCTTCTGCTTCCGCTTGTGATCCAGCCATGACAAGCACCCTGTTGCATCTGTGTCTGAAGGAGGCAAGGGTGGTAGAGGCACTGTAAGAGTCATAAAACCAACCTACAGAAAACTCTTCAACTTTGACCTCATGTCTAGTTCCTCAAAGAAATTCACAACCACTGCCTCAGCTTGTGGCAACACACTTCCCAATGAAGCTAGTGTCTTTGACAACAGTGTCTCCTCTTCGCTGCCAGTACTGTTGATCACATCTTCAGGCAAGTCTTCAACTCGCATCTTTGACAACCCAGGAATGAAATCCAAAGGGGTGTTTTTGTCACTGTTCTTATCATATTTCTGGCGTATTAAGTCGGTGTGAATGTGCAGAGAGAGCATGTGTCAAAGGAGACCAAACTGAAACGCATGGAACGTTCAAGTGTTGAGCCACAACGAGGGAAGGTGTGACAAAAGCATCAGCAATGATGCAAGTGACACTCTCTTTAGTCTCTGCCACTGCCATGTCTATACCCTTTTGCAAGTTCTCAGGACCAGCCTTAAGAAAAAAGTTTACTCTCTCAACTGGGTGGCCACCTGGCACATGACCCTCTGGGATTCCATCGCTTATACTATAGAACTTGATGGTGTCTGGAATGTGGGGTTTTGAGTGAAGAGGTTTGTTGGAGTGTTCAGTGCCTATGAATGAGAATTTCAAGTTATTGGGAGTGGCATGAGCTAGCTTGAGCACAAGGCTTAAGAGGGAAATAGGGTGGCTTCCATAGGGGAAAACAAACACTGCGACATGTTTCTTCTCTTGTGAGTTTTTCATGATTTGGTTAGAGCAATGGAGTTTGGTTGGTTTGGAGACTTGATATTGAGATTTGAGAGTGCAGTGTGATTACTGATTTTTGAATGTCTATTTGTATATATTCATGGTGTAGTAAATCATATGTAACCAACTTTCAACTCAAACAAGCCTTCCCTTTGTTTCTTAGTTTCCAACACACAGTCCATCACGATCTTTGACTATAAGATGTAACATTTTTGCTTAACTATTGTCAATAAAGAAACACCAAAAAATGAGTTTTCTTAATCTGAAACCGCTTAAAAATTCTAATTCTAATATACAAAATGAAATACCATGAGTGGTAGGTAGTGACCATGAATCAAGATCACTGAGTTTAGAGGAAAATACAACTGGGATAGTAACCTCTAACCACATTCGCGGGGTCCCTATAGTTAATGAAGATTTTATAGTACGCATATATATGTACATCAACTTGCAAGTGTAAGAGTACAACATTAATTAACTAGGGTTGCTATCCTTGGAATCCAACGCACTTGTACGAAATTTTAATATCTCCTTTTACTATGTTTCATTAACATTAATTTTTTTATCATATCATATCACATTTTATATTTATATTTATATTTTTTTTTCTCTATTGTCTCTTACTAGGTGGCAAATAGTAATATTTTGATGTTCAAAACAATCAAGGTGAATTACACTGATAATTTGCCAAAATGATGTACCCATTAATTAAATTTAGTTAGGTGCATGAGATACTATTTTTGTTTTACTTAATTTTCTTTGCTAATTAATTTGCTTAGCAATATTCTTAACAAGACTTAATGACATCTTCAGGCCATTTTATCACTTGAGTTCAACCCAAGAATATTACATATCATTTGCAACAAGTCAAGCCTCGCGACCAAATAAGAAAAGTCTCATGACTTTTTCTCTGGATTAATACTCTGGACTCCAGAGCCACAAAACGCCTCTTTCAGTGATCAAAATTCTCTTTCAAGATCAGCTTCTTGAATTTTAAATTTTCATATTAATCAGTAAAATTACGTTTTCTTTATTATTTTAGAGGAGTTTTAGACATACATTTTCTAACACATTTTTTGTTATTGTTGTTAAAATATATTAAAAACATAAATCTTTGAAGAAAGTCATTAAATGAAATATAGAACTCATTAATAAAAGAAACTTTTATAAAAAGAAGTGTATAAGAAAGTGTATTTCTAACAATTCTGTAAGTAAAAGATTAGGAGCAAAGGTAATATGCTCACTTAGTCACGTGCTTGAATTTAGATTTCATTTAAACATCTTTTATTATTCTTACAAAACATTCATTTTTTAAAGAATATAAATAATAAAATTGAAATGTTTAATATTTCATTAATATTAAAATGAAAATTAATTTAAAATGATTTTTGTTTTACTAAAACATCAAAATAAAAGGAAACAGAGAGTAATTAAATAATACTGTAATAATTAAAAATGAGTGTTTTTAATTAGTAATACTTTATTGAAACATTTAAAATTAAATTAAATGCTTCATCATTTATTTTTTAAACTTATCTTTATAGCATTATCCTAAAAATTAGTGATACAATATTCAATGTTCTCACAACTAAACCGATCATCGAATCGATAAAGACACTGATTTAATTGGAGTCGAACCAATTTTAATAAAACATCATTTTAATATTTTAATATAATACCTTAGTAATATTAACAAAAAATAACATAATATGTATAAATTAATAATAATAATAATAAGTTAACTTTGTTTAAAGTATTATAAGTTATAATATTTCTTTTTTATCACAAAAACGATATCATCTTGAAAGTAAAAAATAATAATTTAAAGCAAAATTGGTTAATGCACCGGATATGTTGGTTTTTAGCCGATTTTATGATGTATTAATTTTTAAAAAACATTGGACAGACACATGACTGATTTTTGGTCGAACCGACCAATCCGATTTTTAAAACAGTGATAATATTTGATAAGTATTTACACTTACCTTCTCACTTCTTTAAGTTTATTTGTAGTATGTTTGGACTTTGGATAACACCAAAAATCAATTCCATTCTTCAAAAAAATCATGAAAATGTAGAAACAATTATTTGTTAACAAAACTTAATTAATTATTTCTCATCATAAATATAATCCAAACACACTATTAACCGGTGTTATATGAACAATATTTTCTAATAACTTGTAAAGTTTTTGAGACAGCTAGCGCGATGAGATGGCAAATCAAACAGGCCACAGGTCATTTGATCTCAATTGCACTATGCTACCTACACTCAACAGAAAAGAATACAAGTTATTAGCTCACATCCTTCGTGCCAAAACCTCTAGAACACTCAGCAGTGAATGAGTTATGTCACGATAGATTTATCTCATGACTAGACTTCAAAATGAGAATGATGACTTATTTTAAATTGAGTCTTATAAAAAAGGATTGTTTTACATTATCAAATTCATATAGTGTAATTAGGTATATGAACTTGAGTCTATGGACCATCCGTTTAACTCATAAAGGTGATATGTAAGTTCATTTAAGCACGAACTTATTGACCCTATAATTCACTTAATTAACTTAGAGACTAATATACTCCTATATGCTACTTCCATGTTACTTCTTGTGAATAAAGGGGTCAATCTCATTCACACCTGTGTGGGTGCCGTGAGAGGAAATTAATAGTTTAGTCGTTTGTGGCGTGGAATCTGTTTCTAATGGAGAGTGATAATAAGTTGAGAAGACTATCGAACATCTATCTTGCGAGACGCATACGGCATATCTATAGTCCAAGTATTTCTGAAGTGCATGGCCATTATAAATTGGAAGTTTGGTAATTACTCATTAGTCCCCCAATGGGCCCAGTAGTAGTTTGGAACAAATATATTATATGAAAAAGGATCATTTTTTCTCTAATATTATGAAGATTTAATTTGGAAAAGAAAAAAATAATTTATATTTTCCTTATATATATATATATATTCCTCTTGAATTGCTAAACAAGCTAAATTTCTTGTTCTTTTTCCTCTCAGCTTCCCCACAAGTCTATTTTGATTGTGGCGAATAAAGCATGTGGGAGAGCGATCGATGAGTTCAAGGAATATGGACCAGCCACACTGACCAATTAACACGCTGGAGTTTCGATCGAATTTTGTTACCACGGTAATATATCCTTTCACATCAAATATTTGATAAATAAAAAAAGACGCAAGACTAAAGCATCTTGTTGCCGAAGCTTGAAAGACACGCATGAAAACAGTAGTTCCTACGCGTAACCAAAATTCACACGCATCGCCATGCGATGGATGGCGATGTGAGTAATAGGCACGATACGCCACAGTTGCTGTTTAAGTAAATGGATAGAAACTAACATGGGGTAAAGAGAACATTTTTTTACATAATACTAGTAAATAGACTAATGAGGAGAGGACAGTGTTGTAATAAAAGGGACCCAAAGTGGGCAATTTCATATATGGGCATAACCCTTTAAATAAAGGCCTCCCTGGAGTTCCAAAGTCCGATTATCTTTTCTCTCTGTGTGTGTGACTCACATAAACTAATTAGAGAGAGGATATGGGTTCGAAGAGGTATGCGCTATTGATGTGCGGTGAGGATTCTGAGTACTTGGTGAAGATGCACGGAGCCACCTATGGGATATTCATGAAGTTGCTCCAAGAGCAAGAGGAAAAGTGGGACCTCTACAAGCTCGTACAAGGAGATTTCCCAGAGCAGCATGAGTTGGCTCTCTATGATGGCTTTGTCATCAGTGGAAGCTGCTATGATGCACATGCCAATGACCCATGGATCCTTGACCTCATCGCTCTCGTTATCAAATTGGACTCCATGCACAAGAGGATCCTTGGCATTTGCTTTGGCCACCAGGTTCCTTATGTTATGCTTAACACTTCACATCGCAATGAATCATTATTTACTTTCTTCTTTTAATTTGGATCTTAATTAATTAATTGCCACCCCTTTTATATTTTTTAGTTTCCGCTCTCTCATTGATCTGCCATCGTCTTAATTATTACTATTATTATTTTATCTAGTTGGAACATATATATTATTACGAGGGCTTATTGATTGGCCGATTTTAGATTTTAAAATCTTGAGAGAGAGAAACATAGTACTAAAGACAAGTCTCATGTTAGAGATGTACAAACGAGAGAATACAATTATACAAATAACTGTATTAAGAAAAAAAAAAAACAAATAAGCTGAGTTAGAGATTTTAGAAAGGTGGATACGATTTTCAGAATTGATGTGTGGTCCAGTCCGTCGGAAGAAACATGTTGTCGATGCTATGTCCTATTACTCTGGACCATACATGTTGGAAAGTTTTGGTGGACCTATCAACTAATATTTTTGCTTTCTGGGATAAAAAGAATTTAGGTTAAATTCGGAGGTTCTTAACTCTTAAGTCTTATATACTAATCTATACTTATGAAATGATCGACGATTACTTATTCTGAGTCCTGTCATATTTCGTACGCAAATCCCATGTTAGAGAAGTATTCAGGACCACTAAAAAAATATTATGTGGAGTTTTGTGTTGAATTAAAATTCCATTATGTGCGGAAATATTTGTCTATCCTACCAAAACAAAAAGTTTGTGGTCAGCCTGCGTTCTGATAAAGGAGAAAATAAAGCCAGGATAAGGATGCAATTCGTCTTCTTAAAACGGAATTTAAAACTCTAAAAATTAATGGAATTTATTTGTCAATTTAATCATTTGATGACTTCCGGTGATTGATTTTTGCTGTATCATTTTCAGTTTTTTTAATTATTATTTTCAATTGCTTGTTCATGGAGACATAGTATAAAAATGTTTAACATATTTAATTTGTTTAAAGCGTGTTTGACACCTTTTTATGACATCAAAATCTTTTTAAATTGTGTAGCATATACTAGAGTGATGAATTTAACACGTTCACTTAAGCTTAAGCATTGATCAGGGTATCCCATAAATATAATTGGTGTTACATTATAAAAAAGTCCCAATCTTTTCTCATAAAGTAGGTATGGATTTTGTTTTATGATTTATTGTATCCAATGACACCCTTCACATTATGTGTAAGTAGATAATTGGGCGTGCATTTGGAGGAAAAGTGGGTCGCTCTCCCAATGGTTGGGACATTGGTGTTAAAGCTATAAACGTGTCATCATCTTTACCCTTGGCTTTCTCATCCCTTAAGCTCCCATCAAAGCTTTCCATATACAAATGTCACCGGGATGAGGTAAGTGTGTAATTTCGATCTAAACATACTCATAGCTTCCAACATTATTAAATTAAACAGAGTATGTTGAATTAATTGTATAAATGAAATTAGATCCTAGAGCTCCCTCCAAAAGCAGAGGTGATTGCTTGGTCAGAAATGACTGGAGTTGAGATGTTTAGCTATGGAGACCACATGTTTGGCATCCAAGGCCACCCTGAATTCACCTATGACATCCTCTTGTTCTTTATTGACCGTATTATTCAGCGAAATTTGGTCCAGGTCATTTTCTTGTCTTGCATTAAGCTTGTTTCTTTTGGTTTTTCGAATGAAATTAATGGTTACTCATTATTATGAATGTTTTGGAATATCAGGAAGCGTTTGCTTTGGATGCAAAGGTTAAGGCGGCATCGCAAGAGCCAGATAAAGAGATATTGAAAAGATTGTGCGTTGATTTTCTAAAGGGTCGATTGTGACTGACAATTCAATATGAATAGAGAAATAATATTTTTGTAGTATTGTGTAAGAGGGTTTTTATTAATTAGAAGCAGCAACACTTGCTTTGCGTGTGGCCTTTACCTCATGTTAGCCATGCTATTGCTAGGTTGGCATCCATTATGATCAACGACGATGGGTCCAGTCAATGCCCTGGTATTCCACAAGAATTATCTAATTTCGTCATTCTAATTCAATTAACTATTAATAATTCCTAGACTTTAGTACTCTCCGAAAGTAGTAGTTGTTTAAATTGGCAGCGAATGATTAATTTGATTAATTTTTTTGATTTATCAATTTTAAAATTTTAAGTAACAAAATTTCCTAATGTTATAGTGAAAGTGAAACTCAAGGAGTCATCTCATAGTTAATAATGTATGGTATATTTTTTGGGTAAAGTCTAATTATCAGAGAAGAAATATATTTCTTCAGTGTAAATTTCAATCGAATAGTTTTTCCTTTTTGTCTGTAACGTCGTAACTCACGAAAAAATGACGAAAAAACGAAAATTACTTTTGCATTGAATGCTCGACAAATGCACTTGGATTCCAGGCTCCAGCGTTCGTTACTAAAATTTATTTTGTTATTTTCTTGTGTTATTCTATGTGGTGCCCAACCAGGTAATTTATGCATCTTAACTCGGTGCCATTAGATTCACGGTAATTATATTCGGGCAAATTTCGGACAAAACCGATTAAGTAAATTAGCAATGTAGCAACAAATTCATACTGGGTTCATGCCAGTTTATTCCAACATGGGTTGTTAAAAATGGAATACTTAGTAACAAAAAAAAAATTGTTTTCTAACCGTGATACACATCTGGGCTCCAATGCAAACTCCAAAGCTATACCATTGCAAGGCAAAGCAAATGAAGCAAGCATGTTCATGCACTCAATGTGGCTCCAGAATTCCTTCTGCACTCTGCTAGCATGTCTATGTAAAACTGGCACTTGCTAATGTCACTCATAGCTGTTCAGGCACTGCAAGTAATTGAACGTCACCTTAAGTAATATTATCTTAGAAAACACGTAACATAACATAATATGTACATAGAAAACAAATTTTTGCAGAGATTGGTTTTTATATAGGAGCATCGAGGGACTATATTATACTTTTTAGAGTCCCCTCCTATCAATAGCCTATGAACAGTCAGGGCATTGAACCACTGAAACTGGCGGCTATCATAAAGAAAATTACTACTTTGGAGGTTAAAAAATTGCTTCTAGTCAGCCATCATCAATTTGGCATTCACCAGTTAAAATCTCTAGTGATACAACAAATTCAGCTAGAAACTCAAAGCATGATTCCATACAATGATATGTATAGCTTTACACTCATCCCAGAAAAATAATGGTGATATTTTATTTCTTACTTCTTAGAGGAACTAATTGGTTTAAAATATTTGAGGGACTATGGTCACTAAAGTTTTGTAAAGACTAATGTGGTGATGCATGTAACCTTGGAAGACCAAATAAAGGGTTTTCTCAAAGTTCAATATACCTACATTCTCCTTTCTCAAGAAAACTATCATATCAACATTTCTTGAGAATCTGTTACTCTGTTATTCCTTATTAGCAAACAAAAAGCTTAACGAAGGTGAATACGAAAGAAAAATATCCTCTCCATTTCTCCATTTAATGTGTATCATGTCAATTTCATTAATTTGTTCAATTAGTAATGGAAGAAATGGAAAAGATCTTCCCCAATTTTCCACAATTTTGCAGCTGATCATGGGATGCCAATTATAGAATTGCAGCCGCCGGAAGATCAGGTGTAGTAGTATTTGTAAGATAAGCATGCAGTGTGTGTCCCTCAGGAGGTTCAAGTTCGACGGAGGTTGAGATGCTTGAGTGCATGGGCCGTGTGAATGATATTACATCATACATGGGGAGATATCTTTGTATGTTTCAGTTCAACTTCTGATGCTAAAATACTGAGTAATTAGCAGATTTAGGACATGCCTGATTCTCTTTCACTTTTTTTAAAAAACTGTTTTTAAATCAATTTAACACTACTCAACAATCAATTTCTCATCCAAAATCTATTAAAAGTTTTGAAAATTGTTTCTAAAACACTTTATAAACCAGAAACCAGAAACAACGGGGAAATGTTTCTCATCCTCTTCTTCTGTCATCCTCAAGTGTTTTGTTCAAGTACTCGAGGGAGAAACTTTTAGAAAAGAAAAATGTGGTCAAGAGTTCAATTGATTTGATGATTTTATTGATCTAATTTTATTGATCTAATTGACATCATAATTTTCTACATATTGTAATTAACCCTTTTAAATGTGCAAACAAATTTTAGAAAATTGAAAACTGTTTTTGAAAACAGTAAACAAACAAGACCTTAGTAGTATCGACCAAAAGCACAGAACTTGAGAACTAAGTACATCTTGGAAAGCCTTTGTGTGAACATTGCATGCATCACCGCCTAGCCTATTACAGCAGGTGCAGTGGCGGCGGCAGCAGCAGGAGGCCCAGGAGCTGCTATTGCACTCTCGGCAAGTATACCAATCGTTTCAAGCAATAAAATGATAAGCAGAGTATCGTCCCACGAGAATTGAGACACCAAATTTATCATAACTATTATCTCTAAATTGGATGAATAAACGTTCTAATGAGAGTGAGTATTGTATTTTGAAGTAAAGAAAATTAAAAAACAAGATTCAGGAATCGATAAGAATTCAAGAACAAGAGAGTATTATTGGTTTCAGAGAAATATGAGAATAAATTGTAGTCAGGGCACACTCACATTTTGATCCTCACCTTCTTAACTTGGATTAATTACCACAGTCAATTATCCTAATTATTTAGATAATTCATCGTCATACAAAAGTAGTTAAATCCTAATTCTTTAGTGACTTTAATCCTTTAATCCAATTAGAATCCTAATTCCTTAGTAATCCCTCTTGAAGTAAGCATTAGTTTTGATGAATTAAAACATCTGCAATCATACAAGTTTATTCCTAGATCATGCAAAGATTGTTACTTTACCGCTGTCAGCAATTAGAACCCTAATATTCCTATTGTGAACCCTAATACTTAAAACCTTATCAAAGTGATCAAGTATAATAAAGATATATTCTTTAAATACAATGTAACAATCAAATAACTTAGAATAAAATATCAATAGAATTCAATCCAAAATCAAAGAAGTTCACATAAGGTTTGTGACTCTAACTACAATAAAAAACTAGTTAGACCTATTCATGTCTGACTTTAGCACATTAAAACTAAGCATGTTAGATGAAGAACATAGGATAAGAAGAAGAGAAAAAATATCTTCAATCTTGATCTTCACTCCCTTGACCCGGCTATCTCTTCAATCTCTCTTTTATCTGATATTTTGCAAAAGTTGCCAAAAGTCCTCTTTCAGGTTTATGACCTCCCATTTATACTTAGGAAGTGAATTTCCCAAAATAACCCCAGGAGGCCTCTGTTGAGTGCAATGCGAAATAAAACATTTGAAGCCCGTGTCGCTCGCGCTATTCGTGCCATTCCCGCACCACTCGTGCGACTTGACAAAGAGTTCAACAATTAGATTTTTCCTTGGTGTGGACTGCACCAGTACTGTGTGGTTAGTGCGGGACTTTCAGATTTGACTTCTCTTACTCTTGTTCTTTTCACTTCTTTTTTTGCATTTTTCTGCTATGAAAATATAAAAATTGAGTAAGAGTATAACTGACAAGGAATAATTAATATTTCTAACAAATATAGATAATTATTGTTTATTTGTGATTAATTTCTTACTTCTTTTTGGCTTAGCAACACTATATGCGAGACGCTAACAGCTGCTATTTCATGTTGAATAGTTCGGTGACCGAATACAGAATCCACAGCCCTGTAGCCCTGTGTGCCACAGCACTTCCAGCACCAAAAGCCAATTCTAGAAAAAAAAAACGAAAAAGAAAAAACCATATTCAGTACCAGAAAAGTATATTACTATATTTGATTATAATTATAGGTTTCATATAGCAGATGGGACAGTCATGTTCATTGACATAAATTATAATGATAGGTTTTATATAGCAGATTGAACAACATAGAACACTGTTGCACTTCATACGTAATAATTATAGCTTCAATTGTTTGAGGCGGTCACGGCTGGTGCGAGACGTGGCGGCTGGCGATTGGTCCCTTTCTGGGATTTTGACGTATTCACATTGTGCCGAGTAGGATTATTTCTTGCTTGGAGAAGAAAAAGTTTATTTTTTCATTAAAAATAATTGATAACAAATCTTTAAATTAATCCTTTACTATTCATTTAGACTCTGACATAATAAACCCAATGCTCATATTGGTTTCTAGTTTTTAAACCTATTTGTCTTTCCTTATAAAAAAAAAACTATTCGTCTTTTAGCTATTTGTGCTGAGTACATATAATCTTTCACATCTGTCTCATTTCTCAAATACAGTCATATAATGCATTTCTTTCAGTAGCACTTTTAAATAATTACTATATATGTTTGGATTTCAGTTGAAAGAATTAAAGTGTTTTTGCTCTCAAAGTAATAAATTCTTATTTCTCCATTTCATGCATTAAAATTCATAATTATATATTAGAATTCACAAAATATATTCCTAACTTTAACCCAACATTTGTAATAAAAAAAACCTTTAATCCAACATGGCCTAAATTATTGTCTTTAAATTAAAATGTTGCTATATTTAATTTTACAGAATTTTTTTTTCTTGTCTGGTAAACTTTTCTATAAAATTAAATATAGAAAAACTAAATTATGAAAAATTCAATAAAAATGGTTTTTATATAAATTAATTGTCACAAAACTGACAAAAGTATTTAAAAACTATTGTATATATTTAGATGTAAGTGTGTAAAAAAAATTGAAAAAATCAAAACAAACTTATTCATTGGAAGAAAAATCGAAACAAACTCAAAATTTGTGCTTCTTCACTAAAAGGGTAATTATATTATATTATAAATATATTTAACTTTGATATACTAAATTTTTTGGCAAGTAGATCTCCCTTTCAGATTACACATCTTTAGGTAAAATAAGTCATTTTAAAAAATTGATAAACAATAAAATGTGTAATTTTATGTTTTAATTTACCAGAACATTCTAAATTTCTATACTAAACTGCTTAGTGAGCAAGAGTTCTATACTTCATGATACTCCGTAATCAGTTTTTCCATCAAATTAAGCAGGCTTGGAAATTTTGCCTTAATTTTATCATGAGGTCCAATATTCATGCAATTTTTTTATTATTTTATAAGAAAACTCGCATGCAACTTTTATTACTCTTGAAATGAAACTTTATTAGTAGTATACTAGTTTATTATATTCAATATAATTTTATTATTGAACGAAAATTACGTGAATTATATTCAGTAAAATTCATTAAATAAGAACTATAACTTATGCGTTTAATTAGGTTCATCTAAATATAATAATTGCAATATCACAAGGGAAATCCCTACATTTTATCTAAACTTGATAATTCAGTATTGCTTGCAAATTCACATAGCCAATTCACCCAAAAAAAAAAAAAAACCCTCGAACTACATAATTGTCTATTGGTGTCAAAAATATCTGACTAACAAAAAAAGATAAGGTCATATACACGAATATAAAGAAAGCTGATTCTCAAAAAATGTGAACAAATACCTGCTCCCATTATTCTTTCTCTGGAGCCTTGTAAAAAATGTCAATGCTGTATGAGAAGAAAAAGTGAACATATGTAAAGAAAGCAGTGGCCAACATTCCACACCATTTTAGTTAGAGTAATTTCATGCAGTCCAGCTCTGGGAGGCAGAATTCTAAATCCCGGAAGTTGCAGTGTAATCAAATGAATAAAATGTCTTGAGTTAAACTACTTCCACCAATGAGCTCATTTACCTATAGCTCATGCATCCACCGTGGGATAAAAACCTGACATGAATGGCCTTCCACTTACGTTGGAATCTGCATTGGCATGCAATGGTGATTGCAGCTCCCCAGAATGGGAAGACCTTTTCGACCTAGAGTGCTTCGGAGAAGCTGCATAATAGTCTCCAGAACTGCTTGTAGAGTACATGGATGATGTTGGTAATCCATGAATTTTAGGCAAACCAGATGTTTCAGGCAAACTGTATCCTCTTTCAACTGTTTCAGCTTCCAGAGGCAGTTCCTCCAAGTCCTACCAAAGACGAAACACAGTTATTAAATAGTGTCTATATGTTTTTGGTACATACAAAGTTTTTTTGGAACAGTGTCTATATTTTGTTACAGGTATTTTTAGACCGAAAAGCCTAGATAAATAAATAAATATTGAACCATATACAAAGAAAGTATTGAGAATAAAATCGACTCGGCATCAGTGACAAGTCAAAAGCATGCATGTAGAAAAGCAGCATCATGTCATATTCAACATCAACACCTTTAACCCAAGTTAATTGGGGTCGGTGATAGATGAACTCAATGATAAATCGAAAAGTGTCACGTCATATTGCAACCACAAAATTTATTTAGAAAAGTGTCACATCATGTTGCAACCTACAACCCTTGCAATTGACTTGCTATTCACAGAAAACCAATGCTTCAAAGAAAATAAATGGGTAAGCACAATACATGAACCAAATATTGTCAGAAGTCATCAATTAGAATCAAGAACCAAATTTTTCTTTAGAGCAGTGGTTTATTTGGAACGTGAGGAACAAATCCCGAACTATTAGATGTTACATGGATAATTAATTAAGATTTAATTTTTTTTTTTACCATTATTAGGGGTAGGATTTGTTTGTCACCTCTTACGATAACATTCTCCTCTAACTAAAAGAGTAACAAAGATTGTGAATATCTCCACCATGATAAAGCAACCAATTTAGTTAAAATATAACCAAATGTGCCAAATAACACAGAAAATTGGTAAGACATTGCCCATAAAAAGTATTAGGACTGTCCACCTTAAAAGCCTGCTGATAAGCTCGGAGAAGTTCTCGACAGCGCTTTCTTTTCAAAGCTATCTCATCAGGTTCTTGCAACATTTCTTCAAACAGGTTGTCTCTGGTTTGAATTTTAACATACAAAGTACAATCAGCAATCAATATTAGAGAAGTATATCAGAATGTATTAGCATGCCACAACCACGATATATTACCTGTATAGCTTTTTAATGAAGACGTTGTGCAGCTCTCTCTTAGTGTTGTTTACCTGATATGATTTAGTAAAAGACAGTCATCAGTATAGTATTTAGTGAATGCATAAAATTCTCAACCACTCCAAAATAAATAGCAGAATACACAATCAAAATCAAAATCAAATATTAAGAACATGAGCAAAAGAACATTCCACCTGCTCTCTTTCAAAAAGGTGAACAGCATAGTTCATATATTCATGGATGAGATATCACCATTTCTCATGCTGCTTTGCAATTGTGCAAAAGAATAGATGCCTACCAAATAACACCTACTCGATTTAAACTTATTAAGCAAACTCGCCAATTTCTGTAGGAGACACCAGAGACAGATCTAGAGGGGGGCAGTAGGGGCCCAAACCCTCTCTTGGAAATTTTCATGTATATGCATATATATTTTTAAATGAATTAGTATAAATTATATAAAATTAATTTTGTATGTTGTTATTATAATAATGGTTAAGATTAATTAGAGTAAAATTGTGTAAAATTAGTTGTATATGTTTTTTTATTGCAATGTTTAAAGTGATAACTAGTGTAAAATTGTGTAAAACTAGTTGTGTGATTGTTGTTATTATCATTTAATATAAAAATTAGTTTCAATTTTATGTGTAAAAATAGTAAATTTTTTTAAAATTATTATTTAATGAAAGTTAGACATTAAACAATTATAAAGGAAGATTTTTTTTTCAGCCCCCCGAACCCTTGCATAGCGGTAAAGTTGTGTCTTAGTGACTTGTTGGTCATGGGTTCGAATCCAGAAACAGCCTCTTTGCATATGCAAGGGTAAAGCTGCGTACAATATCTCTCCCCTTTACCTGCGCATAGCGTGGAGCCTTCGGGCATTGGGATACGTAGTTTTTTTTTATAGTTTTTTATTTTTTTTCAGCCCCCCCTTATAAGGTTTCTAGATCCGTCACTGGGAGACACTGCATCAGATCTAATAGACAACGTCATTTAGATTAAAAACCAGAGATTCTTGTATAGACAGGAATTGTTTTATTTTGACATACAATCATTTTATATTAAAAAAATATCTACATACATTCTTGTACCATTGTTAAGCATTAAAAGTGATTTGTGTTGGTTGTTTATTGGTTTAGTGCACACAACTTTGTGTAGACACATCTCTACACAAGGTTTTCATTATAAAATGGACAAAGAAAAGCAGGATATAAGAACATGTTTGAATCCGGGTTTTGAAAATTGTTATTTTGGTTTTCTACTTCTAGTTTTTTATTGCTGATGTTCTTTGTTACACTCACATCTTTCCCCACTTCTCCCTAAAAAAAAATAGTTTTTGAAAATAGTTTTATGTTTTTAAAAACAAAAATACAATCAGACACACCCTAATTTTCTGTATGCAACATAAAAGACAGCAAAAGATTACTACTTTTCGATTTATATACCTTGAAAAATCTACAAGGATATGAAGTAGTAAAGTACCAAGAAGTGCATAATTGCTTTGGGGATAAGATCCTCAACATTTTTTCTGACAATGCCGTAGTATGATCTCAAAAGCAACTTTGTCACTGTTATTTCAATAGCTTCCGTCTCTGAATTGCTCTCCAATGGCCTCAAGATAGGAGGTGGCTACAAAAACCAAAGCACATTATGAAATTTATACCTATGGAAACTATTGATCAAGTGATGATAAATGTGACACATAAATACCTCTCTCAAATGGATCATAGAGACTGATTGCTCAATGCTGTGAACTGGTTCAGCATGTGGTTTACTAGCTATATTCTCCCTCATAGTCATACGGCTATCACCTCCACCAAAAATCGATGAGATACCCCAACTTGATCCACCAGTGTTTCCTGAAAAAATATTAAGCATTGAAAAAAGTAAATATCTTGAAATTATAATAAAGCCCATTGATACACCAAAATCACTAGACTAAGATTGGACACCAAAACAAAAGCTTCAAAACAAATACATGATAAAATAAATGCAATGAACCAAAACATTAAATAGAATAGGCTTAATTATGTTTGAGATCCATGATATATATCCGATTTTTGTGGTCTTTGATAAAAAAATTCATTGTTGAGTCCCTGATATATTAAAAGTTTTGTTTCAAGTCCGTGTTGTTAGTTAAGTGATGATGTGACCCTATCTCAACGGCTCTTCCAATATATGTTGGGATGGTACCACGTCATCACTTAACTCACTGCAAGGACAAGGAACAAAACTTTTAATATATCATGGACTCAGAACAACGAAAAAAATTATCAGAGATTCAAAACAAAAAATCGAATATATATTGGGGCTCTCAAAAATATTTAAGCCAATAGAATATACAAATTACCAGAGGGTACAATTTTTTCGACATCTGATGCAGCACAGACACCCTGTTTTTCATTTATATCATAAAAATTGAGTAATAACAGTGAGATATTAAGATATTAAGGAAAAATTCATGTCAATTAAACAATACACAATTACAAACTGGATCAGTAACTACTCCATTAGCTTGTCTTGCAAGAATAGCCCTAGACTTCACACTTCTTTCAGAGGCAGATCCCTTATCAGATTCCAGAGCATCCTATAGGAGATTAATAAGAAAATTTTAAAAGAAAGGAAAGGCCAACATAAATTAGAATACATATCTCAAATGAAAAATATGGGGCATATTTGGAATTAGATTTCATAACAAGTATACCTTTTGCCTAGAAACTGGTATAGCAACCCTAGACGATTTGGTCTGTTGCGCAGCTAATTCTAATGCCTTGCTGCCACCAATAAAATTTGGGTGGGAAGTGTTTATGTAGTCCATCTGCAGAATTGAGTAGTTCAAATAAGAAATCATGGACATGGAAATTGATTATTCACTCTAATAGACTGACCATCACAATTGATATGAATAAGCTGACTGACAGTGATACAGACCAGCAGTGGAAATCCAAGGATATAAGTCAGAATAAGGGAGAATGGCAAGTCTATCAGAGGAGAATTAAAAAGAAATAGAAGTTGTTAATGTAAAGTAGGTAGTTTTTTCGGTTAGGGGTTATAAATAGGAATGCGGGGGGGTAAAGAGGCAGAAAGAAAATTGTATTAGCTTTAGGTAGAGACAGTGGTCTCTGTGGGAGAAAAGAATACTTGTCATTCCTTATTCTTTGAAATCTTTTGTACTCACCTACCAAAAATCAATAAAGGAGTGCGTGTTATTCAGAAATTCATCTTGCATACTGAGTGTAATTGAAGATACAATTCTTTGATTGTATCAGACAGAGTCATGGCATGTCAATGGTTCCTACTAGACACCAAAAACTTATGAAGATCTTAAATTGAAATGATTTTTCCATTTTATTTGGAGAGAAGACTGTTCACCAATGTTCTAATAAGACAGCATCCCAAGCCATGCTCAGGCAACTAAACAAACAAAATAGGTAAACTCATTTTAGTGCAATACCTCCATTTCTATGAGGTGTGCAATCATGTTCTCTGAGGGTTCAAGGCCTTCTCGTAGAAAGTTCCCTATAACTTCATCCATGCGCTTCCGCAAGAAAGGGAATCGCTGCAGTTCAGTCACCATACAGCAATGGCTGATCTGAAGAGAAGGGATTTTGTTTAGGCACATTCTTCATAAAGCAAGACAACAGATATGACAAACTTTTAAAGCCATGTTCCTACCTTTATTAATTCATCATATATAAACCTGGCACATTGAAGACTTGGATCCAATAGACGGGATATTTGCCTTCGCACAAGGACTTCAAATGGCACCTGATTACACGAAAATAAATGGATAAACATGTTTTAGGGTAGAATTTTTTTTTTTTATGCGAATTTGGATTCACAAAGTACATTAAAAAAATCAACTAAAGAAACTTCTAAATATAATTTCTATCTCTTATTTTTCTTAAAAAAAGAAGTAAAAAGACCTACTTCTGGAACAAACAACGCTGATTTGGGCCCAGTAGCATTCTGTATGGCAGTACGGATGTCATCATCAGTCAGGTCTTCACAAGGATCCACCTCCTGCATGATAGCATTAAGTTAAACAATAAGGCAAGGAATTAGCAAATTTTGTCAATTGCTTAAAACTCAACACCATATAAACAATTGGGTAATCACATATCCATCCAAGAAATGTAATAAAGTTGACAGGACTAATGGGTTCATTATAGTCTGCTCATTTTCCATCTTTAATTCAAGTGTGTAGCATCAGAGCAGACATATTTTTAACACTATCATATGTAAATACAGCATTATATACCTCTAAACTTCTGACAAAGATGGATTGAAAAATGTAATGGATTCGTGCTCCACCAGATAGCTCGGATGTAGACATCTCATTCTTTCCCTCAAGCATGGAGGAGAACGCTGTTTTCCAAAAGAAAGAAAATGAAGATAGCATTTAATTGGGAAAGGTAATAATATGTGGAATACCGGTGAAAAATACAAAAGGAAAAGAAAAGACAAGTTCATGATGAATAAAGATAAGAAACTAGATGGCTGGATAGTTAGGTACCTTCACAATATTTTGAAAGAATATTCAGGAGAAGTGCACCCTGACCAGCCTGTCAGAGGTGAACAACTATAAATAACATATAGGGAAAATTTCCAGCCAAAGTAGAAAAAATGCTGCTTCTTTAACACAATAAGGAGAATAGTTATACAGTATATTTAACTATTTAAGTATTTAGCATGTCATAGGGACATCCATGATGCATCCCAGTATTAACACATGCCTTGGACTCGGTGATTTCTCCATAGCTTGCATGCTCCTTCGCAACAGCAACTAGTGAAGTGCTTATACGTGCTCTCAGCCCAGGTAGCACAGCCTTGATATGTTGTGCTAGAATCTGCAAAAATATGAACAGGAAAATGCACATGCCATATTGACATGCATTAGTCCAGAATCCTTGATCTTGGTATGAATTCATAATGGTTTAATCTTTCACAGGATTTGGAAGAATTCAGTTCTATCCAAAAACTATATAAATTTTCCCTCTCCAATGTTAACATGATATGCCTTTACTATGAGACAGTTATAATTTGGCTATATTCATACACCCTACAAACTCATTTATCCCTTACAGACCCAAGCAACAAATAAAGTTCATTCTTTCACAGGACAAAAAAATAAAAGAAGGTCCATCCTTTCAATCTCTTTCCTCCCCTCCCTTTCCAAAGGATGATACCTCAAAGAAAAATTTCAAAGCCCCCACAAATCAATCTTGAAGGTGAAATAATTAAGTACATTTGTTTGAAAACTCCCTCCTATGTACAAAGGATAAACCTAGATATATAGTGTAAAGAAAAGAAGGAAAAAGTGTGAAGACAGAAGTGGACTTTTACTCTGCATGAGTAAGGGAGACTGAAAGCCCTAAATAAGGCTAGATTTATTATTGGAAAAAACCCAAGTCTCACATCGACTAAAGATAAAGCCAAAATAGAGTATATAAGTGAGGGACAACTCTCACCCCTTGAGCTAGCTTTTGGAGTTGAGTTAGGTCCAAACTTGCATTCTAAGATTCTAAGAATTACAAACTGTAAAATTTCTTACAGAAGACTGTTTGTGTTTTCAGCGTCATGAAGACTCTACCTGGTTCAACTTCTTTGCAAGTTGAGGAACACCACAACTATCTGCTAGACCGTTGTATACCTATGAATAACATAAATAGATAAAAAAAAAAAAAAGTACATATTAGCACAAAAAAAAAGTAGACTATTAATATGCATCAGAACTTCCTTACAGGACGATTGCGGAAAAAATTCTCTTCAGCAACAAGAGCATCCTTTATACTCCGGTTCATTTGAATATCCTAATATGATGAAACAATAAATAAATAAAAATACATATTAACCTTCATGCCAATCGAGCAAATTAAATGTTTATATTTATTTGCATTTGAAAAATACCCTTATGTAGGTGTGAAGTGTGATTACCTCCTGACTGCGATTTACAACACCTACATAACCAAGTCGGAGAGGAATAACTTTTCCTAGTAACAGATTCCGGGCATCAGTACCTCTGTCCATTATATCCAACTACATTCCAAACAACAAATGCCTAACATTGTCAAAACATGGCAACAGCTTAACAAAATTCACAAATATGTGTCAGTTAAAATGTTAGAAGAGTATATCGCACCTTTGTGATTACACCAATTGTTCTATTACCTGCAACAGATACGAGAAACTTTAAAAACCAATTAATTAGAGAGGTGTGAAAAGATTTAAGTTTCAGAGACATAGAAGCAAAAACTCACCATCAGGATCAGCAATCCCAGCCATCTGAAGAGCATCTGAATTAGCCAAATCTGAATTAGCTGGTGTGACAGCTAGAATGAGACAGGTGGGAGTTTTGATATATGACATGATCATTGTTCTGATGCGAGCTTCAATATCAGAAGGCTGGTCACCAACAGGAACCTTCGTAATACCTGGGAGATCTACGAGTGTGATATCAAGAACATTTGGTGAAAAAATCTTCAGTCGAATCTGCCTGTCTGATACACCTTTGTTCCCACCTGCTTCCCTATCAGTTTCAGCCTGCAGAAATAGAGAGTGAAGATATACAAGTCAATAGAGAGATGGGGTGGAGTATTAAACTAGTAGACCATATACCTTATCGGTACATTGCCATCAAGAGTATTACATTACATTCCACACAGATGCAATTGCAAATAATGGAAATCTCAAATCCAACCGCATTTTAAGCTTAAAACATGAAAATAAATCAACAGTATTAACTGTTAATAATATGATGATAACGTTGATTTTACAGTCAAAGCTAGAGTGTCAAATCAGCAAACAATATACCTGAAAATTCATTCAATTATACTCCATTTCACAAATGTCAAAGGATCAAGTCTCTAAACTTGAAACATATGCACACTCGCACCTAAGTTCAACTCAGTCCAGTGATGGTTAATGTGCCAGTGTGAGGTTGGTGTTTTGTTAGTGGGTGAGCAGAAAAAGCAAGCTCAAGCTCCAAGCTAGTCTTCATCACTTAGAGAAAATAATCTTCATGATTGAAAGGGGTCACCCTCCTCATTTGCACAATCGAGGCTAAGGATTCTTTTCTCCCATCCACAATAGGGAAAGCAGTGTTGAATACACAGTAAACGCAAGCAAACCAAACAAGCACGTGTAAAAGCTAAACATCAGAAGTTTAAAGAGTAGGGAAGCGGAAAGACCTGAATTTCCCTGCGAATCTCGGAGAAATCGTGGAATTTCCGGCCGGGGAGATGGAGGAACTCGCCGTACTCGTCGTTGTTGTCGGGGTTGGGCTTGCGCTTGGTCTGGACGAGCTGGAGGACGAGGGGGCGGCGCGTGCAAATGTCGTTGCCGCGGGGGAGGAAGTCGCGGCCGACGAGGGCTTCGAGGACGCTGGACTTGCCGCTGCTCTGGCTGCCGACGACGGCGACTTGGGGAAGGTCGATGGTGGATTGGCTTCCGACGCGGGCGAAGATGTCCTGAAGGCGGTTCACAAGGGAGATAACGCTGGAACCAAGAGGAGCAGTAGCTGCAGATGGTGCTGGAGGAGAAGGAGAAGAAGGAACCTCGTCTGCCATGATCGATGGATCGATGGAAGGAACCCTAGCTAGGGTTTTGATTTGAAAGAAATGGTTGATTGATGGGAGTGGGGGGCTCGCTTACTCACTCACGCCCCTGATGCTGTGTTGTTTATGCCTGGCTTTGCCTCAGCGTCTATTCTAATTTCAATTTGTATTGCGTTGGCGTTTGAAAAGGTTGAAATGGAAATGGAAATGGAAATGAATGAATGATATTAGAGGTGCGACTTGCGTTGCGTGTGTGGGTCTTTAAGCTCGCTCGAGTAGTACTGTGCTGCCTTCTCCGTTCCAAATTGCGTGACCACCAATCGCTAGATAACTAGATTAATATATACGCCGACGGGAACAAATAAAATAAAAGGAGTGGGGATTGGGGAAGAAGCGGTAACTCACACTGTCACACACATGACACAACACAAACACAGCCTAAACCCTATTTTGCCCTCCTGTGTTTTTCTACTTGCTGTGTTCGGGACGACATCAAAATTTCAAATTTGAAACCAAAAAATAGATTTTATGTTATAGAAATAATTGAAATTGATTTTTTTAGTATTTAAGTGAATAAAAAAGAAAAACAAAATTATTCTTTCAAGTTCATTTTTTTGTTTATTGAATTAAACAAAAATATATATCATTATTTATGCTTTTTTGTTAAAATTAAAACGTACCAGTAATTGTAATGTCTATTGTTGTACTTGTATTTAAAAAAATTATATATTCAAACAAATACTTGTGTTTTAATCAACATTTTTAAAATAAGAGTAAAATATATTTGAGATCATGTAAAATTTAAAAAAATATTAATTTCATTCTCATAATTTTTTTATTAATTTGATGTTTATAAAAATAAAATATATTTTTATTGATTTTTAATTGTAACAATAATTTAAAAAAATATCCAAAATATGTTTTTTTATAGAAATCAAATTAATACAATTTTTAATGAAAACGAAATTAATATTTCTTTAAATTTATACAACCTCCGACATATTTTATCCTTAAAATAACTACACTAATAATTGGATCCCTTTAATTTTCTCTTATCAACAATTAAATTTTTTTATCTTAATTTATTTAAAATTGAGTGGACGTGACAGTTAAACATGACATAATAATGAGTAAATATAATGTATCAACTAAAAAATATGTAATATTTTAACTACAATGATCTAAAGATGCGCTGATGTTAGTGACTTAATTGTTGTGCCAATGATTTTTGTAGTAAATTATTGTTTTTTTTTTACAATAATGAATGAAAAATAAATATCTTTCTATTTTGAACAAGTTAACAGGTTAAATATTAGACACCAGACAAAATCAGGGTGAAAGGATCTAATTGTAAATGAGAGAAAAAAATAATGAACTCAATTGACACAATTAAAATTCAAGAGATCAAAATTGCAAAATCATAATATCTCATTAAAATTATACTAAAAATAAATTAAAACTCATATGAAAGTGTATTAGTAATATTCGCTAAAGAAATCTTTAATTATTTAGCCAATATTTTTAGGACATTAATTAGAGCTTACCCTAAATCAAGTGACCACTTTAAGTTTATTTTCTTCCCTAATGTTTTTTATATGACATTTGTGAGGGATACGTATTGATTTCATGATTGTGATTACCATTGTCCTTGTACATATTCTTTTGAGATAATAATAATAATAATAATATGTATATTATATATAGAGCTTGAGAATTAAGTGGAGTCCCACTACAAATCTGGTCAATCATTTCATCTTAGACAGTGTGATTGGGAGACAACGACCACTGTGCCCTCTTTTTTAAAAAAAATTACCCAATTGTCACGCCAGGAAAACAATATACCAAAGTGCCACGCGTACAAATTTGCTACCCCTGCCAGCGCATTACGCAAGCTGACGTGGCGGCCATCTATTGGGCCACGTAATTCGCTACCTCCCCCAGCGAATTACGTGGTCAAATGTCAGTTAAGGCGCCAGAGGAGCAGGGACACATGGCGCCAATGGGTGAAATTCGCTGGCAGGCCTAGCAAATTATGTCTCATAATTCGCTGCCATGCCTAGCAAATTACGTGGACATGTTAGCTTTTTCGTAATTCGCTATTTGGGCCTGCGAGTTTGGGCTTTTAATTTGCTTACCCCCCAGCGAATTACTGCAACACCCCCTATTTAAAAGCTGACATGTCCACGTAATTTGCTAGGCATGGCAGCGAATTATGACACGTAATTTGCTAGGCCTGCCAGCGAATTTCACCAATTGGCGCCACGTGTCCTGGTCTTCTGGCGCTTAACTGACATTTTGACCACGTAATTCGCTGGGGGTAGCGAATTACGTGGCCCAGTAGGTTGCCGCCACGTCAGCTTGGGTAATTCGCTGGTTGGGGAAACGAATTTGTACGCGTGGCACTTTGGTATATTGTTTTCCTGACGTGGCAGTTGGGTAAATTTTTTTAAAAAATGTGGCACAGTGGTCGTTGTCTCGCGTGATTGGGCTCATCTAGTTGAGCCATCATGTGGTTTGTGCTGTACAATTATTTGAGCTGTGCCCACTTAACCTTCCTTCATATGCAAAAAGGTTGGACGCATAAGCTGAGTACTGAACCTTCCTTCATTTGGTAGTGGATAATTCTTTTTGCATCCTCTATATAGAAAATTGGTTTTCAAAATAAAAAAGTCTTGAATACTAGTAGCCAAAATAAAAGGAAGGGAAGAAGACCGTTACAACGACTTTGTTTGATTTTTGCCGCCGAAATGGCACTTACCCGAGAAAATTCAATTTGGGCGGTTCGGAATCGGGCTCGCAGCTCTTGCGGCCACGCAATCGCAGTCTTCTCCGACACCAGAGTGTGCATTGGCGGTTACGTCCTCGTGCTCTTCATCTTCTACACGCAACAACCTTCTGATCTCCCCGTAAGCTTCCTCTTCTTTTCTCTCCTTCCAATTCCAAATTCAATCTAACATCCTTTCTTTTGTTTCATTCAAGTCCGATTCCGATGCGCTTCGTCGCACGTTGCCGTTCTCCTCCGGCGTCTTCCACTCTCCGGTGGAGGCTTTCCGCTTGGACTACCAGAAGATGGAGGAGGAGTTCAAGGTCTTCGTCTATCCCGACGGAGATCCCGAAACCTATTTCCACACGCCGAGGAAACTCATCGGAAAATACGCCAGCGAAGGCTACTTCTTCAAGAACATCAGAGAGAGCCGATTCTTCACCAATGATCCGCGTCGAGCTCACCTTTTCTTCCTTCCTATTTCTTGCCACAAAATGCGAGGCAGAGTACGTCCTCTCCTCTTCGAGATTACGCATTGCTTTAATTTAATTTCATCAATTATTCAACGCCTATTTACGAATTCATAAACTGTTTTTCGAGCGTAAGCTTCGTTGTATTGCAGATAATAAATAAATAAATAGCTTAATAAAATCAATTTCACTATTGGATTTGGTTTCTCCTCAAATGAATAAAATAAACCACTAATTTCGTCTCCGAAATATTAACCTCTCTAATTAAATAGTCTGTGATAAAACTATTTAAATAATTTTAGTCTTAAAATTAAATTAATGTATTTAAGTAAAATTCAGGAACTAATTTGAATGATTCTTTAATATTTGAGAATTACTTAACATGATTTATAATACTTCTAAGAATTAAGATTACTTAAGTATTTTTTTTCTTTTACTTTAAAGACAATTTAGGAAAAATGATAATGTAATGAAATTGGTTTTTTTTCCTGGTATAATCATCCAACAAAACTATTTATTTATAGCTTCCATAATATATAAGTTTGTATGGAAGAAATTATTAGGTGGTTCACCATGTATATGATCTTCATTAATTTTTCAGTGATATATATTTAATTTTTAAAATTTAGGATAGAAAATTAACTAACACTTAATTATGTATTATGTAAATATTAGTGGAAATTATGATGGTCTCGAATCACCTATTATTTTTCTTTTACTTAAAAATTAAATTCTTCATAAAGTAGCAATAGATTCTTGAATACTATTTCTCCTTGGTGTATGTTTGTGTGTATGACATTCAAGTGTTATATAGTCGTGGTGGCAGCTGCCTAGCATAGTTTCCGATGTGAATTGTAATGCACATATGAATATGCAGGGGTTGACTAACGAGCGTATGATTGATGAAGTAGAGAAGTATGTGGAGCACCTTAAGTTTAAGTACCCTTATTGGAACAGAACATTGGGTGCTGATCACTTTTTTGTGACTTGTCACGATATCGGTGTCAAAGCAACTAAAGGAGTTCCACACATGATGAA
Organism: Glycine latifolia; assembly: GCA_013407115.1. Lineage (NCBI taxonomy): Eukaryota > Viridiplantae > Streptophyta > Magnoliopsida > Fabales > Fabaceae > Glycine > Glycine latifolia. The sequence goes on along the minus strand of CM023953.1, from coordinate 21,113,362 downwards.
AAATTCGATTCGAGTGGTTTGTTCATCAAGCTATGACGACGATGGCTATATTCCACATAAGGATGTTACCCTCCCACAAGTTCAACTGCCATTTTTTCACCCTCCAGGAGGAAATGACATTAAGAATAGGTAGCTTCACTTTTACTTTTTGTCTTCTAAATCAATCCAACAGAATTAGTTTCTGCACAAAAACTGGAATTGTTCACCCACCAGAAATGGAAATTTCAATTACTGTCAATGGAAATATTGCAGGAACACACTTGCTTTCTGGGCTGGTCGTTCTGATTCTAGATTGAAAGAAGATCTAATAGCTATTTGGGACAATGATACTGAAATTGATGTACAGAACAGCAGAGTTGACCTTCGAGCGACTGGGCCAGTTGTATACATGGAGAAACTTTATAAATCCAAGTTTTGTTTGTGCCCTAATGGGCCTATCGGAAGCAGTCGTATCGCAGACTCAATCCACTTTGGGTGTGTGCCAGGTAAACCATATATGGTAGTTAAAAACCACAACTTCTTATGTTCCGTTTTGTTCTCTTCAATTTTTTGTTAGTTACCTCCTTGTTTTATCAACTTGTCTATATCTCTTCTGCAAGCAATGACCATGGATATGATTTTTGTTTTTTGGCATCCAGAAAACTATTTTAGCTATTGGAAAGAGTCTCCAGACTCTAATAGGGAGTAATATACTATATATATTTGCTGGCTACCCAACGGATTTTTCTCTTAAGCACATACTTTCTCTTTTGAAACATAGGATAAAGCTCTAAGTATATATAATAAACTTTCCCACTCCCACTTTTGTGACAAAAGTGTGGATATATTATTTTATCAAATTTCATTTGCTACATGAACCAGGGAACGGGAAGCTAATCTATTACATAGGAGAAGAAAATCTAAAAAAAAAAAAAGAGGAAAAGAAAATGGTCAGAGTAAATAGATCCCTTCTCTAGCGCACCTCACCAGTTATGGAATCATGTCGTTATTGTATCTAAGTATCTTTTACCTGCAGATATCATGTAAAGTGTGGTGTTTGTGGAAGTTTGACATTCTCAATTTTCGCTTCAGCCATTTCTGCCATTCATAATGGATTAAGTTATGTAGAAATAGCCTCAGAAGAGGGATTTGCTTCTTGTATGTCTATTTACGTAGCTTACCTCAGACTTTTGGTTGTATTTCACATATAAGCTGTACTATTAGTTGCCATACGTAAAAAATATGCTGTTCCCTAACGGAAGCTCTTGTCTGCCTTTCTACAGTTATCATGTCAAAATATTATGACTTGCCTTTTAATGATATTCTGGATTGGAGTCAATTTTCTGTTGTACTGAAGGAAACCGACGTTTATCAGCTCAAATATACTCTCAGAAGCATATCTGAGAAACATTTCATCACATTGAATCAGAACATAGTGAAGGTACTATCAATAAAAGTACTAAAGTTCAGTTTCTCAACTTCTAAAAACTAAACGTTTTGGAGAGAAATTGTGAGGATAATACTGAAATTACTTATCCTAGTTTAAGAAGTTTAAAGTTTGACATCTACTTTCTTTTCAGTTAAAACATCCTTCGTACTACTTGTTTTATGTTGGTGAATTGAGAGGATAACAAGTCATACAATAGTATAGAGGATCGCTTCTATGATTCTATCTGTACATAAATGTTGATTCCCGAAGTTATTATATCTTAGTAGTAGTTTGTAGTGCGGCCTGAATCTTAATATGACGAAGTTAAACTTGAGTGGAGGAACCCTTTAAACTAATTTACTCTTAAGTAGATAAATAAAATCATTAATCTCAATTATTCAAACTAAAGATAATTTAGTAAGAGCAGTCCATAACCTCTTACCCGTTCGTCGAACTCCCCCCTTCTCTCCCAAATTTCTAAATCAAAGAAAGGAAATCAGGCATTGAGTATTTGTCGTCAGAAGATTATAACCTTTTTTTTTCCTGTGTATCTCTTTTAATTTTCTGCTTTTGTCGTTCAGATCCAAAAGCATTTCAAGTGGAATACACCTCCAGTCAGACAAGATGCGTTTCATATGGTCATGTATGAACTCTGGCTGCGCCGCCATCTGATTAGGTATTGATTTTTTCAATGAACTCACGCAGTGTTATCGAAAGCAAGGAATTGTTTCTATACATTAATGTTGATTCACCAATCCTGACCCCACGTTGAAGAATCCCCAGAATCGTAACCTGAATTCAAACTTGTTTTACCACGAGAACTTCTCTGTATGAAATTATGAAACTAACCGGAATCTCTTTTAGCGTAAGTAATATTCAGGTGTTTGGATTGTGTCGGTCAAACCCACCCATCATTCAATCTAATAAAAATTTAAACGGTCAAACCCACCCATCATTCAATCTAATAAAAATTTAAACGGTTTAATTTGTGTTAATTTTCTAAAAAAAAAAAAAATTTAACCTAAACCAATCTATTTGTTAACGGTCTGATTCAGATTAGATCAATCAATCAAAATATTTAATTTTATCTATTCTTTTTTAAAATACTAATATTTTTTACAAGTTAAATTTTTTATTAAATGAATTAAATACAATTATTTTTTGTTATATTTTTTATATTATTTTTTTGTAATATTATCACCGACCACTTTACTCCATTGACTCTTATCTATTTATCCACGAAAATGTTAAACATACTATATTCAAGATAAGGAACTTTAACAAAGATAATGAAGATGGTTTCAAACAATTTTTTGTATCAAAATCAATGAAATATTACAAGGTCTATTTTTTATAAATAAATTTAAAATATTTTTAAAAGTATATTTAAAGTGATTTCAATCCTAAAACCTTTGTTGCTATGATCCTAAAGGTTAAGAATATATTAATGATTACTCAATTCAAGTCAATAAATCTATATAATTAATAGTTAATAGTATTTTTTTTTAAAATTTAAATATATATATATATATATATATATATATTATTAATAATTTAATACAAATTAACATATTAACAAGTCAACGAATTCAAATATTAAAACTCTTAAATCAACCCAAAATTCAACAAAATTGATTGATTTAATTCGAGTCTTATCCAAATATAAAAAATTATTCAACTTAAACCATTTGAATTGATTTAGATCTTATCCAAATATAAAAAATTATTCAACTTAAACTATTTGAGTTGATTTAGATCAATTTAAATTTGTGAGTCACCCATACTTACTTGCACCCCTACATTGAAACACGAAAACCTTGCAAGAAATAAAAGGGATTTTGAAATGAAATGTATTCGTGGGAAACCAACAGATTGTGGTGCATGAGATTAGCATATTACTGAAAAACTGTTTTCGTTTCTGGTTCCTTCACGTAGAGTGGGCAGACTTATTTTTTTACAAATTAGATTATACCCAAGCTAATTTTAATTTATGAAAAAAATATTTTATTTATTTCATCTTATTTAATCCAAACAAGCCCAGTATCAATTCAGTATTTCATTTTGTTTTACCCCCCTGGATATATCTAAAACTATATAATTTCAACAATAACTAATTTCCTGGGACTTACATTTGATCATTATGGACAATATGGGAGACACTCATCGGGAGTTCATTTAAATCATCCGAACTAAACTATATCAGTAATTGAATAGTAGGGATACTACCCAGGTAAGATCTTAAAAGGAAACCAGGTAAACAACCCGCGAAAAGTTTTTTTTTTAATGAAAGGCTTACTGTTACTTTATTATGCACTAATAAATCAAGTTATTGATTTTAAATTACGCAACTAACCACAGATGACTGTTTGGGAATAATAAAAGGCTGGATATTACATGATTTCAGGTGGAGAGAAAAAGGAAAAAAGAAAACAATACAGCGAACAAAACTAAAAAATGGGGCCATTGGAGAGAGGGGATATGTCATGAGCCACTAAGAATAAATGCTTGGAGAAGGCTCTGCGCTGCTTGGGTTTCATCTGGTGTACCGGATATGACAATAATCCTGTCACTTGTTCCGGGACGAGGTTCATGGATAACAACCTTGGCACCCGATATCTTATAAGGACAATAAATCGAGTTTAGATAACCAAGGAAAATAATGAGGCATTTTTCACAATATTTTCGTAAGTAATGCAACATATCTAAATAAAAACATAAAACATAAAATACTCCCTGCATGTTAAATTATATTTTTATTAATGTATTTGTAAAAGGATTAAAAAGTAATTGATTCACCTCAATTATTGAAAATGTAAGAGCATTGGACTATTTTATCTTCTATTAAAAAAACTGTCACTCCATCAATGCCCTCACTCGTTCCATTTATAGTGAAAATATCAAGACATAAAGTTGATAATGATAAATAAAAAAGCAACAGTTTCTTGGTTTTCAAAAATGACAGAAGCTTAAACAGAATGGTTTTCCTTAAAAGATAGATAACTTAAAACAGAGTATCAAGTAATTTGAAATCAAATCCAATTTGTGATTACAAATACAAGTTCATAAGAATAACATGGTAAGCTGGTGAACAAGAAAATAAAAAATATACGCATATAAACTTATCCAAGTTTGTATACCTGTCTCAGACGAACCAAATTGCGACCATTTTCCCCGTATACACAGTCAATAGTATCATCAGGAACCACAATTTCTACTGTCGTATTAGTCACGATAGCAGATTTACTTCCACTGCAGACCAAAAAGAGAACAATAATAAGAAATTGACAGTTGACAGTTTTGGCATTCTATTTTATATGTTAAACTGACTATTTCCATCATTCTTTTTAGAAACCATGTTCTTGTTAGCTACAATTTCACCCCAAAGCAAGGATTTCAAATAAGAGCAAATGAGCAATGACCCAAGGAAAGCAACGTCAAATCAAATAGTATATACCAGTCAAGTATAACGGTTAATCACTGGACTGATAGAGCACCAATAAAATATAATGCTGAATGCACAAATCACAAACAATACAGCAATACACATGCTGTCCTCTAGACAAAGGTCTGATGCAGAGAGTATTTTCTGTCCACAAATAACAACACCAGCCTAATAACACACCCTACTATCAAACATATCCTAAACACAACTTCCATCTGCTATATTCTATGCATAACTGTCACCAAGGTAGTTTCTAATTCTAATACAGAATAACTACAGAACAGCTAATCACCAAGGTATTTTCTATTAAATATTCTAATAATAGATTAATGTTCCTGACTTCTGCCTAGAATTTCCAACATGACTATTTATAATTATCAGTTCCCATCACAGAGAGTACTTACAATGCAAGGTACAATACCACTAAATATTCTTGATTTCCGAAAAAAGCAGGCACCCTCAGTATTACAAAAAAGGTTTAAACACACAAACATGGCTTTGATAGGGTGGCAGAACTTATTGTATGATTGAAAATATTATAAGATGACACAAATAAGTAACTACTCAAGAACATGATTGGAAAATGTGAAGGGATGTGTATACCACAGACATCTACATCCATTACATCACACCATAAATAGCTCTTAATATTATTAAAATTTTAAAATTTGAGATAACAAGAAAACATGGTGTTTGTTTCAGATCAATATATAGATTTGCGATTTGGATTAAAACAAGTTTAATTTGTTTTGCAAATCAACAACCTCACAAGTTCTAAGCCGCCTTTTCGAGATGTGAATCCCAAACTAAAATCATTAATGCCTCTTGAATTTATCCCAGCCACTGTCTGCAATCAAATTTTAATCACAAAATAGTTAATAAAAAAGTAATCATCACTTGGTCAAGGTAAAATCGCCCAGCACAGAGAGAGAGAGACATACTGGCTGCGTGCATAACCCCGGTGAAGAAGGACGATCTAAATTTCTAGTCCATAACCCTGGCGAAGAGGGACGGTCTAAATTTCTAGTCCATAACCCTGGCGAAGAAGGATGGTCTAAACTTCTAGTCCATAACCCAGGTGAAGAAGGGCAGTCAAAATTTCTAGTCCATAACCCTGGTGAAGAGGGATGATCTAAATTTCTAGAAAGACCAAGATGATCAATGCCCTGAGCAAAAGTAAGTCTACTCAGACTATGAGAAGTGGCTGCAGGCAGTTGGCTTCCATGAGGAACAACATCCTGCTGTCTCCCATAGGGACTGGTATCAACTCGTAGAGAAGAAAGGCTCCTTGTTCCAGCACTATTCTGTGTGCTGACAAAAAGATTATCTCGCAGTCTACCAGTAGCATTATATAAGGCATCTTGCACACTTGAAAACTCTCCTGATATCTGAGGGAAAAAAGAGGATTTAGATAGTATAACTAATAAACACCTAAAGATCACCCCAAGGATTTTCATGACGATTTAAGATAAATATAGTGAACCTATAATAGGAGCTTTAGGCAAACATAGAAATGCTCTGTGAAACCAGATTGCTCTCTGGTCAATTCTAATCCGTGCAAGGAAAAAATACAGATATACAGTTAGACACTTGGGGAGTGTTTAGCAGGGCTATTCTTATAAGTTTCTTAGAAATCTTAGGTTGAGAATGTTAAATTCCTATGCTTGGTATAAATAATTTAAGAATCATTCTCAAGAATCTAACATTCTCAGGAATTGTTTTTAAATTTTCCCACTAAAACTTTCCCATAAAAAGGGAAAAGTTTTTTTTATAATTATGTCTCATTCCCAAGAATATCTTAGACATGCCAAAAATATTTATGACATTCCCAAAAAACATGATTCCTAGAAAATATAATTCCCACGAAACATTATTTCCAGGGATGAAAAAAGATTCTGTATACCAAAAGTCCCCTTAAGGATAATAATTATTTGCAGAATGCACGTGGCAAGAGTAGATGCATATAATTAAAAATATTTAAATGTCACATAATTAAGATTGAGGAATTTGGAAGAAAAGCCTGGGAATATCACTATAAAATTAGCATGATGAAGGGTTAGAAATTTTATTTTAGTTTAAGGGGAACAATTTATTAGAGTTGCCAGATACACAGAATTACATTCATTGAAAAAATAAAAAGCATTCTTCAGCATGTTTTAATTATAAAATAAAATAAAACCAAGTATAATCTCCAAACCTGTACGACTTGATCATTATCTGATGCGCATTTTGGCACCTGATCAGTCCCAATTATTCTTATGTTGGCCCCACTTGCCTTTCGCATTTCTGATACTATTACTCCACCTTTTCCTATCAAACAACCAACTTGGCTTGATGGGACTACAAGACGTCCAATAACAGCTGACCCCTTATTTAATCCAGAGTCTAGCTCCTTCTCAAAACCAACCTCAATGGACCTGGAGAAAACAAGCACAGCAGCCTTTTGTGCTGGTGAATATCTTGACTCAGGATTCTGTAGAAAGATGAAGGCACAACCAAAGAATAAGTTGATAAAAAAGTAACAGCAATAATGATACACAAACAACTGCAAGACAAATAAGTAAAACCAGAAAGATCATATTTAACAGACCTCTGAAGCAGCAATAGTAATTAATCGATCCTCGCACTCAGCAACTGAAGGACCAATACTTATTGTAGCCCCTGTCTCACTCTGAAGAGCTCTAACAATATTGCCTCCCTTTCCAATAACTCCTCCAACTCTATCATTTGAACAAAGTATTCTGAAGGTGACTTCCTGCTGAAGTGCTTTTGGTTCCAAGGATGAGACTCTATTAACTTCAGCTGACAGTGAATGAACTCTAGTGGCATAGCTGTTAGAGGAACTGGATAAAGTAGAAAGTGCAGAGCTCCTAAGCAAAAGATGATCTACAGTCTCGTGTGGTACTGCAGTTAAAGTCCCACGTGGAGCTGCAGTTAAAATCTCACGAGGAAGTGCATCTAAAGCTTCATACTGAACTATTTCATAAGGTTTGTTTCCCATCATCTTTGTTCTATCAACAGGGGGACAATCTTGAAGACGTTGGGAGACCGCAACAAGTGCCTTCTTTACGGATGACACTCTGCCTTCTATCTACCACAGTCCACAAATCCAAAACATGTTTCCTCAGCATATAAAGAGAGTAATTTTGCACAGCATAAATAATTTGAAGCACATTTACATATTCATGTATCCTTTAATGGTTAGTTAAGAACGTGTTACCAATTCTAAACCATGAAATTTAAATCCTATCTAATATGCATCAAAGGCAATCGATGCCTGTGAGACACAAGACCTCCCCCCAGTACCCTCTTGACATTAACTGCTAGCAACCAAGCTCTCAGCTTCAGGTTCTAATTATATAATAAAGAATTGGAACTCAAATGTATTAAAAGGAAAAGTCAACTACAAGCTTACTATTAAAAAACCCACCCAATCCATGAACCAAATCAGAGAATGAGAAAGCATAAGGGACACCTTTCATCTTATTTTGGGATTTCTTTGAGAAGAAATCAACTTCTTTCATTGTAAAATAATGTGTCTTAACATCCTTTTACGAGGCTCATTATCATAAGAAAATAGGTGATTATAAAAGAATATATAAATATTATTATCAATTTAAATATTTTGTTATAAACTTATAATACTCATATTTCATTTCTGGTGGTTCTTGTTTTGGTGGGTTAGGAGTGGTGGGTTTCGGTCTAGTGTGTGTAGCTTTGAATGAGAAGGTGAGGCATTTATGATGGTTACCCAGTATTTGGGCTAAATATCTCAAATACAATGAAACCATTTTTGAGGTATTGGTTAATATGACGTTTGCAAGTTGGTTTGCGTATTTCATATGCCCTTTTTTTAATATATCTCTTTTTGTTGATAAAAAAAAAAAACTCATTTCATTTCATTTGAGGGTTTTTCTCTATATAAATGTGAGTGTGTGACGTCGGTTCTGGCATGCGTGTGTGCAAAAGGCACGTGGGTTTGGCCGTTTGGGCATGCGTGTGTGATGACCGCGCATGGGTTCAGGCATGTGTATGTGATGACTGTTCGTGGGTTCAGGAATGTGTGTGTTGAACCGGTGTTTTTAAACATTATCCATTTCAGAGTGTTCATGCTTCATAATAGATAATAAATGACTCAATCATTCTCCGTAGGTAATAAACAATCAACAATCTAGTATCAGACTGTCCCCTTTACTCCAGAGGTATTAACCTTTTCAAATTCAAGAATATCCAATGATGTTTTCTGACATCACAAATCTTCAATTAACAACTCCAAAGCAGTATTCTACAAAATCAGAGGAAAAAAAAAAACTAATCTCACTACCATAAACTAACAAACCATATCTATCAGCTCCACCTGAGATTCTTAACAATAAAAACTTGAATGCACACTAAACAACAAAGCAAAACAAACACTATCAGTAGTAATGGAACGACTATGTGGTGCAAACCTAAAACATTAAATGACAAGTGGGGAAGTGAAGAAGAGCATGAAGCAAAATCACCTCAATGATTTCATCGGAAGCGGAGGCACAAAGTGGCAAATCATCAGTTAATACCCTAATTTTACATCCGGTTTCCTTCTTGATCCTCTCCACTACCTTCCCTCCCTTGCCGATGACGGAGCCAGCCTGCGCAGAGTCCGCCACCAGCCGGCAAGACATTACCCTGTCCCCAACGTCGACTCCTTCCGCCTCCGCCGCCACTTCGAGGATCCTATCGAACACCTTCAGCAGCGCCTCCTGCGCCTTCGACACCTCAACGACCTCTTCGTTTCTCAGCAGAACCTTGCAGCTGAGTGCGGCGTCGGCAATCACCAGGATGACTCGATCCGGCGACTCCTGCGGCGCGTCCTCGATTCGGATCTTGGCGCCGGTGGATTGCTGGAGAGTTTTGATGACGGAGCCGGACTTGCCGATAACGCCGCCGATTCGGGAGGCGTTGCAGAGGAGGCGGAAGGCTACGTGGCCGAGCGGCACGGAGAGCGGCGGCGGAGGCTTGGATTGCCTGGAGCGCTTTGAAGGTCCGTTTGGAGGAAACGGATTCGGGTCGAGTGCGGAGCGCTTAGCTGGCGGAGAGAGAAAGTTGCTTCCCATCATTCTCTTTCTCTCTCTCTGTGGGAACTCGGAATTGTGTGAAGCTACCAAACAAGATGAGTAAAAGAAGCAGTGTTGTAGAAGAAGATTGAGTTCTGAATTCTGAATTCTTATGCTAAAATGCCGAGAAGGAGGGCCTCGTGCGCGCACTGCACCTAGGGTTACCCAACCCGCGCAATAGACTGTTTCACTTTCTTTTTTTTTTCCTTCATTTTTATACCCAGGATCTGTATGGGGCCACGTTGACGACTTGATGACTTACGTATAGTTATGGCAGCAGATTCGAATAAGTGGGTATCCACCGAATTCGTTCCGATTTTAATTAAAAAAAATTTAAATTTATCAGATTTAAATTCAGATTTTTTCCAAAAATCAAAAATGGGATTATGACAGGTATGAGATTATAAATACTCACCTCGTCCTGTTTCCACCTCATAATAAATAATATTAAAAAAAAAAAAGAATATTATTTTATAATTTTTTTAATTAAATTGATTAATTTTATTTTGTAATTTTTAAATTATGATCTCATATTTTAAACGTGGATTTATTATTATTTTTTATTACGTAATTAGTATTTTTGTTCGATTTTTCAATAAAAAAATTATATTATTTTTTAATTTTTTTAATTTTAATCAAATAGCGAGGACGGAACAGGTAAAACTTGATCCCCAGTGGAGACGGATATATGGATGAGTTTTAAAACCGGAGATTGGAGGCGAGGACGGGGAATGCAATACTTGCCCCCAGCTCGTCCAGTTGCATGCCTACTTACCTAAAAATTAAATTTTACTAAAAATTAATCTTCATTTCATGTTTTGTTAAGAATTTATTTACTACAACACTTATATAATTAATTATTTATGAGGGTTGATGTCAATTGATTAAATAAGATATGTAAATTATTATAAATTTTTTATGTTTTTTTTTCAATTCTTATCATAAAAAATAATATTTTTTTTTTCATTTCTTAACTGTGTGTTTATAAAATTTATTTTGTGTTCTTAAAGGTGAAGGTTAACAACGCACTGGTATGAATTTGAATTTTATACTTGTGTATGGATGGAATATAATGTACTTGTATGGATATGATATTTATACTTCTGTATGGATGAAATATTATGACAAAAGTATACTTTTGTTCATTGTTATGAAATATTAAGGATTTTGATATAGTTTCATTTAAAAATAATTTAAAGGTTAAATTTAAATTTATTTAAATATTTTACACAATTATACTAATCAAGATGATTCGATTTAGAAACTAAATTTAAATGTTAAAATCCTTCAATCCCCAAGTTCAATAAAAGTTAATAAACTAAAATATTTAAATTCCATATATACCTTGACATTTAAGTAATTTTAAAAGTGAAAAGATACTCATAGAAAACATTGTGTCTTTTTAGTCAATATTACTTATCCTTAATAAGAATAAGATAACTTATCATTAACCTAAAAAAGCAAAGGAGAATAAGAATGAAGAACAAAAGGACACTCGTTTAGTGTCATTTTTTATATAAAAAATTTTAAATATTATAACACTATAAATGCATATTTACAAGATTCATATGTTCACGGTTAACAATTTGCACGATTTTCATCCATTCAACTCCGTGCAACCTTGAATAAAGAAATGTGCTGATAAGATGATGTATCCTTGAACAGCTCACACTATTGAGTTTGAACACAAGAATAAAAGATGAATTTTGAGATAGATGTGCTAAATGAAATAATAATCCATAATTCATTGTCGTATTAAAACTTTCAGTTTGTGGAAACATAAAAATAATGAAATTTGGGTAATGGAAGATTTCATTCATCCAAAAAGAGAAAAGTTACATTCATGACGGTATAATTAAAAAAAAAATAGTGCGAAACAGTATAATTAAATTAAGAATAACAACTGTTACATTAGATACTTGGCAAAAGGATAATCAATTGGAAATAATAGTAAACATAAGGTTAATCCAAGATACCCTGCGAAGTGCGATCACAGTAGAACAGGAATGCAAGAAATGAAGAGATATCGGGCTTTACGTTGTGGGCTGGTTCTAAATTTATGAATACCACTTCAGTGTGTACGTAGTTAGCTTCAAGCTACAGAAAATGTGTTGAAGATACCAAGTCATCAAGTTAGAACTGGAAAGTAGTCATATCCCCCGATTCTATGATCAGTATGTTGCTTGGAAGATAGTTCTGACGGAAATCTTCAAAAGCTGTACATTAAAGCAAAAGGAGAACTTTTTTTTTTTTTCATTCTGATAACCGTGAAATAGCTATTTAGTAGCCAAATTTTAATTCTGGATAACTCCAACGAAAGAGCCCGCAGTGATTAATGTTATATTTCCATTAAAGAACAAGGTATGCTAGCCTTCAACAAAACCTGGAAGACTGGAACCAACAAAAAACAGCAAGAATCTTCAAAAAACGGTTCAACGTTAACATGATATGTTGATAGAAAAAGTAACTAAAATCATCAGGCACTTTATGACAATTCCATAGAAAACCAGAATAAAAAATAAAAGACAAACTAGAAAAAGTTATTGCATGTATAGATTAAGCAAACATTTGGTTTTGAATTTGGCAGAATTCATTTTGAACTGTTAAATGTGATCAAGTTATGGCCCAAATTAATCTGAAGTAGTACATATTAACATTGAACTGTGTATTTTTCAATAGAAAGTTCATGAATTGATTTTATAACTTTAAAATTACAAAAACCAGGAGCTAACTTATTTTGGAGTCGAAGAGAGCTTTAAAAAATTATTATCTCTTAAAATAAAGGTTACCAACGAATACTTAATACTCCACATTACAAAGCAGATTAAAGTTGAATTTCTATTTTGATAAGCCAGATGCTTACTTTCCTTTGGCCCAAGGAAAAGTTAGATTCCATTAACACCCAATCAATGATAAACAAACGCTAAAACGCCATATGAAATCATCACAAAAAAAGTAGGTTCAAATACTTTGTTATAAAAACAAGCACTTTGCTGCAGCCAAGCAGATAATCGCATATTAGATCAATTTTATTCACTAACCATGCCAACAATATAATTTCTTTGCTTTTTTGATCCGTAGTAATCATCAAATTTTTGTACGGCAGGTATAAAAAGGTTTACAACCCAACTAACTGAGTTAGACTTTTTTGGTAATATAATTTTTTTGCTTTAAAGGGGAAAATGAATGAATTAATTTTTTGTGCAGAAGATTAATATGATATTATTTATCATTAGTAACTGCTTAAATGTGGAGAACTTACAAAATCAGTAGAAAGAATTTACAATATGTACAGCAAAACCCTATTTCTGAAGCCTCAGCCGATTGAAGAGGACCAAAAAAGGATTCTGAGGGGTCAAGTACACAAATCCAATAACAAGCCCTGCTTTGATGTACTGCAAATCAACATACGGCATGTTTCAATCAGAGCCATTTGCACGACAATAAGGTTAATCACAAGTTCACCGTCAACCCATCGAGGATTCTCAAATCTTGGCTCTGCAAGCCTCCCTTGACCTTTATAGCGCGCAATCTGTGTTGACAGTAACATCATAACATTAATCAAACTCTTAGAATGTAGATTTACCTCAGTACTATCTTTGGTTGACGTGGGACCTTCAACATATCCCATTTTTGCCCATGGCTACCTTTCACGTGGGTCTTTCAACACACTGCTTACCAATCCAAATTCTTTAGGAATTATTCCCTTAATGGGAAGCTGATACCCCTTTCCTACTTTTGCTCGAAATGCTACCTAAGGAAGGAACATGACACATTAACAAGTATACAATACAGTGCATAACAACAAAATTAGCAAAAAAAATTTGAATGTAAATTCCTAACTGCAACAATGAAATTTTTTAGCTTACATTAAACCCTGGGTCATTACTAAATTGATTAGTTAATTCCCAGAGGAAAAATTGCTAAAAAATACATTGAATACTTTCTCTCAACCTAGTAACAAGCTTGAAGTTGCTGCTTACCAACCAAACAGAATACATTGAATATTTTCCCTCAGCATAGGTTATAGCTTGCATTAACTGAAGTAAATATTTTTGAGTTAACATGTAGTAGTTCACTTTTCTCTATTGTATATTTAAATATTTAATCCTACGATGAGACGCTTCCAACTTACAGCACTAAAGTACAGAAACAAAACCCTGCAATTGAAGACCACAAAATGGCTCTCACACCGTCTCACAAATTAAATGACATGAAAACTGAAAATGTGCCAAAATGTCAAAATTTTAAAATCTTATAGTCCAGGTGCAACCTGAGTGTCTCTCTATATTTCTATTTTTAAGTATCTAATTATCTAAATATACTTATCAATTTAATAAGCAACAAATTTTGCTTTTATATTTACAAAGAAATGTTTAATAATATTAAAATTAAGTATGTAATTTTAAGTTTTTGTTTGTTCACATATTATTTCTAATTACTAGTGTAAAAAATGTATGTTAAAGGCATGTTTTAAAATTAGCGGGAAATAAAGTGTGAATTAAGTAAACTGAAGTCTGAACCATATGACTTATTATGTCACATGGGTACTGGAGTCCCACACTTGTAGTGTCTCTATTCAGAGTCAGACTTGCACAGACACTTTGATCTGAAAATTACAAGGAAAGAAGTGTTCCCTAAACCATGAATTCAGTTTTTCTTATTTCACAATATTATTTCCTTAGTTCACGAATTTTTCACAAATCAGCTTCTAACTTGTCAATTTGCATGATGGAGGTTAATGCATTGTCCTAGTTATAAGAACTAAAAAAATATCATACATTGTTTATAAAATCTATCAAATAAATTTACAGTATTACCTTGCCAGCTGGTACATAAGGATCCCCAATCAATTTCAAAGCTTCCACATACTCACAAAACTCAAGATCAGAAGGCTCCTTAAGCCCACCATCTTCTTGCCATTGGCCATATCTACATCTCAGTTGAATTACTTCAGAGGAGTAAAGCCCATGTGCACCAATGTATAGACCTGATGAAAATGAAAATATTTGCTATTCAGTATACACTCAGATTAAAGTCCTACAGTAAGAAGACAACTTCAGCACCTCAAAATACTTAAATTGACAAGTTCTCTAAAATATCACCATTTAAAGGATCTAAAGAAGTTGGTATTTCTATGCGACTGAACATTGTTGACCCAGACAATCGTTCATGGTTCCGAGCTCGGCTAACACTAAGACTTGCTAATTCTCCCAAATCTTTCAGCACCTAAAAGATTGAAGCAAAACATTATAATATAAACAACCTTTCAGATAGACTCGACTAAGACACCAACCTTTGCAAACACTACAATTTACAGGTTTCTATTTTACTCAGTGTTGCGAAATCGGCAAGTATACCGTTCGTTTCAAGTAATACAGTGATAAGGGAATGTCGTTCCCACGAGGATTGATAGACCAATTGAATTATAATTCGTATCGATAAGTTGGATGACAAATATTTAAGGAAAGTTTGGTTTTTGTGTGTGTAACAATTGAAATTAAACTAAGCTATGAACATTAATTGCGTATGAACAAGTAAATTGATATTATAATGATATGAGACGATAGTAGCTAGGGCAACTCACACTCAATGCTTCCTCCCAATGAAATTGTATTGTTTACTTCATTCAAAAGTCTCAATTACTCAGCCATGTGTTTCAATAACATGTTAGCTATTTCCTAATTCCTTAGAGAAATAACCCTTTAACCCATTTGCAAGCCCTAATCCCTTAGTGACCTTCCTAGGGTTAAGCATTAAGCAACACATTCAGAGAGCTGCAAACATACATTCCTATCCCTAGGTAATGCAAGTAAGTTACTTCACTTAGTTCCAAGAATAGGATCCCAACATTCCTATTGTGAACCCTAACTCTTAATCCTTCATTAGAGTGATCAAATCCAAGGAAGAAATAACAATCCAAGCAAGTGCAGTAAAATAACCTTTGAGAAATGAATAATAGCATTCAATACATCCCAATGAAAGTTACATTAAGTGCTTGGCCCTAACTACAATATAAAACTAGCCAAACCTCATAATGGTTGGCAATGAAACAGCAAAAAGAGGCATGCCCAGCTGAAGCACAAGGAGAAGAAGATGGAGAAGAACCTCCACTTTAAGTCTTCAACTCCCAAGCCCTAGCAAAGCTTCCCAAGCTTCTAAAATCCTAAATTTTGTGATGTCTCCAGTGTAGGAACGTGCATTCGATGCTGAGCTCCAAGTATTTATAAGAGAGAGGGTGAAAACCCACTTTTACCCCTTAACAGCTTTAAAACTCTGCAATTGTCGAGCTCTGGCGCCTGGGGCGCCAAAATCCAGAGACTAGCTGCCTTGGTCTTCATATCCCACGCTGGAAGCGCCAGATTCCAGAGGCAAACCTCCTATTTTGTGCTTCTGGCGCCGGGGGCGTGGAATTGGCGCCTGGGGCGCCATTCACTCTGCTTCAAAGGATCTCCCTTGGTTGATTCCTGCTTCACAAGATGCTTTCATTACTTGAATTCAAAGCATGGGAGGAAATCATTGCAATTTAGCATAAACATAGGCACTTATCAATGGTTTAGGATCAATTCTTAGCTTCTATTAGCTTGGAAAACATTATATGCTAGGCGCATATCACTCAGCATAAGATCATAACAATTATCAAATAATAATCTTTGACCAACCTTCGAGGGTACCTTCCCCCTTCCAATTAACTTAGCAAGATTAAACATAACACGATCAACACTATTTTGGCGTTGAATTTTTGTTGATTTATCTGATGAAGGCTTCCCTTTGCCATGACCAACCTGTTGATTGGCTACCTTTTCTATGGTAAAGGAAAATGAACCTTGTCCAGTTGTCTCCAGCTTAGCAGGAACTCGAAGCAAATTTCTATTATTCAAACTGCTGGGAAGTTTCTGAACAAGACCACCAACGACAACTTTGGCTGCAATTTTATTTTGTTCTTCACGTTCAAAAGTTTCCATACTAGAATTTAATTCAATCTCGTCATCAGTTTCAGTTTTGATATCACTCAGTTCTGGATTTTCTGTCTTATTGTCCTTATCAGCACATTCATCTGAATCTTCATCTTCATTCCCTTCTTCGTCAGTTATCTGCTCAGTCACCTTAGATATTATATCGTTGTCTACCTTGTCTGGAGTTGTGACCTTCAAAACCTTCATCTTTACACCAGGAATTGTATCTTTCAAGACATTCTGAAATCCAGGCATTGCCTCAGATGGATCAGAGTTATCATTCCTATCATCAACAACCTCAGGATCTTCAGGATTCCCAACAGATAGCTCACTTCTATCTTCAGGTGACTCCACTGATCCCAATCTCTCAGCAGAATCCAACGCTTTAGAGGATGTTGACGGGGGAGTATGGAAAGCCTCTCTCTGCTTTAAGTACACAACCTGAAAATTATAAGAATTAATAAGATCGAAGGTACTGTTAAGTTAGCAACAGATTGTGGATTAAATCAAAACCAAACCAAGAACTATGGATTGGTTCAGGCCATTCTTAAATAAATGACTTGTCACTTGGTAAGGTGTCTGAAATTTGTAAACTGTGAAGCATGGTTTGGTTTCAAAGTCTGAGCCTTGAACAAATCAAGCTGGAAGATGAAACCAATAGGCCACAGCTAGAAACATAACTTGGCCTAAGTTTTCACTGTTAAGTTTAACTAGCAATGTCTTGGAAAAATCTTACAATTCAGATTGTGTAAAAGATGTCGTGATAACAAATCAGATTGTAGGAACAATGAAGTAAACAAAATTTTTGGATCATAAACAATATTCTTCATCTTCATTCTTGCATATAATCTCTGATTCCTCTGCCATAATGAATACGATAAAAATTAACTTTTTTTTTTTCAACACAATTATTAAAAGAAAGCTTGTATAGCAGTCTACTGAAGATCATCCTTAGCATCATCATACTCATATTCAGCTAGAAAAAAATTCAGTGAGCAACAACAATCCATCTTGAGATGAATGCCTGTTTTTATGTTGTAATGATCCCAGAAAAAAAAATAATGGAACAGTTGAGAAGAGATACCTGTGACTTAAATTCACCATTTTTATTCTTCGTAAGAAAAAATTCAAATAGAGGAACACCAGCAGCAGAAGTATCAAGTTGCCTGAAAAATTATGGTGAAAGGGTCAACACCAGAAGCCATACAAGATAGCATGACAGCCTAAAATGTCTCAAGGCATGTAAAGAAATGCCCTAAAAAGCAGAATAGAACTTCCTCTGTCTTCTCCAATTACTCTTCCCCTGTCACTATCATGCAGAAAGTTTTGTCAACAAGGTGGGGGGGTAGAGAAAGACGTTTCATTTGAAGCCAGTATTTTACTTTTTGGTGAACTAAAGTTACAAGTGCGTAAGCAAATAAGCCCAGACTATTATCTTAAAAAGTTGTATGCTATACAGTGTGAGCTGAAGAAGCACTTTATGAGAGTTTTCTGTTTACATATATAAGTACTGAAATTTTGACACTTTATGAGAGTTTTCTGTTTTTATTTTCATAGAAAATGTTAAATATGAGTGAAAATAAGTTTGTTTAGAAAACATTTTCTCAAAAAATATTTTAAAAAATTGGTCTAAAACTGAAAATAACATATCAACCTTTTTAGCCTTTTCCAAAAAGTGAAAATGTGATGACACCTTAAAATATTTTTTTTCAATATTTTATAAATCTTAAAAATTTTAATTTTTTTTTTAAATGAAAACAAAAAATAAATACTCAACTCAAACGTCAAAATCCATATCTAAGTAGAAGAACTCTCCTCTGTATTTTTCACAAATTCAGATAAGTTATTCCTCAATATTACGGTGATAAAGTGGTAGGCACTTCCTTCCCCAAAATCAGTTTTCCCTTTCATGAAAGAGCTAAATTTCCTTACACACTTTTTATCCATAAGAAATAGAACTTACCTAGGACTATAAATTGAGATCTTTACCTCTTTCTCTTAACTCCTTGCTACATATCTTCCGTGCTCTGGAGTTATGCGAATAATTAGACCGTGTGGATTATTAATGTGTTTTGACATTCCAGCCCACCAACCTACCTGCAAGAGGCAAAACATATGTGAATGTGATGTCAAAGTATATTATTATTGGTAATGATAAGCTCCTAATTAAGTCCCAATGAAAACTCACAAGTCCAGTGCCAGCTTCATCTCTCAAGAAAGCTGCATCACTGTACCGCTCTTCCTCTATGGCCCTCTGAAATGTTAGAGAGACAAATAATAATACTTTAGATGAAACTAAGGAAGTAACAACTAACAAGTCGAAAGGAATGCAAAGAGAAAGCAGAAAAAGTAAGGGAGTGAAAACTGGTACATTGAGATGAGATATGGCTGTTCCAACAGTGTCCTTGGTAGCTACAGTGGCAATGGCAACCTTAATTGTAGCTGCATCTTCATAATCCTCCAAACGCAGAGCATCACCTAAGCGAGACTATTATGTCATTGTCATTTGTCAGCAACATAACACATAATTCAATGTTTGTTCAAACAAACAATTTACAACAACATTTGTACTTGGTAGTGTAGTGTGTGTACCTTGAGAATGTCGAGGAGAAGCTCTTGTTCATTGATCACGTGGAAATGGTTTTGCCATCGTTCCCAATCCCATTCGGTGTCTTCCACGGAGGCAGAGCAGCGCAGAGAATTGGCGTAGGAATAGAATTTGTTAAGGGAAGAGAAAAGAAATAAGGGTCTTGTTGAGATTGAGAATGGAAAAGAGGAGCACAATTTGGAGTTTGGGAAGTTAAACTGTGTTGTGGTTGGAGATGATGATAGGAAAGCCATGGATGGATGTGTCAATGTCATGATTAAGCCACAAAGGTGAAATGAAATACAGAAATAGAAAAAAAGTGTGTGTTGAGTGAGGGTGATGAACCACTTGTTCTCTCTCGGTGATTGAAATGCGCTTCAGTTCTGAGTTCTGACTAAACAAATAAATATGAGGCTGTGAAGGTCACTGTGAATAAGTTGGGAGGCTAGAAACAATTTGATTCAGCAACAAAGATAAGGAAGAACTTTGGTTACATGCTTCGATGAGGTGTCACCACCTTAACTTGGTCAGAGATTAAAACGGCGTATATATGTGACATCATAAACTAAACTAGTTACTGTATTTGAGAGGAAGGAGCATCATCTCAAAACTTGAAACTTGAAACAATTCTACTCGAGTAAATAATCCATTTAATTCCTGAAACTATGTTTCATTCCCATTTTTTTAATTTTATTTAACTCTTTTAAAATTGAGTCTTTTTTCTTTTTCGTCGTATTGGCCGTCGTCCATGTCTCAAGCTTATGCCATTGTTATCTTTTATTAGTACTATTCATACCATATAGCATTGCGAGTGTAGACGTGTTGCAGGTTTTTTCTGTTGAAAAAAAAAGATATTATTTTCCAAATTAATGTACTAATATGATTAAAAATAAATACTAATTTAGTAGTAAGGAATTAATTTTTTTTAAACAAGCGTTTTAGTTTGTCAATAGAATCATTCGACTTTATTCAAATTACTCGGGACTTGATTTAGTTTCTTCATACGGATATTTTCATGATAGAAATATAACGATAAAAGAAAAGCAAATATATTGAACAGTGGAATGTGACTAACTTAACCAACCCTGAAAATAAATATAGGTATTGTGTATTGACACCCTAATTGAAGGTACCATTCCATAGAGTGAAAAAAAAAATTAGATGAAAAATTTAAATTAAATTAAATTAAAATATAAAAATATGAATATCATTTTATTTTTAGTATTCATTTCTAGTCTTTTTTATTCTCTTACTTATTATTATGAGAATTTATAATTAAATAATAATATAAAACTCAATTTATAGTGTCAGTATATATAACTCATAAAAACATTTTTTTTTCATATCTTTAGATATTTTAACTTTTTTTTATCCTAAAATATTTGTTTTAGAATTTGTTCTGAGTAATTTGTTTACCCTTGACGGGTAGGTGGATAGGGGACATGAGAGAGACGTAATTAGTTATAACGGATTGCATGGCTTGAATGGCAGGTGAAGAATCCCACCCCGGAGAAGCAAAGTGTAATACACGCAGATGGAATTAGAATTGAAATTGAAAGAAAGAATAAGAGTGAATGAATAAAATTGTACTAATCCATGACATGACAAAGAGTTAGTTTGTTCTAATGTGAAAATGCGTAGAGGAGGTGAGGGGGAGAACATGGCAGTGCCGGTGCCTCAACTAACTTCAAGTTCGAGCACGAGAAGGGTGAGCCTCAGAACAACGAGACCAGATCCTTTCTTGTCACTGTGCAAATGCTTCAGCTTCCTTGTCGTTCTCTCTGCCATTCTCTGCATCGCCGTTAACGTCCTCTCTGCTATTCGCTCCTTCAAACACCAATCCGATGTACGATTTATCTCTCTGTCTATTTCTCTTTTTTTAAAACCTAATGTTAATGTCATTGGCTTTTCTAATTCAATATTCATTGCGTGTTTTGTTGTGTCCTGTCCTTCAGATTTTCGACGGCATATTTCGGTGTTACGCGGTCTTCCTAGCGTGTTTCGTGGTTCTGGCTGAGACGGAATGGAACTTCATCATCAATTTCTGGAAGGTTAATTAGTTATATTCATTGAATTGTAGATGCTGACTCAGCTAATAATGTTGGTTTTCTCACTTCCTGCAACCTAATTTCATGCATTGCTTTTTACAGGTTCTGGAGTATTGGGTTGGCAGGGGTATGCTGCAGATTTTGTACGTTTTCGCTTTATGATGCTTACTTTTGCTTGTTGCTTACGTTATCTTGGTTTTCTTCTTAGTCCTTAACAGTGACACCTTACACAACAAAAATATATTAATTACTTTAGGACCATTATGATCTTTACAAATCTCTACAGGATACATGATTACGTGTTATTAATCCTCTCTCATAAATTAAAAACTTGAGTATTTGTCACATAGAAATTGATTGGGATCATAGGCACGTAGTGGTTATGGACTACTTAATTTCTCCTTAAGCGATAGGGTTTTAGCTGGTAGAAGTTTTTTAGTACACAACACTTGTATTACCATAATTGGCTGTCTACTATTGCCTATAATTAGTGCTCCAATAACTGTAGTGTGTAGAATTGCAATTTTTTTTTTGTTTGCATTATGAATTTATGATGCATAAACTTTGTAGTTTGGTTTCTTATTCGTGGTTTTTTCTGCTCTGCAGTGTAGCAGTCATGACTAGGGCATTCCCTGACTATAGTGGGGAGCGAAAAGAACTTGTAATTTTCCAGGGCATAGCGTGCTATATGCTTCTTGCTTGTGGCGCAATTTATGTTGTGTCGGTAAGATTGTTGAAGAGGACAAACTCATTTGGCAAATGACTTAACTTCTTTAGTTGTGTATGCAAGAATGTAGGTATGCTTTATAGATAATACAAACGATTTGATGTTTACTTTATTTTATATATATGAAGTTATATTCATTTTGTAATTTATAACTTTTCTATTGATTTTTCAAAAATATTGTGCTGTGAATGTTTTACTATCAGACAGACAGAGGTTAATATTTTAAAGAGCATGATTTGTATTCAACCAGGTTCTATATCATCTTGCCTTTATCCTTGTTTTAATACTTTTCATTTCCACTACACAAAATCATTCTAAAATGTTTTAACTTGCATACCGTGTGTATTATATTTCCCGGAAGATTTGCTATCTATTTTAGTTTCCGCTGCCTTTGTTTGATAAACCTTTGGACAGGGTTCTATGTACTAACTAATTTCTATTAGATTAGATTATTCCTCCTCTATATTTTCTTGACATGACCTTCCCCAGGGTCAGTCAATCTTCTAAGAATTTCTGTTCCATTGTATTTCCATTTGAAGGGAATCCTTTGCGTTGGTTTACTGAAACGTTCTCGCCAGAAGCAAGAGATCTCTAGAGAGCAAGCAGAAAAGGATCTTCAGGTAATATGGCTTAGATTAGATTGCATTCCATATGCATATCTGTAGTTTTTGCCTTTCCTTAATAGCAATTAATAGCATAACATTGTACTATGAGCAAAGTTAAATGCTGGAACATTTTATATGACCTTTTATTGCAACATTTTTTTATCCACCTGATAGAGAAAAGACATCATAGATTATTGTTGTTTTTCTTTAAAGGATTGTATCTACAGGACTATACCCTACTTGTTATTTCAATAATCTTCGAATTGAGGTTTGCTTCTCTTTGTCAACACCATTGTTCTCAGATTGGAATACTACTATCCTTGTTTGTGTATTCTTGCCCCCTTTTTCCATCATCCTTTGTGGAGATTTGACATAAAGATTCATAGCATGGACTTCTGTTTTCACTCTTAATAACTGACACAGTTCCTAATATTATCTCTCTTTGACTTTCTATCTCCATTTAATCCATATTTTTTTTTCTTTCTGAAAGATCAACAAAATTTACTTGCTTCTGTGGACACTTAACAGGAGTTGGAACGGCGTAGAGAAGAACTTGAACAACTGCTTATAACAGAATAGGTTTGAAGCTTTTGAAAGTAGTGCTGAAATTGTCTCATTACACAGTGAACAAAGCTCTACAGGCAACAACCTATGAATACCTGATTATGGTAGTGTTGTTGGTTACTATTGTTCGTTCAATGAAACAAATGAATTACATTCTTTAAGGGGAGAAATTGACCTATTGTGTAAATATGTATAAGTAATATTCAAAATGATGTTTCAACTTCTATTCTTAAGAATGAATTCAATCATAACCGATGTTCAGATAAACTCTTTATATTCGCGAACTTCTTTGAAGAATGACTTCATAGAGTAGTTTCTGTCGCAAAAAATTATAATTTGATGCTGAGATAGTATGAAATTAGCCGCTAAACAGAATTCATAATCTCAACTAAAATATGGAATCACCACTAGAAACACTTCAGTAAAGTACGCACCATTGCACCTTACTGGCCAAAGACGTAAGGATGTCCTGGTTCCAATAAAAAACAAACTTGTTTTTAGAACACCAAGTGATCCACATGGTCACAGGAATAATGACACCGCAAATAATAAGGATCTTGCCCATCCATTGCAGCCAGTTTTCCTCCGAATTAGGTGAGGATAATTGAGCAATACCGAGCTGGGTGATTAAAGGGCATTCAAAAAAATTATGTGTGTTGCATATAAGCGAAGCCATTCTTATATGTCCTTTACTAATGTATTGTATCATAAGACTTGCATTGTCCCTTCATTAAATTTAGTTTGGAACATATTTAGTTATTATCAAGTATCACAATTTATTTCATCCATTATCAATGTAATGCTTTCAGGACATAACAGTTTTTCGAGTTATTTCTCGGTGTCAAGATTAAATTTTTAGTGTATTTGGATAAATGATTGTAAAATTAATTTTAGTTAAAATTAATTTTGAATTAAATTAATTTAGTAAAATGATTTTATAAGTGAAGTAGTTTAATATTTGAATGTTCTTATTCTAAAAGCAAGATGATAGTAAATTTTGATATAGAATTTTTTAGACTAAGATATATTTTTAGTCTCTGATCTTAGAATCATATTTGATTTTTAGTCCCTGAGAAAAAATTGTTAGCAAAGTGGTTCCTTATGAATCTTAGCATTTTTTAGTCATTTTGTTAATATCAGCAAGTTACATATCCATGATAGAGTTAATACCCAATTTGTTTCAAATTAAAAAAAAAAAGTGATTTTGATGAAAAATAATTTAATGATTATTTCTTAGAGATTTTTTTTAATAAAAGAGCGGAAAAGATTATTCATGTTTGTTAATATTCAGAAAAAAAAACTTTTTTTTAACAAAAGTATGAATGGAAATGCAACAAAAGAAGTACTTAATACTATGAGAAGTTGTTTCATATAGCTTTTAATTGTAATCAATTTTTTTAAAAAAATTCTGATTATTTCGAATAGCTGAAACAAACAAATAAAAATCAAAAAGTGGTTTTTTATTTAAAAAGTTATTATTTAGTGAAAAAAGCATAAATAAAGGTGCATAAGAAGATATAATGAGATACAAATCTCATATAATTTTTTTTAAGAGACTAAAAACAAAATTTGTTATTTATTCACACAAAAAACATTGTTAATTTTGTAGGAAAGCTACCTTTAACTTAAAAAAATCAATATTAAAAATTTAAAATAAAGGAGCTTGATCAGAATTAAAGCAAGAAATGCTAAGAACGATGTTTTTGTAAAATAAATAAATAAAAGCTATTGAGAATAGCGTATGTCTATTGTCTTGGTTCCCCGTCCCCACAAACCTTGGAAATTCAAAATTGAAAAAGAGCGCGTCCTTGCCGCCGCAGCCACTGTTTCATAAGTTCAAGCGAATCGTTTCAGATTCAGATTTGTGTGCGGCTTTTGTTCCCTTTCTCAACAACGCCCGGCACCAGGTAGGTAAATCTCCTAACCGAATCTAAAATATACTCTTCACATTTGTTTAACGCACTCCGCTATACTACACGTCGCGTGTCCTAGATTATGTTTCAATAATACGAATATTTTTCAATTCCACGAATGTCTCATTTCTCAGATCTGCTACAGTTGTCATTCTTCAATCATCTTTCAATTTCTCAAATCTAATCTTTTGTTGTTTTGAGTTTGATTTGCGCTCGAGCATATAATATTGTACGGCTTAATGCTTGAATCGAAATAGCATTGTGTCCGTCTGTATTGTAATATTATTATTATTGTTATATCATATCATTCCTGAGTTAAATCTGTGTTGGAAGGGTGAGAATAGAATGGACAATGTGTATGCCGAGTTAGACGATGCCAAAGCAGAAGTGGAGAAGCTCAAGGCTGAATGCCGACTCAAAACACAACTTTTTGATGGTCTGAAGAAAGATCGTGCCGAAGAATTTCTCAAATTTCAAGAAACTAAGAAGCTGGCTGAGGTACAGGCAAGTGAGCTCGATCTCAAGTCTGAGGAGATCCATGAACTGAAGAAGATTCTAGAAGATCTCAAGTCTAGTTTGCACGAAAAGGAAACACACATTGCACATTTGAGTTCAGAGAATAAAAAGATCCAAGTCAGTTCTGCTGACATGTTGCTCAAATTGGAGGAAAGTAATAGAGAGTTGGGGTTGGCTTTAGATGAAGTGAGAGCAAGAAATGATTCTCTGGAGCAGAATGCCTTTGCCAGCAGTAAAGAAGTTTCTAGCCTTAAGGAACTCTTGTTGGCTGCAGAGAAGAAGTGTTCAGAAGCAGAGGAAAAAGTGCAGGAAGCTACAATGCTGAAACGGAGAGATGATGTGATACTGCAACTGGAGGAAGAGAATATCAGCATGAAAGATAAGATTAAATGGAGGAATGAACAGTTTAAACATCTCGAAGAAGCTCATGAAAAGCTTCAAGTCGAGTTCCGATTGAGCAAGGAGGAGTGGGACAAGGAGAGATCTGTGTTGCTTGAGGAAATGTCTTCATTGCAGGTTAGCTTGGATTCTCAAACAAGAAATGTGGAGGGACTTCAATCACGTTTGGAGATGTGTAAGCATGCATTGGCTCATGAAGAGAGCAAGAGGAAACTCCTGGAGGCTGAATTTTCTGAATTCAAGTCTAGTTTTGAGAATGTTTTTAGTCAATGTGAGGAAAAGAAGTCAGAGATACAACAATTGACCATTCTGAGAAATGATGAGATAGCACAGCTGAGAAACTCACTAGGAGAGAAAGAGATGGTGGTGAGAGATCTGGAACGTAAAATTGTTCGACTTGAACAAGACAATAAGGAATTGGGAGATTTACTTAAAGAACTCAGGGAAGCTCAGATCAATAATGGTGGAGCAAATTTGTTGACATCAAAGCTCCGCAACAAGCTTAGACGGTTGGAAGAGGTGCATAAAAACTGTGCCTCAATTCTTAAGTCTAAAGAATCTCAATGTGGTGATCAAGTGGCAAAGATGGAAGCAGATATTGTTACTTTTAAGTCTACACTGACCAACAAAGAACAAGAAATAAGAGAGCTTCAGATGGAATTGGAAAATTGTTATTATGCCATTGAAGAGAATCGCTTGGGACTCTTGATCTTTAAATCTGTACTTGTTGAGGCTTACTCCAAATCAGTCAGGGGCAGGGCAGACCCTGATAAAGCATTTGATATTAAAGAGAATGAAAATATGGTTCTAATTTCTACAGAGCAATTGGGAGTGAAAGACAAGTCTCTAAAAACTATGGCACAAGCTTCACAAAAACATTCTCTGTTGGAGGAAGAGCTTAAACAAAAAAAGAAAAAGCTTGAGGAATCCTGTGAGGATCAACTAATCTTGGAAGAGCAACTACTGCAGATGGAATACACCCTACAATATGAAAAAAGTGCTGCATTTGAGGCTTTAGAAGTGCTGGAACATGAAATAGCTGGTAAAAATGCTGAAATATCTCGATTAGATTGTGAAGTACAGGATTGGAAGTCTACTGCTGCAACCCTCAAAGTTTCCTATGAAGAAATTCAGGGAACTAGTAAAAATATGGAAGCTTCCCTTCTATCACATATTGAGAATGAGCAAGCCCTTAAGCAGGCCAATGAAAACCTTCTCTGTATTGTCAAGGATAAGGAGAGAAAAACCGAAGACCTAATACTGCAGATTGGTTTATTGGAAAGGTGCAAAGCAGAGAAAATGAAGGAAGCAGAAAGATGTAAGCAAGAGAACAAGGGTCTTATTCAAATTTTAGAGGAGAGAGAATGTTGCATAAAGGATCTTCAAAAAGATATAGCCATCAACTGCTTGAAGCAAGAATGCATGGAAAAAGAATTAAAAGATGCAATTCATGCACAGCTGGATGCAGAGAAAGCCCTCAAGCAGGAGAAAGAAATTCTTTTGAAGATTAAAGATGAGAAAGATCGAACTATAGATCACCTTCAGGGACTAGCTACAACATCAGAGCAAGATTTGTTATGTGTGCTGTGTTTTTCTTTCTCAAAACAAGTGGAAAAGTGGGTTGAGGTCAGTGTGCTTAGGGACGCATTGAAAAATGCAGAATGCCTGGCAAAGCTAGAAATTGAAGAAAGGAACACGAGAATAGAGAAATCAGAAGAATCAATCTTCCATTTAAAACAAGAAGCAGAGCAGCTTCAAGCGTCACTGGAAGCCATGAAGTTTGAAAATGAAAAATTGACAAATAAACAGCAGACCATGGAATTCATGATAACAGAACTCAAGTTTGAGAACGGAAATTTGCTGCAAGACATCATGAACTTATCGACAGAAAGGGAAGATATGTTGGCACAATTTGAAGACATCTTTGGTAGAATTGGAGAGTCGTCTAGTGGGGATATGCAACTGATGGAGATGTTGGGGAAGGTGTTGAATACTTCTGAAGATGAACATGAAATAGAAATGGGTTCAGTAGTTTGTGACAAGCCACATGAGTCTGCTAGAGATAGTGCAAATAGTCTTCTTTTTCCTCCCACAACTAAAAAAACTGAAGTAAATTTTGATGGGCGATCGCCACTGAGAGAGGTTAATAGTTTGCATATGTAGATCAAAAAAAGAATCTGTGATCTTGCTGATGAAAACGCCAAAAAGGTACAAGTTCAGAAATAATTTCCTCTTCGCACTGGCATTTCAATTGTTTATGACATTAAATGCACATGTAGGCAAAATGCCCCTCAAAACTATCTTTATTGAAAAAGATGCGTATCAAGATAAGTTGAAAATGGAGGTAATAAATGGACTACAGATAGGAAGCTTATAATATTTTTTCCCTGAACCTCTGTTTTTTAGCAAAACCCTATTACTCGTCATCTTGTCAATAACAGAAAAGCCATTTACTATTGTGTTATAACACTATTGAGGACAATACTGTGGGCCAACATTCAGAGCTTGATTAACTGAATTTGCCTTGTGAATAATTCATACACCCAAAAGTTTCCCTTAATTGTGTGTAAGTTGGTGCTAATTTGTTTCATAAGCCCATAGGTTTAATTGTATTTTTGGTTCTAATTTTTTTCAAGTTTATTAGTTTTTCTATTTTTATAATTAAGTAAATTTAGTCCTTTAATCAATTTTCTTTCACCTAAAACATCAAAATTCTCATTTTTTTTATTGAAATATTTGTGAGGCTTATGACAAATTTAGGATATGATATGATTTTAAAGGTTTAGAAAGTAGAAATTTATTAAGAATTTGAAAATATTAAAAGGATTTGGTAGGATGAAAGATTAAGATTTACAGAGGAAAAAAATTAGTTCTTTTATTTTGGATAGAATTTGATATTTTAGTCAGTGAAATTTGAGTATGAAAAATGAGTAAAATGTAATTAAGCCATGTTTTAACTGGTCTTATTGGGTGCCATACTTTTAAAATATATAAGTCATCTGAGAAGTTCTATGTAATAAGCAGGTGTTGGCTCGTTTCACAAGCAAGCTGGACATCAAACATCAAACATCTGCATTAGCAAACGGCGTATTCTGTTGCTCAAGTAATTGGCGATATCTGTACATTTTCTTGTTTCAGTAATTGCCACACGTTTCTTTCTGAGACGTTTGGATTAGATGAGTGGTCAAAACTATTGACGAAGTGTTGGAAAAGTTATTTCTGATTCTTTAGCCACATAGGCAAGTCTCTTTAAATGATTGAATTCTTTGATAATTTATGCAGATGTTGCATTAACTTTCTTTTAGCACATTTTAAATTTAATAGTACCAAAAAATGTATATTTTGGTGCATAAACGAAAGGCAAAGGATAAGAAAGAAAGGCACAAATAGAGAAGCTGAATTCTGCATTCCAGAAGATCATCTAACTTCTGAACAAATCTTACCATCCAGAATTTCCGGTAAAGTGAATTTTACTATCCAATAACATTAATGCTGCATAACACTCACAAATAGGGAACAGGACGAAAGCTGTGACTTCTATTTAAGTTCATTAAATAGTTTCTGAATCAAATCCATAGAAAATTCCAATTGAATATTCAAGTATATAGCTGTTGGAAATACCAGGTTTCCATTTAAGTTCTCCCAGTTTGCTTCATTAAGGGAAACGACTGATACAAAATACCATGGTTCTGAATAAAATCCAGATAGAGAAAATTCAATGGGATGTTAAATTTCATGCAGTCGGGTTGGAAGTATCTGACTTGTTGGAGTACTTGGAAAGCCATTTCTGCTTGTTCTTCTGTGAGGCATTCCAGTTTCGAGAGAATTGTGTAAGGCCTTCCCTTAACGACCCAAGGTTTACCCCATCTCCAACCAAAATGCTAGTTACTCCCATTTTAGACACCTATGACAACAATTATATGACAAAGATAATGATGATCCAACGAATTAAACATCAAATGTGTGAGTGAGTATGTAATGCGTGAGTTTTTATAAATCTCCTGCCAATGTCTTCAATTCCCATAGGATAAAAAATAGTATGTATGTATGTATTACCGCTTGGATGTTCCTATTCTCATCATCGAAAAAGAGCATGGAGTTGAAGGGGACACCGGTCCTTGAATGAATCCTCTGAAAATGATCGGTTTTATGTGTCCAACTGGAATATATTTCCTGAAGAAATAAAACAAATAATCACAAGTTAACTCAAATAAATGCATGCTATGGAAATTGGAATTGAACAACACTAGATAACTATTTTGTTAGCGGGAGAATTGAAGCCACGACTTTTCCCTCCCTCCCTCCTTTTTCCTTTAACGACCAAGTCAACCTTATAACTCTACAACACGAGGTAACTTTAAGACATACCTGTGCGACGAACATTGGGGTGAGGTTCAATTTGTTGAGGAAAGCGGTTGCGATGTCTGCCGTTGGCGAGCGAGAAGCGATGGCAATGTCGATGCCTTTCTCTTTGAGAGCTAACAATATGCCTTTGGCGTGAGGATACAGAGAAGGCAACTCGCGCTTCGATCGACACTCACTGAAATTTCAACAACAATTCATAATAATTTCATCATTAGAGAGTATAAATTAAATTAGGTTAGGTTAAGGAACGAACCAGTAGAAAGGCCAGAGAGTGTAATCGAGATCGAAAACCACGAGCTTTGGCAGGACCTCAAACGCTCCAATTATCTGAACTGCCTCAGACTTCACCTTCTCCGTCTTGTCCTCCATCTCTCTCTCTCTCTCCTCAAACTTTGATATTTCTTTTTTAATAATAATATAAATATATGCAGAGCAACCTACCACCCAACTTTCGGATCATTTACCCGACCCGACCCGAAAGTTCTTATTCTGTCTTTGTTTCTTCTTATCGTGGCAAAATTTTCTTAACTTTTTTATTTGACCAGCTCCAAGGATTGACCTTTTGATTTCTGGGATTTTCTATTTACTGTTTGTTTTTTAATTTTTATTTGGGATGGTAGTCGGATATCCCTACCATCACAAGCCGTGAAACTAGTCTCTCAAAAATCAACTGGGTCCAAGTTGGTTTTTAAAACTCTAAGTTGGTTTCAAAGAGTTGCGATTTCTAGTTCAAACTTGAGTTTGTTAGTGAAAACTTACTTGATTCAAAAAGAGTCCAAGTCGATTTTTAAAACATTGATTAAGTTGTTATCAAGTTGTGATTTCTAGTTCAGACTTGAGATTGTTAGTGGGAAAATTACTCGATTCAACGGGATTCTTTGTCGATTTCTAAAACTCAATAGGGAGTTGTGATTTTTAGTACAGACTTGAGATTGCTAGTTGGAAAATTACTTGATTCAACGGGAGAGTTGAAGACTGAGAGATGTCTAGTGAGAAAGGATTCTTTACCGTTGGATTTACGTAAGATCAGAGAGGAGTCTAGTAAGTTATGAGATGTACTCTCTTCTCTGCACACTCACTGCACTTTGAATGTATGACGTCACCACTGGAAAAAATATCACAAAAACAGTGTTTCGAGATTCGGTTTGACTCCATCATAGTACTGTATGTGACACTTACTAAATTACTCACCCGAATTATCTTTTTACTATTGCAGTATAGCATTAGCATTTTTATCTTTTAAGGTTGCTTCCCTGTTTCATATAAGGTTGCTATAGATTAATATGGACTTAATCTACATGTAATCGTAATTTATGAATTGTATTAGAAGCCTAAGTGCACAGCACCCAAAGGTACACATGTACATGTGAGGGATTAACACGGACTTGTACAATGATGCTGATGGTTCTATCTGAGTTTAAATACTATCGATTTATTTGTTGAACAAATGTTAGATGATATATAGATCCACCACATTTGAAAGGGCTAAACGATACTTACATATTTACACAATGACGAAATATGAGCGGCTTTGTCTAACTTATTAAAACAGTCCCACCAAAATTATAACAAAAAATTATACATTTTTATACGTCATCCTGCAGTGGTGAGGCAAGGGGTTTACACAAAATGCTCCACCATTCGGGGCCACATGTTTATACGACCAAAACCTTTTTGATCTATTTCTCTCCTACGTAATTGGTTTGCGGTTAATGCTTTCTTTAATATATTAACATTTAATTGGCTTATAGCCACCCTGCTGCTACTAACACTATTCACAAGACATTACACATGCTTTTTTTACCATGCTTCTAGTGAATCTACGACTTGGACCACCTGCATTCATAAGCTTAGGCCTCTTGGCATCTCGTTCATCAGATTCAAATGCTAGTGGCTCTTCCTTGCTAACTAAAGTATTATCTTCGAGACTCGTATTGTGAGTCAAATCAAATATTTGATGGGTTACTGAATTCATATTATTCCGGAATGAGGAATGAGACTCAACACTCACATCAACATCATTTGCGACAGGAGAATCCGGAACGATGTAGTCTGTAAGCTCCTCACCAGAGACTGAGGTTGATAAATACTCGAGCACTGTCTTGTCTGGAATGCTGGACTCTTCGATTTTCTCAAGAGGCTGGTCTTCATAAGTAGCTGTATTCGATGGGATCCAGGATACACCAGTAGATGTTCTTGAACAAGAATGGCTCTCAACAGCTTCCACAAAATTTACAGAGAATCCAACCTGAAATGTTTCTGATGCTCCATGATCTTTGCTGACATATGTGGATGGGAAATCATATGCCAATACACCAACTTGAGAATTTTCTCTCTCTAATGATAAAGCAGTCTCCTCACCAGACTCTTCAATTTCCTGTATTAGAGCAAGAAAATCTTCAGTGCTTTATGATTTTTTCTGTCAATTTAACTACTTTAAGCTGATGAATAACTGGGTAACCATTTTATTTCTTCATTTCTAGTTCTACTAATTTACATTGTGAAATAAAATAAAAAAAGAGGGGGCATCATGGTCAAGGGAATTGAGAAATATTTATAAACACCATAGGACTGTAGACTTGACATTCTAGCCTGTGAAATATCACAAGCTTTTTTATTCTAAATGTCAAACTTATGAATTTTTCTACACATTTCATTTATATTTTGCTTTTGTGATTTAGTGATAAAATACAATTTTTTGAGTTTTGGGGTGACTTCTTCACAGACTGTCCAAGTTCGCCTACTGCCTTGAATCAAGGGCAGAAGCTGAACTATGTTGCCAGTAGATCATTCCTTTTAATTCCATCTGCCATAGAAATGTTTTTAACATGACTCAAACGCCTCAAAAAATGTAGTTAAAGCTTCTAATAAACAAACACGTACGTCTATATTATGACAATTCCAGAGAGAAAATTAAATGGATCTGAATTTTGCAACCCTGGGTTGTCTTTCAAGGTAGGCTAACGTTGAGTAGAAAACATACCAGCAGAATAGGAACAAATTGTGGATAAATAACTATGAAATTAATAATAATCACAGTAATCAATTCAATGATTGAAATTCCTTTACCTCTAATGGTGACAGGAAGCCCCTCTGATGACCTGCTGACATCTGCAGACAATCAGAACGTGAAGTTACAACAGCCACTTGTAAGCCCTTGGAAATAAGTCCAGGTCCTGTCAAACATGATGCAACTCTTATGGGTGAAGCTGTTGGATAACAGCAACCCCTTAGGGAATCTTCTTCC
Organism: Glycine latifolia; assembly: GCA_013407115.1. Lineage (NCBI taxonomy): Eukaryota > Viridiplantae > Streptophyta > Magnoliopsida > Fabales > Fabaceae > Glycine > Glycine latifolia. The sequence goes on along the minus strand of CM023953.1, from coordinate 21,079,489 downwards.
ACTTTGGGATTGACAATATTGGCAGGGTCTTCAGAAGGAAGACCTTTGTTAAGGCAATCAGTATGAGGTGCTTGCAAAGAATTATTTTCAAATATATCATAAATTAGGTTCTGTATATGAGATCGTTTCAGAGAAGCCTCAGGTGGAGGGAACCAATTGCTGTTCAACTGAAAATGGAAAGCAGAAATTTAACCGTGAGTCAACTGTAAAAATTAACAAATGAAACATTTAGCTTCTCACACAGACCATTGTTGAGATGTTTTTTATAAAATATAAATGCAGGTGCCACTAAAAACACACACATATGAGAATGTTGGTAATTAAGAAAGACTATTCATCTAAGTTACCCAATCGGTAAAATAAAGGTAAACTCACAAGCAACCAAACAGACGTCTGATACACCCAAGCACAAGCACCAAATGCAATCTAAAATTGACAAGCTTACGTAAAATATATTAAATAATAAAAAACAGAATAGAGTATACAACACTTTCCATAAGAACATTACAATCTTTGGGAGGGGGTAAAAAGACAAATGTAAGGAAAAATAGGAGCATCATTCATACAAGTCATGAACTAAATTATGAGTCAAGGAACCATTTCACATATCATGTCTACAAGTAATCAATTGCTCAAAAGATTTCTAAAAATAAAATATTTTTACAGCAGGTTGTGACAAGTCATCTTTAGACATTCACTGCTTAGGTTGGAACTAAATGCAGGGAATGACTTCATTAGTTTAGCTCATATATTCCTTAGTTGAAGTTCCCTAATCTCTTTTTAATTTCAGAAAAAAAAGGCAAAGTGCCATAGGTGTATGCATATTGTCATGATTTTCCTAAATTTTTTTCGTCTAGCATAGCACTTGATAGAATCAGCCAGATAATCATCAGAGTCCTGAATGCAAGATACAACAGCAATGATGCTACTTGAGAAATTGAAATGAAACTAAAAGTCAAACATTATATCACTGAAAATGCAAAATGAGATTACATATCATGTTCAAGTTTTGATGCAATGGGTAGTCACTCACAAAGATGGAGGACTTCATTATCATGAAGGGGTTAAAGTTTATTGGAGCTTCTTCCAGAAAACGTTCCACATAGTGGAGCAAAAAGAGGCCACAATCATATAAATTTTCCTGCTGAGGCAGCTGAAATAGAAAATAAAGGAAAAACAGAAGTCATTAAAAAGTAGCACTGGATTCCTTATATTATATGGAGAGAGACTACCTCAAGTGAGATAAATCTCAGATGTAAAAATTTAGAAGAAACATCCTCCACCACATTACTGTGCCTCTCTTTCCATTCTTCACATAGGTAACTGTCATTTCAAAAGATATAAAAGAAAGCATTGTCAGATTCAGTAAAATGACAGAAAACAGATGAATTCTACTTAAACAAGTTTTTCTGGATTAAATAAAGTACAGTTCAACTAAATTTTGTTAAAACAAATTTCTGTTAACTGTTGGTAGGGTTAAAATGTAGTAAGAATTTGGTGATTGATGATGGTGGCTGAAGTTGTCAATCACCGGTAGTAGTGGACGGTGGTTGGATTTTGGCAACTGGTGACAATGGACAGTGGCTGGTGGTTACAACCATCAATGAAATGGAGATGCATATTTGATAACATGATAATAGAATAATAGATGGATGGCTACTTTAGACATTTCACAAGTCCAAATATATTCCCAT